>MU001503.1:734747-1334747 GCA_010093485.1 Karstenula rhodostoma CBS 690.94
TAAGTAAACTCTAAAGGTATCTAGTCTAAAATTAATCTAAATAGTCTAATAGTCCCCTTAATTAAAGATAATTACCCTATTTAACTAGTTATTCTAGAGGAACTATACTAACTAGTTACTTTAGATAACCTTAAAAATTATAAGCAGGAGCTTAAATTATATAAGAAAGATAAAGAAAGCTATATTTTAAGAATTATAAAATATTATATTATAGTCTCTAACTAGTAAATATACTATTCTAAGCTATAAAATCTCTAGAACTAGATTTATACTACTATCTCCTAAGATCTCCTTACTCTAGTAATAATTAATATAGTTAAAAATAATAAATCTACCTTATAATATCTACTTTATATACTAAAGAATAATCTAGTACCTATTAAAGGAGTAACTAAAAATCTTATTTAAGTATAGTATTATACTTATCTTAATAAAGTAAAGAGTAGATAGTAGAATCTAGAGATCTAGTTTAAAGAATAGTAACTCCTCTACTATAAAGTAATTATATACTTAGTTAAAGAAACTAAAGAAGTATTTATAACCTATAATTTCCTTAAAGCTTTAGGTAAGAAGATTACCCCTAAGTAGTCCTACTTAATTAAGTAATAAATCCTGCTTAATAAGACGCTTAAAAGGCCTATAATAATACTTTCTAAGATTAGAAAGGTATTTTTAGTACTAATCTAGGAATAATTACTCTATCCTAATTATAAAAGGACTAGTATCTATATAATATTTAGTAATTAGACTACTAAGCCTAGTAAGGAATTATCTAATAATATATAGAATAATAATTATTTTAACTACTCCTATAAGAATACCTAATATAAATAATAACTAATTAAATACTAATACTTATAAATAGCTATCGCTAGTACTCTAATTAATAAATTCTAAGTATTTAACCTTTCTAATAAAGAGTAAAATAAGATCTTAAGCTATCTAAAGCTCCTATAATAGTTAAAGCTATAGACTAAGATTAATAGTACTAATTAGAAAATAAATAATAAGAAGTAGTTTATTATTAACTACTCTAGTAGTATTATAGTAGCTTTTATTAATCTAATTAACCTTCTAAGTAAAGTCTCTAAGAATAGAATCTATAATATAATATAGAATCCTTATCTACTTTCTAAGAGTATAATTCTAGATAGTATAGTTACTATTTACCTTATTAATAATTAGAACCTTTTAGTCACTAGTTCTTTTAAGAAAGTAACTATAGAAAACTAAGTTAAAGTAGAAACTTAAGCTCTACCTATTTTAGGAATAGAAAATTACCTAATTAAGAATATTCTTTATAGTAAGAATAGGAAATAATTAGAGAATCTACTACTTAAAGATATAAAGGTAGTTAAGAATTTTTATATAAATATTATCTTAGAAGCTTAACTTAAAAAAGCTAGTATTTAGTATTTTAGCTTAGATAATACCCTAAGGATTAGAATAATTAAATAAAGTATTATAATAGTAGACCTATAGTATAAGTATAACTTTACTTTTTTTAAATATAAGCCTATATACTCTTATCCTACTATTATAAATATAATTTAACTATCTAGGCTATTAAAAGAGAATATCTCCCGCTTAAATAGTAAAGAACTATAGTATAAATAATTAGAATACCTTAGAAAAAAGGCTTTATAAGCTCTAGTTTCTAGCGTATATAGTATATTAATTAAAGAAATATAATAATAAGAATATAAGTATTATATAGTTATATATATAAGTAAAGTAATTTTATAATAACTATATAAGTATTTACTACATCTATTCTACTATATTATATAAGACCTATTTAATATAGAGTAAGGATAAATACTTAAATTCTAGATTCTTATAATAAAAAAAGAATTTAATAGGAAGTTCTATAATTTTAATCTATAAGGGAAGATACTTTTAGAGATTCTATAATTAATAAAATACCTCTTAACCTTTATAAAGAATAAGTACTAGCTCTAAATTATATAAATCTAGTAAGATAATAATATAGTAATACTTCTATAGTAAGGGATATTATAATATAAGAAATAGGTAATTAAAGAAGAAATTATAATTAACCCTTTACTACCTTATATATATAAAACTAATAGTTTAATAGAGTAAGCTAGAAAAGAGCTAATTAAATAAATAGTAAAGATAAGGTCTAACACGAATCTACTAATAAAGCTATAGCTAGAGATTATAGATATAGTAGTCTAGCTATATAATATAAGCCTAAGTACAATATATAACTTTTAATTACTAAATAAAGTATTAGATAGCTAGTTCTAATAGTACTTTTAATACTATAAGCTAGTAATTATATAATATATAATAGTAGATCTCTATCTAAACTAGAGTAGGATTTATACCTATAGATACTAAGTATATCCTCTAATAAAGAATCGCGAAGCTAGGTATAATAGAAGGGGATTTAAAATAAATCTAAGAGCTTATATTAAGTATTTAATAGGCTATTAAGCTTCTAATATCTATAAAATATAGATTCCTATACTTAATTAAGTAATTATAACTAGGAATATTATATTTAATAAAATAATCTTCTACTAGGGAGTATATAAAGTTAAGCTCCTAAAGATAAAAATTCTAAGAATTATAGAAAGTATTTATAAGGATAAGGTTAATAATCTAGAAAATATATTTAATATAATTAATCTTACTTCTAGCTTAAATAAGCACGCAAGTACTATAAGAATTAAGAATACTAAGTAACTACTTAGGGGTAAAGGATTAAAGTAGATAGATTTTAAAGATAGCTAGCTAAGAAATTAAAAAGTAATTATACTAACTACTATATAAGCTATAGGTATAGCTAGCTAATAGCTAGGAATTTATATAAACTAAAATTTAAGTATAGAACTTATAACCCTAGATATAATACTATAGCTAGATATTATAAAAACTAATTAATATAATTATAAGGATATTAGAAACTACTAGAATTAGAATTTAACTAGAAGAGCTAGTAAACTAGAGCCTTAGGATAATACTTCTCTAGAGTAGGAGCTTTAAAACCCTACTACTACTTCTTAACCTAGTATAACTAACTCTATACTATTAGATAAAATAGGAAATCTATTAGTAAGTTAAAAGTAATAGTATATCTTCCCTATAGTAAATAGAATAAGTAGATAACTTTAAAAAAAGGTACCTAAGATTAACTAACTAATAAGTAGGTATTTACTAGTTTAAAAATTAAGATAATAAGATATAGATTATAATAATTAACTAGGGGATAGATTAAATTTTAGTATATATATACTAATAGTAGATCTATTTTTAAAAAATAGTTTCTAGATTAACTTTATATATATATTTATACTAGGAGTAAATAAAACCTAGAATAAATATAAAAACTATAAGATACTAAATATAATAGTTATAGTAGTTATACTTAAGAAACTAAAACTAGTAATATTACTAGTTTATCTATATAAAGATAAGTTACTACTAGAACTAATACTCTAGAAATATCTATTTTCCTATCCTTTAGAAAAGCTATTTAAGTAGGCTATAATTAAAGAGATTACTACCCTATAGTAGAAAGGAACTTAAATAAAGCTACCCTAATTATAAGTAATAGAATATCTATTTCTATTAAAATAGATATTTATATATAAGCTTAATTAGAATAGTTAGTTTAAAAACTATAAAGCTTATATTATAGTTAGAGGGGACCTTTAATTAAAGGATACTCTATACTTAACCTATACTACCACGCTTATAATAAGATTATTCTAAGTAGTAATAGTAATTACTATAGAGTTTAACTTTAAGATTAAATAATATAATATTATAGGAGTATTTCTAAATACTATAATTATAGTAGATAATCCTATAACCTATAAACTTCTAGATAGGTTTAAGATACCAGGAATATATATAAGATTAAATTAAGCTCTCTATAGTTTAAGAGACTTACTACTTCTCTAGTATAAAGAGTTTTCCTACTTACTTAGAGCTAAAGGGCTTAAAGTTTTAAAAGAAGAGCCTTATTTATTTCTTTCTAGAGATTAGAAAATCCTAGTACTATTCTATATAGATAATATACTACTTCTATATTATAATAACTATAAAGAGTAAGCTTAAATACTATAGAATAAGATTATAAATAAATATAAGATTAAAGATAAGGGATTAATTAAATAGTTTCTTAAAGTATAAGTAATTAGAAACTAAGATAATTAGATAATCACGCTTATATATAATATATATATTAATAAAATTATAAAAAAATTTAAGCTTTATAAAGCTAGTAGCTTCCCGCCTACTCCTCTCTTAATTAATAAGCTTAAAAAGAGTAAAGGTGAAGTATTACTATAGTAGATTAAGAATTATTAAGAAAAGGTTAGATTAGTATTATATATAGTAATTATACTATAACTAAATATTATATTTACTATATTAAAGCTATCCTTCTTCCTTACTAACCTAAGTATAAAGTATAAAGTAGTAGTTAATTAAGTAATTTTATATCTCTATAGAATACGTTAAAAAGTAATTTAGTTTAGTAGATATAATAGTCTAGACCTACTTATCTATAAAGATATATCTTTTATAAATAATCTACTAATAAAATAATTATTTTATAGGTATATTACTCTACTATTTAGTAGCGCTATTCTATAGAAGGTAGCTTACTAAAGTATAATTATAATTTTAACTATAGAAATAGAGCTTCTCGCTCTAGAGTATATTAATAAAGAAATAATAGCTTTAAAGTACTTCTTTACTAAACTTATACTAGACTTAGGATTACTTTAGTAAATCTACTATAATAACTAGTAAATAATTAGACTAGTAATTAAAAAAAATAAAAGGATTACTATATATCTTTACTATATTAATATCTAGAATATATAGCTATAATAAGAGTATATAAAGGGATTATTTAAGATTTTATATTTTAAAATAAGTAAAATATCTATAGATAGTTTAATAAAAGTACTATTAAAGTAGTAGTTTACTAGATTTATATAGCTATTTAATTTT
Organism: Karstenula rhodostoma CBS 690.94; assembly: GCA_010093485.1. Classification (NCBI taxonomy): domain Eukaryota; kingdom Fungi; phylum Ascomycota; class Dothideomycetes; order Pleosporales; family Didymosphaeriaceae; genus Karstenula; species Karstenula rhodostoma. The sequence continues at coordinate 739,743 of MU001503.1, forward strand.
TAAAATATAAGTTTTATAATTATAAATATAAAAGAAGTAAAGTAAATAGAAATTTATTAAATTTAATTATAAAAAGTACTTTTTAACTAGAGAATAAAAGAAAAATAAAGGAAAAATAAAAGAAATTTATCCTACTTAAATATATTAAGTATCTAATTAAAGAACTTATAAAGCTAAGTATACTACTATACTTCTAATATATTAAAGTGCCTAGTATACCTATATTTAAAACTATCCTAACTATAAATAGGAGATTTCTTAGTTTTAAAAAACCTACTATAACTATATAGATACTTCTTAAAATAATTAAAGTTAGGCTACTACTAATCTATACTATAATAACTAATACTTAGGCCTACCTTATAAAGCTACTATAAAGTATAGTATTTATAAGGAGTAAATATACTATACTTAGAAGTATATATAACCTCCTATAAGTCTACCTCCTAACTATTTATAGGGTAGACCTACTAGAAGGTAGATAGAGTAGGGATAGGAGGAGTAGAAGTAGAAATAAGAATAGAAAAAGTAGGGATAAAAGTAGGAATAGAAGTAAATAAAGATAGAATAAAAGTAGGTAGAGTAGAAATAGAAGTAAAGAAAGTAGGAAAAGAGCTAGTTATTAAATAGAAGTTCTATAAAGGTATAAAAAAGGTCTCTTAACTCTTATTTTAATTCTTTAGTATAGCTTAAATATACTACTATAAATAATTAACCTTATAAACCTATATATAGTTAGTAAAAATCTAAATAATAAGAAAGATAAAGAAAACTTATACTAGAGTTTAAATTATTATAGAATAGGATAAAGTATATCGCGTATATAGCTAGAAATAGTAGACTATAATAATTAGTAAAACTTAACTAGATAAGTAGAGAATCTAGCTTATATTAATTTATATAAGTATATATAATAGTAAAAGTAGTATCTAGTCTATTAGTTTATAATATTATAGTAGAGGCTATCTAACCTATTACTTAAAATACTTATTAAGTAGCTAAAATAGCTTATTAGCTAGATAGCTCTAATATACTTTTCCTCTATAGCTAGGGGAATATATAATACTATTAGAGGAGCTTAGCTAGAAGTATAGGAAGTAGACTAAGCAGGAGGGTAATTAGATTAATAAATTATTTAAGGAGTTATAGTAAATTTTTTAGTAGTAACTACTTATTTAGCTTTAAATCTCTTTTTTTATTTATATACTTTAGTAGCGCGAGCTTTAGCAGTATTATTAGCTATCTAAAAAGTATAAGTAGAGTATTAAAAAGTAAAAAATAAGAATATACTATAAGATAGGATAATAGGGATAAAAAAGAGAAGTTTAAAAAGTATAAAAGATATCTTCTTATTTTACTTACCTCTACTAATTTATACTATATAATAATTACTTACTTTATTTACTATTACTTACTATACTTAGTTATAAGGCTACTACTATTTATAAGTACTATACTAAGCGCTAAGAGACTCTTACTCTAGCTAATTAGTATTATAACGCTAATAATAGTATAATATAAGTAGGAAATTATAGTCTAAACTATATATTTCTAAGGGAAGCTAATCTAAATAATTAAATTTTATTAGTAGATAAATAATAAGCACTATTTACCTAGGGGGTATATTAAAAATATAAATAATACTTAGTAATATTAGGGTTTATAGAGCTCTAATTAGCTATAATAAGGGGTACCTTAACCTAAGTACTAAATTAATTTAGAATAAGTATAGTATATAACTAGTCTTTCTAGTAATCTTTTCTTATATAGTAATCTAATTAATTCGCTCCCTAAATAAAGGGATATTTAAGCTCCTTTTCTCTACTATATTTAGTTACTATCTATTCTAGAGGCTATATAGTAAAATATCTCTATAAATTTTAAAAACTTTCTACTAGACTAAAAGGGCTTTAATAATATTATAGTTTATATATACTATTTAAGTAAATATATTTTTTTACTACTATACTATAAAATAATTACTATAGAATAGACTACCTTTTTTTACTACTAGTATATCTAGAGGATTTTTAGTATTCCTAAATCTATTATATTAGATTAAGGGCTATAGTTTATTTCTAATTTTACTAATAAACTATATTATCTTATAGGTATATAGTAGAAATTTATATCTATAGGTTATACCTAAATAGATAGCTAAACTAAGATATATAATAAGTATATTAACTAGTATCTCTACCTATTTATTAATAAATTTTAAAATAATTAGTTAGATCTACTCCCTTTAATAGACTAGGTATAAGCCTTTTTATTTAATAAATCTATTAGTTTCTTTTTATATAAAATTAAGTTTAGTTATAAAGCTAAAGTCTTTTAGGACTAAAGAAATAGAGTTAGGTTACCTAAAAACTCCCCTAATAATATTAGTTCTAAGTAAGCCTATAAGTTTATTACTATTTACTTTAAAACTATTACTTAGGTCTATAACTAGGCCTATTAGAACCTTATTATAGTATAAAACTTAATAGTAAAATAAGCTAATAAATACTACTAACTATTTAACTTTATTATTAGTAACTTTATTTATATTATTCTAAAAGGCTTTTTAATATTATATCCCTTTATTAAGTTTAATAAGTAAATATATAGTCTATACTATATTATAGGGATAAAAAGGTTATTCTATAAACTTAAATTACTATTATATATAAAAGTTTATTTAGTATTTTATATAGACTATCTTTAGAAAGTACCTAATAACCTACTTTCTAGATAATACTAACTATAGGAACTACTAACTAAAATTAATAGTACCTTTAAATAGAAGGTATTACTTATTTATAATAGCTAACTAAGCTAGGGAAAACTCTAGTACTAAGTAGTATAGTAAGGCTATAACTTAAATAATATATAGTATTTAGTATCTAACTTTAAAAATACTTTAAAGCTAATAGGTAACTTTTATAATACTAATCCTTAGGTAGTTAGGCCCCCTAAGTACCTAAATACTTAGAAGAAAGCTACCCTTAATAAAGTATTCTTAGATAGTAATTCTAAAAATAATATACCTATTAAAGTAGATAGTTAATAAAGGATTATCTAAAAATAGACTAGTTAGTATAGTAGCTTAATCTAAATAACTTACCTAGTATCTATAAGATATACTTATTTTATACTTTTTAATACTATAAAGGATTAAGCTTTATATATTAAGTATTTTAAGCCTTTAACTATAATAAGGAATTTAAAGTTTTAAACTAGATCTTAACTTCTCCTTATAGAATTAGGGAACCCTATATAATATATATATAATAGTGTATAGTTAACTACTTAAAAAAATTCTAAATAAAGATATTTTTATATAGAAAATTATAGAGCCTTATATAATTATACTAGAATAGAATACTCTAATCTAGTCTATAACTATATAAGTTTAATAAGAAATTTTTTAAGGATATAGAGGATATTTTTTTTATTTTTATTTTTTTCTTTTTAGATTAATTTATTCTTTTCTTTCTTTTTATAGATATAGGTATTTTTATAGTCCTTAGGGACTATTAAGACCCTAGATTATACTTAGAGGGGGGTAGTATAAGGGTTAATTTAACCTAAGGTTAAATCCCCTTATAGGATATTTATTTACCTTTAAGCTTAGGCCTTATCTAGTAGCCTATATATAGATTAGTTAGTAGATTTTAAATATCTAGTATATAGAGAGTCCCTCCCTAGGACCCTCTCTATCTTAGTATCTTAAGTTTAGTTTTAATTTATATAGTTTCTTCTATCTATCTAATTCTAAGAGTATTTACCCTATTTAGCTATATCCTAGCCTTATATATAGTTTACTATTTCTATATTTAATTTACTATATTTAAAAAGTATATCTTTATCCCTTTTTTTAATATTTAGAATTCCTAGAATTACTATAAATAGTAGAGGTATAGAAGTATCTATAATTATAAACTCTACTATATTAGTAATACTCTAGATCTAGACCTAGAATTAGGCCTTTTAGTTATAAAAGCTAATATTAAATATCTAGCCTAATACTAGTTTAATATTATTTTAGTAACCTATTCTAATTTAATATAATCTAATAGTATTATTATTCTAATTAATACTATAATACTATTATTACTTTCTTTTATAAAAATAAAATTTAATAACTAGAAATTATTATAAATTTTTATTTAGTATTATATATATTAATATATTTCTAGTTACTATTTTTAGAAGAATACTACTATAAAAGAGAAAATTTATAAATTTAGAACTTTTTAGTCTATTTATTTATACCTTACTTTTATTATTCCCTTTAGAAAGTAATATAGATACTTTAAATCTATCTATAATTATATATAACTTAACCCTTTCTATTCTATATTAGTATTAGGCTAGAGAACTAATACTAATATCTAAGTCTATACTAGTATAACTAGTATAGCTTAGTATATTAGTATATATATTTTAAAGGCTAAAAAATATACTATTTTTTATATAAACTTTATAGTATCTATTCTTTTCTATTTAAATAAAGATTATACTTTTACTTTATTTATTATTTATAATAAATAAAGTAAGGAAGTAAACTATTATAGTAGAGCTTCTATATAGATAGCTAAACCTTAGGGCTATATATTACCTAATTAGAATAGAGGATTTCAGGCTTTTTATTAGCTAAAAAAAGGTATTTTATATATTCTAATTAGTCCTTAAAACGCGATATAATAATATTTCCCTAAATACTAATATAATTAATATATTATCTATAACTACTTTAGCTATAGAATATTAAACTTAGCTATATATTTCTAAATATTTATTTAGTATATAATCCTTTTTTAGGTATTAGTCTAGCCTAATACTAACTAATACTTTAAAAACTTAAAACTTTCTTTTTAACTTAATTTAACTTTATCCCTTATCTATCCTTTTACTATAATACTATTATAATACTTAACTTTAATAATACTTTTAGTAGTCTTATACTATTTTCTTTATCTACCTTAATATCCTTTAAGATATTCTATATTTATAGAATACTATCTATATCCTTTATTTCTATAATACTTCCTAATACCTTCTAATAGAGTAGAAGTCCTCCTAGTACTAAAGCGCCTATTATATATAATATAAATATACTTATCTAAAATAATATTATAGTTATAATAGATAGAATAAAGTATAGATATTCTTTTTTATTATTATTTTAACTAATATTAATAGGGATTTATAGGTACTATTATCCCCTAAATTTACTTACCCTAAAGTTATAATACTATATTCTTCTATATTAAAAAGTATACTATTATCCTATATATCTTTACTAGCTAACCTACTATATTCTACTATAAATACTATATAATACTCTCTTTATAATACCTTACTTCCTTATTAGTATACCTTTTTTAAATACTATATAATTATTATAGGATAGTATTAATAGTATAAAGAGTATTCTAATAATTCTAACTAGGAGTATATTCTCTTTTATAAAGTTCTAGAGCTCTAGGAATAGGCTAAGTAGTATCTTTATAAAACTAAGTAATTTAAGTCTATTATAGAAGATATTATTCTTCCCTTCTTCTAAAATTATATAGATAATAGTAAATAAAAGTATTTCCTCCTATAATAGATTATATTTCTAAATTAGTATAAAATAAACTTTTAAAGTAGATTAGTTATACCCTACCTCTTTTTTTTTATATATATTCTTATCTAATACCTAGACTAATATCTATTTTATAGATATATTTTTATATTATATTACCTATTCTAGCTATATACTATCTCTTTATTAATTAGTAATAGTAGGTTAGGGACCTATACTACTCTACTATAAATATAGTTATTTATTTAATCTAGTTTTTAATATCTTTATAAATAGAAAACTAAAGAAATACTATATATATTATAAATAAAAATATTTTCTACTAACTCCTATTATACCTCTTTCTAAATACTATATTATTAATAGGTTTACTAATACTATAACTTAACTATATTCTATACCTTATACTCTATTATCTTTACTAAATTTTTTATAATTCTTTACCCTAATAAGACTAATTCTATAAAGGTTATCTTAGGATAACTATTATTTATTATATAAGGCCTATTAGATCCCTCTTCTAATATCCTCTCTTAGGCTAAATATAATATAATTAATATTATATACTCTTTTACTATTATATATAGAGGATTTAGATATAAGATCTATTTAATTTATAATAATATAAATACCTATCTAGCCTACTCCTATATCCCTAGGTCTATAAGTATTAAATAAGATATTAGACTTTACCTCTTCTAATAATCCTATACCTAATTATAGTAATAAAAGTAGTAGGAATAAATTTAGTAATAGGGACCTTTTTATAAAGGATTTTATAACTATTAAAAACTAAATATATTAGTAGGATTCTCCTATTTAGTAACCTTTAGATTCTATAAACCTAGACTATTTATAGGAACCTATACTTCTACCTAAAGAATTAAACTATATATTAGTATTCTATTAGGAGTTTAAGAATATTTAAATAAGTACTTACTCTATTTATAATTACTAGTAGTTTAACCTCTATATTATCTAGAGAGAGTATAATAACTATTATTAAAATTAGATAAAGAATAATAGACTAGATTTTATTTTATTATATAGGAGTAGGAATAATATAGACTTAAGGCCTCTACTTTTATTATTACTACCTCTTACTAATATAGAAGAATATCTACTTACTTAGGTCTAGATTACTATAAAGATATATACCTATAGAGGGGCCTAATACTATTATTATAGCTATATCTATAACTTTACTATTAATATAGTAATATCTTTTTTTTAACTTTTATAATTTTTTTAAGAGGTTAAGATTATTATCCTAAAGCCTACCTAGACTAAAGGGGATAACCTAGATTAAATTAATTACTAATTTAAGAAGGACTATTATATATACTATTCTATTATATAATAGTAGCTTCTATTCCTAATTATCTATTATTCTAGCTATTAAAATATTATTATTAACTATAAAATTCTTATATCCCTTCCTATTAATAGTTTTATTAAATAGTAACTAGAGGTTTTTTATTTTAGTTCTAAAGACTTTAGTTTTAGTTAAATAACTAATATTATATTTAATACCTCCTTTAGCTAGTAGTCTTATCCTTTAAATATAGATAGTATACTACTTAGTACTACTTCTATATAAAGAGGAGGTAAGAGTATATATACTAGTAATAAAGAGGCTAGTATTAAAAATAATATATATAAGAATAAAGATAAGCCTTTAGAAGTTTTAACTATACCTAATTTAGATATAACTACCCCTAAGTTTAAATCTCTTTAGAACTAAATTTATTTTTATACTAGCTATATTTATCTCTTTATAGGAGCTATTTATCTAATACTAATTACTAAGTTTATTAGAAGTATTTACTATTTAAGTCTTATATTCCCTTTACTATACCCTACTAGTATAGGTAATTATAATAAGCCTTATTTATAAGAAGTTAATCTTATTACCTATATATATTACCTTTTTTATTATAAAGATAGATATTTTACTTACTATCCTTAATTTTAGTTTACTCTATTTAATATAATAATATAAAAGGTATCTATAATATAGGCTAATTTTATAGCTAGGTAAGGTATTAATAGTTTTCTATTATAGGCTAAGGATATTTAGGCTATCTTTTTAGGGCCTAATTAAGGAGTATTACTAATTAACTCTATTATTTATATAAGTACTTAGCTCTAGGGAATATAGCTATACTAGTAATAAGAAGGTAGGAAGCTTAATATTATAGTAAGTTATTATAACCTTAACTATCTAATACCTACCTAATACTTTCTAAATTAAGTAGTTAAAAAGCTTTACCTTATTTATTATTTTCTTTACTACTAATAACTTTTAGTATAATCTCCTCTAGTTTATACTATAATTTAAGGAGTAGTAAATAGTAACTTTAAATATATAGAGGAGACTTACTTAGAATTTTCTAAAAAAATATTCTTATATTATAGCTTACTATTTCTATATTTAATTTACTATATTTAAAAAGTATATTCTTATCCCTTTTCTTAATATCTAGGACTCCTAGGATTACTATAAATAATAGGGGTATAGGAGTATTTATAATTATAGGCTCTACTATATTAGTAATACTCTAGATCTAGACCTAGAATTAGGCCCTTTAGCTATAAAGGCTAATATTAAATACTTAGCCTAATACTAGTCTAATACTATTTTAGTAATCTATTCTAAACTAATATAATCTAATAATACTATTATTCTAATTAATACTATAATACTATTATTACTTCTTTTTATAGAAATAAAGTTTAATAACTAGAAACTATTATTAATTCTTAGTATTATATATACTAATATATTTCTAGTTACTATTTTTAGAAGAATACTATTATAAAAGAGGAAACTTATAAATTTAGGGCTCCTTAGCCTATTTATTTATACCCTACTTTTATTATTCCCCCTAGAAAGTAATATAGATACTTTAAACCTATCTATAATTATATATAATTTAACCCTTTCTATCCTATATTAGTATTAGGCTAGAGGGCTAATACTAATATCTAAGTCTATACTAGTATAGCTAGTATAACTTAGTATATTAGTATATATACCTTAAAGGCTAAAAAATATACTATTTCCTATATAAACCTTATAGTATCTATTCTTCTCTATCTAAATAAAGATTATACTTTTACTTTATTTATATCTAAGCTTATAAATAAAATAATTAGGAAAAGAAATTATTTAGTCTAAGAAGTTATATATATACTATTTAGCCTTTTACTTATATAGTCTATATAGGTTATAATAAGTATTAATTACTAGTTTAAAAAAATATAGTTTACTATATTCTTTTTTTATTAAGTTTAATAAATAAATAAGGAAGAGCTTAATTTTAATAATATTCTATTCTAGAGTAGAAAGTTAATACTCTAGAGATATAAGAAATACCTATTTATACTTAATAGCCTCTACTATATTAACTTCCTTTTATATTTTAATTATAAGAGTAAGATCCCTTTTAGGTAACCTAGAGCTAAACTATATATCTTATTCTATTATCTATAGTATTCTCCTATATTAGATCTAGTCTATTTCTATTATATTAAGTTTATACTTTATTATCTCTTCTAATATATAGATAATATTTATAACTTTTAGAGGTAGTTATTTAAGACTAATACTAAGGCCTATTACTATTATTATATATATTATACCTATAAGTATATTAATTATTATAGAGATAATTTTAATTAGGTAGAGATAAAGGACTTAGAACTTAAAAAAATACCTATTTAAAACTAATTTAAGTTAGATAAGTTAGTAGCTTAAGGACCTATTATTAATAGTAAACTAGTTAACTAAAATATACTAGAGTCTAGGCCTATTAACTATACTAAGGACTAGAGTACTAAGGAATATAATAACTACTAGAATTTAAGTAGTTTAATCTACTAGAAGTAGTTAATCTAGGAGTATTCTATTACTAGAGTAGAATAGCTTAATACTAACCCTAATACTCTAGTTACTTAATAAAGGATTACCTTTAATATAGTAATAAACTATTTTAAGGTAATTCTTAATAGAAGGGTACTACTATAGCTTCTTATTAATCTTAATAAGAAAGCTAGTACTAGTAAAACCTATATTATTAAAATAATTTTAACTTACCTTAATTAACTAGCTAAGAAAGTAGGTATACTATCTTCTATTATTTAATCTATACCTATTAGAGTTACTATATTCCTAATTAATAGCTAAATAATTAATAGTCTTTTCTAGATTCTAATTATATATATAGGAGGGATTATACTACTACTATCTACTACTACTCTATAGTAGTTATAATTTACTTTCTCCTCTATATATTATTTTATTATTAATAAGAAGTCTATAGTTAGTTTTAATATATTAGCTTAGATTAGTATTTAACTTAGTAAAATCTATTCTTAATTTATATACCTCCCTTTTACTAGTCTAAATATTATTATATCTAGAGACTTTTACTAGCTATTACCTATTACCTAGTAACCTTTATATAATCTATTACTAAGTAAAGGACCTATTAATACCTATATAAAGTAGCTCTACTAGTAATTTTTAAAGACTATTATTCTTAATACTATTTAATACTAATAAGGAGATAGTAAGACTAACTTTTAGAATACCCTCTTATAACTTTAAGTTAATAAAAGTACTTAGTAGGACTAGTTACTATTCTAAACTTATTATAGGGCTATTCTTTTAAATTTAGAAATAGATACTTTCTATAATTTTATATACCTCTATACTAAGTACTATAAAATTAATATAATTAATTATAATTATCTTTAAGACTAATACTAGCTAGTATTAGCCTATTATACTAAATATAATAACCCTATATATATAATAATACTATTAATAGAAGCTAGTAATCTAGAGAGTAAACTTCTCCTTTCTATTAGTACTAAAATTATATTTCTAGCTAATACTTAAACTAAGTATAGTCTTATTAATAGAGTTATTAGCGAGATTAATAATATTATATAGTATCTAGCTACTATAGACTATATAAAAGAACCCCCTTTAGTTATTCTTATTATTTTTAATTAGTATATAGGGCCTAGTTTATATACTATAGAGATAGGTAAGATAGCTATACCTATTTTTTTTATATCTTATAAATTCCTTTATAACTAGATAGTTATTATATAGGTTTAGTTTTCTTTCTACTTAATATAGGCTATTATAGTATATAAGTTCTAAAGTCTTAGTCTTACTTTAGCTAAAATACTTATATTTAGGGAGAAGGACTTTATTACTAGTTTACTATATATTACTCTATTATATATATAGAGTATTAAAGGCTTTATATTTAAAATTTCTTTTCCTTTTTAGTATCTAAGGTCTAAAGATAGGAAATATATAAAAGTAAGAAAGAAGAATAAATAATAGAGGTTAAATTAATTACTTTTATATTTAGGGACTATTTTCTAATTATTATAAGGCTTAATACCTTTTAGTATATTTAATATTATATCTTTTACTAATTTATTATCTAGTCCTTATCCTTAGTATTATAAAGTATATTTATAATCTAATCTATATTATTAGGTAGATTCTCCTTATTACTAAATACTATATCTAGAATATAAGTAGCCTCTTTACTAGTAAATCTATTTACTCTAAATATATAGTCCCTAATTTATTAGTAATATCTAATACTATAGCTAATACTTTATTTATAAAGTAGAGTATAGTATATATTTCTTATATAGACTAGAAAGTAATAGAGTAATATCCTTTTTATATATATTCTAGTATACTATATAGATTATAGATTAGTAGAAGAAACTAGTAAATTAGACTATATAAAATAGACTAATAAGTACCCTCTCCTACTTAAACTATAGAATTATAAATAGTAGGTAAGTAATTCTTAAAGTCTTATATATAAAGAGATATTATATAACTAATAAGGTTATCTTATATAATATATAGTACTATATTAAATTAGTTAAGAATACTATAGTTTAAATAGGAATTTACTTTTATACTCTTTTAAGCTAATATTTTCTTTATTAGAATTAAATTCTAAACTTATATATCTAATCTAGCTAGTATTTATTTAATCTATATTTAGTAAATATTAGTAAGGTATTAGTTTTAAAATACTTATATACTTATAAATAGGAGATCTTTATTTTATAGATTATTAAGAAAGGTTTTAAAATCCTAGTAAAGATAGTTCTACTTCTAGTATAAAGTTTTAAAGTATTTAATAGTCTTATCCCTTATAATAATTTAGGTATTAAGTATAGCTATATTCTTAATACTAATTTTAGTATTAAGAACTTCTTATTTAAAGGCCTCTTAGTCTACTTTAACTTTTTTTTTTTTATTTCTCTTAAGAATAGTAGATAGGTTAAGTAATTACTAGTCTAAAGTCTTTAATAATAAGGCTCTAGTATTAGTTAAAATATTAGGTAGTTAGGTAGATATTAGTATTATTAGAGTTAGAGTAAGAAAACTAGAAATATTAAAATACTAAGCTTATTTCTCTATAAATTACTTAGCCTTAATTTTACTAATATCTTAGCTAGTATAGGCTATTACCTTATAGTACTAAGTAGTTCTAATATTAAAGCTATTAAATATATTAGTACTTAATACTATTTAATATTTCTTTAACTTACTATATTATATTATATATATTATTTAACTAGATATATAACTACTTTAGTATATTAAACTAGTCTCTTATTAGTAGCTAATTAATAATTAGCTATATAGCTAGTAGAAAGGTATTCCTTTAAAACTTAAAGTAATATATATTATTTACTATTTTATTATACTCTATAGTAAGCTCTTTACTAGTTTTTTTTATTTAAGTAACTATATTTTTCTTTATACTCTTATTTAAAGAGTACTTTCTAGTATTTTTATACTATTTAATATTAGGTAGGTCTACTATAGTAGAGGTATTAGATAAGTATTAGGTATAAAGTAATAAATAGGTATTAGGTATAGAATAAGTAACTATATAGTCCTATAATATAGAGTATAAAAAAAAGATAGTAAAGATAAATAAAAAAAGTTATTAATAAATATTATAAGTAGATTTTATATAATTAAACCCTACTATTATATACCTATCTATTAAGTACTTATACTATAAATACTAAAGTACCTTTATTTACTTAAGTAAAGGTAAATATACCTTATCTAAAAGTAGGAATATTCTATTACTTTTTTTACTATATAGACTAATACTATTTAATACCTTATATATACTTAAGATAGCTTAAGTATATTAAGTTTTTATAAAGTTAGAATATATTTACTTTTTATTTTTACTATAAATACTAAAGCGCCTTTATAACTTACTTACTAAAGTAAAGGTAAATATACTTTATTTAAAAGTAGAAATATTCTATTATTTTTTTTACTATATAGACTAATACTATCTAATACCTTATATATACTTATAATAGCTTAAATAGGTTAAGTTTTTATAAATATAGAGCTCTTTTTCTAATTTATTACCTTTTATCTTTACTTTTTTCTAGTTTACTTTTACTTATATTATATATATATACTAAGTAAGCCTATTATATAATCTATATAAGTACTATAGTTTTTACTCTTTTACCTTTTTTCTTTTTTACCTTAATACTATAAACTATTAATCCTTTTTAATTAATCTTACTTATAAATAATTTCTATAAGTTTACTAGTATAATACTATATAGAAAGATTAAACCTTTATACCTTATTAGTAGTAAGGGTAAAGATAAGACTAAGGCTTAAAGTAAGTTAGATATTAGTTTTAAGTATTAGCCTTATACTTATATATTATAACTAGTCTATCTAGTTATCTAATAGCTACTAAGACCCCTTATAAAACTATTACTTCTAGTTTACTTACTAAGACTTAATAATCTACTTTAATTATTAATAGTATTAAAAAGCCTTACTATTATAAACTTAGTAATAAATATAGTACTAGTATTAGGCTAGTATTAGACTAATATTCTTTAGCTATAGCTTTTTATAAAATTTACTAGTTCTAAAAGAATACTAACCTACTTATCTCTAAGCTACTATTCTAGTACCTAGTAAAGGAGATAGCTATTAATTATAGTATCTTTTACTTTACCTACTATATTCTCCCTAAAACTATTAATAAAGACCTAGTTTATAGTCTTTACTTCTAGTCTAGTACTATTATAATTCTTTAGAAAATTTTTAAGGCCTTTTTAATTTATTTCTTTAAATATAAGTACTAGTTCTAGTATTAGGCTCTATTATATTTATTAACTAAATTTAGATATATTACTAGCCTATATTTATACTAAGTATATTACTATTATAAAACGCGATATCTAGTATATTTACTAACTTATTAGGGTAATTAGTTCTTACTAGAATATACTATTTTAGTTTATCTAGTACTAGACTTATATATAAGTATTAGGCTAGGTATTAGAACTAATACCTCTATTTACTAATTATACTTTAGGGTATTTATATATAAAGAATAAAGTTTATAATAGTAATAGATTTTTATTAATTAGATTTTTAAGAAAAATACTACTTTTTAGGGTTTAGTAGATAATTTAGTACTACCTTAATAGTAGTATAATACTAGATAAAATACCTCTTTAATATAGTTAGGTAGTTCTAGCCTATTTAGCCCTACTAATTATACTTTCTTAAATTCTTTTTTTTTCTATACTATAATTCTTATATAGTTACTATATACTTCCTCTTTTATCTTTATAGATAATAAGGGTTTATTATAAATATACTAATTTAGTTTATATAGATTAGTAATATATTTTATTTAAGTTTATAAATAAAATAATTAGGGAAAAAGACTATTTAGCCTAAAAGGTTATATATATATTATTTAGCCTTCTACTTATATAGTCTATATAGATTATAATAAATATTAATTACTAGCCTAAAAAAGTATAGTTTACTATATTCTTTTTTTACTAAGTCTAATAAATAAATAAGGAAGAGCTTAATTCTAATAGTACTCTATTTTAGAGTAGAAAGTTAATACTCTAAAGATATAAAGAATACTTATTTATACTTAATAGTCTCTAATATATTAACTTTCTTTTATATTTTAATTATAAAAATAAAATTCTTTTTAAGTAATCTAAAACTAAACTATATATTCTATTTTATTATCTATAGTACTCTTTTATATTAGATTTAATCTATTTTTATTATATTAAGCTTATACTTTATTATTCCTTCTAGTATATAGATAATATTTATAACTTTTAGGAGTAGTTATTTAAAACTAATACTAAGGTATATTACTATTATTATATATATTATATCTATAAGTATATTAATTATTATAGAGATAATTTTAATTAGATAGAGATAAAGAATTTAAAACTTAAAGAAATATCTATTTAAAACTAATTTAAGTTAGATAAGCTAGTAGTTTAAAAACTTATTATTAATAGTAAACTAGTTAACTAAAATATACTAAAATCTAAGCCTATTAATTATACTAAGGACTAGGGTACTAAGGAATATAATAACTACTAAGACCTAAGTAATTTAATTTACTAAAAGTAATTAATCTAGAAGTATCTTATTACTAAAGTAAAATAGCCTAATACTAACTCTAATACTCTAGTTACTTAATAAATAATTACCTTTAATATAATAATAAACTATTTTAAGATAATATTTAGTAGAAAAGTACTATTATAGCTTTTTATTAATTTTAATAGAAAAGCTAGTACTAGTAAAATCTATATTATTAAAATAATTTTAACTTATTTTAATTAACTAGTTAAGGAAGTAGGTATACTATCTCTTATTATCTAATTTATACCTACTAGAGTTACTATATTTCTAATTAATAGCTAAATAATTAATAGCCTTTTCTAAATTCTAATTATATATATAAAAGGAATTATACTACTACTATCTACTATTATTTTATAGTAGTTATAGGTTACTTTCTTCTCTATAGACTATTTTATTATTAATAAGAAGTCTATAGTTAGTTTTAATATATTAGCTTAAATTAGTATTTAATTTAATAAAATCTATTTTTAATTTATATATCTCTTTTTTACTAGTCTAAATATTATTATATCTAGAGACTTTTACTAGCTATTACCTATTATTTAGTAACTTTTATATAATCTATTACTAAGTAAAGGACCTATTAATACCTATATAAAATAGCTCTACTAGTAATTCTTAAAAACTATTATTTTTAATACTATTTAATACTAATAAAGAGATAGTAAGACTAACTTTTAAAATACTCTTTTATAATTTTAAATAAATAAAAGTACTTAGTAGAACTAGTTACTATTCTAAACTTATTATAGGGCTATTTTTTTAAATTTAGAAATAGATATTTTCTATAATTCTATATACCTCTATACTAAGTACTATAAAGTTAATATAATTAATTATAATTATTTTTAAAACTAATACTAGCTAGTATTAGTCTATTATACTAAATATAATAACTCTATATATATAATAATACTATTAATAGAAGCTAGTAATCTAGAAAGTAAACTTCTTCTTTTTATTAATACTAAAATTATACTTTTAACTAATATTTAGACTAAGTATAGTCTTATTAATAGAGCTATTAGTAAGGTTAATAATATTATATAGTATCTAACTATTATATATTATATAAAAGAACTTCTTTTAGCTATTCTTACTACTTTTAATTAGTATATAGGGCCTAGTCTATATATTATAAAGGTAAGTAAAATAGCTATACCTATTTTTTTTATATTTTATAAATTTCTTTATAACTAGATAGTTATTATATAGATCTAGTTTCCTCTCTACTTAGTATAAGCTATTATAGTATATAAGTTCTAAAATCTTAGTTTTATTTTAACTAGAATATTTATATCTAGAAAGAAGAACTTTATTACTAATTTATTATATATTACTTTATTATATATAAAAAGTATTAAAAGTTTTATATTTAAAACTTTTTTTCCTTTCTAGTATCTAAAGTCTAAAAATAGAAAATATATAAAAATATAAAAAAAAAAAATAAAAAAAATTAAATTAATTATTTTTATATTTAGGAACTATTTTCTTATTATTATAAAGCCTAATACTTTTTAGTATATCTAATACTATATTTTTTACTAATTTATTATCTAGTCCTTATTTTTAGTACTATAAAGTATATTTATAATCTAATTTATATTATTAAATAGATTCTCTTTATTACTAAATACTATATCTAGAATATAAGTAGTCTCTTTATTAATAAATCTACTTACTTTAAATATATAATCCTTAACTTATTAGTAATATCTAATACTATAGCTAATATTTTATTTATAAAGTAAAGTATAGTATATACTTTTTATATAAACTAGAAAATAGTAAAGTAATACCCTTTTTATATATATTCTAGTATACTATATAGACTATAAATTAGTAAAAGAAACTAGTAAATTAGACTATATAAAATAGACTAATAAATACCCTCTTCTACTTAAACTATAGAATTATAAATAGTAGGTAAATAATTCTTAAAGTTTTATATATAGAGAGATATTATATAGCTAATAAAATTATTTTATATAGTATATAATACTATATTAAATTAGTTAAAAATATTATAATTTAAATAGAAATTTATTTTTATACTTTTTTAAGCTAATATTTTTTTTATTAGAATTAGATTCTAAACTTATATATTTAACCTAGTTAGTATCTACTTAATCTATACTTAGTAGATATTAGTAAAGTATTAGTTTTAAAATATTTATATACTTATAAATAGAAAATCTTTATTTTATAAATTATTAAAAAGGGTTTTAAAATTCTAGTAAAAATAGTTCTACTTTTAGTATAGAATTTTAAAATATTTAATAGTCTTATTTCTTATAATAATCTAAATATTAAGTATAGCTATATTCTTAATATTAATTTTAATATTAAGAACTTTTTATTTAAAAGCTTTTTAATTTATTTTAACTTTTTTTTTTTTTTTTCTCTTAAGAATAGTAGATAGGTTAAGTAATTACTAGTCTAAAGATTTTAATAATAAGGCTCTAGTATTAGTTAAAATATTAGATAGTTAGATAGATATTAGTATTATTAGAGTTATAGTAAAGAAACTAGAAATATTAAAATACTAAGCTTATTTTTTTATAAACTACTTAGCCTTAATTTTACTAATATTTTAGCTAGTATAGGCTACTACCTTATAGTGCTAAATAGTTCTAGTATTAAAACTATTAAATATATTAATACTTAATACTATTTAATATTTCTTTAACTTACTATATTATATTATATATATTATTTAACTAGATATATAACTATTTTAGTATATTAAACTAGTCTTTTATTAGTAGCTAATTAATAATTAGCTATATAGCTAGTAGGAAGGTATTTTTCTAGAACTTAAAGTAATATATATTATCTACTATTTTATTATACTTTATAGTAAGTTTTTTACTAGTCTTTTTTATTTAAATAGCTATATTTTTTTTTATACTTTTATTTAAAGAGTATTCTCTAGTGCCTTTATACTACTTAATATTAGGTAGGTCTACTATAGTAGAGGTATTAGGTAAATATTAAATATAAAGTAATTAGTAGGTATTAAATATAGAATAAGTAACTATATAGTTCTATAATATAAAATATAAAAGAAAGATAGTAAAAATAAATAAAAGAAGTTATTAATAAATATTATAAATAAATTTTATATAATTAAACCCTATTATTATATACCTATTTATTAAGTACTTATATTATAAATACTAAGGTACTATTACTTACTTAAGTAAAGGTAAATATATCTTACCTAAAAGTAAGAATATTTTATTACTTTTTTTATTATATAGACTAATACTACTTAATATCTTATATATATTTAAGATAGCTTAAATATATTAAGTTTTTATAAAATTAGAATATATTTACTTTTTATTTTTACTATAAATATTAAGGCGCCTTTATAACTTATTTACTAAAATAAAGGTAAATATATTTTACTTAAAAGTAAAAATATTTTATTACTTTTTTTACTATATAGACTAATACTATCTAATACCTTATATATACTTAAAATAGCTTAAATAGGTTAAGTTTTTATAAATATAAAACTCTTTTTTTAATTTATTATTTTTTATTTTTACTTTTTTCTAGTTTACTTTTACTTATATTAAATATATATACTAAATAAGCCTATTATATAATTTATATAAATACTATAGTTTTTATTTTTTTATCCTCTTTCTTTTTTATTTTAATATTATAAACTATTAACCCTTTTTAATTAATCCTATCTATAAATAATCTCTATAAATTTACTAGTATAATATTATATAGAAAAATTAAGCCTTTATACCCTATTAATAGTAAAGGTAAAGGTAAAACTAAAGCTTAAAATAAATTAAATATTAGTTTTAAGTATTAGCCTTATACTTATATATTATAGCTAGTCTATTTAGTTATTTAATAGCTATTAAAACTTTTTATAAGACTATTACTTTTAGTCTATTTATTAAGACTTAGTAATCTACTCTAACTACTAGTAATATTAAGAAGCCTTATTACTATAAACTTAATAATAAATATAATATTAGTATTAGACTAGTATTAAACTAATATTCTTTAGCTATAGCTCTTTATAAAATTTACTAGTTCTAAAAAAATACTAATTTATTTATTCTTAAGCTATTATTCTAGTACTTAGTAAAAAAGATAATTATTAATTATAGTATTTTTTACTTTATCTACTATATTCTTTCTAAAATTATTAATAAAAATTTAGTCTATAGTTTTTATTTCTAGTCTAGTACTATTATAGCTCTTTAGAAAGCCTCTAAGGCCTTTCTAGTTTATTTTTTAAAGTATAAGTACTAGTTCTAGTATTAGGCTCTATTATATTTATTAATTAAATTTAAGTATATTACTAGCCTATATCTATACTAAGTATATTACTATTATAAAGTATAATATCTTATATATTTATTAACTTATTAGAGTAATTAGTTTTTACTAGAATATACTATTTTAGTTTACCTAGTACTAGGCTTATATATAAGTATTAGGCTAAGTATTAGAACTAATACCTCTATTTACTAATTATATTTTAAAATATTTATATATAAAGAATAAAGTTTATAATAGTAATAGATTTTTATTAATTAGATTTTTAAAGAAAATACTACTTTTTAAGATTTAGTAGGTAATTTAGTACTATTTTAATAGTAGTATAATACTAAGTAAAATACCTCTTTAGTATAGCTAAATAGTTCTAGTCTATTTAGCCCTACTAACTATACTTTCTTAAATTTTTTTTTTATACTATAATTTTTATATAATTACTATATACTTTCTCTTTTATCTTTATAGGTAATAAGGGTTTATTATAAATATACTAATTTAGTTTATATAGATTAGTAATATATTTTAAGTATACTATATAGTTCTATAGGCCTAGATTAGAATTTAAACTATACTAGATAGTTATAATAGTAACTTTATATTAAAAAATATATATATATATATAATATCCTTAATATTTTATAATATTCTTAATATTTTATAATATTCTTAATATTTTATAATATCTTTAATATTTTATAACTTCTCTATAATTATATATTAGGTATTAGTAAATAAAGAATATATTACCTTACTAGTATTATATAGTATTATTAAATATAATACTTCGCGAGCTTAGGTAAGCTATAGTAAAACTCGATAAATAAATTTAATAGGGTACTAAAATATAAATATTTTAAATAGCTTAAAGGTTATAAATTTTCCTCCTCTAGTAGGGTTTATTTATATAAAGGCTAGATATACGTCTCTTATAGATATAAGGCTATATAGGTACTTATAATTTAATCTAAATTAGATATATACTAAGTAGTTATAGGGTACTTATAATTTAGAGTAAATTAGTTAGTTATTAGTATTAAATTTTAGTATATACTTAGTTAGTTACTTAGTTACCTTAATAATAGAATAATAGGTAATTAAGAAACTATATTATTCTTTATATAGTATTATATAATATAGTTATCCTTTTACCTCTATTATCTCTATACTATATATCTATTAAATCTTTTAATATTAGGTTTCTTACTTATTAAATACCCTTATTTTTCTTATTATACCTATTACTATAGTGTTTTTAGCCTAGTTTACTATTAATAACTAAATATATAGCTTCTTAAATACTAAAATTATTAAATACCTATTAATAAAGAATCTAACTATTTATATATAGCTTATTAATTAGATAGACTCTATATTATATATATATTAACTACTAGTAAGTAATAGCTTTTTAAAGAGGATATTCTTTCTCTTCTTCTACTTCTATCTAGAGAGTATAATTAACCTAACTACCTATAAGAATAAGACTAAAAAGGCCCTTTTTATATAGAACTTTATTATTAATAGTAATCTAATTAGAGACTCTAGTAAAATATTAATTATTTAACTAGTAATAAATAGTTATCTAATATTAAATATAATACTTCGCGAGCTTAGATAAGCTATAGTAAAACTCGATAAAGGAACTTAGTAGGGTACTAAAATATAAATATTTTAAATAGCTTAAAGGTTATAGGTTATCCTCCTTTAATAGGCTTTTACCTATATAAAGGCTAAACTAGGTATATATATCTCTTATAATTAAATCTAAATTAGATATATACTAAGTAGTTATAGGGTATTTATAATTTAAAGAAAGTTAATTAGCTATTAGTATTAAATATTAGTATTATTATTAGTTAGTTAGTTACCTTAATAGTAGGATAATAGGTAAGAAGTTATACTATCCTCTATATAATACTATATAATATAGTTATCTATTATTTACTATCTCTATTATTTCTATATTATATATTATATTTATTAAACCTTATTAAGTATTAAATACCTTTATCTTTTCTTACTATATATATTTATTACTATAGTATCTCTAGTCTAGTTTATTATTAATAGCTAAATATATAATAACTTTATAAAAGTTAAAGTAATTAAGTACTTATTAGAAGACTATTTAGTTATCTATATCTAGATTATAAATAATTATTTTAAAGTTTTAGAATATTAGTTACTAGTAAAAGATAGCCTTTTAGAATTTTTTATATTAGTTTTCTTCTAATCCTTTCTTAAGAGTCTAGTTACCCTAGGATATAGAGCTATAACTAATAAGGCTAAAAATATATAAAACTATATTATTAAAGAGGAGAGTAACTTAGACTTAGTAGATTTTCTATTTATAAAGAGCTTTTTTTACTATTATTAAGAGTAGACTATAGAGTTATAAAATTTATTTAAATATATATATAAAGTATAGAATAAGTAAAAGTATAAGTAAAAAAGGTAAATACTAAATAAATTTTATATTTTATTATTATTAAGTATATTACTAACTCTAGGGATAGATATTATATTAAGGCTAATAGTATATATAGATAATAATATATAGTTCTTTTTTCTTTTATAGATAGTAGTAATATTTAATAGGGTATATAATATTTCTTTATTATAAAATATATAGGCTAGATATATATATATCTTAATATTAATAACTACTATAAGTATTATTATTATTATTATAATAGTATATTATAGCTTATAGGTATTAGTAGAATTAAATAAAAAAATATAGCTAACTAAATTTATAATCCTAATTAAGACTAGTATTATTATTAATAATTAGAGAAAATTTAGATAAAAATATAGTATATATAGAAATAATATAAAGTAATATAAATTACTAAAAATATATAGTAGAATAGTTTAAATAACCCCTCTTACTTAGGAGGGGTAGTTATCTAATATAGACTATAGAAATAAAATACTTATATAAATATATATATAAGCTATATAATATATTTAAATAGAAGTAATTAGAGTACTTAAGATAAATACTAATTCTATTTTTTTTTATATTAAGTATACTACTAACTTTAAGGATAGATATTATATTAGGGCTAGTATTATATATAGGTATATAGGTAATAGTATATAATTCTCTTCTTTTATAAGTAATAGTAATTTCTAATAGGGTATAAGATATTTCTTTATTATAAAATATATAAGCTAGATATATATATATTAATATTAGTAACTATTATAAGTATTATTATTATTATTATTATTATAATAGTATATTATAACTTATAGGTATTAGTAAAATTAAATAGAAAAATATAATTAACTAAATCTATAATTCTAATTAAAACTAGTACTATTATTATTTAGTAGTTAGAGAAAGTTTAGATAAAAATATAATATATATAGAAACTCTATAAAGTAATATAGATCGCTAAAAATATATAATAGAGTAGTTTAAATAACCCCTCTTACTTAGAAGGGGATATAGTATTATAGTATTATAATATTACTATATTATATAATATATATAGATAGATTAATATTTAGTTAATTAAGTCTAGTATTATAGGTACTCTTTTTTCTTTCTTTTTTATTATAAATAGTACTATTCTTTAGAGCTATTTAATAGATCTATATAGTATCTCTAGATATTTTCTTATTACTAGATAGTTATAATAGTAGCTTTATATTAAAAAAAAAAAAAAAAAAAATAGTAATAGGAATATATAGTATTTAATTATAAAATATTAAATATAAAAGTTTAGTATTATATTAATAGTAAAATAAAATAATAAAAATTATAATATAGTTAACTAGTATTTAGCTATAATTAGTAGTTTTTAATAGACCTTAACTAGTTCTAGGAAAAGATAGTAATTAAATAAACTTAATTTAGCTAAATAAGAATTTTAAATAAATAAATAAAAAGGTAACTAACTAATAGTAGCTATTATAGTTATATAGGCCTAGATTAGAATCTAAACTAACTATTTCTATTATCTATTTCTAAAATTAAAACTTAATTACTTATATTTAAAATCTAATAAAAAATATAAAAAGATTATAGAATTAAAAAAAATAAATTATATTTAAATTATATAAGCTAGCGCTAATAAATATAGGAAACTATACTAATAAAGACTTTATACTAGACTTCTAAGCTAGGGGAGGGACTATATCTATACGTAATAATTGCGAGTCTTGGACGCACAGACGTGGAGTTAACCACAACTATCTCCGGTCCTAGGACAACGCAATCTCATAGCGCGCCATGTGTGAACCGCGCGCTTCAATCTCGCCGCTACAATGTACCACCTATTTAAGTCCATCTACCTGCACGCGACCAGTAAAGAAGGTACGTCTGCGCTCGGCGCGCCGGCGCGCCTAAGCTTACCGCAATCGTAGAGTACTCAATCCTCCTTCTCGGCCTCGACAATGCAGGAAAAACCACGCTCCTCGAACAGATCAAAGGTACCTACACGTCGCTGAATCCGAACCTTAAGACGGTGCCCACCGTGGGCCAGAACGTCGCGACCGTTTCCCTCCCGCCCCCTAGCCCTCCAATCTACCTTAAGATATGGGACGTCGGCGGGCAACACAGTCTGCGCGGTCTCTGGCAAAGCTACTACAGCTCGTGCCATGCCATCGTTTTCGTAATCGACAGCTCTGATGTGGGCAACGCCAGCCTTGCTGAGATGGGTGGTGGTGGTATCAACGATGACCAGGGTCGCCTGGACGAATGTCGGCTAGTGCTTGAGTCGATCTTGTCCAACGATGAGACGTCCGGTGTACCGATACTGGTGCTTGCGAATAAGCAGGATAGAGAGGATTGTGTTGAAGTTGTGAGGATCAAGGAGGGGTTCGTGAGGAAGGTGTTCGAGGGGGAGAAAGGTGGGAACGTGAGGGATAGTCGGGTTCTACCATGCAGCGCGCTGACGGGTACGGGCGTGAAAGAGGCGGTGGAGTGGTTATGTTCGAGAGTGCAGTGGAACAAGGAAGCTAGGCCGCCCGTGATGAGGTAGGGTGCACCTTTGGATGGGGAGGACGTGAGCGTGAGACTGGTAAAAATGCAAGACGGAGAGGCGATATACCCCTAGTTACTGGAGCACTGGAAGATTTTACAGCTTGCGCAGAGGCTGTACGGCTGTTCTTTATGGACTAACGTCGAGCGATGCGCAAAGGCAGATGTTGATTCCTACTCAAGAAAGGGTCCTCTGACAGGACAACGGATGGTACAGAGGCGGTGTTTGTGCATGTCCCTGTGCATCTGTAAGCTACTCGTCTGCTGCGTGGTAGAGCCGGGAAAGGCGTGGTATGTCGAGGCTCAGTGATGGTCCCCAGACGGTTTCAGCTTAGCTCCGCGCCCCACACTTGCCGAGGTCCAAAAAGTCAACACCCAAAAACCACGCCCAACCTGCGCGTGCCATGTCGCTCTACTACGAAGCCGCGGCTGTCCTCGCCAACTCGGAAAACGCCGGCGGTTCCCTCAAATCGCGAATATACAAGAACAGGGACTTGAAGGCATCGCCTGCGCAACTCTTCGCCTTGATCAGCGAAGCCTCGAAATGGTCGCTGGTGCTCAAGGATGTCGTTGAACGGTGCGGGCTGCTGGCCGAGGAGAAAAAGGTGAGCTGCGTGTATGAGCCGTCAAGAGAAAGCAAGCTGATTGCGTGTAGCTTACTCCAACCCTCGCGCTGCTCCTTACGCATGACTTACTTGTCGCCAAGAGCGGCATCGCCGCGCACGCCAACCACGTCCTCAAGTTGGCCGTCTTGAGACACAAAGCCCGGCTGAGCGCCGAATTTACGAAAGCCCGGATAGGTCGCGGCTATGCAACACTCGATGCACTGCGGGAGGCCGTTGACCAGGGAGAGCTAGAGGACAGCGACCAGCCGCCGAAGGAGCTCTACAGGCACCCGCGATGGGTGCGCGTAAACACGCTCCGGACGAGTATGGAGGAGCAAATAAACACGACCTTTGCAGGTTATGACAAGGCCAGCAACATCCGAGAGGTTCAGCGGGCACCTGCATCGGCGAAGAGGTACTTTGAAGATCCGCACATTCCCAATTTGCTCGCCCTCCCGCCAAAAGCCGATCTTACCAAATCTGAGGCATACGCGAAAGGGGCCATCATATTCCAAGACAAGGCCTCCTGCTTTCCAGCTTATCTTCTGGATGTAGGACCGGACGATGGGGATGCTATAGATGGATGTGCTGCACCGGGGAACAAGACAACACACTTGGCCGCGATGTTAGCTCAGAGGAACATGCATGCTAAGCGACAAAAAGTGTTTGCCTATGAGAGAGACAAGGCCAGGACTATAACGCTAGAAAAGATGGTTAAGCGCGCTTCCGCGGACTCGGTCGTTCTCATCAAGCGTAGCGCAGATTTCCTTGCAGCGGACCCAGATTCTGAAGAATTTGCGCATGTCGGTGCGATTTTGCTTGACCCAAGCTGTTCAGGGAGCGGTATAGTCGGTAGAGACGATGCAGTCAAGATGCATCTGCCGATTCAAGTTTTTGGTGGTGCTCCTGTCGCTACAAGCCAGAAGAACAAAAAGCGGAAAAGAGATAACGACGCATCTCAAGCCAATGGCAGCACAACGTTCAGTCTTCGCCTGGACGACACAGTGCCCGAAGAAACGCCTGTTGAAGGGCAGCTTTCCGAGAGACTGACCGCTCTTTCGACTTTCCAACTTCGCATGCTCATGCATGCGATGCGTTTCCCCAAGGCAAGTAAGATGACTTACTCTACTTGCTCCATCCATTTCGAAGAAAACGAGGGCGTCGTATTCCGAGCGCTGGCATCGAAGATCGCGAGAGCGAGAGGCTGGAGGATCTTGCCTAGAGATCGCCAAGTGCAGGGCATGAAAGACTGGAATAGGAGAGGCGTCTTGGAAACCGAAAAGATGGATGTTGACATGGATTTGGACCATCTACAGAAAGAAGAGATATGCAACGCTTGCATACGCTGCGAGAAGGGCACCGACGAAGGTACAATGGGATTCTTTGTCGCCGCGTTTGTTCGGGATGCCGAGTTTGTGTCTGAAGGTGTCCTTTCAAACGCTGGTGCCGTTGAGAACGTGGAAGAGGAAGAAGAGTGGAATGGATTCAGTGATGGTGGTGAGACGAGCGTGGCGACCCCAATGCGGCAGCAAGCGTCCACCGCCTCCAAAAGCCTAAAGAAAAAGAGGAAACAGCGACGCACGATGATAGAAAATGAGTGAGAGTGCGGAGGTTGGATGTTCAGGCGATATAGACGGTTGAGGATAGATTTATCACCATGGAGAGAGCCAACACAAGTAAGCTCTGTAGCCTCTAATTTCTCCAAGCATCAAGTGAAGTGAAAGACAACAAGGAGTACATCATCAAGAGTACAAAATCGCTGATTGGCTGTGCCGCGCGGAAGGAACATTGAATGCCAACCTTCACACGCTAGTCCCTTCCCTTCTGATCGCTGTTTCCCATCGCAGCAATTTAGGGGAGCCACAACTGCAACAGGGACCACCAAGGGGCTTGCCCTTGTCTGTTTTCATTCGAGTGGGACATTGTTCAACAACCACAACATCATCACTTAGGTTTCCTGAAACACCTGATGGTGCGACGCTTCTAGTTAGCACACAGATCCTACTTCGATTCGATGGCGACCGCCACCATTTCGACACTCGACCTCTCTCGTCCAAGATTGCGCCAGGTCTCGCACTGGATCCGTGATGAGCTTGATCCGCTCGTTGCTCGGGAGGGCCCTGAGTTGCTTCGAGCTGATGACGTATTGACTTTACACGACATCTTCCAGGCCCTGGAGACATCTCCCAGTGTAACCGCTCTCGATTTGCGCGCTACCGGAATTCATAGAGCTGTCATGGAAATTTCGGGTATAGCCACCAGGTGGCCGGGCCGGTTAGCAGACGACTGCGACAAACTCATCGACCTGTGGACAACTAAATTCGGGCGTCTCGAGGATCTGCATCCTTTTCTTTACGGTAGAGGTGGGCGTCTTGAGGGCATTGCCTCGATTGAGGAGACCTCGAACCTTGTCAGTCACATTACCTGTACGACTAAACGAGGTACAACCACTCACTGTTCCTAGGCATTACTCAAACGATGGCAAGATAGCTGTCCCGACAGGATCTCACCGAAAAGGGCGCGTCGTCGTGGCGGTTTGGGCTTCCAACCGGGCTCGTATGCGTGTGGAATCCTCTGCTCTTCACCCAAGCTTATCCCTCTTTCTAGATGGTGGATCAACACTCTATTCGCTTGTTACGCTAGCATAATCGATGTCGACACGATTGACGGTGGAGTCTGCTATGACAAACACGGGGCATATGCAATTGTAATCCAGGAGGGAGGGGAGCTTGATGCATCAACCGAGTCGACTTTGACATACCGCTGTGGAACGGACGACCGAGGCCGATTTCGTTTAACAACCGCTACACCGAGAAGTAGAGAACCGCTTCGCGTTTTGCGAAGTCACAGTGTCAATAGCATATGGGGACCAAAGGCCGGCGTGAGATACGAGGGACTGTCAGTGCACTGCATCCCTTCGCAACGTTGTCTGACCAAATCACAGGTATCGCGTGACCGGGTGGGCGGTCCATCAACCTAGGACACCGTCCTCCAATGCTGGGCAAAAGGCTCGTCTTGGTGATATGTACTTTGATGTTCATCTTGAGAGATGTAAACGACCCTGAAAACACATGCAACACGTACGATCATCACTAAATCCTGCTCCAGGCGATCCTGTTCCTTTACACGAAGTAGTTAAGTCCCCCACCGCGTCCGAGCTTGACGACTACTCCGAATATAAACGGCTGCGTAAGGTCCACCGAGACTTTCGCAATATGGTAACTACTGCCTCGGTCGATACGACCAGAATGCTTCCTGTGCCCGTGAAGGCCGCACCGGTCATCCTTCCGCCGGCTCTTACACCGTCGGATAGGGTATCATCTTTCAAAGTCTCTCCAGCCGCATCCCGATCAACTACATACACATGGGCCCTCGGTAAGGAATCTCCGGGTACGTCGCAGTATATACCCAGAGGTTGGCCAATCCTAGCAACTGAAGGGGAGACATACGTGGGCTCTAAGAGCCCGACCGCTATACCATCTCCAGTACGGGCTGAGACATCGCGCCGCGATCTTCCTCGGACTCGCCCGGGTTCAATCGCAAGTACGTCAAAAAGCCGCCAGTCAATCACAGAATTCGCGCCCTGGATCGACTATGAACTCCCTCACCTTACCCTGCCTACGACTGGCGACTTGGCCCTTACGAAGCGTTCAACGATTCGCAGCAATTCCTCCCCTGATCAACCCGACAGCCATACCCCAGCCAGAAGAAAACTAACCCATAAGAACGGTGGTGATGAATATACCGTACTCCTACGTCCTGAATCATCGATAAAGGATCTAGATCCAGGAATAGACTTGCGCGCGAAGACGAGTAACAACTCGATTTTCGTACGAAGTCGCAACCCGGTGGCCAAACTCTTTGATGGTACGGAAGACGAGGCTAGCGCGGCTAACGACTACTTTTCTCTACGGCGACCGAGAGCTGCATCTGCTAGTTCAAAGTGCACCGCGGTTGTGTCCAGACGCCGTGAGCGTGCCAGCTCTACCGGGGACACGCTGCAGCCCGTGGCACCAATACCAGTCAAGCACGTGAGCCCTAGTCTATTATTTTTCGAAAGGCGAGATGCGGTAGCCTTTCCGTACGGCGACGCTATGTCTCCACTTTCTCCTTTGGACTGGAGCTCGGGGATTTTGTCCTGTGATCCATCAACGGAAGACGAATCAACACAGGGCGTGCCTACTACAGCTACCGGAGCGTTACTCACACCCCTCAAAGACTTCATTGCAAGCCGTCCCGTGGCTACCACCAGTAGCACGCTTACCTCTTTATGTAGGGCTGTACGGACAGACATCCATCGTCGTGGTGGTTACTGCGATGTCTCGCCCATGCAAACACATACTACACCTCGACCGCACGATATTGTGAGTGAGATTGAAGAATCGGAGATCGAGGTTGCGTTTCTCGATCCTTTTCAATCGTCGCGCAAAAAAACATGACAGACTGAGGACTCAGAGCTGCAATGTATCCCCGCAGACCATCTTGTGATGCGATTGGTGCTCTCTGCGGCGAGGAGGGGTGATGGTGAAGATGGACTCTGTTTCGATTAGCAGGAAGAGGGCAAGGGCTACGCTCTATATCAAGAGGTATTCCACTCAGGCACAGAGATCCCGTGGATTTTATGTATAAACCCGTATATCTAGTGAAGCAGTGTTTTCATCTGCGACTGGAATGTTTTTGTTCTTACGCTAAGATACCCTACGGGTCCGAAGTCGGTCACCACTTCTTCGGCGTACGCCATTCGGCAAATATTTCTTCAGAACAAGTCAAGTAATTTTATCAAACCCAAAGGAATAGCCAGGTCTTATTTAGTGTCATGGTTTGAATGGCCCGGCATTTTCACAGTGTAAAACCACGGGCTGCGTGTGGGAGCGTTGCAAACACGGGGGAACCTGGCCACGTAGCTTGCAACGCGCAACTGTACCCCGAAATTTGAATCCTGCTGCGCCCCTACCGTTTCCCATGGTCCCTAGTTGTTAGGGCAATGTGTCCATCTCGTGACGAAAGTTTCGCTAAGACTCTTCTTGACATCTGCTCACGTCACATGATGTAACATTCCATGGCTAATCCTCGCTGATACTGTGCCAATGAGAGAGGTATGGTCCGTGTACCGCTTCTTTTTGCCACAACCACCACCCAGCCTGTATGACTGCAATGTAGATACAGGTACGAATGAACAAGATCATGGGACGTAAAGGGGAAGTCTCATGCACAGACGAACAAGGTAACCGAGTTGGAGGTATATGATCACATTTTATTGAGTAAATTGAAAGGAATTGGGGCAGCAATGTAACATCGAGTTGCACGGTGACGTAGGCCACGTTGCGCGGTGCAGATAGGAACGTACCCACGTACTCGGTATCTCGCGGTCTGGTTCGTTGGCAGCGATGGATCTATCGTAGGCTATGCCTGTTGTCTGCTAGAGCTACCCACCAATAGTCTTAACCCAGACAAGCTAGCTAAGCTTTCAACTTCTCGTACGGATGGGCCATGAACCCACATCTCGTTATCCGGACATAAGCCTGCTCTCGCATGCCCCTAGTGATCCTTCTATGGCCACTGAGTCCTATCGAGAGGGGTCGCATGCTTGACATACCCGATCCTGTTATCTAGTTTCGTCTGCCTGCCGTTCGGCAGGACAGGACCGAATTTTGGATGCACAAGCAGGCCAGGTGTAAAAGGATCCACTTTGTTCTTCTCCATGCCTTCTAGCAGCCGGTCCCAATTGACGCACTCGTGCGCGATTGTCCGGTTTCCACCGGGGAGGATGCTCTCATCGAACCAATGCATAGTGAGGGGTACGATATCGGCGTTGCACATAACTTGCTCGACGAGCATTTGCAGGCAGTGTACTATAGAGTTTCAGTCAAGAGAGCGCTAGGAGGGGCGGGCTGGCGAGAGTGGCTTACAGCTATGCTCATGCTGGAGCTCGGTCTCTTCCTCGGTCATGTCGGGCCAGTAGTAATCGGGGAAGTACGACTGATAGAGACGTTTCTGGGTGTCTCGTCAGTTTGATGCTAGGTTATATAACAGGACGTGGAAGCACACCAAACAGTGTAGTTGATGGATAAAAGCGTAGTTGGCTAGGTAGTTGCCGTTGGGCAAGCGAATACCCTCTTTGGTGCGTTCAAGCTTTTCCATGTATTCTTTTGGTATTTCCGCGTAGAAATACTGCATGATGTTGCTCCAGTTCCTGTCGAGCTCCTCGCTCGGCTGTCCGACTAAACCGTAGTCTTTTGAAGTCTCTGTCATTTTGAAGTAGGTCGGCTCATACTCGACGTATTTCCGGATCGGAGCTACCGTCTCATGGTAAGCATGCTGCAAGAGGTGAACGTGTGGGAAGCTTACTATCGATCACATTGGCGCCGTGAATACGTTGTTTTTTCCACCAAATTGAAGTGGCTGTAGTGATAACGATCGAGTACGCAAGTAGAGCTACAACACCAGCGATGACGATCAGGACTTGTCTCTTGCGCGAGGTCCTATGAGGGCGTGCTGTGGGGTAGCCATCATGGAGGAGCTCATCTGACTCCATGGCAGAGTCAGAAGACTGGTCATCTTTGATGGGCGAGTACGCCGGTCTGGTATCCTTCTCCGAAAATGGCATTGCAAAAGTCTTGCACGGGGTAGAAAAACAGCAAGAGATGGGGAGACTTGGGGTTCTACGGATCTAACATAAGAAGTGCGGGTGCAACGAGTGGCCTAATTGCGGGGGTTAACGGGTGGATCCGTGACGAAGAAACAAGAAAGACAAGAGTAGCTAAGCATACGCTTGATTATCACGCTAGCCTCTCGACTATGCATGGCATATCACGCTGACGACAGCAACCGAGCAACCTTCCTGAACAATACTTCAGGCAACCCGAGATCTGCAACCTCAACATCATTGTGCTGACAAGGCGCTACAGGGGGAGAGGGCAACGGCTGTGTCGGAGTGATGTTTATTGAAGCCGGGTGACAATGTGTATGCGGGACCTGCCTATCACAGCTAGAGAATGATGTCGAAGGGTGATGTTGATGCAGCATTGCACGATCTGGCAATTGGGCTAAGCTAAAATGGCATTAGTTGGAGCTTATCAAGTTCTTCGCGTTAATCATGTACACCTCACTACCGTACGAGACCTCACGTTGAAGCCGATATCAACAAATCACTGTCTGTCCGAGTGTCAACACCCTGTTGCAGAGGATGGTTTGTACGTCGAGCTACGCTAACTGCGGCAGGTGAGAAGTAACTATCGCATATCGTACTTCGTCTCGGCCATGGATACACAGTACCTTTCATCCTTCCGATGCCGGGCTGTGAACTGTCAGTAACTTGGACTGGTTGTTCCGGTTATTGAGGGCCACCCGTTACTACTTCAATGTCCGCGCGGACACCCCAAGCCTAACTCTTGCTCTTTTTTTACCACCCAACTCTTCTGCTCTGTTCCAAACATCACATCCTTTATCATTCACGATGCACTTCAAACAACTTGCCATCATTGTGCCTCTGCTTGCGATTGCTGGTGCTTCTCCAGTCGCGGAGCCAAGTAAGTACACGGCCTGCATGGTCAGATACAGCACGTTGACAAGACCAGAGCCTGAGGTTGCGGATGTTGCTGCTCGGGCTCAGCTCGAGAAAGACTCTGACGACGTCTGGCTGTGGAAGAAGCGTGGGGCTGCCCAGCTCGAGAAGGATTCTGATGACGTGTGGCTGTGGAAGCGAGCCGACGACTCGGACGATGTTTGGCTATGGAGGCGGGGACAAGAAGCGACCATCAAACGTGCCAAGCTCGCAAAAGATTCGGACGATGTCTGGCTGTGGAAGAAGCGCGAGGCCGCAAAGCTAGAGAAGGATTCTGACGACATCTGGCTGTGGAAGAAGCGCGAAGCCAGCGAGAAGAGCAAGAAGAGCAACCTCGTGAAGGACGCTGATGATGTCTGGCTGTGGTAGAGGGTAAAGGGAGCCTGAGTAGATAGCGACGAGGTTGTCTTATGTAGCGATGATGATGCGCGAGGGCATGTTTTGTAAAGACACTCATTTGAAGCCAGCCGACGCTGGCATCACAAAGAAGTGCAATTCCGAGCAAAGATTCGTCAAGGTGAACAAGCGTGTGGACTGCATGGTGCACCGCTCTTCTTGGTTCGCGCTTGGCCGCATGGTGTTGTATGAGTCAGGTGACAGCCTAGTGCTCCTTTTGGAGTTGGGGAAGGTTGTCAAGTCGACGGGCAGAGGAAGAGCATGATGCCTGGCCGTGGCAGAGGTCGTGGTTCCTGTGAGAGGGTGAGCATGCTGCCTGGCCGTGGCAGAGGTCGCGGTGAGTGAGTGGGCGAGTGAGTGAATGTAGTGGGGGGGGGCGGCGCGGGACGGGACGAGGGTGCTTCCCCAACGTCATCCATCTCGTCCCACCTCATCTCGACTGGAATGGCAGCCACCATCAGGCTCTAGCTGCCCCGCGCCTTCCCTCCCTCTGCGCGCCGCAACCATGGCGCCCCCGCAACTGGCAGCGCTCAGCATGCCGCCCAACTTCCTCATCGAACTCGACCGCCTCGACCTCGACGTGCCCTTCCGCGCGTCGCAGGCGCACATCCACCACACCTGGGCGCGCACCTTCCACGCGCGCCCCGAGCTGTACCTGCGGCCGCAGAGCGTCGTCGAGGTGCAGAAGATCGTCACCCTCGCCCGCCGCATGCGCCGCCGCGTCGTGACGGTCGGCTGCGGCCACTCGCCCTCGGACCTCACGTGCACGTCGGCCTGGATGGTCAACCTCGACCACCTGGCCAGCGTCCTGGACGTGAGCAAGGAGCGCAAGACCATCACGGTGCAGGCCGGCATCCGCATGCACGCCCTGAACCTGGCCGCGCGGGACCATGGCCTGACGATGCCCTCGCTGGGCTCCATCGACGTGCAGTCGCTGGCAGGCGCCATCGGCACCGCCACCCACGGAAGCTCCATGAACCACGGCCTGCTGTCCGACTACGTCCGCAGTCTGCGCATCGTGCTCGCCAACGGCCAGGCCGTCAAGTGCTCGGCCTCGCAGTCGCCCGACCTGTTCCGCGCCGCCCTCGTCTCCCTCGGCGCACTGGGCATCATCGTCGAGATGGAGTACGAGCTGTCCGACCACAGCAACATCGAGTGGGCCCAGACCATCCTGCCCATCGACCACGTCCTCTCGCTCTGGGACAAGGATCTGTGGACCTCCCACGAGTTTGTGCGCGTCTGGTGGCTTCCCTACATGAAGCGTGCCATTGTGTGGAAGGCGAACAAGACGGACAAGCCCCACGCGAAGCCCGCCTACAACTGGTATGGCGGCAGCGTCGGCTTCCACACATACCACATCCTCCTCTGGATCTCCCAATACGT
The DNA here is from genome assembly GCA_010093485.1 of Karstenula rhodostoma CBS 690.94. Lineage (NCBI taxonomy): Eukaryota > Fungi > Ascomycota > Dothideomycetes > Pleosporales > Didymosphaeriaceae > Karstenula > Karstenula rhodostoma. The sequence goes on from MU001503.1 coordinate 774,102, forward strand.
GCCCCGCTTCTTGCCCTGGGTCGAGTGGTTCGTCTTCGGCATGCAGTACGGCTTCAAGGATGGAGCCACCATCCGCGCCGTCGAGGAACAGCGCACGGGGCTGCTCATGAACTGTCTATACTCGCAATTCGTCAATGAATGGAGCATCCCGCTCGCAAAAGGCCCCGAAGCCCTGACCCGCCTAACAAAATGGCTCCACGGCGACGAACCCGGCTCCGCCATCCCCTTCAGTCCCAACGGCCTCTACGTTCACTCTCCCATCGAGGTTCGCGTGGCCAACACCGTTGACCGACACCCTCGTCCTTTCCTCGATACCTCTTGCCCCAACGAGCCATCCCTTTATCTGAACGCCACACTCTACCGTCCCTACAACCAAGATCCGCCTTGCCGCGAGCGCTACTACCAAGCCTTCGAGCACCTCATGAAGGAGTACGATGGCCGCCCGCACTGGGCAAAGAACTTTGAATCTGTAGACCACAGCTACCTATCAAAGGCCTACGGCGACGATTTGGATGAGTACCTCCGCGTCCGCAATGAAGTCGACCCCGACGGCATGTTCCTCGGCCCCTGGCACCGCCGCACCATCTTACCACCCACAACCGAACTCGCCGCATTTCCGCTCGAAGAGAAGGAAGTTGTAAGGCGACAGCGCCATACAGGTGGCGTGGACTGGGTAGGCGAGCAGGCACGCTGGTACGATGGCGGCGTAGACGTGTTTGAGAAGAATGGCAGTGAAAGTGGCGAGAGCTTTGATTTGATGGCTGGAGCCGAGGCCGAAGCCAGCGTGTTGTTAGAGAGTTTGCGAGATGACGATGAAGACCTAGAGGTGGAGAAAAGACGGCGAGAAGACACAGAAGAGTTCTTCATCTCTGGAACCAACGTTTTCAACAAGATGTGATGCATTTCAGAGAGATTTAACCCAATTCAAAATGTACATATTCCATCTAATTCATGATGAGCAACCTTATTCTAAGGTTGGACGGCTTAAGCGTGATCCGACTAGCTCCCTCCTACCTGGCTCCCAGCAGTGGCCATGATGGACGTGAATCCCGCAACCTCCAACTTACCCTTCTTCAATGCCTCGCGCCTGTCATTTCTCACGTGCATTGCTATATTTCATACAGAATCTTCTTGACCTTCCACACTTTCAGTCCACCACGGGTACACAAAATCTCCACCAAATCCGCAACAATCATACACGTAAAGAACACAACTAGTCCAAGAATCGCAAATATAAGGAACAGGAACAACCAGATCGCCACAGGAAGTGGATAGGGCGACATCGCCAGCTCGTCGAGGCCGTCGTCTGAGTCGTCTCAAGCACTCGTCAACGATGCCACGGTTGTAGATGAAGACGTCCTGGAAATTGATCTTGAGGACGAGGGCGACCGTTTGGGCGGAGAGTAGGTGGAGAGAGAAGATTCGGATACTGAGCGGTAGAAGGCAGGTGAGACAGCGCGTGCGGGTATGCGGCTGGAAGGCTGCTGACGTTGATTAGGTAGGGCGGTGGCGTATTTTTTTTTATAGATACGGGTGGCTTTGGATATGCTGTTGAAAGAGGCGCGGGAGCTTTTGATGACGTGCGAGGCGTAAGCCGGGGAGGGAGCGCGATAGCGATGGCATGTGGATCGAGGCGGTGCGAAGATGCAGTCTTGCTCTCCTCTAGGTTGTGCTGAGGGAAATGCGAGCATGTCTGCCAGGGCATGATCCTCATCTCGATGTCGCGCCGTGGTGTGGCCTGCCACCTTGAGTATGCAGCTTGGTCCGAAGCGCATGTTGTTCGAGGTGAGGCCAGCTCGTTGTGGGAGAGATGCGTTGACGTGTTTTCCGAAAGGGATTCCTCGGTGGTGTCCGCTCCACAACGCCGTTACACTGGCCTCTGATAGAGGAAGGAGATGATCCCAATTTTCGACCCAGAGTTCACGACACCATTTGTGGCCGCGCCATACCGATCTAAGCTTTTCGCGGTCTTCTTTCTCGGTAGAACCGCTCATATGATGGACATTACAGATGCAGCAAATTGTTACGGTTGTGGTTGGTGAACTCTTTGCAATCGATCAAGTCGTTCCGTGGTACGGGCACGGATGCGAATGACGGGTTGCATTGTCAACGAGATGCACTATAATGGATGCGCACCAAAATAATGACATATAATCACGGGATGGGTGATAAAAAGATGAGATGTTCTGTATCTGTCAGCCATTGTGGACTCGTGCTCGAAATCAAGTCTATCATGCAGAAGACATATGCGCTATTAGTTGGAGACCGTCATATTATGTAATGGATGGCATTGATGGATCGCAGTCCATCTAATTGATTAGAGAAGTACCAGTGAACATATTCAGCTCTTCGGACGTAGTGTCGTGGCTCATGTAGACCCACCTCTTTCATCACTGGTCCAAATAAACGTTGAATGCGTTGACGTATTCAAACGCACTGGCTTTAAAGAAGCGCTCTTGGGTGGTGAGATTGACGTACTATCATTGTCAACGATGTTGTTCTTTTTGGCTTTCGGTTGACAACGTACCTGAATTCCAAATTTGACCGAATAGCCCTGGCTCCACTCACAGTTGTCGTAGATGCTCCCCGCCAAGTACCTACCACGTTCACACCCTCCGAAATGGCTTTCAAGATAACCTCAAGATAGTCACGGTAGTAGGCAGAGCGGAGAGGTTTCATGAAGATGGAGGGCAGGTCATTTCGAAGGGCTTCATAGGGTTCGCCTATATTCTGTTATAGCGACGCCGCCCTACAACCTGTGAACTAAAATTTCGAACGGACGAGTGGCAACCCTCAATCGAGTCATCCCTCGTGGCTTGGTACATGCTTACCCGCGGCTTCCACCTATCTTGCATGTAGTGCAAGGACGCTGGCACTCAATCTGTAGTTTTGATTAACCAGAGCCAGGGTCCACGGCTGGACCGATGAGCCAGTAACCGTTTGCATACGTCTTGGTGGAGTTGTAGCAAGACGGAAAATTGGATGGCTCTCATTCTTCGTACACGCCTCAATTTCGCTGTCATGAAGTCACTGGTAAGCGTCATGTGCGTAATGTTGGTCTGGGCTTTCTGGTCGTCTGTGAAAGGGTCCAAGAATGTCTCGACGTACTCTTTCAGGCCAATTTTTTTTAGTATTGCATTGCTCATCGTGGGGCAACACACGGTACTCAAGCTTTTGTCCGGACATTGCAGTCTAACCGTACCTTCTTTGTACTGATAGTAGTTGTTATTCGCAACATCTCCAGTCTCATTAGTCACTACGTAGCTGGGAACCCGGTGAGACAAAACGTCCCATATGCTAGGGACCCGGCTCTCTGCTTTGGCTGCAACTTCAATCTGATATGCGGCACCAGCATCGCTGTACCAGAAGTTTTTGGGAAACTTCCAGCTCTCGTTCTTCGCTCGGAGCGGCACTTGCTGTCCCGTGGGAAGCGAAGGGTAATACAATGGAAGTGGAAGGATCACAGAACTCGACGGGATGGGAGCTGGCTGGACGGTGGCATTGATCGAGAATGTCGAGATTGGGCCCACGTATGGATGGCTGACTGTCTGCGGGGAAGAAGGTACGCAGGCGCAGGGTATCATCCATTGGCAGGCTACAACCATTGGGGCCTGGCATCACATTGCATGCAAGAAGACGATTTCGGGATGCCGGAGTTCAAGCGAGAAGGGGTGCGTGCGGGCCGGTCCTAGGTGCAGCTGGATCCTTGGAGACGCCCAGGTCAGGTGATCTAATCATCACGTGACGGATAAGCCACCTGGGCTGCTGTTGAGGCTGGCGCAACGCTGGCGGCGAAGACCGTGTAACTGCTTTGCTTAAGTAGCCCAGCACCATGCAGAGGCCGCCAGCATTGTTGCGCGTCCACAGCTGCGCCACCTGTTGACCACCATCGCCCGTAGTCCACTGCGTCGCCCGCTCCCAGGTCGCTGCGGGAGCGCCCGAGACGCCTCAGTCCTGTCGCGCGCCGGCACCCCACATTTGTTCCTCCGCTTCGCGCCGTCGTCACCACCTGCACGTCCCACACAGCGCGTTGCTCGTCGGGAGCTCTCGCCTTCGCCTTCGCCCTCGCCCTCGCCCTCGCCCTCGCCCTCGCCCTCGCCCTCACCGTCATGTCGACTACAATCGCCGCTGCCCGCCCGTCGCAGGCGCTCCGCCAGCGCCGTGAATCCCAGCGGCCCCGAGTCGTAGCAAAGGCAAGCATGGAGAACGGCGCGCCCAAGGAGGACACCAGACGCTATGTCAACCGCCCAGAGGACATCCTCGCCAAGTTCAATGGCCGCCCGCCCTCGCTGCGCATCTATCTCTACCAAAGCCACTTCCGCCTCAATGACTCCCAAGAGACGCTTTCGTACGCCTCCCCCATGCGCGAGCTTCTCGAACATGTCCGCCATAAGACGGTCCCGCACAACATGCTCGAAGATCTCCACGCCATGGGAGTCCAATTTTACGACAGCTGCCTCATTGTCGAGGTGCACAATTTCCGCAGTTCAGGTATCAAGGCCAAGGAAGACACGAACAGCTCCGCCGAGGGATCGGGCGCAGACCCCTTCTCCATCCACAACAACAACAATTTCATCACCCCTTCCCCGCATGCTAAGCATCCTGCTTTAAAGGTCAACGCTAAAGTTGAGCCAGCAGACGCACAGAATGCCGGCGCCGACGCGAAAGCGGACAAGGATGTGGACAAGGAGAACATGCCGGCACCTGGCCAGCCAGTGTCGCAGAAACAGGGCAACAAGGCTAAGATCACCACTGCCGTGCTGTTCCCAACGACCCAATCTCATGTCGCCGATCTCACACAACTGGTCCATACGCCCGTTCCAGATGTAGCCACCATTCGCCGAAACCAGGCGGCTGCGCGCGCCGCTGGCAATCCACCTACCCCCCTAACAGCTGTGCCACCTACACCCAGTGCCCTAGCGGCGGGATGGAGTCCCAAACGACAGAAGATGATTCTGGATGAAACCAACCTGCATGAATTTGAATCGGCCGTTCTCAACGAGACCTGTCCCAAGTTGTATCTGGAACCGACGAAGACTTTCGGAGAGACTCTTGCGCTTATGGAGGCCAATACTCACCCGAACAACCAGTATTCACCGCCTACACGGAAAACACGCAAACGGACCACTGCCGAGTTGGCCGCAGACGAAGCCGAGGCTGCTGATATGCAGCGCTACATGCTTGCAGGCGACGAGCATCAAGCCAGCAACACCACCGCAGCGGCAGGTGGAGACGAGAGCCAGCACGCTGTTCGGGCGGGCGCCAACCAGCAGACCTTCTCACGCTTTAAGACCTTGGCGGCTATCAAGAGTAACCACGAGGAAGCTGAACGAAGGAAGAAGGAAGAGGAGGCGCGACAAGCCCAGGTCAAGAGACAGGCTCAGCAAGACGCGGCGGAAGTGGCTAAGCGCCGTGAGCTGGAGGCCAGCCATCAAGCCGAGCAGCAGAATGCTGCCTCTGCTATGCTGCAAAAGAAACAGGAAGCTATGGCTCGTCAACAACAACAACAACAACAACAACAACAACAACAACAACAACAACAACACCAGCAGCAGCAGCAGCAGCAGCAAGCACTTGCGATGCAGATGGCTAATGCGAATGCTCAGGTTTCGCAGACCCCACTATCCGCAACTCAGCCACAATTCTCTTCTCCCGTTGTCCGCCAGCAAACGCCTATGGCGGCCGCAGCCTCACCTCTCAACCAAGTCCATGCCACCCATCCAATGGGTGGCACGCCAATGGTTGCCACGTCTTCAAATCACGCCGCCGGTAGTCCCGCTCGACCACTTTCTGCTATATCTCATCATCCCAACGCAATGGCGCGTACTGCCAGCCAGCAGCAGCACCAAAACTTAAGTCGCACTGGAACGCCACAAATCATGCAAGGAACCCCAGTCATGAACTCTGCTATGCCAGCCCGAAACATCTCTTCCACACCGACGCCTCGAATGAACAACCAGGGAAGCCCGAATATCCCTGTGCCAGGAGCTACGCCAATCATGATGCACACACCCCAACCTGGTCAGAACATGACTCCGGAACAAATACAGTATCTTCAGGCTCAAAATGCACAGAACCAGCTGCGCGCTCAAAGCATGCAGCAGGCAAATATTTCCCCCAGCAACCATCAACAGTTTCAGCAGGCGGCTTTCCAACGGGCGAACATGCAGATTCAGGCGAACGGTGTCCCTCAAGGTCAGAATCCTCAGCAGTACAGACAAATGCTGGCGTCAAGATTCTATCAGCAATTGCAACAGCAACAGCAGCAGCGCATGGCCGCGAACATGTCACCTCAGGGCATACCCCAGGCTGGAACTCCCAATGCTGGGCAAACGCAGCTTGCTAATTTGAATTTGCAGCAACTTCGTCAGCAATACGTCACTCGCAAGCAGCAGCTCTTACAGACCTACGGACAAAACGTACCCCATCAGCACCTGGTACAGATGAACCAAATGGAAACAGCCATCAGGCAGAGAGAGGTACAGGTACAGGCACAGCAGCAGCAGCAACAGCAGCAGCAGCAGCAGCAGCAGCAGCAAGCAGTACAGCAACAAGCAATGACCCAGCCTAACCAGATGAATATGCAAGGCATGTCCAACCATATGAACATGCAAGGTGGTGGCAACCCCCAAGCGTCGGTCCAAATGCAACAATACCAGCAAATGCTTCAACAGCAGCGCGCTCAACAACAGCGACAGAGCCAAATCATGCAGATGAGACAGCAGGCGATGCAGCAGGGTGGGCAGATGAACATGAACAACATGCCGGCCGGTTTCAACGTCAACAACATGGGCAACATGGGCAACATGAACGGGATGAACATGGCGAATATGCAGACAATGAGCCAGGGCAACATGGGCATGCAGGGCATGCAAGGCATGCAAGGGATGAACATGGGAGGCATGCAAGGGATGAACCAGCAACAGATGCAGCAGATGATGATGATGCGGCAGGCGCAAGCGAGAGCTGCGATGCAGCAGCAGGGCCAACAGCAACAGCAAGGTGGGGACATGAATTGGAGCGGCGTTTGAACGTCGTGGTACGTTTATTGAACGCTGAAGTTTGGGTACTGGGTTGCGTATCTTTCTTTCCTGTTTGTATTCTGCTGAAGCATATGCATTGAATACACGGTATGGGTCTGGGGTGGTGGCGTTTGGCCAGTCACGCGGTAGATACCCTTTCTGCGTCGCACGGGCTTGGGTGGGAACTGTATCAAAAGACGGTGTACCTGGCGTTGTTCCGGGACCAGACATTTTTCGGCATTTTTGTGCCCAATGTCAACATTTCTAGGACAGTAAAGTTATCATTGATATTACGACATGCATCAGGTCATCATCAAATGCCATATCATACAGCTGCCGGTTTATGTGATGAAAGGTCCAATCCGGTTCTGTTCCTGCACCTTTGCTTTGGGTGCTCATGCCATGCCGTTTGAGTTCCACCTACCACACCGTGTCGTATGCTCGTCCTAGACCAGACGCTGTATGAGCCAAGCCCAATATCCGATGCAAGATATGGTGGGTATTGACTCACGTGATTATACTTTCTCGTCGAGTTCTTTATTGGGCGGCGGCTTTGGCGAGGTCGGCGAGCGCGTCGCGGCGTTTAAATTTTGCGTCCTCGATCACTCCTGCGATTGGTCAGATTTGCTTGTCGACGGGTTGGAGAGGGAGGAGCGTTGACATACCGGCATCAGCATCGCTAGAAAAGTTGCCTGTCCAGGTGATGAAGGTTTGTCCTTCGTGCTTGCCTGAGGTGACAGGGTACGCGCGGATAGTGCTCACGACGCTGGTGTAGCTGAGCGCGGGCTGGCTCGAGATGACTGAGTAGGTGATGAAGTGGTCGATGCTCTGTTTGCACGCTGTTAACAAGCCATGATTCAGAGTTGAGAAAAGCGAACTGGGGCCAAGTGTACCGAGTGCTCCTCCTGCTTCACGTCCAGCTCAGTGCCATCCTTGAAGGTCCACTTGACGACGTCGGTCTCGGGTGAGGAGCTCTGGACGACCTCGCTCTTCTCGAGCTTGCTCCAGAACTTGGAGAAGTCCTGCAGCTTGATAAGGTGCCAAACGGCGCTGAAGGGGGCTTCGATGACGGCGGATTCCCTGACCGAGGTCGACGTGGGGATGCGCGAGTCAGACATTGTTGCTGGTAGTCAGGTTTGGGTGTGGTGCGGGTGCGGGTGCGGGTGCGGGTAGCGTGGTGGGTGTGGATTTGCGATGCGTGTTGGTGTTCAATTGGGCGGGAGGGGGGTACTTGAGTGCAGGAGGAGGGGTGTGAAGTTTGCTTGCTAGTGGCGTCATAGTAGGGCAGTGGGGCGATTCTGGAAGCTGCGAGCTACCCCGCCGCGCCCCGCGTTCGTGCCTGCTTGGCTCGAACAAACATGCCACAAGCGGATACAAAGCCATGTGATGTGAGCTCACACGCATGTCAATATTTACTATACATTCTTCAGGAGTCTACTACCAACAGATGGAGGATGGCTGCCGTTGCGGGGAGACGGCGTAGACAAGCTCCACCAAGCTTCGACGACGCACGACGCACGACGCACGACGCCCAATCGCACAGGTCCGTTGGCGCACGCACGACTTGGACCATCTGGCTGATGATGGGCCTTTGCAACCTACGCCGGCGCATGCTCCCGACTGCCATGGTGATTGGGACGGTTCCTGCAGGCGAAGGCGATGACGACGCAGCCATGCGAAGAGGCGGGGATCCAATGGATGCTGTCGCTCTGGAAGCTGCGGCTGCTTGCAAGAGACGCTCTGCGGTCTTGAGGGTACAAAAGGGTCCGGGAGAGTCCGGTAGTCCTGCAGTCCTGCAGTCCTGCAAGCTGCTGAGTTTCGCCAGCCAATTGTCAAGATGAAGCTTCCATTGCTCGCAAGCTCGCTCGCCCTCGCCGTCGCTACCGTCGGCGCAGCCTGGTCAAAGAACATCAACTACCGCTCGCCCTCGGAGCACCACCCTTCCCTGGCTATCGCTATCCACAAGGTTGTCAAGCGCAACGACTACCAGACCTCGTGGAACCCGTCTCAGTTGAACTTCACCCACGGTGTTGCTTCCGGTGATCCCTACCCGGACAGCGTCATTCTCTGGACCCGTGTTAGTCCTACGAGCGACAACGACAGGTCCAACGTGACCGTCTCTGGCTACGTCCAGCTGTACGATCATGAAAACGACAAGTTTGTGTCCGTGTCAAAGGCACCCGTGTGCGTAGAGTACAAGGTCGCCAAGGACAGCCAGCTGCAAGATATTGTACATGGCGCCAAGGTCTACACATCTTCCGATGTTGACTACACGGTCAAAGTGCGAGAAGCCATCCCAAACGTTGATGTTTGCTGATGCCCAATCAGGTCGAAGCCAAGAACCTCGAGCCCTACACAAACTACTACTACCAGTTCAACGTGTGCAACTCCAACAACACGAGCCCTATCGGCAGGACCAAGACTACGCCCAATGCCGACGATGACGTGACCAAGGTCGGCCTAGCAATCTACTCGTGCTCAAACTATCCCTTCGGCTTCTTCAATGCCTACGGTAACACTGTGCGAAAGGACTCCGTCGATTACGTTGTGCATCTTGGTGACTACATTTACGAGTACAAGAACGGCGACTATGGCTGGGGCCAGAGCATTGGCCGTGTACCGCAACCCGACAAAGAGATCTTCTCTCTTTACGACTACAGGAAGCGTCTCGCCACCTACCGCACCGACCTTGACCTCATTGCTAGCCATCAGCAGTTCCCTTGGATCCCTGTCTGGGACGACCACGAGGTTGCCGATAACGTGTACCGAGATGGCTCTTCCGAACTCAACAACACCGAGTCCTCTTTCGTTAAAGATGGTGGCGTTTCCGTCGACCAGCGTAAAATGAACGCCGTTCGCGCTTACTTTGAGTGGATGCCGATCCGCCAGGTGGAGATGGATGACAACCTCCGCATTTGGCGCACTTTCAGCATCGGAAAACTGCTTGATCTTGTCATGCTCGACACGCGTAATTACGACCGTTCAATCACCGACTTGTACTGGAACACTGATTATGTACACGACATCTCCAACGATGCTGGCCGCTCCCTTATGGGCGCGAGACAGGAGCACTGGTTCTACTCGCAGCTCTCCGAGTCGGCGTCCCGCGGCGCAACATGGCGTATCATCGGTTCTCAGATTGTCTTCAGTCGCCTTAATGAGTCTGCTGCCCTCGGTGACGAGAACCCGCTCAACTACGATTCCTGGGATGGCTACCTGTCTAACAAGAACCGTACCCTGAACCATCTATACAGCAACAACATTGGTAACAACATCTTCCTTGCTGGTGACAGCCACGCATCATGGGTCTCGGACCTCGCCTGGTTGGATGAGAAGCCCTACGACAAAGAGACTGGCGAAGGCGCTATTGGTGTTGAATTTGCAGGCACGGCTGTGACATCCCCTTGCCCCTTCGGCGCCAACATCTCGCTCTCTACAGCGAACAACTACTCATCCATCCTCCAGAACTCCAATGACGAACTGCAGTGGCAGGACCTGTACTACCGTGGGTACTACGAGCTGCACATTAGCGGCGAGGAAATCGTAGCAAACTTCTTCGGTTTACCGACGGTAGTTGAGCGTAACGGTTGGGAGATCCCGATTGCGAACTTTACGGTGAAGGCGGGCGCAAACAAGCTGCAGCGACCTGTTGGTGGAGGTGTGGTGGAAAGTGGAAGTTTGAAGAGTGGAAAGACTATGCAGACCAATGCTACGGTTGACACGAGCAACGGGATGTGGTTTGTCAGTCACGCGCCGTTGGAGGTACTGTGAGTACTGGTCCTCGGCGCGAAAGTCTTGGACGTGCATATGATAAAATAAAAGTAACGTAGTGTTTGAATAAACAAAACAACCCATGTTGATCTTGAGCAAAGGCAACTCGTATGAATCTCTCCCTGTGGCACCCATGATCCCAAGCTGATTTACTAGACAGGGGTTACCTCGATAGGTATGTGACTTTGAGTCATTGTTGGGGCCCGTGGAGTATATCCAGGTTACCGTCTCTAAACTCGAGCAATGTTAAGGAGGGTCCTCATCAGTCGGGCTTGCTGTGAGGCATTCCGAAGCTAAAACATGCCGAGGCAGACCCGGATGAACTTGGGTACTATTCAAAATTATGTGGCTACGTCTGTGGCACGATTTCGAAGACAGATGCAAGGAAGATGGGTTTCGCGTATTTGTATAGATGCGGGGAAGATTTCAAGAAAGGGCCTGCTCGAGGTCCAGGGTGCCACGTGCGTAAGCCATAACCCGGTAAGGTGCATAGAGAACCCACACGTTAGCACCAATGCCCCATTAGAAGAACACAGGCGACGGTAATAGAAGGAACGGGTCTGTCAGGGGAAGAGAGCTCAAGGGTGGGAGGTCTCGTGAGTGCTGATAGTGAGGTCTCGTACGGAGTGTACACAGTAAACCACGTTTGGACTGCTTGGGGTGGGATCGGTGCCGCACTGTGCGCACGTGTAAATGGGCCGCAGTCGAGACTTGGAGAGGCTGAATACGATATGGACCATGGAGAATCCAGGTACCCGCGCTCTTGTTATGTTTCAATACCACAAGCCAATAGTCGAGCGAAGTGCGGCAGTGCAAGGCTAGAGGTGCAATAGTCGCGTCATTGTGGTTCAGGGTAGACATCTGGAGATGTAGCATATTGGTACGAGGACGGATATGTCGGCCGTTGAACTGCAAAAGGATCGTATCTAGTCATGGCTCGCTCGACGCACACTGCGCACAGGCGAGCGCGACGGGGCGCCGTATGGGGGGACAAATCCTTTAGCCTCCATGGCGGCGAATGTTTTCTACTTGTCGCGCAATCTTCGGCGGGCCGGCAGCTGGATGGAGAGTGGTTCGGAATCATGTAGGCGTGAAACCCATCGGAAATTCGAGCTGTTCCCGGTGATGTTGAAGAAAAGGGTGGTGCGGCGCAGAGGCCAGGCACATGCGTGACTCGCAGCGTGTCCACTTGGGTCCTGTAGAGATGGACTAAGGTAGCGGCCGCGGCGGCGCGCAGTGCAGCCGCACGCTGATCTGTGGGAGCCCTACGGCTGTAAAGGTACAACGTTCAACGACGTTACATCATGGGACATCTGCATCTGGAGTGTGCTAGCTATCGTCCATGGGCGTGTCTTGGAGCGCCGAGGACAGAGGACAAGACGCGCCTCGGCGAGACGAGCCCTGGGGCAGATCGGGACTCTAGCGCTCATCGGACTTGCATACACGGCTGGGCTATTGAACCTGAAGGCTGGTCGGGGCTGGAGGTCATGGTTGCAGCGCCGCTCAGCACCAAGCTCGTGGCTGTGGGCCAGGATGTGCGTCTCTCCGCCTCGTCTCGTCCCATGGTGACCAGCCGCCATCCTCCTCCTCCTCCTCCTCCTCCTCTTCCTCCTCCTCCCCCCCTCCTCCGCAGCCGCAGCCACAGCCTGATATTCGCCCTTCTGCCCCTACCCTCGCCTTCTCCCTTCTCCTCCGACCGCTGGCGCCCATTTGTTCGCCGCTGTTGTTTGTATTCCCGACACTCGTTTTATCCCACTACACGCGACCGGTGCATGAGGGGTTGCCGTTCGCAGCCTCCTCGCGCCTGAGCAGCACCGTTCGCAAGCACACCTCGACCGCCACCCCACGCCCCGAACGCGCGTCACGACCGCTCCAATGCGCTTCCGCTCCGGTTCGAAGCGCTACACAAACCTGGAGAGCAAGTCTAGCGCAAATGGCGCGAAGGAAGCTTGGTACTGGCGCTTCATCGCGCTGGCCGCCTCGTGGATGATACTGTGCGGGTAAGAAAGATTTGTCCGGAAGAAATGTGTGATGATGCAAGCCAACGACCCTTTTTAGGTACCTCATCCTGCCGGGCCTCTACGCAAAAGACTCGTATCTCATAATCAGCCGAGCCGTACTCAACGTCTTCGTTGTCGCACTCCTCACCGCCGGCTACTCGTTCACTGCGCTGCTCTGCTTTGCGTGCAGAAATGAGCTCTTCCAAGCCGAATCCATCTTCCTGTACGCCTCTTTCTGCAACTCGCAGTGTTTTTCATGCCACTAACATCGCTCGCAACAGTCCTGCTCTCACTTCCTCTGCGGTCGGCCTCCTGACCATAGCTTACAACTTCCTCGTTTCCACCGCCTACGTATGGAAAACTGCTGCCATATCCGGCACCGTCATATCCACCACCTCCACCTTCCTCTACGGTATGCTTCTTCTATGGACACACCGCCGCATCGTCAAACTCCGGGAGCATGGATCTACTCGCTCTCACAACCTCTATAATGAGCCAGGTTATTACAACAACTTCGTCCAAAATATGTACCCCGCCGCCGCACGATCGCCCTCCGCCCCACCCGAGATCCCTCTGTCTGATGAAGACAGGATAAATCAACAGATGGCTCTACTACTCATGAAGCAAGACCAAGGAACAAGTCCAGACGCGAGTTCTGCGACTTTCAGAATTGACCTGCCCGAGGACCACGAGGAAAGGGAACGAATAGCCAACAGCCAGGAACTAGTGGGTACTCCGCCCGTATCGCACGCAGATTGGAACCGCGCACGATCGCAGAGTAGGCCGGACAGCCTAGGCGAGACCCAGGCCTGGGAGCGATGGCAGGATAGAGGGCGCACCACAGATCGACCAGCCAGCATCGGCGCGCGAAGTAACCACTCGCGAGCAATGAGTCGAGAAGAGCGGAGAAGAGAGATTGAAATGGGACTAGGCCCAGCATAGCCTGATGTCGCCTCTTCCTTCCTCGTATATTCAGCTTACCATTTTACTCGCAACTTTTGCAACGCATTTTCGGCAGCGACGGTGTTCACGGAGGGTGGGTTTCCGGCGTTCTGCGGCGAGCGGCATGACTCGCACGACAGCGACTCGTTCAGATCCTGTCCGATCGTTTATCTATTTTCTTTGTTGTAAGTTTCTGGAGCGGCGGATTTCCGGCTTTGGCCAATTTCTTCCATCTGGACGACCTTCTACATCCATGTATGCGTTGCATATACCTCTGTTTATGTTCCTCTGGAAGCGGCGCGTTGTGTCGCGTAGAAGTAGAGTGACATACATATCATCTGAGCGCCGTATCGCTTGAGTGGCCACTATCAATAGTACATATCACACCGCAAATGCTTGGTCACTGGATAAGCGCCGTGCCGCAACTGCGAGAGCGAGCGAGATGCGGGTGCTGCCTCATGAAACGGACTCGGCCCCCAGCCTTTGCTGCGACCCGCACAAACGCCGCCGTGCTGCACCGGAAGCTGATGATTCTAGAACAGCAGCTTACCCGTTTCGCGCCACTGGCCCCCGATGCTCTAATTGACGAGCGCATTCCGCCGCAGGCCTTCGCCCCCTAAGCACCTAGGGGGATTGGCCCTTCAGCGCAATAGACAAGAATCAAAATGATCGGAAATCGCCGATTGCTCCAGCATAAACTGCTTCTGTGGGACCCAGATAGGAACGTGGGCGCAGTGGCACTGCGGAACGACATTTAGAGTAAGCAAAAATGACTTCAGCAAGACGGCCGTCATTAGATGGTGCGGTTCGTTCAGGACCGTTCTTTGTACCTGTATTCTAGTGATGCTCTTCGGTTTTCTCTTACAAATGGAAAAACTCTCCAAGAGCAATAGCCAGATACTCTTCTCGGTCATGAACGCTTCAAAGAGATGCTGACCTGACGATTGAGTGTTAAAGCCTCCTCGAATGGTCGCCTTCCACCTGATCTCATGGGAAGTTCGTTCCCTGGTCTATCTCTGCTCTATGATTCCGTGTGGTAGCGGAGCCGACGACTAGTTTGACACTGGCTTGATGGCAAACTGCTTCAAGTACTCGTAGTCCGCCTCGTTCTTCTTCACGGTGTCTCTGATCCAAGTGGCGGCCTTCTCGCCATACTTCTCTTCCCAGTCGGCATACAGTTGATCGTCAGTCTTGGGCGCTTTTTTCTGTTACGGCATCAGTCGAGGTGCTTCACATACAGCGCGAGCATGTAGCTTACGTGCGTCCTGGCCTTGAGCTCTGAGCTGTTGATAGCATCCTCGTGCCAACCCCTCCATTTCTCGAACACCTCCCTGGCATACTTCTGGTGATACTCTTCGTCCCATTTGAGCATCAGCGGTTCGTACTTGATGCCGGTAGACTTGCAATAGGCCTCGATCATCGCCGAAGGGTTATCGAGGACATCGTCCGCGTCGAGAACACATATCTCAATGCCGGAGTCTTTTACGTTCTCGTCATCTGTGCCATTTGTGCTCTGCCCAGCGACACGTGGCCCAATAAGACCTTCCTCGCGCAGATAGTCGAAGAGACGACGGAGCTCGGCATACCCGGCTTCATTGGTATCGACGTAATTCCAGCCCGTTACGTCATTCAGCGGCGCCGTAGTGCAGCGCTGGTAGCTCGGGATGCTGTGCTTTGGGTGCCGGATCAGGAAGGTGAAGTGAAACTGGGACAACAGAGCCTTAGGCAAAACGGTCGGGTTTCCAGACTCGCCTTCGGTCGGATATGGGTACGGCGGTCCGTCTTTCTCGGTTCTTGTCGTAACAGGCGAGAGCTCGGTAGTGTTCGTTCCAACTCCGGGCTTGTAGTTGTTGAGAGAGGGTGCAATTTTGGAAGGCTTATTGTCAGGTGGCATCCAGTAGTAAGCCATGTCCTTGATGAAGACGCGTTTACCCTGTGGTATCCGTGAGCACGCACCATTTGCCAATGTATGTGCAGAAAAAGAAGTGTGGTGGTGGTGAGGGGATAATAGTTTGATAGGACATGGTGAATGGTAAGCTTGGGATGTTGCCGGATCGGATGCTTCCGACGGTAGGCGAATACGTAAATCAACAATCTAGGAGCTCGAGTAGAACCAGGAGAAACATAAAATGAGAGTGTGACATTAGGCAAGAGGACGAAATTGAGAAAGTGATCGTGTGACATATGAGCTGGAAAACTGGTGTTGGATGAAGCTTTCGTGATGGTATAGACGTCGAAGATGCGCTTGTTTTGCGAATCAACTCGCTCGTATCTGACGTTAGACAGCCACCAAATTCGCCAATGCGTCCGCTAGGAGAGCGTCTAGGGAGAATCAAGCGACAAATAACGGAGAGAAGGTGTAGACCCGAGCTTGAATGCAGTGTATGGAAGAAGAAGGGCGGCGAGAAGCAAACACGTGCGGAATGAAAGTGGAATAGACAGAAAGGGAGCAGCGAACCTCTGCGCCATCGCGTGCAATGTTATCGAAGATAGTCCGGTAGGTGCTGTCGCCAAAACCACTGGTTTTCCTCTCTTCGGGGTTGTCCTCATAGCGATCGTGAAGCCTCTCGGGGCCGAAGTAGAATGCGTCACCGAAGGGTTCGTGAACAGTTTGAAGCGTATCACGGCGGGTCATGAACACCTGGAACATGTGAGCCTGAACACTGAATAGCTGCATGTTAAATATACGCACGCGCTCAAAGGCCGTAGAGCAAGCTCTCGGATGGGTGGCGCAAAAGATTGGTTTGTTCGACATGGTGACTACCGCCTAGCAATAATGCAATGCAAAGACTTGAGGTTAGAAAACTGGAATCCTGTAAAGGGAGCAAAGCTGGCGAGCAACGTTCAAATAGGGCTCAGACGAGTAATCGCGGCCGGGCTTGCGGGCACTAGCAGGCCTTTCAGATGCAGATTCCCAGAGCAATAGACACGGAAGCGACAATGACTGGGGTCAAGCCCACAATTCGACGAGGCAGGCGGTCTAAGTATACTAGCAGGCTTTCGATGGCTGCTAAGAAGCAATCACTCAGCGCCGGAGACGCTGCTGCTGGTTTGGCGCAACGCCACCGTGTGAGTGGCATCGAGGCATTCGGTAGGGAGACTAATTGGAAGCAAGCAGGGCACCTGCAAGTGCCGTACTTGTTCCGCATGTTGACGGCAAGCTCGGCCATTCACTGTTGTTTGTGGACGTTTGCCAGGAGGAGAATCTGTCGTGCATACGTCACTAGAAAACGCTGCGGCTCGTCCAGTCTAATTTCGGTTAGTACACGCAGGGTGGATTGCCCCTCCAACCCTCCAGCCCCTCCAGCCCCTCACAGCTTGCGTTGTTTTCTATTTCACTTACCTTCGAGTAATTCGATTTCTGGTTAGAACGTCCGATGATAAGTGTGACGCCGCGTTCGCCGCCGTCTTTGCATACACATATCCCATCTCGTTGGGAAGCTTCACGGGGAGCTCAACAATTCCATTGTAAGCCATGCTATACTAACGTTGAGCTCCTCGGACCACCCAAAAAAAGACTGAGCGTACTCTGTGCTCCACTGTAGTCATTGGAATTGAGGCGTTTCTTTAGAAGCATTTCGCGGATTGGAATAAGCTTCAGGAAACCTAGCAGCACACGTGATCGTAAACCACAAGTTGATGTATGAGCACTTGGGTTCTTAGCAACTCACGCAGCGTGGGAATATGACGTGAGCGATACTCGGTCATCTGCGTGATGCTGGAAATGATGTCGCAAGTCGTCTAAGACGCCGACCTATATGCTTGACAGACAAATCGCACGTTCGAACCTGTCCGTGAAAGCAAGATCTTGCTGGGTTCCCTCCCAATCATCTTTATACTGCCAACGTTCAACATCAGAAGATTCCAATGCGGTTGGCAATACCAAGTCCACTTACTTTACGAGTGCCTCTTCCGACTCGAATCACAGTGTCATCCTGCTGCATCGACTCGCGTTGATGTAGCAATGTTCCCCGAATCTCGAACGTGACCGTGATACACGACGATAAGTCTGCGGTCCATCTTCTTCACTTGTCCTCTAGCGAGAGGAGAGATGGGTCTGTCAAGCCAGTCGCGTATGCCTTCCCACCACGTTTCAGGCAGATCCCAATTCCAATAGTCGATATCGTGGGTGAGTAAATCGATCTTGACTTCCTCGACGAGGGAAGATGCTGCAGAAGAGTGTTGATGGCCACGCTGAGGGGATTTGGTCAAAATTCGAGACTATTATTCGTACTCTTTTGTGCCCACACGGTTGGCCTCGTAACCTTGTCGTCCTGATCTGCCGATACTCTTGAGAATCGCGCCTTCTGCAACCTCTTGACTTTGGAGATAGGCCGCGTGTCTCCTGGTACGAGCATCCGGGTAGCGACAGCGGGACGATCTGAACGGTCGAAGCAAGCAGAGCGAGACGGAGATGACATGACAAGTCAGATCGTGGCGCGCACTGGGCGCAGACGCAGATGCAAGCGATGCGGGACCAGCCAGCCAGGCGATCGCCCCACGAACGCGCCTGCAGCTTTGGCGGGTTGGCGGTTGGCGGGGCCCCCAACTAGGTATCAAAGAATGACGCTCGACATTGAGTCGTTTGCAGCTCAGCGCAGGACAAACACGCTGCTGCTCCATCGCCAGCCCGTTCCTCTTCCGTCTGCTCGATCCATGTTCTGCTCCGCGCTGGCGTGTCCAAGGAGAAGCTCCATGCGGCGCGTTGAGAAGCCAATTCGCCGTAGTAGACGACGCATCGTATCGTTCCGGACGACATGGAGAACTCGCGCGCCCATCCCAGACGCTCCTCCTGCCACGGCCTGCAGCCCAGCGGAACTTTCGCAAGCAATGGCTCCCCCTCAGCCAGCGCCAGCTCGGTGCGTGTTGTTCCCATGTAAAGGCTGGCTGGCTTGCCTGCCGTCTCTCACACAGTCCACCTTCCACCTTCCACCTTCCACCATCCACAGCCCATATCGCTATTATACTGACCCTCCCTCGCTGTACACAGCACGGAATGGCAAGCTGCGCGCCCCGCGCCCCTCACCTTCACCCACAGGACGGCACAAACGCCCGCGACGCCGCCAGCTCTCACGTCCCCGCTGCTCTTCCTCCCCCGCGCGAAGCAGTGAACCGAAGCAGTAACAGGGCCCTCCGCGACCGCACCCCGAGACGCCGCAACAATAGGAGCAATCGCAGCAGAGGCCGCGCCAGCTCCGTGCCCTACAATCAGCCTCGCATGAGCAGCGACCAGCTTGACGACAACCCGCCTTCGTCGCTCTTTGCTGGCATAGACGCCATCGATTACCCCAGCGACGAAGACGATGCCGGCCCCTCGAACAGCTCCCAGCTACCACCTCCGCAAAACCACCCTGCAACTGCCGCTCCGCCTCCCCAGCACCAGGCTTATTTCCCAGACCTCTACGACCTCTACGACCTCCAGGTGCAGCAAGTCTTTGCGGGAGATCCGGACAGCGAAGGCTGGGACGGGACTACCTTTGCTGCACAGTTCCAGGATAACAGAGACGATTTTTCGAACATCTGGCGAAGGTCCGATCTGCACAGAGCCTGGTCGTCACACGCAGCGGTGGATGATACCATGAAGAAAGGCAAGCTCGAACCGACAAAGCCGAGACATGCACATGAGAAGTTCGACAACGTCGATACCAAAGACGTGGCGGCCATGCTACGCAGTCAGGAGGCGGTCGCAGTCATCATGTATCGAAATGCAGCTTCTGCTGACCCCTCGGCCAACGATGTCTGGCCTCACTTGCGAGACTTTAGCAAATTGCCCTCGCGATATTACCGGGTCGATAAACGTCTGAAGAGACAGACATGTCCCACACCACGTCGGCGCTCTGCGAAACTATCCAAGACACATCGTTCTTCCGATGTGACCACGGCACAGCTGTGGAACGCACCCCCCGGCCGACCGCGCTGGATGCTTCCTGTCGAATTGGTCGAGATGATAGCTAGCTATCTCAATCGCGATGACATCAAGTCATTGCGCTTGGTCAGCCGCGAATTGAACCAGAATATTTCACAAACCTTGTTCAAAACTGTCGTGGTCCCTTTCAATACAGAGATCTATGGCATGTTAGGACAGGAACAAGCATTGGACGTCAAAGGCAAGAAGAAGGCAGGCACGTCCAACTTCGTCTGGAAGAACGCCAATGGCGACGATGTATACAACGGCCACGGTCTGGACGTATTCCGTGGTTTTGGTGCACACATCATCAGATATGGTATGAGTTTTGAAGTCAGCGAGGTTGCTCTTGCGAAACCGCCCGTTAAAACGCTCACCGACCGCCATGAAAGCTTCTGGGGCACGTTCGATTGGCCCTTCGTGGAATATCGACGTTTCGAAGATGTTGCGGGTTTGGAGTCAGCGGTACGTAACGCCCAGATATGAGAGATATGACTAGGCTGACTTTTCATTCCTCTCTTAGGCCGATGAGACCCCGCGCATGAAGACTGCTTTCTCCGAGCTTACCAAAGTACAAGAGTTGGCGCTTTCCGTGGATGCTGGACTTGGCTGGCTAAATGGACCTGATCGATCGATTCGCGCACGCATCCTTGAACGACCTCCTGAAGTATTTGGGACTCGGAAGGACATTCCTGATCGTCGCACACACGCACAACGTGAACTGTGGCACCACATCGAAGCTTGCCACACAGCGGCTGAGAGCGATCTGACTTTGGCGACACTATACAAGCTGGAGGTAACTCGACTACCATCTGACACTCAGATAGCCAATTTAGCCCTGGAACAGCAGCCCGAGATACCATTTGCGGAGCCGCGTTTAGTTTCTGAGGCACTCCCTCACGATACTACAGACCTATTGGTGCCGACGTCTTTCGATGATCCTGAGGTCTTAGACCGATTTGTGGCACCTCAGACGCCTTCCAGCTCTGGTTTCCTCTACACTTCAAAGATCCACCCAGTTGACGCTGGACAGCTCATTAGTCCAGTCATTCCATCCACCCTCACCAAAGCGCAGAAAGAGTGGTTGATGGAAACCGAGTGGGCCCAGCGAGCCTTCTTATCTTCATACATGCTCTCGATCATCGACAACCCCAAGACGTTCAATCTAGTCCACACATTGAATTTTTCACGCCTGTCCGACCGACATGTGTCTTTGCTCAATCGACAAGACTTCTGGTCCGCGTTACCGAGTTTGAGCAACATCACGTTGATGGTCTTACCCGGCTGGCGTACCATATGCAAAGACGACGCAGGCATTGTGGATACTCCTACAATCAACCCTTCCTCCGAAATCGACTCTGTCGTCGCACTCTTGAAGCGAATCGTCAGCGATCGACCCAAGATTCACACCCTGACCGTTGGATGGGCAACCGGTGGTGAGCATGCCGAGGGTGTGCATGCCAGAAATAAGCTGCTTCAGCCTGCTCCGTTGGTTGGGGTCGACATGATCACGACTCAGACCGCTGCGGCGCTGCAGATGACACTGTTGCAGTTTCCCCATGTGGAGCGTCTAACTCTCAAGAACTGCTGGATGACACCGCTTCTTCTACAAGAGTTCGTAAGGTTACACGACAACCTTAAATTGAAACATCTGGTACTCGACTCGGTCTCTCTGACTGGGGTATTGAGACCTCAACAAAACATACCCATAGCCGCGCAGCAAGCGAACAACCTGGGTGGAAATCCTTGGGTAACAGGACTTGCCCAAGCTCAAGGATTGCATGCACATGCCTTGGCGATGCAAGGCAATGGACAAGGACAGCAACACAACCTTCTGAACCCACAACAACTGTTCCAAGCCCAGTATCAGTTGCTTCAAATCCAGCTACATCAATTGCAAAATATACCAGGTGGTAATCAAGTTCAGATGCAGGCGCTGCAGGGCCAATTGCAGCACCTCGCGACACATGGTCCAGCACAGGTGACCAACGGGACTAATGGCAACGCTAATCAGCTCCAAGTTCACGCACCTCTTATGAATACCATACAGCAGATTCTCCAGAATCACGGTCAGGGGCAGGGGCAGCCTGTGCCGCAGGGACCTAACGTTGTTGCAGGTGCACCATCTGCTACAATAAACCATACTCTTCTAACTGCTCGGCCTCGGGAAGGCTCTTGGGTAGAAATGATTGACGTTATTACACCCGGACCCAATCTCAAGGATTTTGGCTCTGAGCATTCCCAAGCAGCCGAAGAGCGCATCACATCTTTGAAGAGGATCGATTTCATTTCCTGTGGGTATGCACGTCTCCCGTACTCGTCTTTCGAGCAAGGCATCCTTGAAGACAGGGTCGGGGCCGGTGGACGACACCCTGACCCTGTCTTCAATAAGCGTGCCCAAACACTTCTACCATCGATGCTGAGTGCTAAGTGGCCTCTGCTAGGCGAAATCATACAAGAGACAAGTGCAGAAGAGCTAGCCACCTTGTATGCAGGTTGGAATCTGGAAACAGGCTGGAAAGACGAGGAGCTAGCAAAAGCACCACAATACGATGGTCTGCTGCCTGGTGGAACGGGTAGATTCACGGGCACTGTGCGTGCAGACGACCGACTTATTTACGAGGAGGCGACTGCTAGTCAGTAGTTGCCCTGCTTCCTAAAGCGTCTGGTGACGGTGTGTTGACCGATCGTACAGATGTTGACAGCTGCGCTACGGTGCTGAAGCGGCTGCATCTTTGAGCGCCATGAGACAAAGTCCTGAACCAACGCACTCATTGCAGCAACAGTGGTCGTTCGTATCTTGCAATTTTTCGTACGGTCCAGAGCACGGCGGAAAAGTCTTCGAATTTTTGTTTCGATACAGATATAACCGGGCCGGCGTCTTACACGTTTCACTTCTGCTCGTTCAGTTTATCGTTAGAGAAGTGTACGGTTATTAGCAGGGCGCATGTACCGTCCCTTGGGTTTTCTATATCTGTAGGATATCGTGTATCTGGTACCATGGGACACCATTGGCGCGTCCAGTATGGCACAACTAGTGTCCATGTGGGAGGCTTCCACAAATGAAATCAATTACTACTGTACTCTGCTGGACCGGATTGCACGGCATTTGACGATGGCTGCCCCGCAACTGTTGATGTGCAGCATATTGTGTGGCTGTACGATGAAGTGATCTCGTGAGGGCTTGCAGCTGTGTGTTCGGTATCTCCAATCGAAGAGACCGCCACTCAACAAGGTATTCCCTTAGACCACAGCATTTCCGCGCTTGCCTCACAGCACGACTTCGTGCAAGTATCGCCTCCCGGTGATGTTGCTGTCGCTCGTCAGTGGTGGAGACGACGCTTTAGCGTGCCAAGGCCAACTGCGCTGATTGGCCCGAGAAGCGAAGAATTTCGAGAAGCGCACACCCAAACCTAACTCTCGACCTCTCTTGTCGACAGCAACTCCCTCTACCACACAACACCGTCGCCATGGGTAGGGTTATCAGGAACCAGCGTAAGGGTCGCGGCTCTATCTTCACCGCCAACACCCGCTTGAACAAGGCGCCCGCCCAGTTCCGCACTCTCGACTACGTACGTCCATGCCGCCGCCCGCACGATGCGAACACGCAACGACCCAACGACCGTGGCTAATTGGTATAGGCTGAGCGCAATGGATACATCCGGGGCGTCGTGAAGGAGATTGTCCACGACTCTGGCCGTGGTGAGTACCTGGCACGACATACAGACCTAAAATGTGCGCTGACCAAATTGAATAGGTGCTCCTCTCGCCAAGGTCGTCTTCCGCAACGTATGAAACTACAGCTCGAACCGCACTGCCTCATCCGCTGACAGCATTGTAGCCGTACAAGTTCAAGCATGACACCCAGACTTTTATCGCCAACGAGGGCATGTACACTGGCCAGGTCAGTGGGAATAACGCTGGGGTTTGCGAACACTAGGGCTGACAGTGCAAAGTTCATCTACGCCGGAAAGCACGCCGCTCTCACCGTCGGCAACGTCCTCCCGCTCTACTCCGTCCCCGAGGGTACCGTCCTCACCAACGTCGAGGAGAAGGCCGCTGATCGTGGTGCGCTCGGTCGTACCTCCGGCAACTACGTGACCGTCATTGGCCACAACCCCGATGATGGCAAGACCCGTGTCAAGCTCCCCTCCGGTGCCAAGAAGGTCCTCTCCAGCCAGTGCCGTGGTATGGTCGGTATCGTTGCCGGTGGTGGCCGAACAGACAAGCCCCTCCTCAAGGCCTCCAGGGCTAAGCACAAGGTATGTTGGAGCATATCCTGCACACTTTGAGTAGTTGGCTAATACCTTACAGTTCGCTGCCAAGCGCAACTCATGGCCCAAGACTCGTGGTGTTGCTATGAACCCCGTCGACCATCCTCACGGTGGTGGTAACCACCAGCATATCGGTAAAGCCTCTACCATCTCCCGCGAGGCCGCACAAGGTCAAAAGGCCGGTCTCATCGCCGCCAGGAGGACGGGTCTGCTCCGCGGTACCCAGAAGACGAAGGATTAGAGGGACTGATGACAATGGGGTGGCGTCGGAGTGGCTCAACAAAGCGGTCGGTTATTCTCATCACCATTCGAAATGCTGGTGGCCGGGCGTTATGAACTTTCTGGGCAAGCTAGGCCTCTGCCTGCTTGCATGCATGATAGGACCCTAGGGAAATGCGAATCCGAAAATGCATGGGCTGTATCTTGGAAATGTGATCTCATTACGACTTAACGTCTCTTATACCGGCCACCCAACGAGGAAGTGACGTCTCTCAACCAGCGCGGATAGCCTCACATCGTACACAAAAGCGAAGAATTTCATCAATGTACTTGTACGGTGCTCGATCAGTGCAGCTTAATGGTGTAATGTTTATCCTTGAAGTGCTACCGCTGGCATGGAACACCTTGAGGTTCCCGTTTTTCTTTTTACCCACATCTACGCCCCACCCATCTCGACATCGCTATCCTCGTCACTACTCCCCCCTCCCCCCTCTTCCCCTCCTCTTTTTTCAGTGAAATCCAGATCCAAAACCCGATAATGCTTCTTATCGCTCCCCAGCACAACCACCACTCTCCTCCCCTTCCTCCCATTAACCACCAATCTCAACGGCGTGAACCTCCCTTCGAACACGTGCCGCGTGTGTTTCGAAAGCATCTCAGCAGTAAGCTCAATCGTGTGGTGTGCGGAACTAGGTAGAGCATGGCCTCCAGGCAGCAAGGTAGGTTGCACGGTGTTCGAAGTGATGGTCGAATATGCGACGACTTGGTCGGCTTTGGTGGCGAGAGCTTCGTTGCCAGCGGGGGTGTATGGGAAAGATATGATAGAGCAGGCCTTGGCAGCATCGGTGGACTGCAGAAGGAGCAGGAGCGTCACATCGTCTGCGAACTTGGCGTCGAGGATGTCGTGTGATTCCGTTTGGAGAGATGTTATAGACGAGGCTCGTAGGGAGGACGGAAGGCTAGCTATTCGGGGGTCGTGGGTATGGCGATGGATGGTGATGGATGGGCCCGGTGTGGTGGCCGTAGGGAGGGCAACGTACGTTGATATCGTGTCTGCATTGTGCTGTGTTTTGGTGAGTAACACTCCGACTAGGTAAGTAGTAGGGCGACAAGGAACACACCTCAGGTACCATACGCATATCCAGCGGCGCGCCGACGTCACCCTCCCCAAGCACTATCCCACTGTCCATACTGGTGTTGGTTTCTTGCCACTGACTCACTTGCTTCAACAAGTTCCGCACGCCATCGCCAAACTGCAAGAGTACTTTTTCCAAGCATAGCGCTTCCGCCTTGTAAATACCGCCCCCTCGTAAGAGCTCGATCGCCTTGAGCGTATCTTCGTAGTCAGTCGCCTCCCCAGGAATCTCTTTCGCGCTGGTAAGGTATGGTTGCACATCAGAGTTCGACATTCCGTACTGGATGTACTCGAGAACGATGCCGATATCGACACCAGCAGGCTGCGACTCCATCTCCGCACGTGATTGGCTTCCCGGCTCCGTGGTCTCGAGATCGACGCTGTACTTGAGCCACTTGCTGAAGCTGGTGAAATACCGCTTCTCATCCGCGGCGTACAGTAACGTCGTATTCGCAAGAAGCCTCATTGTTTTCAGCACGTCAAGGAGAGCAGTGAACTCTGTCATAGGTCCGCTGAATATCCAGTCTCGATCGTGGAACTCAGCAAGACCCTTCAGACGCGAGATTATGATCGAACAGCGGTCCAATGCTGGTAGAAAATTCTCGTGCAGGAGCTGGAGGACAGTGGCAAGGCCGGACGTCACAGCATTGTCCCAGCGTTTGTGACCCTGTTCGGCGAGTTCGTCGACCAGCCATTCGTGAATGGGGGGAGGGCAGTGTCCGGTGCAGGCGAGATGGTACAAATTCTGCACGAGGTTGCCTTCTTTTTGCTCTTCCAGCGTTTCGCTGATGTTCATCATGAACTTGCCCGGTAGATCTTGGGCTTGTTTGAAATATGTATGGATACGGTTCAGCGTGTGCGAAAGGTATGATACCAGATTTTGAAGTTGTGCGGTTTTGGCCGCGATGAGGTGGAGGTAGATGCCTGCTGAGGGTATGAACCCGAGTGTTAGTGGTACCCATGCGATCTTCTTCTGAGTATTTGTTGGGGATCTGATTTCCATAAGGAGCGAGTGTGTGCAAGCATATGGATGGCTCGCGTGCATCACCACCTTACTCTGCAGATTCCAAGCCCTGGGTAGCCTAACATACACCGCCTCCATCGAGTCGTAGATGCTCGGATGCACGCTGCCCTCTTCCGTGAACCTGAGAAACATGTCTACGCTATTGTGATCTCGCAAGTGCTGCGAATGTAACAAGCCATCGACTTCAGCTTGCGAACTGAACGCACCAGAATCTACTGGTTGGCGCACGAAACGCATCATCGGATTCGCAGGTGGAAGTGGTATGACGGGAAGCTTTGGGAGCAGACTCTCAGTATCCATCATGGCTAACTGATCAGGAAGATCCGGCGCAATATCCAGGCTTGCGAAGTCTGGTTGGCGCTGCAAAAAGTCCTCCAGATTCGTGTCGTCTTTGAAAGCGTCCCAGTCTTCGGTTGTGGGGTTGCTGAGATCTAACGCATTCTTCTTGGTCGAACCTCTGCCGCTCTGAGACTCGCCCGTCCTCCTCTTAACCCTCTTTACATCGATGAAGTTCGGTCCCCACCCAATGCACCTGACTGTACTTTTATCTCCATCTCTGAGCGAAGGTAGCTTGACGTTGCCGTGCACCACCTTTCCCGTCTCCACGCCCAGCACGTCCACGCACCCATCGCTCCACGCAACCGCCAACCCCGCGCCGTTCCATTGCCACTTCAGCGCCTCGACCACAACGTCCTCGCTCTTCCGCTTGAGACCAAATGCTCTCTGCCCATTTACACGATAGACATCCAAATTTTCTTCGTCGGTCACGAGGGCGATGAGATCCATAGTAGGGCAGTAGGAAATCAACTGCGGGTGGATGGGGTGAAGCAGAATCTTTTCTGCCTGCTGCAGCAGTTTGGGTTCTGGCGAGGCGTTCATGGCGGCCATTGCGAGTGTCCTGCCGAAATACGGCCTGAACGGCCGTGATCAAGTTTGTGTTTACAGGTCGGTGTGTTCAGCGTTGAAGGCAGGCGCGACTGTGCTGAACTAGGCTAGTGCGATCGCGGTCACGCTCTGGCGCCTGAGCACAAAGAGTAACGTGCGCTCCGACTTCACACTCCCCGGCAGCGGATTGTTCCGGAAAGTGTTTCGAAAACTGGATGATGACGCTGCTCGCCGTACAAGCTTCCTTGTCCCTTGGTCCAATATGGCAGGAGAAACGCACATACTTTGGCGAGGGGCCATGATCACACAGTGCATGATATCTGCGATTTGCAAACAACGGAAAACTCAAGCATTTCTGATAGCGCGAAACGAAAGCGCCATTGCTAGACCTTACCCGACCTGGGGTATACCATCCCAATGTAAAAATACAAACGAGCAAAGCTTGGAAACATGCCCAACCCCCCGTGCCGTGCCAACCCGGCTCATGCTCCGCATGCGTAACGCCCTTAAACCCATACAACAGTATCCGTGTAAATGCATTCGCGGCCCACGTAGGAAGTAAGCTGGTTGATGCAACCGCGCAGCCAGCCGAGCGGTAAGTCCCATTCCACGCCGCATACTAATCAGAACCTCATGTCATCCCATATATACATGCATCTCTTCTCGATGAGACGCAGTGAGGTTCGTTCGTTACGCATGATTTGGCATCTGGTCTTCGCAAGCATTATCGACTTGAACCCTTGGCGATCGGTCGTACGGATGCTTTCTGGACTCTCACACTACCGCTCGGTCGGCGTCCATTTAGGCCCACATCTTCTTCGTCAAAGCTCGTCCTCTTGACACCACCTTCTGCCTCATCACTGTCATCTGCCAGGTCGCCCAGCTCAAATTGATTATTCTCGATATCGTAGTCGTGCATCATTGCCCTTCTCTCCCCGAAACT
The DNA here is from genome assembly GCA_010093485.1 of Karstenula rhodostoma CBS 690.94. Classification (NCBI taxonomy): domain Eukaryota; kingdom Fungi; phylum Ascomycota; class Dothideomycetes; order Pleosporales; family Didymosphaeriaceae; genus Karstenula; species Karstenula rhodostoma. Next base: position 802,222 of record MU001503.1, read on the forward strand.
TTGCCGGCTGCCATTCCCATGGCCGCCCAAGAATGGAAGCGCAGGGCTCCGGAAGCTAGAATCGGTACTGCGTCGCAATTGCATGCTTCGCCTTGTAGGGAAACCCGAGATGCCGTCCGTGGGCACACCGTCGCTGAAATTATTCCCCATAGCACGGTTGCCGTCAGGGTCGTCGCGCGAGAGATTGAGAAGATAGACGCCGGAGAAGATGACGAGAAAGCCGCAAAGGAGGGAAATGGTATTTACGGCGGAGGTAGTGTTGAAGCCGCGGAAGAGGAGGAAGGAAGCGACGAGTGTGCATGTCGTGAAGGTGACATAATATAGCGGGTTGACACTGTTTTCCGTCAGCAAAAATCCAATCATCCTCATTTTGGATTTCGTACATGTTGGTTGAGAACTGACTGAGCGCTTTGTTGAAGTAGTTCATCTGCGTCAAAATGCAGCCAACCGTTATGATTACGAAGACGTAAGTAGAAGGGTGTGTGAACTGGTTGTTTCCAGCAAAAGTCATCTTGAGCGCGATACCGAATGCCTTGATTGCCATAATAGATACTGAGCCAGTCGTCGAGCAGATGGAGAGGTAGATGAGCGGATTTCTTTTGCCGTATTTGGGCGCGATGTTGTAGATCATGAAGATGGAGAAGGCGACCACGAAGACACAGTAAATTAGGAAGCCTGCATCTGCTCGTTAGCTAATGTGCCGCATGTGCAGAGCAAGCCATCATACCCGGCTGTATCGCATAGTTGAGAATTTCGTCAACAGACTCGACTTCCTCGTCCGGCGGCGCATGGAGCACGATGATGACGGATCCTATCAGACATATCGCGCAGCCAATCTTGCCAAGCACGCCTAGATATTCCTGCAGGAAATAGGACCCCAAGACGGCACTGTCTTCGTATTAGCAAAGCCTTCGTTCATAGAACACGTCTTTACGGACCCGATCAGCACCGATAGAGCTCCGAGCGGAGTCACCAGAATCGCAGGCGCAAACGCGTACGCGGCGAAGTTGAATATCTCTCCCAATACCACTGCGCAATGTCAGGCAATGCTTCACAGCGGGGTGGCAGTACCACTCACTCGTGACTATACCGGCCCACCAAACGGGATTTCGCAAATACGAGAATCCATCTCCGTCAAAACCATGTTTCTCTGCGGAGGCATTCAGGCCCTATAGATGTAGCATTAGCCGAAGCTCTTCCAAGTTGCGACTTCGAGGCGACGGCGGGACAATTGAGCCAAGAGAGTGGCGCGGTGACGGACCTTCTTCGTGATGACAAAACTCGTGCCTGGTCGCAGCATGTTAGCAACGAAAGAGGCATACGTGGTAGGATAGTGCTTACCAATGGCAAGCGAAGACGACACGGCCAGTATGAGGCCAACGTATCTGTCCACAATGAGCACCACTGATGCCTCGGGCGCAGCGCTTCTGGTTCGGCACGTACTTGTCTTCTACCATACTTGCGCCCCAAGATTCCCGAGCACTGCAGTGTCGTGCTATCCGATGCGAATGGTGTTGGGTGCGGTGTGCTGCAAGCGTCGGTCGCGAGGGAAGGTCGTGGGCTAGGTCTATCGATAGGCGCGGACAGGCGCAGGTGGTCAACGGCGCTGGGCCTCGGCGGACAGTGGCGGAGCGAAGATGGATGCGACAGGCACGCGCACGCCCGGTTCTCCAAAGCAACCAAGACGGTACGCGTATGGCGCGGCTCGTGTTCCTGGCTGGGTCTCGTCTCGGCAGGAACGATGGCTGCGCGTTTCACCAAACGCTGTGTGGCCGGTTGTGACGAACGAACGGCGAGGGGGAGCCTGTGTGAGCGAGCGGCAGGCGGGGGTGCGGCGATGTCAATGAAGGGTGCGCAAAAGGGTTGCAGGCAAGGGAGGGAGGACGATGGCAGCTTGGTGCGGCGTGTCGCCGTCTGTTCAACGGCAGGGCTTGGGTGGCGTGCATGTGGACGCTTTGGGACGGCTAGGCTAGCTGTCGATTAAGCCCTCACGGTCCCTGCCGCAGGGGGCACCGGCACCCTTAGTGGGCTCGGGGGGCAGCACCCCAACACGCGGCCTCAGGCCTGCCACCACCACCAAGCACCAAGTGCCAGCATTCTCGAGCGCGGCTGCTGGGAACGGCCATCCATGTTCTACAGTTACGCTGTCCTTGCTACGCCCATCGCATTGTTAGCATCACAGTTCGCACGCACACGCTGACGACTGTGGAGAAAGACCATTGTGGCGTCTGGGGCTGAGTAGTTTAGTTGACTCAGATCAAGCCAGTACAGAAGAGTCCACTCCATCCGCTATAGCTTATCGAATATTCAACCGTCTGGGGCTGACGCGTCGTCGGCCACACTTCTGTTCTTGCTTCTCTTCACCCGAGCAAGGGGCGCGCGTACAGTTGCAGAAGGAAAAGACTTGTGAACGCCCGATTCCGGAGTCCCATGCGGACATGCTGGGTATCAAACGCCGTATGACGACCAATGCTCCGTTCCGTCTTGTACCATGTTTCCGTTGCGCCAAACTCCGGATGCCGAAAACTATCTTATAACCGCAACCCGTTCCCTCTCCACCGCCTGCTCACTACCGCCACGGGGAAAACCACCCGATGCCAGTTGTCGCTATGCCTTCCCGAGTATCTCCATTGCGAGCAAAAGGGTCGCAAGCATATCCTTAGTTAGTAGAGCGTTTTACATACCTTCTGCAGTCGACACTGCAGCAATATGAAGCTGGTCACCCGCGCCAGTGAAGGAAGCTTACACTTGTTGCACATACCTGCCATTAGTATCCAGCTGAGATGTCAAAGTGCAGTGAGCTTCGTGTCCGGGTCTGTCTACGTCAAAGAGCATTCGGTTGGCCGTAGCCAGGTGTTGTATCGCCATGTCTTAGGGTTAGTACACGTTCACGTCGAAGTCGCAGCCAAAGAGGACAGCGGGGGTCTACACTCGAGGTCGCTTTGCATCTAGAATGACCAGTCAGCACCCTGCTGCAATCTTGGGCGCCTTCGAGAAGGCATACCTGTTGAAGTGGTTGCGTCCACCACATCATTGCCAACCTCGTCAATTGTTCTCTTCTGACCCTGTGGAGACAGGTTTCGAGGCTCGGTAGACGAAGTGACAACGGTGTCTGCAGCCGCAGATGCGGCGACCAGAGCTTGACCGGCCACGCCATCCTCCTCGTCATCAGAGTAATCTAATTCGTCTTCTGCGGCGTCATGGTTTACTGTTTGCTGCGGGACTGCAGCGGTATCGCCAAACTCCGGGAAGTCGTCCGAGCCTTCGAAAGCATCGTCTACAACGCCATGTTCTTCGACGTAAAATTCCGCAGTTACATTGAGGTCACCAGCGTGACTTGCTGATTGCTGTTCGCCGTCACCAACGTGGTTAGTGTGTTCAACGTTTGCTTGAGCAATATCGTAGCCTGGGTAGCCCTCAGCTTCTTCGTCCTCGGGGAAATCTTGCTCGTACTCTTCATATATTTCTCCGTAGGCTTGCCTATCGAACTCTCCGTAAGAGTAGTCATTGCCTTCATATTCAGTAAGGGCATTAACACCTGAGGCTGCCTGTCCACCAGGCGAGCCTTCAACAGGATGCTCGCTCTGCTGCTCGGCTTGAGCTACGTTCTCCACGTAGTCCTGTGCCTGGGAGGGATCGTCACCCTGAACCGTTGCAGAAATTGACTCGATTCGGCTCGCCTGGGCTCGATCATCAGGTGCGTCCTCGTCGTACTCGTCGTCACTATAATCGAGGAAATTTTCCTCGGGATCCTGAAGATTTTGCTCTGAGCCAGCAGTGTCGATGATGGGCTGCTCCACATCTTTGCTAACGCTAGCTGTCGTGGTGCCAGAAACAGCATTGCCGCTCGCTGAAGTTGCTGCTGTTACTTGCTCCTCAGAAATATCAATTGTAAGCTCAGGTTCGGGCTCAGGATCATGCTCATGGTTGCTCTCTTGCTGCCAGTCCCTATCGCCGGAACCCTGCTCTTCATGTGACCCATGTACATCTTCGCGTTCATAGTTTTCTTGCTGTTCTTCCTCATGTTGAACTTGCTCCCCCACATCAGGGTCGTCTTGCACCTTTGACACTTCTTGCACGTCGTCACCCTCCCATTCCCCAAAACTATATTCAGTTGGGCTCTGAGATTTGTGGACAGAGAAAAGACTCTGCCCAGACGCGATGAGATTGTCTAAGCCCGAGTAGCCAATGCCTTCCGTAGCGGCTCTAGAGAGTTCGGCAAGGAGGGAGGAGACTCGTGGGCGAGACACGAGAGAGATGCAAAAATATTCCGGGTCAGTAATCCCTTCTTGGACGTAGAGCTGCAGGTATACACGAAGTATGTCATTCAAGCTGAAAAAGGCACACGTCGAATGCTCTTCGAAAAGCTCGACCTGGTGAAGACTGTCGAGACAGAAGCCAAGCTCAAAGTCACCGGGAACATCAACGTCAAGAGCACCGAGAGCTTCCCGACAAGCATTGATGACGGAATTGAGAGGCTGTTTCAGAAAAGAGTCATCCTCTAGGAGGTAATCTCCACTGCCCTCATAATCATGACGCTGAAATAACCAGTAGTCCTTTCCGTTGAAGTTGACATTGACAGGGTGGAAGTTGACATCTGGATCATCTTGCTCAGCCTGCCCGGTTGAAGACTTGTCAATGCCGGCAGCAGTCGGGAAGACAGTAGGGGCGCTCGTCCCATGGTCTGAGCTGTGGGTTTCCTGGCCCGAGTTTTCTACGTCATCATGTATACCAGGTTGCGATTGTTCGTCTGGCTGAGCGGAATCATCGCCAGGTTGCTGCGTTGTGTGCAGGTCCTGTGCTTGCAGGGGGACCGAGTCAGTTTGCTCATCATGCGTATTCGTGGTATGTTGTGACTTGATTTCATCCTCTCCAGCTTGACTTCCGTGACGAGACAGGTTGTTGACGCCCGGTTTGTCTCCGAGCTCTGCGGCAATCACAGGGTCATCGAGAGCATCAGTTTGGGGCGCGTTTGTGGCTACTGTGTCCCCGTCTACGGCTGCGTCTTCGTCATCTGAGTAATCAATCAGATCTTCTTCTGGGCCAGCTGGTGGGGACGGTTCAAGCGCGTTGGTATGCTCGGCTGAGTGCGGGTAGAGGTCTAACTCGACGTCTTCGTTGATATCCTCTTCAATAAGATCTTCGTTGTCAGCCATAAAGTCGTCCTGGTCACCCGGCACGGCCTGCGGATCCTGGCCAGCATCTATCCCAGCATCGCGAAGTGATTCGTCGTCATCAACACCACCTGCAGAACGCAAGTCGATGTCGATGTCGACGTCACCATCATCGAATCCCAGGCCGTCTTCGGAATGTAGGTCCATGGTATCGGGTGCAGTAGCCTCCAGATGAAGAGCTGGCAAGGCAGCGGTCGACATAGGGCAACCTTTGGTCAAGAAAACTGACGAGACTGCAAAAATTTATGAGGGAAGAGTGGCGTCGAGGGCGCGGAGCAGCGGGCGGGCGCGAGTCACAGGCGCGACGGAGGCGAATGCGTGTGGCAGGGAATTTGTAAAGGTTGGCCGGAGGTGAGCCTTGTTCTAGGGCAGCATCACGCTGTGCGCGTCGCGTGAAATCGGTATTCCTGCGGGTAGTGAGGTGGTGATGGAGGCCTTTATCAAAGTAGACGGAGGACAAAGGTCGCGCCAAGGACGAGCTGCAGGTGCCGAAGCCAACGCAAACGGAAGCTGTCAGAGCACGTCGGCGGGCCGGGGAAATCTTTTTATGCAGTGGGAAGTAAGTGAAAAGACAAGGGGGGCCGCTGCGGAGGGGTAGTGGGTGAGGTCGCGGTAGCTAGGCAAAGAACGCGGTTGTTGAAGAGAAAAAGGGTTGGGTCGAAGGGCAGCTTATGTGGCAGGCTCGACCGCCGAACCGGCTTAGCGTAGGCAGGCGCGAGCACGTGACTAAATTAACACCTGGACCATCGCGAACCTCCACAAGGTACAACGAGCCAGCAACGCGAACGCAAGGGACACAGTAGCCTTGCTTCGCTCACGATACGCGGTCATCATTCTTTGTCTGTGCCTCTTGTCCGTCGCCAGCTCTACTTCCCTGCGCGATTGCCAATCAGTCTAGGCTTCCAATTTCCACTGTGGACAACATCCCCTCCATACACACAGACCGCGGAAGCTCTGCGATCGAACGCGCGCCCAACCCCGGGACAACCCATATATCTAGCTCGAAGGTTATACGCCCAGGTCACTAGTTCTGCGTCAACATGGTACAGTGGCCCAATGTCGCATCATGCCTGCTCATCACGTCTTACGATAATCGCAGGTCGTTCTCGCAGCGTCGATATGCACCCGCGGCGGGAAGGCCGTCCTCTCCCGTCAATTCCGTGAGATGCAGCGCTCGCGCATTGAAGCCCTCCTCGCCTCGTTTCCCAAGCTCGCCGACGGAGCCTCCCAACACACCACCGTAGAGCAGGACAATGTGCGCTACGTGTACCAGCCGCTCGACGAGCTGTACATGGTGCTCATCACCAACCTCCAGTCTAACATTCTGCAAGACATCAACTCTCTGCATCTTTTCGCCCAAGTCGTGTCCTCAATATGCAAGTCGCTGGACGAGCGCGAGATTCTGAAGAATGCGTTCGAGCTGCTGGGTGCTTTCGACGAGATCGTCACACTGGGTTATCGGGAGAATTTGACCCTGTCCCAGATCAAGACTTTCTTGGAGATGGAGAGTCACGAGGAAAGGATCCAGGAGATCATTGCACGGAACAAGGAACTCGAGGCTACCGAGGAGCGCAAACGCCGCGCCAAGCAGCTCGAACTGCAGCGCAAGGAAATGTCAAGGTCGTCACGCGGAATGGGAGGCGGTGGAGGCATGGGAAGCATGGGCGGCATGGGCAGCGCTCCTCGCACACCCCAGTATCCCTCGTATACGCCCAGCACCCCTGCCACTGTTCCCGATACCTACGATTCGTATGAAGCCGAGAAGAAGAAGACAAGCAAGCCACTGGCATTGGGCAAGAAGGGCATGCAGCTCGGCAAGAAGAAGACAACTTCCAACATCTTCGAACAAGTGGCCGGCGATCTGCCCCCGGAAAGCGAACCCCTCGTTACCTCGCCCAGGACCTCCGCCCCCGCCGCAGCGCCAGCGAGCGCTCGTCAATCCACCTCCACCGACCGCGAAGCTGTACACATCACCACCAACGAGTCCATTTCGGCACGCTTGGACAGAGAAGGTCTGCTCAAGTCGTTCGAGGTCAAGGGAGAAATGCAACTCAAGATCTCCGACCCGGCCCTCACACAAGTGAAGCTCGACCTACAAGCCGGCGACACCCGAGGCGCTCAGCTCATGACACATCCAAAGGTCGACAAGGCTGCTTTCCGCAACGGTCAGGTCATCCAGCTTGCCGATACCAGCAAGGGTTTCCCTTCGAATATGGGTATCGGTGTCATGAAATGGAAGCTCGCACCCAAGGCAGAAGATGTATCGGATCCACCGATCACGTTCCGCGTCTGGGTCGAGGACTCGGGCAAGATGTTCAACATCACTGTAGAATACGAGTTGGCTGGCGGTGACGCACTGAAGGACGTCAGTGTCACCATTCCGTTCCAGACAGATGAGCCGAACGTGTCATCCTTTGACGCAGTGTACGAAGTCAGCGGCGACAGCCTTGAGTGGAACATCGGTACTGTAGATGAGGAGCATAGCTCAGGCAGCTTTGAGTTCGAGGCTCAGGCCGAAGGCGAGGCTGAGTTCTTTCCCATGAGGGTACGCTTCAACAAGACGACTCCGTTTGTGGACGTCAGCGTAAGTGTTGAACATTTCCTCTGCTTGAATTGCACACTAACAAACGTGCGCACAGGTTGCCTCCGTAACGCTTTTGTCCATGAACCAGGACATCAACTTCACCACGGATATCAAGTCTTCCGCGGATGTTTACGAGATCGTATAGGCCCCTATAACGGTGTGCGTTGCTTGGCTTGGTGGAGTGTTCGCATATACTGTGCATGGGAATTGGCATAGACCGGGGCGAAGCAAAATTATTGAAGATGCACATGTAACGACGGCTTTGAGAGCTGGCGACCTCGCTGTGTGCCGTTGCAATGCTCATGCGTTAACCAACTATCCTCACGTCTAACACTGCCATGCTTTACCGGAGTCTCCTGCTGTCAAAACAAATCAAATCCCCTGCTCTACCCTCTTGAACACCCACTTCACCCCATTTACCCTGCCGCCTGCCTCTCCATCATCATCGTCATCATCCTCCTCGTCCCCGTCAGGCAACGGCATCATCGCCGCTTGTTCCATTTCCCTTCGCGCTTCCCTGCGCATTTCCTCCGTCCGCTCTGTGTTCGGCCATCTACAGCATATCGCGACTGAAAGCGGGACGCCTTCCCAGTCGATCTCGTCGTCATCATCTCCTTCTCCTTCTCCTTCGCCTTTGCCTTCGCCTTCCCTCTCTTCGCTTGCGCCGTGAACCGGGGTGTCATTCAGGCCATCCCCGCGTACCTGCTCGTCCAGATCTGTCGTAGGTGTATCACCTCCAGCAAAGCCCACGAGATCGACCGCACCTGCATCCGCTGGCATACAAGGCGACGACCCCGTCGACACGGCTGCGTCGTCAGGGCTCTCCACCCCGGGACAAGCCGTCCCTTCCTGCACGGCAATGTTGGTGTTCAGACCTTCGTTCATCAATGCGATCGCCTGTCCAAGTCTCTCTAGGAGGGCGTTGTCCACCTCCTCTTCCTGGCCTGCCGACCGGACGTTGTTCGTGTTCTGGGGCCCGGCGTCTGTGCTGGTACGTTCTCCCCAGATACTTGGGCCGTCGCTGTCGTTCCAGAGGCGCGCATCTTCTACACGTCCTTGGAGCAACTTTTTGCGCTCTTTGGCGTCGAGTCCTTCGACGAAGTTCGTGAAGGTGCGCTTCATCTCTGAGAGTTTTGGAGAGTTGCCTGAAAAAATAATTTTTTGGGTAATGATTGAGTTTGCCTATAGCAAATTGTTGTATTCTTAAGGCATAAGTTAGGGCCACTTACGGACCTGTTGTGGACGGTAAGGTCGTTAGGTACGCCCGGCGTGGCGCAGCGAGTCCAAGGTTATGGTGGATGCATAGGCGACAACAAGCGCAGGCATCCATGCTCGGCTACTCGTGTATGCTTTTGAAAACGTTGACACATGCTTTGATAATTATCAATTGTTGCGCTACTGATTAAGCTGCAAAATATTCCCTTGGACCTTGTCCACCCTTAAATGCATCGATATCCTTCTGTCATACGACAATATGTCATTCCATTGCCCACACCGCTATGCCGTCGACCCCCGACCGGCACAAAATCATGTTCGTGACATGGTGAGTATGAAAATTGTAATTGGGGTTGCTCCCATAAAATCAAAACGCCGTCGCTAAATGAAGCATTGCTGCAATATGTAAAGAGTGGAAGTTGAAGTGAAGGCCAAAATCTTGGATATGAAGCGTAGGTAGAAGACTCGCTTTAAAAGTCGGCAATAATGTGGCTCGACAGGGTTACGAGGCTAAAGAACCGAAAATGGGTATAGCAAGGAATCTAAAACAGAGGAAATGTAACGTCGAATATATACTGTGAAGCGAAAGAAGTGCCGGGGGACTTCTAATTGACGGCATCGCCGAGGAAGCCGAAATCGTTGACGAGCGTTTCGGAACGGGTGACGAAGCTACCGCGGACGTGCTGTATAGCAGATTGGGGATCAGCGACGGTCGCCTTGGACGCAGTTTCGTCTTCTGGCAGTTTGTAGCTCTGGAATCCCAACCCGAAGCATGCCGCTTGCCTACGAGGCGCAGACTCTGCGTATTGAATATCGAGATCGAAGAGATTGGGTCCGAACGATGATAGACGGAGCTCCTCTAACTTTGGAGGCAAGGTAGAGACGTCTTCTTTGGCCGTGGAATTATCCTGCTCTTCCTTTTTGTACTCATGCTCAGTGAATGTAGAGTCGCGGTCGGGGCTATGTATGTAATCGCTAGTGGAGAAACGAGAGGATCGCTGTGGCGAGCCAGCATCACTACAGTCGCTAGTAAAGGAGCTGAAAGTTGCCGAAGACGTGCCAGACTCGGCGCTCCAGATTGAAAAGTGTCCCTTACGTTCTGAAAGCATTTGGAACTTTGCATCCTCTATCTGGATCTCTTGATACTCGTGTTCTTCAAGCGCATCCTCCGTCTTTGGGCTGGAATCGGCACTGCTGCATGAATAGAGTGGAGCGGGGACGAGGTAACGTGGTAAAGGAGGCAAGTCCTTGTTCTTGTCAAGCGCTGAGTTCCGCAAGCTAGAACTGCGATCGCCGCCATGGCTTGAAGTTGGGCGCGCGTCGGTAGATGGTGGCTCGAGGGCTACAGTCGGTCTTTGAAGGATAGGAGCCTCATCGGCTGCCACTTCAGGGTCTATCTCATGCTGTCGCGGCAGTCTCGGCGATGATATCCATGGCTCATTGCAGAAGAGTTTCGTGCGCCTCGTGTCAGTCGAGTTGGCTCGGACAATGTTGGCCGGCGCACAAAGTGAGCCTGCTGTAGTTGGGGCAACGTCCGATCGAGAACGCGGCCGCGCTCCGTAAGAACATTCACTGGGTGCCAACGAAGACGGAACACAGTCTTTGGCGGGCTCTATTGGGTGAGATCCAAGAGGCAAGAACTGCTGCAACTTTCCCCTGACAGATGCTGACAAGGAAGAAGCCGTTTGGGGCGCCGTGGGAGGAGAGGGGAGGGACTTTGACGTCTGGAAAGTCGGTAGGGGCGAAGGGAGTGGAGTCCTGTGGAGCGATGATAATGATACAAGGTTGAGTTCCTCAGCGGTGGTGCTGATCAAAGTAGGGGCTCCTATTTCTAGATCGCGGATGTTCTTCGATCCTGCTCTTGCATGTGATGCTGACCTCTTCTGCGCAAACTTCTCCTTCAAGCCCTTGAAGTCTGCGAACAAGGCCGTCGAGGAAAGTGCAGGTGTCGTAGAGGCACTTCGGGCATGCCGTGCGGGACCGGGTGAGTATGCCGGGGTCGTGTAGGGATATGTGGCGGATCGTGGAGTGGTGAGCGAGACCATGGGGACACGATACGGCTCGCTGCAGAGATCTCCAAGGCGAGGAGATGGAAGTGCTTTCTGTGGAACAGGCGGGACTGGCGTCAAGAACTTGTCTTTTGGGTTGCGGGTGAAGACGTCTGCGTCTCCCATGCTGTGATTGTTCCCTGACTCACGAGGAACTTCCAAGATGTTCAGTCGTTGACCGGGAAGTAAGGGGCATGCAGTTGTCGATGGTTCCGAAGGATTATGGCGTTCCTCAATACCATCCACACTGTACTGGGGAGGGTCAGCAAATGTTGTAATACTGTGGAACGATGCTCGAGAGATGGGCCATTCTACCCGAGTCGTTCAATAAGTGGGTTTGCAGCGTTGAGGTACGTACATAATACCAGTAGGTTCCGCCCATTTTGAAGGCACCACTACGACGCTGACCGACGTTCTCAAGGTCGCCGTCACAGATGATGTTGTCGAAGGTATAACAACCGGACCAGACCCCGTGACCTCTTCTTCGGTCGCGTTGGAGCTGATATGGTTTGGAGAAGTTGTCCCACGAGCCGAACAACTCTACACTTTGAAGCCGAGTAGGATGGTCACTAGAGTAAAGTCAGCGGGGCAATGTATTATAAGGCAGACATGGGGGATCGACATACAACAGGAAGGTGAAGAGTGTTGTGGAACCCATGATTCTGGGGCGCCCAGGGCCTTAAAGCGAGAAGGATGCGGGACGGGGCAGTGTCTTGTTTAGATGGCAGAAGCTAACCGCATATCATGAAACTGCAGTGACAGGTGGCCGAATTAGAAGGTCATGTTGCAGACCCTGCTATATTCGTTTTAGTTGAGCAACTTGATAAACGGCGACTGCAGACATACCTGGAGGAATATAGGCACGTGCGGCAGCTATGGACAAGACAAGACTGAATAATTACGCGGAAGCTTGATCGACGAAGATGTTATGCAACTCGACAATGCAAAGTAACTGGACCAAAAAGCGCAAGAGCTGGGTAGCGGTGACGTGCCGAGCGATGATGCGGTCGAAGGGCGCTTGGTTCAAGCACTTGAAACGGACAGGGCCAAGTTTGAGGACCTTGTCGATGAGGCCCACGCAGAGGGCAATTTGGACCCACTCGGAGAATTGCAGCTGTCCAGAGCAAAAGCTGTTTGAGGCAGCACGAGGGTGCGGCGTAGGATGGTAAGGTCTGCGCCGCAAATAGTCGAAGACGGGATTGGCCCAATTGGCGCTGGAGATGTTGGATGGAAGGAGAAGGCAGCCTCAGCGCTTACTGCAGAGCGTAGCGTAGTCGAGACTGGGGAAGGCGAAACCTAATCGTTAGGCGGTCCAAAAAAAAAGTAGATGGCGTGTAGAGCGGTGTGAAGAGGAGAGGAGAGGAGAGGAGAGGAGAGGAGAGGAGAAGAGAAGAGAAGAGAAGAGGGAAAAGAAAGCTGGGCATGAGGTTGTGGTGCGCCTGCGCGTTCAATGGAACTTGGAAGGCGCCGTCGGTGTCCCTGGTTGTTATTTAGTGTACCGGGAAGGCACGGCGTGCGCCATTCATGTTTAGCTGAGCACCAGGCGAAAGTAGGTTTGTCATGAAATGAGGATAGTGATTAGATGGGAATCAACAGACGAGCGAGCGGGCGACAACCGCAGACGCTGATAGGGGGTCCCAGCGCTCCTTCATCTCGCGGGGGCCGCTGGACAGGGCACCGTCGTCATTCAGGTTCCGCATGAGCCGGAGGGGGAGTGAAGACGGGGCCGGACCACGGCATGCAGCTGAGCGGGCTGAGCGGGCTGAACGAGTCCCATGAGATGTGAGAGAGACGGATGGCTGGGTTGCGGGAGGACTTGGGTGTGTGGTGTGCAGTAGAACCCCCTGTCTCGCCAATCAGACAGGCGGCCATCCCAGCCAGCCATCACCATCGCCATCACCATCGCCATCACCATCACCATCACGCACCGGAGACTGGAGACTGGAGGCGCGACACTACGACCTGACAGATAACAGGTGAACAGCCAGTCGCTCAGCTGCACCGACGGGATGAGATGGGATGGCGTCAATGCAGGTGGACGCTGAAACGGCCACTCCCTCTTGGAAGCTCCCTGGCCGCGCTGTCAAACTTCATGTCCACTGTCCACTGCCCACTGCCCACTGCCCACTGCCCACTGCCCACTGCCCACTGCCCACTGCCCACTGCCCGCTCGCTCGCTGCCCGTAAGCGCTGTCCGCGGCGCAGCATGCACCCGACGACGGCAGACGGCAGACGGCTGCACGCGCGCCTTGCTTGCGTGCCTCTTCCCACGCCGTTCCACAGGCCCACCATGTTTCTCAAGAGCCGCCAGGAAACATTCCAGCACACGCCCCCCCACAGCCGCGCGCCCTGCAACCAGGCGCAGCTATTTCGGGCTGTGGAGCGCATCAAAAATCAAGTTTCCCACCTTCGCCGCCGCGTTTGATCGCTCGCATCCTCGTTGTGCCTCATTACGGGCCCAGGCGAGCGCACGGCCACGTGCTTTTCATCAAGCTGGACCTGTTCATGCACCCCCACCGCCTTGAACCTGGAAGAGCGTCCATCACTACGCAAACCCCTCATTTGTTACCTGACACACCGCCGGCTGATCCGAGATGGCTTGCCTGCGTTTTGGTCATGGTTGCACCGCTTTCCCGCCCAAGCCCACTCAAACGTCCGTAGTTGCAGAAGCCTACCTCGACGTCGTCGTATTTTCCGCTTGCAGACGCATGACAAGACATGCAGATGCACACCTGAACAGGCAACTTGTACGCTCGCCTGCTCTCCGCAACGAGCATGCAATAATCCATCATTGCTGCGAACTCGGTCGCCATCGGCCAACCTAGCGCACCGTCTGGAGAGCTCGCACCGCTAGAGAACAAGGCTTTCCACGAGCACACTGTACCTTTGTAGCACCGCGTCGCATGTGTCCGCATGTGCAGCTTTCCCTTCGTCCCAATTTCCTGCATCACGACGATCGGAATTCCCTGGCAGCTTCCAGGTTGATCATGGACACGGCAGGTCCCTGCAGCACCGAGACCCTACCGCCAGCCTCTGCTGAGCATGCACGTGTGCGTGGAAGGAGTCAACGTGTTGAGCAACGTCACATGTACCCCTTCGCATTTCACGCCATCTGCAATAGCAACCACAAAGTTCTCGAACCAGGACCAAGCAGGACTTTACGCGTACCATTAGCTGATGATTGATGTTGACCATCACCATTCATGGTGCTGCGTCACCCCGCACGCTTTCCTCACTGGAAGCTCGTGCTCAAGATATCCGGCTTCCTGTCCTCCAAATCTAGGATCATCTGTCCGAACAAGCCGTTCGCCCAGCTGAACCATTGACGTGTCCAGTCTGTCTCGTTGAAGCTATTGATGCTCTCGTGTACCAGTCCAAGCCCCGCCGTGCTGCTGACAATCTGCTTCAGCTGCCCCTTGATCTCGTCGTCATCGTCCGTCGTCAATATCCTGACAATGGATGCCATAGGCCACGCCATCCCAGGTCCTTGGTGGGGTCCGCCTACCGCGTTGATTACAGGTCCACGCATAAAGTATGGGTTCGATGCGCCGAGGACAAGCTCACGCGTGTTGGCGTATGTCTCTTCGTTCACGGGGTATGTGTTGAAAGGAGCGGAGAGGAGCGAAGGAATGTTTGCATCGTCCATGATGTTCTGAGAGCCAAATCCATCAATCTCAAAGGCATAGACCTTTCCGTATTTCAGATGGTTCACCGTCGCCTGTGTTTCGATGGCTTCCTGTATCGAACTCGAGAGGTCCGACATCTGCGTCGCAAGAGATGCCGACTTGTCGCTGTTGATGTTCCCCATGATTTCAGAAGCTGACTTCAAGTAGGCGCTGAACATCATGTTGGCAGGGATGTAGAACTGGTAGATGGTAGAATCGTCGCTAGGGCGGAACCCACTCCTGATCAGACCGGTCCCGTTTGCTACAGGGTTCCCAATCCCGTCGTTGGCGAATGTTTCCGTTGCACGATCAGTGTCGCGATTGAACTTGTATGGACTCTCCAGAACCCTCCCATCCTCGCCGTACGTGGGTGTTGTCATCTCCTGCGCAACTTTGAGAACTGCCTCGATAGCTTCCACCCAATGGAACTTGCCGAAGAATTCCACGTCCCCCGTGGCATTGTAATAATTGGTCGACACCTCCAAGAAGGCCGCCAACGAGTCGAGCTCGTATTTACATTCGAAGACCGACTGGTTGTTGTATGCTGGCACAACCACGTCGTTGCTCGCCGAGGGGTTTTCCGCCGGCGGGATGTTGCTCTCCACCGGGGGCTGGAAGGAATTGCAGTAGGGTGATGTGAGCAGATATCTCGCCTGCAGATTGATCACGCCTCTGTAGAGACTCGCGAGGGAATTGGGATCGCTACTTGCGTTCAGCAAGGGGAGGTAGCTTTGCATCTGATTAGAGGAGTCACGCAGCCACATGGCATTGATATCGCCCGTAATCAGGAACGTCAGTTCTTCTTCTCCGTTGTCTGCTGCAACACCCTTCCATTTGACGGCCGTGTCCAAGCTGTTCGGATACGCGTTTTGAAAGAGGCGGTAGAGGTCTGGATCTTTGATGATGCTCTCGAAACGCGTCAACGTATCTTCTACACCCTGCGATTTGAAGGTCCGACAGTCTTCCGAGGGCCTCTGGTATGCAAGTTTGTATTTCCCTGAGCTTAATGGTTCGTGAACGACCTTGGAGTAGTCTGAGTAGTCAGGACATTCTGCAACTGCAAGTAGTGGTATCGCAGCCGAGGCGAACAAGGTGAGACCGTGCATGTTGATTGAGAACCACCAGTTCGCACACAGTATGGGGAGTAAAAGCAGAATGTTTGCAAAAGGACGAGTAGCGCGGCGAGACGATATTTTAGGCTTTTGTGCCAGGCACGTTCGTTTGCTAGCCATCCATGCCATATCACTATACCCCGCAGTTGATCATGAGTACTATGTCAAGGTACCGAATGTAACGGTGAGGGAGACGATCCGCAAGTGATCACAGTGGTAGCTTTGGATCGACGTCATCCAAGGTCCGCCTCAGCAAACCAGTGCCAAACGGGAAGCTGGAGGATGCAGCTTGGAGCGAACGACAACGTCGCTCACCCGATCAAACAGAGTTGGGCAAGCCGGCGCATGCGGAGAGGACTGTGAGTGGGGCGCGTGCATCGTTGCAGGAATCAAGGATAAAATGCGGGGAGCTCTCCTCGTGCATCCAGTGTCGATCTTAGCTTGGAAACCAAGATGGGAAGGCGGCTGGGCGTGTATAGGCGCGTGTTCACAGACTGCTTCATGCAAAGAGCGAGACATTGACAGATGTAAACGATGTTGATGCAAGTTGATCACGAAGGCAGAACAACACGAAGAAGATGGCGGGTGGTCCTCCCGGACAGCGCGAGCTTACCTGTTGTGGCCTAGGCTCCAGGCCTCCACTTTTTCCCCCTGTCGGTCATCTCCGTGTCACTTCAACAACGGAAACGGATACGCAGAGCCGCAAAACAATGTCCACGAAGCCTCGCACACAAAGCAAGCAGGGGTGCACTCAGTGTAGGAAACGTCGTATCAAGGTCAGCCAATGTTCTCTTGAGGGAGCGACACCTGCCCGCTGAACTCACGTAGCCGCCCTACCGTGTCTGACAAACACAGTGTGACGAAGGTCGTCCAGACTGTAAGAACTGCGTGAGACGCAGGAGCGAGTGTAGCTTCCGCAAATACGACCCAGTTCCCAAATCTTTCCTTGCGAGGTCTCCACGATCAAATAGACCTTTGAGCAGCCCGGAGGGGTCCATTGCGTCTATACCATCTCCGACTTTCTTGGATTACCTTCCTCAAGACGAGTTGATCATTCACTTCCCAGAAGCTCTACGTCCACGATTTCGACATCTGTTGCAGCATTTTGTGGAAGAGACCAGCTTCACAATCACGCACAATGATACTGCTAGAGCAGCTTGGTGTGCAGCCGTTCCCCAACTTACAGCGAAACACGTTTTCGTCCTACAGGGGACAGTTGCCATTTCAGCTCTACATATGTCCAAACATGCAGAGACAGAAAACGAGAAGAAACATTTCCGCGATATTGCGACCTACCAAATGAGCATGGGACTTATCAAGTACCGCCAAGCTATTGCAGACGTAACAGAAGCGAATGCGGAGTCACTGTTAGCTTTCTCCATCACTACTACAGCATGGGTTCTTTACACAACAGCAGACGACTTCAAGACTCTTCTGCATCCACTTAAGGAAATGGGACAAGGACTGAATCGAGACCACACCGTAAAGGCTCTAGTGACCACTACGTCGAAGATCCTCCGTACACTCCGAGGCGTACTTGTTATATTAGTGCCTTGTTGGCATCTGATAGTGAGTGGGGTGTTTAAAGATGTCGCAAAGCGCGATTGGTGGCCGTATGCTGTGCCAGCGACACCCAACGCGATCGAGGATGACAAGCGACTCATGAATCTAGAAAGCATATGGATGAAGCCAGGTCGTCCCTATGAGTACTATTTTGATGCCTTGCGACAGGCATTAAAAACCTTGCGGGAAGACTTCGCGCGTGTCTCGCAGCTCACTATTACCGACAATGCACCAAAAAATCGGTATGGAAAGCTTGTCGATTGGACTTCGGTGATAAGCTGGCCCATCCAGTTACCTGTAGCCTTTGTGGAACTCATGGAAGCACGGAATCCCGAGGCCTGGGTCATCCTTGCGCAGTGCGTAACGCCCCGGTACCAAGTCGCTATGTCTTAGACACAGATACCTTGTACCTAACCTCACTTCTCTGGCTTATACTGACATTGTACCGGTGCGTGTAGTTATGCCATACTCCCTGCCAAAGTCGAATTTGTGTTCTGGATCAAAGATTTTGCTCCGAATCTCGTGTCCGCCGCTGCTCTTGTCCTAGGAGAGCAGATGCGCAGCTCAATCGAGTGGCCTGCCAAAGCTGTCGGCGTTGACTTGGATCAGCTCTACTCGATACATCGGAGTGAATGTTGACCGGGAATAAGTTGTAACTACGAAAAAACCACTTATGGTTCTCATTGTGTTCATATTCATCCTCCACGACTATCTTTTAGGTGTTACATGGGGCCAAATCCTTGGCAGTAAGTTGCGATTACGTCTTCCGCTCATCCATATCCTATCAGGGCGTTTCTTCCGCTTGTCCTTCTTTCTGTCCATGTATGTGCTCGACATGTAGTTCCAAGTCACACCTCCTTGTGGGTACCCCTTGCCAAAAGCCAGTACGCCGTAGGTATAATCCTTCTACCCAGCAACTGCCCACGCATGAAGTTTCGATTGTTCCGTTTCTCGGCCGGCGCTTCGTGTCAACGTTTGCTCTTGGCATTGCAATCATCTACTTGACGACGCTGCGTAGCTTCCACATATATTAGCCGTTCGTTGGTCTTGCAAATGGCCCTCGTTCCAATGACCTACCTATGGTTTGACTGTCGTTGCCGATAAGGTCCTCTCGGTGCATAGTCTGCCATCAGATTGTTCAAGCTCCTCACTCTGACTTCGCGCATATAGTCGGCTTGTTCTGGGCCCACCGGCTTCATGTTTTCCTTCTCCGGAAACATGAACCGGGCGAGGCCATAGATTACAACAACGAGCGCGCCTCCGGCAAGCATGATGAGAACGACCAAAAGCCCTTTAGGGATGCCGGCAATGTTGTCGTCACCGCGCTTGGCTAGCGAGTGTACTGTTTCGAGGAAATTGATTGGTGCCATCGTGCGTTTGTGAGAGAGGAGGTGGTGATGAATCGAGAAGATGGTATTCGGAGTCGTTACAGCAATACACGGCACGATGCTGTCTTAGGGAGGGTGCGTTATAAGATGGAAGGAAGAGAAAGAAATTTAATGAGTGGATGACGGCCGGTCTGCAAGACGATCTCCTTTTTGACGGACGACGAGTGGCCGAAAGGAAACCCCAGCCCACGAAGAAAGCGTCACAGTCCTTTATACACCAATCTAGGCCCCATGGCAATGCATGCTCCGTCAGCAAACAGCCCCCCCAATCTGCACATTTGGTACTGACCGGTAGACAGCCGCGTGGATGCAAAGCTTAGCGCCGCTCGTACCTTTTCGCGATGCTCGTACATTTCCTCTTAAGGTTAGTAGACCTCGTCCGTCCTCCATTGCGATTGGTCCATTCGTAATATCACGTGCACTTCCGGGCTGTGGGAGCCATACGCGAGCCGGGCCCACTTACAGTAGATCCTCCTCGCAAGATTACGACGGTTTTCAGCGAAATGCCGAGAGCCCGGTGCCTATTCGCCTGTGTACCAATGTAATTTTCACCTTTCGGGCGATTGCCCATTTCCATTAGCGGGACGATATATCCATGGATTGATTGCCACCATGATCACTGATTCTATTTCGGGGGCTCTTGGTTGCCCAGCTAAGTATGGTCTGTTGTCTCGGCTACGCTCTTCCCCTTGCTTGCGCATGAAGTTTGTCACGTCAAGTCTTAGCTGCTGGCTTGTCATACATGTAGCGAGCCTTCGGCCGCATGGTGTTCGATCGTTCGAAAAAAAAACGAAGGAAGCTCCTTTATGTGTTTCCTAAACGCTCCCAGTGTACCGGTTTCTCTGAGCCCATGACAGAAAATGACAGCATGAAAATCTCTGCCTCTACTTCTGAGCGAATAACACCTTGGTGTGACAGACGATGGCTTTGAAGCGCAACAGCACACGCCAATAGTACCATTCACTTGATAGTTCCCATGGCAATTGGGCTCCATGGAAATCCTATGCTGCGGCTGTTTGTCTTTTTGTTTGAGTGATGACCATCACGGCTTACAAGTCTTTCCAGGCTTTTCTATTAATCGATGAAACACTCTCCACTAGAACCACTCCTCCCAGCATCTTTTTTTTATGGGTGGAAGGCTTCTTCGAAAGAAAACTCTCTAGAAAGCCCGTCATTGTGGTTTTAGAGAGGAGAGTCACTGCACACATGCGTCGAACGTCTATATCTTTTCTTGAAGCATCTCCACGAAATCCATCGCATGTTCCCATGCGTGATTTCGATACCTAACAACGACCGCACATATTCCCCATAGCCTGTGTTTTACACAGCGCATGTGCTTCATTCAATCGTAAACGACTCGCCCACAGCTTTTGAACGCCGCAACCACGCAGTCCCATGGCTCTGCTCATACAAATTTTTTAGACACCCCAAAGGTAAGGCATTGCGGTTCGCGATTGTTCTCAGTCTACTCTGCGCAGTGGAAGACAAGTGTGAAGAACAATAAAGCTCTGCGGGAAAGCAACCCATATACCCTCCCAGCACCCGCACCATGCCCATTACGACAATGCAGCGTAACTCGTAGCCGCAAACACAAATACGTCACGCATCTTTCCATTTCACCAAGCCTCCCGTATACTTGAACAACGCGCCCAGTACCCGTAATAATAGTCCACATAAATTCATTACTCTATTCACGAACTTTCTCACCTTCCCCACCCTCCCCATTACACCACCTACGCACACGATCCCTCCCCTTCCACCTAAACATCCACACCTAAGAGAGTTTATATCCAGTAAATATCGATCGGTATCGTGCTCGCAGCTCCGCCAAAACAAAACCACAAACAACAAGACAAGACAAAACAACGCTAACCCCCATAAAAGCGCCATCGCTACCCTATCCGCGCAATGCATACATAAGAAAGCCCAAAGGCAGGTATATCCACCAAAAGATTCACACCAAAGACCAAAATCCACTTCTATCCTCTATCCGCTTCACCCGCTTCACCCTCGTACGTCCCCGTGGACTTCGTCCCACCTCGCCTAATACCTCATCTTCCCCAACAACGAAAAGCAAAAGGCGCATTCCTGCTCATTCTTCATCTGCACCATAAACACCCTCGCCCGACTCCCCATCACACCCCCGGTATTCGCCGCTCTGCCCGCCACCCCATCAGCACCGATAATATCTTCCCACACACTCACTGCGATACCGCTCCTCGCCACGCGCTCAAAGCAGCTCTCGCTCAGTGTCACATCCAGCAGCGTGGTTTGGTCTTTCTTGCCCGTCACCACAATGCGCTTTTCCTGGCTGGGGTTGCGCGAACCGGGGCTGCGGGAGAGGGGATTCGAAGGCGAGGCGGTCGGGTCGAGAGACGGCAGCATGATGGTGAGGCGTGCGGCACCCATGTCGCGCCATTTGGTAAGGGTCTCGCGCTCGTAGAGGCGCACTTTGGTGTTTGTTATGCCTGCCGGTGCGCCGAGTGCGCGGCCGGGGTTGGGAGTGCTTGAGCCGGAGCCCGGACCGGAGCCACTCGAACCCGTGTCGAAGCTGTTGAGACTACGAGACCCTAATGTCGAGCCTCTGATGTTGAAGCGCCCGTGCTTGCCGAAGCTGAAGCGGCCGAGCGCACTGCGCAGCGCTGTATTCATTGTGCCAACGGAGGACTCGGTGGCTGCAGAGGTGGAGGCCGCGCGAGTGGTTGTTTTGCGGTAGGAGCTACGGCGACCAAGCGTGCCAGTCCAGAAGCTGGTCTTGTCGCCGGGATTTGGGCGAGATGCGTTTTGGCGTTCCATGACCTCGGCCCAGCTTGACTGGCCATATGGACCTCGTGCGTTCTGAAGGGCAATGTAGGTGGGATTGTTAATGCGCGAGTGGTTTATCATCGCGTAGAGCTGCGCGCATTCTTGCGCGTTGCGACTCCGCAGCATGATGTTGTTCCCGCTCTTGATGCGTGATTCGGCCGTGGGTGGGGAGCGGATCGAGATATCAATGGCTGTCGATTTGCGGAGGGGGACCAGCGGCGTCAGCTCAACTGCAATCAAGGGAGCTTTGGTTTCAGGCGGGATGATCTCGTCGCCGTCCTTCAGGAAGGGTTTCGAGTGCGCTGCAGACATCTCATGAACCTCGATCTTTCCTGGCATCACAACAATGCTGCATTCGTTGGGATGCAAGCTGTCCCATCGACCAGCATCCGACCACGTGAAAATGGATGCTATAGCTTTGGATGCTTGAACGGAGTCTTGAGGAACCGTTCTATATGGAGTGTTTGATGCTGACTGAGAAGGCGTGATCGTCCCATTGGGGAGTGTGTATATTGAGCCGGGAGGTGACACCTTGGGGAAAGGCTTTGGTTCAGGCAGTTGACTCAGCGGCATCAGTGGCGTAGGAACATCATCTCCAAGCTCATCCTCAGACGACTCCGAAGTTGCTGATTCTTCCGTATCGGATATCTCTTCCTCGCTCTCGCTTGACGTCTCTGAACAGGTCGAAGGCTCATATTCATGTTTGAGGGGGGACGACGATCGCCGCTTGTTTCTGAAACCAGGAAGAGTGGGTGCGAGCACCGGGGTATTGGATCCTTTTAGAGTGACGGGCGTCGTTGGGGTTTTCGAACGATGCGGTGGAGGTGGAGGTGGAGGTGGCTCATCGTCCACTGCTGCAGGTGTAAGGCCTTCATCGATTATTTCTCGCACTTCTTCGAATTTCGAAGGTGCTGACGCAGGTGGTTCTGGAGTCTTGCTTCGCTCGTCGGCTTTTACAGGAGTGGAAGGCCCGCTAGACTTGCGTAATCTCGGAATGGTCGGCATATCCAATGTTGGCACCGAAGATGCGCGTCGATGCACAAGGGGCCGCACGGGAGGTTCATAGTCGTCGTCCACAGAACGATCGGAGCGATCGTCTTCCTCAGATTCATCCGAATAATCCTGATCGATCTCGGACGAAGTAGGCAGCCAGACACTGAAGCCCTTGCTTGACTGAGACAACATCGACGATGCCGTCGATTGTGACTGATCAGATTGCTGGCGCTTAGACATCTTCCTGGGAGGCTTCACTTCTTGCACCGGTTTCTCTTCGATGGGATCATCTAGCGTAATTTGTCTGGAAGGACGAGATGTAGAAATGGAAGATGTAGAAATGGAAGATGTAGAAATGGAAGATGTTGAAATGGAAGATATAGTCTTGGATCGCCTGTGCGCTTTCGCGCGCCTCAGACTCGAAGGAGAGCCACTCGAGGCAAGTTGCAAAGCGTCATCCAGACTTCTTGGTGTACGCTGGTTTGGATCTTCCTCTTCTCGGTGTGGAGATGTGGCCTTCGCGCCACGTTTCTGAACGCCCAAAGGTGACGGCGGGAATACTGGACTTGGTTGAGCAGCAGCAATGACATCGCTGCTCGGCGGAGTGATCGGTGAGACAGTACGTGACTGTCGCTGCCGATCTGGTGTATCAAAACTCCATCGTTTTGACGTAACAAGAGCCTGTTCGCCAATGGGTATTTCAATCTCATGGGGGCTAGGAGTGCGGCTCTTGTGTGGCGGCGTAGATCCAGTGGCTGCTGAAACCAGGGAGGAGGAGGCGTGGCTGCTTGTCGGCCGTGTAGTTTTCTGGGGTGGTAGGTCCCGCACGAGCTCAGACAGCTGAGGAGGAATTGGCGTAAGACCCAGCATCTGCACCCATTCAAATCCAGCTTGCTCGTCGTCTATTGTCAGAGACATCACTTCACTCCACTCATTGCCATCAGCGTGGCAACCTCGGATCATCACTATGATCTCGCCCTCACGGTCCCCATTCCGGGCGGATATGCGGTTCAGTTGGATAGGTGGTAACAGTAGCCAACGTTCTGTGTTACCCATTTCGCAGATGAGTAAATCTCCACTATTACCATAGCCTGGAGCATCGTCCCGAAGGAGCACTTCAACACGGCAGTTGACCTCCTGTCCACTCGAATGATATAGGTGTAGGTCGAAATGATCTCGAGCGCGTACACACCGGTTCCGGTCGACACGGACGCCTGCGAGAGGTGCAAGACTGCGAGGATCGCGCGAGCGTGTCGGATCGATATTCGCAGCAGCTTCGTCTTCAAGACGTGTGTGCTCATCGTTGGAGCGCTTTCGAGCAGTGGCTACGAGGTCTTGAAAAACTGCCATCATCTTCTCCGATCGTTCCGTGGGCTTGAGGTGGTTGATACCCTATCGGAGGTTAGCAAACAACGCATACCGAATCCTTCAATGACACGGACCTTAATGCTCTTGGCAAGATACTTCAGTCGAACCAAAGGGCGTTTGAGCATGTATGCCACGTCGACACGCTCGCCATCACCGTTAACCACATAGCCTTCTGCGTTGCGAGGCATACCCTCGTCCCACGGTGCTCCATCTTCGGGCCCTTTCACGATTTTCGCTGGCTTGAAAGGATCTTCATCAGCAGAAGCGAGACTGATGACAACGTCCTGGAATCCAAGACGCCATGCGGCAATGTAATCGTTGTACACTCGTTGTGCACTTTGTGCCCATGACAGGAATGCGTCCGAGTCTTCCTTGGGGATCCGTTTGTGTAGTGTCTTCAGACGCTCGAGAGAAACTCCCATGTCAACGATGGGCTTCGTAACGTTACTTGGATCCGTGTTTGATGACTTGCTGAAGAGTCCAGCAGCAACGGCGGAGTCGGATTTGGACAGAACACAACTGAGGAGGACAGGAATGACCCCATCAACGAGGGTGCGGAGCTCGCGCATGTATTTGCTCTCATCCGAAGCAAGCTCGTTCATGATATCGCCGATTGTGGCAGTAGCTAAGCGGCTCCTGTTTGTCCTGATGCTCCGTGCGGACACGATACTCCTCGTGCCTGCCTTGGGCATGGACAACACTGAAATCAAGTCCGCGTGGCTCGCGAGCCTACTGCGCCTCGTGCTCTTCCGGCTGACAATGGTCGAAGTCTCTGCGCGAAGCTGCGATCCTACTTCTGATGCAATCGCATCTTTCGTAGCATTGCCTCCCTCGACTCCCGATTCTGTAAGCTCAGTTTCTGCACCCTCCGAGGATGGGGCTTGCTGTGTGTTTGTCGTAGATGTGTCCATAGACACAATTGTCGAAAGGCGCTTTCCTGTCGATGGGAATAGTCGACGCATCGCCGGACTCTCGTATGGCGCACCAAGAGTGATGTTATCAAGGTCTAGTGACTGCGAGCCTACGGAAGAGGATGGGGCAGCCGACGCAGCTTCCTCGTCTTTTTCCGATAATTCGCGATTGGGAAGCGACGTGACAGGTTCCTTCGTGGGCGAATGTTGGGTTCGTCTCGCACCACGGCGCTTAAGGGTTGGTGTAGGTGTCAATTCATCGGTTTTCGAAACAGACGACGGCTCTGTAGACTCGATTGAAGACACCACCGACACTTCTTCTTTCTCTGGCGTTTCTAGCGGCATCGTGGAGCTCCTCTTTTTCCTCCGACGCCGGCTGTCACTCGTGCGGGGTCGCTCTTCTTCAACAGGCGGTTTTTTGCCATCAGTAGTTGCGCTCACATCCGATCTCTCCCCAGCCGGAGGCAGTTCCAATGTAGAAATGGACTCTTTCGACTTCCGCCTACGCCGGGAGTCTTTGTCGTCAAGTAGATCCGGGGTCGTTTGCAACCACATCTCAAGGCGGCTCCCTAGCTTCTGTGGGGGTGTTGCAGGTGCAACTGGATCCGCTGGTCTCGGTGGAACATCTTGCTCGTCCGTTTGATATGATCGCCGACGAGGCTTACGCCTGTCATCCGTGGCCCTAACATCAGGTGAAGACTCCCCTGATACGTCGCTATGTCGGCCCCTCCTGCTCTTTCGTCTTCTCTCTCGGATCGCATCGCGGACCGCCGCTTCGGACTCGCTCGGTTCGTATTCGACCGTGATCAAGTTTGCTGGGTCCGCACTGAGTGCCGTTTCGGATCTGTGAAATGTACGTATCTTCACCGGTGTGACTTCACTCGCGGACAACGACCCCCGAGGCGATGTCCGCGCGCGTGGCCGCCTTCGCACCCGTATCATCTTTGCCTTGTCCTTCTCTGGCGAAGGAGAAGCCTGCGACACCGACACCGCTCCATCGTCCCCGCTCTTTGCATTCTTCCCGCTCCCAGACCCGCTGCTGGTCGGCCGCTCATCGTTCCCGGCGCTGGCCGGGCGCGACAACCTCCTCTGCCGTTGAGCTCGCGCGCGTTGCGCCTGTGGCGTGAGCCTCGGGGTAAATATGAGAAGCGGATTGGGCGCTAGTGGTGGGCTTTTGGGGGCTGCTTTCTGTTTGTCTTCCTTGTCCTTGTCTTTCTCCTTGGCCTCCTCTTCTGCCTTCTCCAAGGCTTTGCGCGCAGCCGGGCGCACCCAAGCGGTGGGCAGCTGCTTGGGAGAAGGCTTGTTTGCCGGGTTCTTGGGCGGCGAGTTCTTGTTGCGCCAATGGGAATCACTCACAACGCGCTTCTTAGGCGCGGTCGCGGTCAGGACTTCTTCGTCGAGCGCATTGTGGACAGGCGGCGGTTTCTTCGCGCTCTTCGGACGTTCCGGGGTGGCTTCTGCTGGCTTGGCTGGTGTGAAGGCATGCTTCGGACTCGGTTTCGCTTCGAGGGGCTTCGCTTTGGGCGTCGAGGGCGGCTTGGGCGACGGCGGAGGTTTGGCCTGTGCCGCGGGGGACGCAGCGTCTGGGGCGATCTCGGGCTCTGCGTTGAGCTCGACCTGCCATTTCTTGATCTTGTCTTTTATGTTGGCGGGCCTGTCGATACCAATGGCCTTGCCGAAATCAGCACCTTTCATCGTAATGCTGTGTGTGCAACCCTTGGCTGTGACATGGTTCTTCGGGCGGCACAGATTACGGGTATGTTGCAGGGCGGGCGATGGGCTTGTGCAGTTCCTGCTGGACGCGCAGCACAGTCAGCGAGTGCGCGGTGAAGGCGTGCGGGTGCGGGCGCGGGCGCGGGTGCGGGTGCGGGTGCGGGTGCGGGCGTGGGCGTGGGCGTCTTTTGTTTTGGTGGATGACAGCTGCTCGGTAGAGACGTCAACAGTGGCTGCTAGATAGACAGTTTACCCCCGCACTTTACTCTGATACACCTCCCTGAAGCATGCGCAAAGCCCCGGAAATACTGCAAGAGGAGCGAGCGTCGGTAGGAGAAAGCGAGAGACGTCAGGTGTTGAGTTGTTCGCCGTGCATGCGCTTCGTTGGCTGCATCCACATCCAAGATGCGTCCCCAAATAAACCGGCTGGAAGCGAAGGGATTCAATGAGCACCCTGGTCGTACCGGCAGATGACAGATGGCAGATGGATCTAGACAGCCACCTCACAAGATAGGCGTTGCAGTGCGCAAGCAATAGGATCGAATGTTTGACGTCTGCTAGCCTTCGCGCCCAGCCTCTGGTTTATGCTCGTGGGACGCGGGCGTTGCTCCGATCATGCCTCGCACCCCTGCACGGCCATCTCCCCACTCGCCGGATGGATGACGATCGTTCTGCACGCGCGAACACACAGGGTCGGACGGATCCAAGCCATTATAATTAATAGTAGCGCGTCTAGTCTAAAGCTTTTGCTCGCTCTGGTGCGGGTATCACTGTTCTCTCCGCTTCCACCACTCCACGCCCGTAGCCTGCCACGACCCCCGACGCCCCAGCCTCTCCTCCACATTGCTATCGTACAAACCAGCATGTTCATCACGAATCCATGCTATCGGACCGACATGAGAAAGCTCCGTCCCTCCAAACCCGGACACTCTGTGAGCAATTGCCTACTGTGACTTCTTCGCACTGCCGTTCTGCAGACCACCGTTGAGCAGCTTTTCCGCCCTTTTGAGCGCAGCGAAGGCCCTCGACGAGGCACCCACGCTCTGCCAGATGAGGATGAAGGGTATGACGATCCAGAAGGCGTTCATGAGAACAAAGTATCCCCAGTAGTACGCGGCCTCGGGCCTCGAGTATGTGAGGCCCAGCATGCCCTCGTCAAACAAGCTTGTCGCGTAGTACAGGACGTCTCCGTAGAATTGGCCAAGCGAGACGATGATCTGGAACGGGTGGCGGAGCGGGTGGTCGACGGCGATGAGGGCGGCCGTAAGGAAAGAGAGCGGGCCCCAGGCGGCCTGGAGGGTCAGCAAATGTCTATACAGGGTAGGCAGGCAGCAATTACCGCAGTGATGCTCTCCATGCAGAGCACGAAGGCGCTGTCAGCGGTGAGGTAGCGCGAGTCGGAGAGGGCGTATTCCTTCCACAGCTGGCCGAACAGATCCTGGTTCCCCCCTATCGTCCGGAAGTTGTAGGCGTAGTATCCCTCGAAGAAGAGATGGATGAAGCCGCAGAGCACGAACCAGAGAATGCCGGACAGATCAGAGATTGGCAGGCTCGGGCGCACCTTCTTCACCGTCACGTAGGTCAAGCTGAAGATGACGGCGCACCCGGCCGCAAACAGCGAGACGAGCTCAACCGTGTTGTACTCATTGGCAAGATAGCCCACGATGGGGGACTCGGAGGGGAAATAAGGGTGCTTGGGCGACACGGGCAGCTTCTCTCTGATGGCCTCCATGGCTGGTGGAGGAGGAGCGAAGATGTGCTGAAGACTTGGGAAAAAGGACGCCATGGTCCACAGACGGGCGTGGGTCTGGAGTGTACGGCAGGAGCTTGGAGCGCGCTTGTCTAGCTCAACTTTTTCCTCCACGTCTGCGCGCTGGCTGGCCGGGGACCTGAACCGAAAGTCGCGACGCGCCTGGGCACGCGGCAGCCTAGGCTGGAAGTGGCTGCTAGTCGCGCGTCCACCTACGATGCCCTGATCCACACCACACCCCATCCGCTCGCTCGTCATCGTCGTCGCGCTCAGACGCAGGGTGAATACCATCGCCCATCGCCAGCTTGTCCGTGGCAGTCCGAAGCAGCGCCCCTCTCGCACGCGTCTTGGGTCCCTGCGTACGTGCATGAGCGACTGACTGTGCCACAGCTCCGCACTTCGACACTCCACACCATCTATCCATGCATCCCTGCTACCCCAACCCATGACGGCCTCCAGCGGTATTGCCGTCTACGCACGCGACCTCACAGTCACCTCGGAACCTCGCTCTAGTCGTGGAAAGTCGTGCATCACATGCGGTTGCTCCCGCCGTGCCCAAGCTACCCCGCATGCCCATCAAGTGACGGTTTGTCTGTGTGCATCCAACGAGCAGCCTCTCTCGGGCCAGCAGTAATGGCAGTGCTATGTTCCTGGGTCGACAACATATAACAAGCCGCGCTCCGGGGTGCCTTTGCAATAGTAGAGCCAACACCTTTGCTTCGCTTTCCGGTCAACATTCATACCAACCGTCACCTTCAGCATGCTACTCAAGCTCCTCACAGATCTAACTCTCATCACTAGCGGTGCAGCGCTTGTCCTACAAGATAACGTGGGCAAGCTGCCAGCCCTAGGCGTACGTTCCTTTCGGTCGCACTGTGATCCATTACTCACAAACATCAGTGGAACTCGTGGAACGCGTATCATTGCGACATCACCGAAGATCAGTTCCTTTCTGCTGCGAATGAATTCGTCCATCTGGGATTGAAGGATGCTGGCTATCAATACGTAAACATCGACGACTGCTGGTCGGATAAAGACAAGCGGGACGAATCCACGAATCGCTTATTGCCTAATTTGACGCGGTTCCCCGACGGCATCAAAGGCACAGCACACAAAGTTCACGAGCTGGGCTTGAAAATAGGCATCTATAGTAGTGCAGGGACCCAAACCTGTGCGGGTTACCCAGCTTCCATCGGCTTCGAGAGCATCGATGCTGCAACCTGGTCAGAGTGGGGAATAGACTATCTGAAATACGACAACTGCAATGTCCCCTCCAACTGGTCCGACAGCTGTAACGACTGCGTTCCCGACTCCATGCACCGCGACGACCTCGTCAACGGAACCTGCACCAACACCAACGGTCTATGTCCCCCTGGCTACGACTTCTCCACATCCAACACAGCAGAACGCTTCCGTATAATGCGCGATGCGCTCCTCGCCCAGAACCGCACAATCCTTTACTCTCTCTGCGAGTGGGGCGAGGCCGGCGTGCAGACCTGGGGTAACGCGACGGGCTCTTCGTGGCGCACGTCGGGCGACATCGACCCCACCTGGCAGTCCGTCCTCGCGTACCTCAACCAGAACTCATTCTACCTCAACTACGTCGACTTCTGGGGAAGAATCGATCCAGATATGCTCGAAGTTGGCAATGGGCTCACCATCCAGGAAGCGAGAACGCACTTTGCGCTGTGGGCCGCCATGAAGAGTCCCCTTCTCATCGGCACGGATCTGGCCAAGCTGGACCAAAACAACATAGACGTATTGAAGAATAAGTATCTCTTAGCATTCAACCAGGACGAGGTGTACGGCAAGCCAGCGACGCCGTATAAATGGGGCACTAATCCGGATTGGACTTTCAATGCGACGTTTCCGGCAGAATACTGGAGCGGATCGTCGAGTAATGGGACATTGGTGCTGCTATTTAATCCTTTTGATGACACTAGGACGAAGACGGCGAACTTTGAGGAGGTGCCAAATTTGGTAGGTGGAGCGAGGTATTCTGCGATTGACATTTGGACGGGCGGGGATTTAGGGTGCGTTGATAGTTTGCAGGCTGAGGTCGAGGGACATGATACTGCGGGATGGTTGGTTGGAACGAAATGCGAAAGGGAAACTCATGTTAGTGAGATGTGAAGAGCAAGCAGGTGCTGAACTGATGACAAGTTGAGCTCTACTGAGTCAGGATCTTCCCTCAATTGTCCTTCCGTTTCATGGGTATCTGCTCGAAAGATCGCACAGGACAGAGAGATGCGTCGACACACCATCCATAAGTCTCAATGGAAGACGCAGCCAGGTTTGCGTTTCCAAAGATCAAAAGTCTCAGAGCTCGTTACCGAGGGTTATATGATGTCTCTTTAGGTTGGACCACGATTCGTTGCCGATGCTCACTCGCAGCACAGACCGGATATCCGGAAACATCTGAAATTTGCTAAAGAATGCAGAAGCTTCGCCAATGCTGCCGTCAGCTATGATACAAGCTTGTCGACTTCTGAAAGCTGGTTGAATGACCGCGGAATGCGCCTACGTGGGAAATAATCAGCCTGGCGTCCCGAAGTGGCGAAAATTCGGGCGCGTATGTACGTCAATACGCATTCTACCGCTCCGAGGCACCCGTACACAGTCCTACACGACTATTAGCATAAACTGCTTCAACGCGCTGACGGCACCTGGGCTTCCTTGGCAACCACGTTGCGGGCCACGTGAGGGGCCTCGTTGGTATCGAGGTTTGACTGCAGGCAACCGCTTCCGCCTACCCGGTATCTATCGCCTCCGACCCTGCGAATGAATGCTTTTGTCTTACGCCAGCAGCTGACCACCATGTCGCCTCAGCCATCATCATGACCTGGGAATCTTGACGGTAAAATTGCGAAATCCTCGAGAAAATGCGGTAGCATCACAAGGCCCGTCGTACCGGCCCGCCTCTTAGTAGGATCTAGACGTGGACTTCGTCCGGTCGAATCCCCCCAGGACTGGAGTCGAGTTAGACTGCATTGTGGCTTCCGACCCACTGCGCCATTGAAGCCAAGGCTGACACCCCGCATCGAGGAACGATCTCCACAAAATGTTTCGTGCGTCTACCTCCGAAGAGCACTCCAGGTCATGGTTTTGGAGAGCTATCAACCATGGTACGCGTACCGTACTTATAATTCGACCTCGATCGACTACGCCGCACGCTGGGTGTGTTGGAGCTGCGAATAGATAAGATTACTGAGGAAATCGGGCCCGTCGGTGGCGTCCAGGGACATCGTGCTTTTAACCGGCTTGTCATCCAGGCACCAGGAACAGCGGGCCGGCAAGACTTCTAAGGCTATGCGACCCTTTCTGCACGCGCGATCTTACAATCTAACACACGTGGTTTTTTCTAGATGGTGCACTACTCGGTAGCGAGGTCCAACAACCGCTCCGCAGGATTCAACGTCTGCTTCTGGAAACTAATCTTCTGGGTCCACGCACGAACACGAAGAAATGCATTCCTTCGAGGCATCAAATGTCACTGCCCACCTCACTGTAGGCAGGACCGGTCCGACTCCCTTGGCAAACACCGTTCTTCTGCTTACTAGCTTATATATTGCAGACCCTTGGCAGTAAGTGTGGCTTGTCCTCCCATGTCGCGCACCCGATAGTCGCAATTCCAGACCAGTTACGGTACTAGCCGTAGGAAGCGATATTCTAATTCCTCACAGACGTGCTCTTTAGTCGCTTAGGCCGGTGCAAACACGAATCCTACAAGATTCTTAAGTCAGTGAGGGGATATAAAGCCGCCCTTGTCCCTCACACTTCTCTTGTTCGTCCGCAGGCCATAGTCTCTACTTTGTTGCCCAGCATGCGTGTCACCTCTACCCTTCTTGCTGGCTTGGTTGCCTCCACCGCCGATGCCCTCGTCGCCAAGGCCGTCATCGACAAGTGTCTTACCGATGCTGGTGTCCCGATCGATGTCAAGGGCTCGGAAGGCTGGAATGAGGATGTTGCACCTTTCAACATCCGTCTGCCCTACCTCCCCACCGCCATCTCGGTCCCTGCTACCACCAAGCACATCCAGGACTCTGTGAACTGCGGCAAGAAGCTCGGCATCAAGGTCTCCGCCAAGTCAGGTGGCCACAGCTACGCATCTTTCGGATTTGGTGGAGAGAATGGCCACTTGGTTGTCGAGCTCGACCAGATGTACAACGTCACTTATGACGCAAAGAAGAACATCGCGACTGTGCAGCCTGGTGCCCGGTTGGGCCACGTCGCCACCGTTCTGTACGAGCAATACGGACGCGCCATTGCTCATGGTACATGCCCTGGGTAAGATGCGGTTATCAAATCCAGTAAATTTCAATCTCTAACAAAATTTAGTGTCGGTGTTTCCGGCCACTTCCTCCATGGAGGCTTCGGATTTAGCTCCCACATGCACGGTCTTGCCTTGGACTTCGTCCAGAGCGTTACCGTTGTTTTGGCTGACGGAAGCGTGAAGGAGGCCTCCGCCTCTTCCAACCCTGACCTATTCTGGGGCATCAAGGGCGCCGGTTCGAACTTCGGTATTGTGGCTTCTTGGAAACTGAGCACTTTCGAAGCTCCCGAGAAACTCACAAAGTTCGGTGTCTCTCTTGGATGGACCAAGGACACTGCTGTTGCCGGTCTTGAGGCTGTCGAGAAGTACGCCAAGAACATCCAACCCCGCGAAGTCAACTTCCGTATCGGCGACTACAACAAGGGTCAACCTGGTATCGAGGGTCTTTACTACGGTACTCCCGCTCAGTGGAAGAAGGCCTTCCAGCCTCTTCTGGATACCCTCCCCAAGGGCTACAACGTTTCTGAGCCCGTGGCCCTCAACTGGATCCAAACCGTGATCGCTTACTCCAACTATGACGAAGTTGACTGGATTCACCCCAGCCCTCAGGAGAACTTCTACTCCAAGAGCTTGACCCTCAAGGGCCTCAACGGAACCGCCGCACAGGCCTTCGTCGACTACTACTTCGATGTCGCCAACAAGGTCGTCGACCGCTTCTGGTTCTTCCAACTCGACATGCACGGTGGCAAGAACTCGCAGGTCGCCAAGGTTCCCCAGGACGCGACATCCTATGCCCACCGTGACAAGCTCTACATCGTCCAGTTCTACGACCGTTATGAGAACAACGAGACCTACCCTGCCTCCTCTTTCGGCTTCCTCGACGGTTGGGTTGACGCTGTTACCGACACCATCCCGAGGTCTGACTGGGGCGCGTACATCAACTACGCCGATGCCAGGCTTCCGCGTGTCGAGGCTGAGCGCCAGTACTACGGCGAGCACCTGCCCCAACTGCAAAGCCTCAAGGCGAAGTACGACCCCAAGCAGCTCTTCTACTACCCCCAGTCTGTTGAGCCCAAGGCATAAAAGTGTCGCGTACTGGCGCATCTTTGTGGCAAGTCATACTGGGTTTCTTAGTGCTTCTTGTAGACTCCAAGGATGTATCATACGCTCTAATTGAATTCGAAAAGTCCAAGTTAAAGGTTGCATAATGTGATATGGTCGCTGTCTAAGCTCTTCGATGCCGTGACAACATCGCCTGCTTTCGATGCATGATAGGCGAATGATGGTAGAACTAATAAGCAGTGGTACTGTGAGATTATGGAGAGAAATCATAACTCGTGCCCAACAGCGTGGAGCCGGCGTCAATGTTGTGAGGCTGTGACAGGAAGTTGCATTGGTTCCACAACCGTTGAGTCAGATGACGTCGCTCCCGCTGCCCCGCCCCGTGTCTCACCGAATCCGAAGCCGCCCCGTATCACCCATGGCAGCTCAATACAGGCCTCTCCGTTTAACTGAAAGGCGCCCCGACGTCTAATATGACAACGCAAGACAAATACTCATCAGCTTGGCCGCAATGACACAGCCGGCGCCGATTGATCTCCCTACTAAAGACCTTTTCAGACTAGATGGAAGGACCATCGTGAGTAAGTGACAGTCTTATATCATCATAATCAAAGACCATAGATAACATGATACAGTCTCTGGCGGCCTCGGGGCTGTGGGCTCCACCGTTGGCAAAGCGATTTTGGAAAGCGGTGGCGACGTTGTTTTCATCGATCTGGCACATCAACCAGAATTGTGGAGTACAACACACTGCACTCCTTCTTATTGACAGTGTACCTTATCTAGACGTAGGCAAAATCGAAGCTACGGCTGCCGCAAATGGCACGAAAGCCTGGTATCACCGGCTTGACGTTACTCAAGCGGATGCTTTTCCTCCAGTCTTCGACACCATTCGAGATCAGATACGACATCCGCTGCGCGGCTTAGTAGCCTGCACAGGTATCTCCGGCGTATGCGATGCGACATCGTATCCAATCCATGCTTTTCGCAAGGTCCTTGATGTGAACATTGCTGGAACGTTCCTTGCGGCGCAAGCTGTTGGAAAGGAGCTCCACCGCGTGAATGTAGCGGGGAGTTTTGTTTTGATCGCCAGCATGAGTGGGTGGAATAGCAACAAAGTATTGCTTGCCTCAATTTTGACCCTCCACTACTGAATTGTACAAAGGGTATCAATACCGCAGCCTACAATGCTTCTAAGTCGGCCGTTCACCAGTTAGGACGGTCACTTGCCGCCGAGTGGGGTCATCTCCAGAATACATTCACATACTACCCTGCTGGACAGCCGAACAGAGAAGTTCACCCGCCGATCAGGGTCAACACGATCAGCCCAGGTCATATTGAGACCGCTTTGACCAAGGAGGCTCAAGAGACCGGGCTGGTTAATGATTGGGCGAAGCAAAACATGTTGGGTAGGATCAGCCAGGTAGAAGAGTATAGGGTAGCAGTACTATTCCTGCTAGGAGATGGGTCAAGCTACATGACTGGAGCAGTATGTATACCCATCAAAGATTGATATTTGCCCGAGAATACCTATCGCAGCTAATCCCCTCTTCCAGGACCTTCGCATTGATGGTGGGCATTGTGCGTGGTAAACGCGGGAATTTTTTCAAAAGATGAGAGAGCATAATTTGTTATTGTTTACTACATGCTGTTCGCCAGGGTTTGAGATGATATATTAACTCGCCGCAGGGCTCGGTGGTTTGAGACAGACCTCTAACTTCAGATATCGCTTTTTTGTTGCTTCGCAGTGCCTCCGACATGTTCAGGAATGCCTCCTGACGTTTTGTTCGTTTGTGCGTGAAGTGCGCGCGTAGGTGGAGTGGGGTTACGGCCGCGTTTGCCATTGACCTTCACCGCGACCGTTGCCCCGAGGACACTGATATCTTGGCAATTTTCCGCTCCCTGCTCCACCGCGTCTGCGACAATTTGCGACTCTGGCGTTATTTATCTTTCGCTCCGCTGCCACGTCTTGCACCACACCGCACCGCCGCTCGCACCCTCAAAGGATCTCAACTGACTTGGCGCGAAACAGGGCGAGATGAATCCAGAGGACCAACTAACAGCAGAGCCGCCGCCGCCGCCTTCTAGCAGCTATCTACAGGATGAATCGACGACCGGCCAAATTCTGACGGGCGATATCCGCGACTCCAGTGTGAGCTGGACTCCCATCAATAACCCTGGGCACAACAGGGTGGTCGGCAACTCTATTATGGGCGACAGGGTTAGCGATACCGAAGCAGAGCTTCGGGTAGATCAAAACAATGCAATCCATGTCGACACTTCTGCGGACAAGGTTTACGATACCAGTACCACGCAAAATGTGGTACATTACAAACTCTCCACAGAAGGTCATCCATCCAAAGAGGTTATGCGCAACCACCTGGAGACTCTGCTTCCCCGTGAGCTCGTCCAGGATGAGTTCGGTACTGTGGTTGCTACGGAAGAAGTATCGTCACAGCACCTTGCTAAATTGCAAGGAAAAGTGTGGCGCGAGCTTCCATTGATGGTGGCAATGGCTGCCAATGGAGTTGACGGTGAAGTTACCAAGGAATTCATCATCGCAGCGCAATCCGTGTGTTATATTGCCGAGCTTCTGTCCAAGAGTATGTGCATATCTGATTGTGTATGGTCTTTTGCTAACGCATGCAGTGAACTTTGTCTTTATCCTTCAGACTCGGACAATGCAGCCTTGTCACTCCGCACTCTGTCAACACGTCCACGAGAAACTCGAAAAGCCCTACTCAGAACATGAGGTCACGTTGGAGCCACTCGTGGACTGGATGACGATCGACCCCGTCGCTGACGTTACACCTCTCTGGTTTACTCTATTTCGCCGAAACAAATCGTTGCTGCACAAATTTGCGCTGACCAACAGCAAGTTCGTTCCGCGCAAACCCGTGAGATTTTGTCTTGAGTGTTTGTCTTTCATTGCAGAAGAGCGCAACTTGGTTTGGTGCATCATCAAAGAGGAACCGGACATCATCTATGCTGATGTGCCTATGCCTTGGCCTATGGCTGACAGCAATAACGACGGACAAAAGAGTGAACATAAAGGCGGCAACAAGAGTGAAGAGCCATGGTCAAGCGACTCCGACTCGTGCACCTCGGAAGAGACCGTTACTACGTCAATGCCGGCGGCGGAGCACGAACCTGTAAGTGCACTACTTGAGGTTGAGTTAAAACATGCTAATTGTACAAGCAGACGATCCCTAATGTCGATGGGCCCTTCGATCTTAAACCTCGCTTCAGAAAGTTTGAGATCTGGCGCGACAACTCGACTCAAGCACTTCAACTCCCTCTTCGTGCGGCCAACCAAACTCATCCTTTCGCCTTGCAGGAGCGACAGCGTACAAATATGACAGGATGGACTCCGATCAATGCACCGAACGCGTCAACAACTCCCTCGTCATACGAGCCCGTTCAACTATCTGTCGACTCACACATCACTTCACCCATGACCCGATACAAGATGGACCCTCCGGCTGATATACCTTTCCAAGGTACTTTTGCCATGTCTGAAGCGGAAAAGTATCCGGCAGCCCGTGCTGGGTTTCCAAATGGACCCGCCCAGGAGTATCAGCACAAGCCAGGTATATCCTTCAGAGCGGCCCCAATGGAGGACTATGGCCCCATACATGTTGAACGGCCCATTGCAGACTCGGTATACGAATCGCAAGCAGATGCGGACGGCAGCACAGATGAAGAAGTATATAATGGAAACGAGCGTCACTTTGGAGACGAGCTTGATCCAAATCTCGACACTATCGTTCGGGTTCAAGGCGATCCTTCATTGGAGCCACTACCTGATCTGGAGACTACCGAGTCCGCTATCGAGCCTACCGAGTCCGACCTTGGGACTACCGAATCCGATATCAATATTCCCGAGTCCAACCCTGAGGCTGCCGAAACCCTAGCAGACGTCGCGGCACCTACTCTTCACACGCCTCACAATGCTTTCAAACATGGAAGTTACACATGGCCAGCTCCGAAGGAATCAGCTTCGCCAATACCAGCTAGGCCTGCCCCAGGATTTGACATCACCCCCGAGAACCTATACCCTCACCCCAACCAGCTAATATGTTCATGCAGGGGGCCTGCAAAGACTGAAACCGTCCGGATAGTGCAGTGCAGAAACACTGAGTGCTTCGTCCGTTGGTACCACTATGCATGCCTCAAGGACAAGAGGGAGAAAGGTGTTGCCCGCTTTGGAACGCTACTGTGCGAATTGTGCAAGGGTGAAGAGTATTGGAAGAAGGCCCAGGGTGTGACGGATCTCAGCATGCCTTTCTCCCAGAAGGAAGTCGTGGATGGAATCATGAACCAGTTCGGCACGAACGGAGCTGGTGACCCATACGGCTTGGGCGGTAGCAAGGTCCACGATCATGCAAATGAGGTGAATGAGACGGAGAACTAGCGGTGAATATTAGGATGGACGGATCAGCGGCATGGTTGAAAGCGGAGGCATAGCGTTTCGCTGTAGTAGATTACTACAGCACCTGGTCAAGTTTGAGTATATCAAGTTGACATAGGAACACTTGGCGCTTACATGAACTACTACGGGTCTCTCCCATAGTTCAATATAATACTTCCGCTTCGATGTCAGACATGAGTTACGAATTTTTTCAAATAACAACGCCAGAGCCGCTTACACCAGGCCCGAGCCTCCTGTGGTATACTCCCGTAACATCTGCACCAAGATCTCCGGTCCACGGTTCAGTGAGTGATATGCCCACAAGCCCACCATCTCTACTGCAGCCCTAGGCAACAATAGTAGAGGCAAAGCAAACTTCTTCCTATGAGCACTCTCCATATTTGTGGTATCGACGCAATACAATGGCATTAAGCACAAAACGAGCGATCAACAAAGCGCGTCGTCCACGCAACCCCGACATTCAAGAGAACAATACTAACAGTGACAACCACCGCCCTCACCACAAAAAAGACGTGCGCATCACCTAAACACTCGCAAATACAGCCTAGTGATACATACGCCTAGTTCCCGCAATCTGCCGCAGAGCCGCATATAACCCCAAGAAGTCACTGTCCTGAAACCCAATACACTGTACATCTCGGCTGGTACACCTCACACACCATGTTGTTGAGATTTTGGCCACTCTTCGCGCTTCTCGCGCTCGTCGTCATGGCTAGCCCCATTGCCAACGCTGACGCCAGTCTTATACCCACCCCCAGCATTAACGACGGTAAGTCGCCCCGCTCTTCCAAACTACAACCCCACTAAAAACATCCACAGAACCCAGCTTCGTAGCCCGTGCGCCTATGAAAGAGTTCACGCAGAACCTAGATGTGAACCACCCCGGGCCGGGAGGCCATCAGGAGAAGGGAGGTCCGAAGGAGCAGTCTGCGATCGATAAGGCGGCTATTGCTGTGGCTAAAACGGGCGGACTTGATTGTGTTGTGATGTAGGGGAATTCATGAGGAATAGTGGATGCGTTTGATGGAGAGATGGCGATGGTGTGAGGTACTGGGTGATTTGAGTTCTTTTCTGTTTGTGCTCTCCGGCTTATTTTCTCCTCGTCTTTTTGTCTCCTGGTCTGCATTGAGTATATCCGAGGGTTCCTAGTTCGCTGGATGTATGTTGTTCGTGTATGTCAATTGAATTTGAGAATGACATGTCAAGTACATGGACGAAGAAACACAAGTCAACGCGGTTGACGAAGCAAATGATGAGCGTCGCTAAGCATCACCCGTCAATCCGGTATGCAACGTATCGAATGAATGAAACAACTCGCTCTCGCTGGCTACGCTAACAATCAACTCCCCAAGAACCCGCGCCCTTGATTCCGTCCCCTCTCTCCACTGTACCCCTCAATCCGGACACCACAAAGCACAACCATCATCTTCGTCGCTTCTCCATCCACGTTCTCCACACGTATCCTCCAATGCGCTCTCTTCACTATGATGGTCTCCTCTAATTCCTCTCCATCTTTGACAGCGATATCGCTGTGACGTGCTCCGCCCCAGATCCATTCACTGGTACTGGAGCCTACACATCGCTCATAGTGTCCGCTATCCTCTGACACCCTGCTCCGCTTGGAGCGACGCTCGCCGTCGCTGCGTCGGATGCCCACGCGACCTGTTTCAGCATCAAACGCTAACTCGGCAGGCGCATGGTCTATCTCGAGGTAGCATTCTGGGTCAAGTCGAACACGCACGCGGCGTTCGCTCACGCCCGAGTTGGCGGGCGAAACTGGCTGCGCGGCCACACCGCCACCAGACTGCATCATCATGAGACCAAGCGGCTGCGTTGCCGGAAGTCCCATTTTCGACGCTATTACAGAGAATAGCGATGTGATGCGTGCGAGCACATTTCCATGGAAGGTGGCCCTCAAGTTGAGGGTGATTGGCTCTGTAGAAGATGTCGCCCTCGGGGGGTCTACGGGAAGGTGCAGCGTGGTCGATTCGTTCGATGACAGCTCGAGGATAAGGATGTTGGTACTGGCGTGGTCGTCGGTATACGGGCGCGCGTACGAGACTGTGCCAGCTTTAAATTGAGAGCTGCCAAATGAGGGAGACGGGCTTGTTGGCTTGCTCGATGGAGCAGGCGATATGCCCAGCTGCGATGGAGCGTTCGAGCCAGAACTAGAAGCAGGGTTGCTCGATAGCGTATCTGGAGTGAACGAAACTCCAGATTGCCGTATGTCGTCGAGTCTGACCAAGATCTCAGATTGTCCTCTCCGTAGATTGTAGGACGTTTCGCAAGGTATGAGTCTCTGTTCCAGCCCTCTCAGATGGAAATATCGCGCATCTCTCAGGAGCTGCGATCTATGCACATCGTTACGGATGTCCACAGGATATCCTTGAAGCATTCTGACTAGTTCTCCAAACGTCTCTCCGCTCCGATTTGGCACTGAAGGCGGATAAATCGATGGCGGCCGTAGCAGCGCATTGCGATCAAGCCCGGGAAAGACTTCTGTTGGCGTAGAAAAGAATTGCGCAAAGCCGAGGGAGAAGTAATTTGGACTGTCGCCAGGCGATGAGAACAAGTCACGCGGAATCTGGAACGGAACGCCACCGATGCGGATGAAGATGTCAGTGCTAAAAAGCTGTTTTGTCAGGCGAGGCACTACGCGGAGTCAGTAACGTTGGCAAGCGGCGTCAAAAACAGTGTCAGGCTTACGTGAGTAGAACTGCGCATCGGCGAACAAGCGCACGAAATGCTCGCCATCGCGGGGGCTAATATGGTACCCCTGCAAATGCAGGGCAATGTCACGAAAAGTATCGGGGTCGCGATCGATGTACAACGTCCTTATGTCACCAGCGCGACCTTGACTGCTGTGGATCTGCTCGCCAAAGTACGTCGAGAAGTATGAGGGCGCTCTTGCAAGTTAGTTTGTGCTTAGCTTTACTGAACGTTTGTGTGATGCTCACCATCCGATGAAATAGACGCTCCAGAGAGTCTGAAAAGCTTCGACCCAATCTGTATTGGAAAGACCTTACCCGAAGGTAGTGTGTCCACTCCTCCACGCGATTCTGCGATGCGCCGGGGTGTTGAGACGTCAATGACGCGGCCCTGCGGCCCAGTGCCTTTGCTTGGCTCTTTGCGCTTCTGTGCCTCACTGTTCAGCTGAGCGGTGCTTTCGAGGACTGCCGGTGTGGTCATGAAAGCGGAATGAGCGCGCGACTCGGGCGCAGTGGCCGTGGCGACGACTGGAGAAGCCGCAGAGGTTATAGATGAGGCTCGCGACTTGGACTGTCGCTTGGCCGGGTTCTCTTCGACCGGCCCATTCACAGCTTGTATGCCAGAATCAGGCTCCGAGTCCGCCTTCCTCTTCATGCCCGCTTGGACGGAAAGTCGGTGGGTCGGCCTCGGAGGCGGCAAGAGTGGATTCTGAACCACGGCAGGCTGCGCAGAGGAGGGTTGTGGCGGAGACTGGTGAGTCGTGTTGGTGGTCGCGACTGGGAATGGGATGCTGTAATGGTCCTTTGGGGCCTGCTGGGTCTGCAGCTCTTGGACAAGTTCGCCTTGAGGTTCGTAATGGGGCGTATGATGGGTGAAGTCAATCGTGTTCCCCCAATCCCATACCAGCGGGCCCCCAGGACCGAAGCCGTAGCCACCAGCAAGCGGTAGCGAAGCTCCTGGGTGCGGCGCGCCAAAATCCGAGTAGGTCAATGATTGATCCAGCGCGGAGTCTTGAGTGGGCGTTGTCGGCGCAATTGAAGCATTTGGAGGTGGGTGCGTCGCATAACGTTGGTGTGGTTGGTGAGCGAAGACGGGCTGGAAAGCTGGGGCTGGAGCTCCCTCTGCTCCACCGAACGGGTGGGCGCGTGCTTGGTCAGTGCTTTGAAATGCAGCGTCTTGAGAGGTTGTGCGGCCGCGCTGCTGTGTAGGCATAGAAGCGGATCGCCTTTGGAGAACTGCCTGCGCAGTCGCAGCGTGGGACGAGGGGACTGTAAGCAGCCCAGAAGAATGCTCCCGAGGATGGCTGATGGAAGGATGAATGAGTTGCGCGTGTACAGCTTTCGGAACGCGTGCTGGAAATGGCCTAGTGCAGGGCTTTGGTCAACAACGCTGCGGCGTATGTAATCGGCCCCAAGCAGGTGTGATGGATTGGCGAGGTGCGTCGGAATTCTTTACGAGGCTGGCCACTGCTTGTTGGTCGGGCGTGTTGGGATGGGGGGCTTTCGTAACATGGCGTCTTGCGCGCCTCCATGAACATATATCAGCCTCTGCCGTTCTGTGGTGCAGTCGGACGAGGGCGACTTCGGGCGAAGCAACGGGTCCAATGCTTGACGCAACCCCGAGCGGCCCCCGGGTACGGCCGACAATCGTCCAGGATGGGGCCTACAACGAACTTACCTTGGCCTCGGCGACGGTCAGTCGGCCATGTCTCATCGCTGACGTGAGTAGTGCAACGCCGACAAGCTTCGGGGGCCATCACGCTACATTGGCGTGGCAGGCGGCAACGTTAGGAGATTTTGAACGACTTGAGTAATCTACGCTGCTATCGATACATACAGAAGCAGTCCAGGTACCAGACCAGCAGCTACAGCTTGCTTTCTGAGAACGGCACGTACTTTACGCCACTCGCCTCCGAAACCTTATCGCCCGCCCGTTTGTAGCCATCCCTGCTCTGTATGCGGCGGACGTAGCTATACAGCTTTGGGTAGCTTGTCTCGTTCAGCTTTTTGAACAGCACTGCTGCTTCCAAAACAAAAATCATCATAAAGTCGGCCCCCGTAAGGTTGGCACCACACAGGAACTCGCTATCTGGAGATTCTGCGAGAAGAGCCTCCAGATAATCAAGGTTTAGCTTCAGCTCTGCGAGTGTGAAGTTGTTGTCAACCATATCCGCGATCTTCTTGGTGATGAATTTGAGGAAAAATGGTACAGGAGCCTCGCGTATGTTGTGTGTAAGAAGTCCGGTGAAGAGAACAGGCATGAGGGAGCCTTCGGCATAATGCATCAAGAACTAAAAAGACATTAATCGTGCAAATCATATTCAAGTGTCGCAAAAAGATCGCCATTGGACTGCGTTTAGACCCAAGATCGGTAGTCCGATCTTGTCGCGGTCGAGCTGTACGCTCGGGAGTATTCAAGCCAGACGGGCCCACAGCAAACGAAATCGCACTTACACGAAACCGCAACCATTCTTTGGTTTCCGCGCTGATCAGCCCATCGTTTCCGTCCGGATAACGTTTTGGGATAAGCTGCTGGCCGAAGTGGTCGGAAACATATTCAACTATTGCGGCCGACTCTGCTAGGACCAAAGGCTTGTCAAGGCTCGGTGCCTGGATTGAAATTACTGGTGACTTGCCGAGAGGGTGAACTTGCTTCAGCTCCGGAGGTGAATGTTTGTCTTTCTGTCTCAGGTAGACTTTGATGTCATAATCGAGATTGAGCTCCTCAAGCAACCAGACAATGCGTTGGCCGCGAGACTCATTCAACCTGTTGCATTTGTCAGCATCTCACGCGGAGCTGACGATTATAGAATTGTGCATGCGGCTCTTGGGTTACGGCTCTTGGGTTACGGCACTTGAGCTGCACGATGATGGCGCGAGCGACGGCGAAACTTACCAATGCACCGTCAACTTTACACCCTGACCAGCCTTAGCGACTGTAGACATATTTGCTACGCAGAGCAAAGCGATTATCGCGTGTGAGTCGGTCGGATGGCAATCACTGGTAGTGTGGGTAAATGTGGAAAGGGAAGGGAAGGGAAGGGAAGGGAGGGCGGCTCTAGATGTTCGGCCGATGCGCTACTTGTTGTAGGGCTGGGGAATCGGCGTGGCGGGGACGTTTGCAACGACATCAGACACTTAGCGCAGCCATTCGTTGCCACCATTGC
Organism: Karstenula rhodostoma CBS 690.94; assembly: GCA_010093485.1. Taxonomy (NCBI): domain Eukaryota; kingdom Fungi; phylum Ascomycota; class Dothideomycetes; order Pleosporales; family Didymosphaeriaceae; genus Karstenula; species Karstenula rhodostoma. The sequence continues at coordinate 846,153 of MU001503.1, forward strand.
GTTAGAACTGGGTTTGGCAGCATCGGAGAATCAAGGTACTGTGTAGGCAGAACCGATCCGCGAGCTCGGACGAGCTCCGAGAGATCGATGCGCGGAGAAAAACGGCTTGTATGGATATCAGTCTCGTACGAAGACAGCGCCGACCTGCAGCAGCAGCCAGGGAGCTCTTTCTGATGAAAAGTGAAGACGTCGAGATAGATGTCTCCACGCTCGAAGAAGGTCACACTCATTGTATCTTCCATAACAGTGTCGAGGCTCGCCTGTGCGAGTTTAGTACATGCTTTAAGAGTAATGCCTGAGACACCCAGTGCCAAGGCTGTTGCTTAGTCACCCATTTTCGTAGACCTCATCGTCGCTCACCACCACAGCACCCAAGCTTCCCCCGCAGCCACACAACAACCCTCTACACCCGAAATACCGCCTCCGAAACCTTCAAAATGGCGGGATTCGGCCCCCACAACCCTCCAGGTGTGCCTTGCGGCTCTCCCGCGGCGCAATGGCTCGCAATGCTAACCTTTGTCACAGCGGTCCACCTGGACCCGGCCCTTGTCAAATGGAACCGTACGATACCCCGCAACCCTTCCGATAGCTTTCTCACTCGCTCGTGGCGATTCTGTGTCAGCCTGTATAGAAGGCACGGACGCTGAGGCTGACGCGGAACAGAGATGACCGTGAACCGACACAAGTACTTCCGCTGGACGCCTCGGACTGCCTGGATCACGTTCGCGTACGCCATTGTTGTGCCGGCCATTCTTGGTACTGCTGGATATATGACTGAGGTGGGTTGCGCCGGCACATATGTCTGGGGCAAGCTAATAGAAGGACAGGGCAAGTGGGACATGCGCGGTAAGAGACGCGGCGATACCATCTCCGAGTTCTAGGCGAAAGACTAGGTCCCGGGAGGCAATGAGTGTTGCGTGTACATATATCAAATGCGATCCTGCCTTGATCATAAAGCGTTGGTGTCTTCGCATGTTCATTGGGGAATGGACAATGTCTAGTTGGTGATTGTCTTAGAGTGGGAAACGCATAACACGCTGGCAGCTCATATTTCTCCTCGGGACGATACTCGCAAAGAAGGACTGCCATTAAGACAGAAAGGAGGCTATCTATAAGCGTATGCATGCAGCCAGAATATCGAACCTCAAGTCATGCGCAAGTCCGACGAATCATTCGATTTCCCCAAAACAAAACCGCTGAGATAACACCAGGACCTTCTTCTCGACCTTGGACTTCAGGGCAAAATAACTCCACCGCCTCCATCGCTCCTTGTACCATACTACGTTGAGCCCGATGCAGAGTTGAGGGCTTTTCTGTCCTTGTGTCGCAGGAGTGCTCTCGGATAAATCCTAACGCATGGTGAGTATACAGTTGCAGTTGGTCGCCAGCATGCCCAGCTAAAGTGGAAGGTCAGGAGTTCGGGGCAACTAGTATGGTAGGTTGCACCTGGAAACTTAAACCTCGATGACATACCTAATTCTGTATCTGTTCAGTCTCCTGCCACTTCTTCAGCCACCTGCACTCTGTGCCATCAGGCGCGATGTGCAAGGGCTCCTGGGCCGCCCTCCTCCAAAACATCATCGAGCTCTTGCCGATAGCGATCTTCGGATCGTTGTATACATGGGTGAGCGCCTCGTAGAACGCCTCGCACTGGCGCTGCAGACCCAGCACACGCAAGGAACGCAGGATACGCGAGATGCGGAGGTGGTTGTGGTCCATCTGAACACACCAATTCTTGGAGCGCTCTTCGAAGTTGGGTCCACGTATGACGTGAAGGCCATGGGCACCCGTAAAAGCTACGGATTTCTCGAGCGACTTGGTGTCACGAGGCGATGCAACAGAAGGGTTAGCATTGACAGACGCGGTGGATGCAGCACTGCCATTGCGGTCCTCAGCGTGCTCTGTATTGACAAGTAAGTAGTGGTCAAAACGAGCACGTAGTCGCCATGGTTATGCGCGAGGTATTCAAGGTACCTTGACTCACCTTCGACCTCCGTAGTCTTGCCTTTTTCTTTTCCTTCATCGGCCTGCTTCTTGCGATCTTTTGCGGCTGCATCTTCCTCTGCTTGATTCGTTGAATCCGCCGAGTCGAGAATCGCGACAACCTCAAAGCCATAGAACTCCATCATCCTGTCGAAAGCATGGTTTAACGTCATCTGTAGAAGGCCGCTCGAGCGAAACTCCTCCATGGTCTTCTTGTCGATGATTGGTGCATTGTAGCTGAACATGGAGCCTTCTGGAAGAGGGAAAAGAATCTGGATATAATCATGGCATCGTTCTAGCTTGTCGTTGTCTGTTGTCCTGTAGGTTAGCATGTTATAAAGTACTTGGTGTGTTGAAGCTCTACTCACTCCATTTCAACATCTGCTCGAGGGTGCGCCCATGTGCATCTTTGCCATTGACGTGTGGATTGTAGAAGTCGATGATCGACGGTGGATGGCCGGAGCGTCCGGTAGCATTTGGAGGCATCCCGGCAGGACTTGTTGATAGTGACGTGAATGTTTAGTGCGATAAGCCTCGGTGGGTTAGAAGGTGAGCGAGCGAGCTGCGATCGAGAAGCTGCGCGCTTAAATGTACAGCAGAGCGATTGACTCGTGGCCTCTGCGTACTGGCCCGTGTATTCTTTTTATTTTCAATCGTGGGAAGTATCAATGCTGAGGAAATGATGACTTCCGCCGTTATCGTCGAGCGAGTGCAATGGGCCACGAAACGCTGGTTGAGAAGCTGTAAAAATGGCTCACTGGATGCACTTAGGCAACCGAGTGATTTAAAGTCCTTTCGAAACTGCTGCTGATGTTTGCGATTCCTGTTGTTGGGTGTTCGGGAAGGCATGACCAACGAGGGAAAGTGAAAGTTACACTAGTGTACGTTGGGTTAGGCAAGGCTAGCGCCTGCACTAGTCCGCGAGAGACATGGCCACGCCAAACACGGCTACAGTGTTTTGTCCCAGTGAAGGGCGATATATAGACCACTACTACTCAGGTTTATGTTTTAGTACAGTATGATGTAGCTCCACATCTGAATTGAAGGAGACAGGTCACGGAAAACGGATGCATGGTACAACACCTGACACAATATTTCGCTCGCACGTGGCATTGAAGGGGGAGATAGCAGGCGTATCTACCAGTCATTGTCATCGGTGTCCCCATCCCACTTGACTACCCTCCTACTGGGGAACCGATGCCTTCGCAATTTCGAATCAGAATCTTCCCCATCACTCTTCGCAGGCAAATCATCTTCGGAATCATCAAGCCATCCCCTCTCCTTCCGCTTTTCAATCACAGCACAATCACACTCTCTCAACGGCTGCTCTTTCTCTGGATTAGCCCCGTTCCGCAGCAGTAGCTCGCGCACCTCATCCCTTGCCCATGACAACGCGGTTCCAATGCTAATGTATCCCTTCCACTCCTCAGGCTCAACCTCCGAATCTGACGAGTTGGGTTCCTCATGATGCCGTGCTCGGCGTCGCTTGTCCCGATTGGACGGTAGTCGGCCATGCGCGTGATGCTCAATGGGCTTATTCGGGTCCGCACCGTGTTGAAGCAGCAGTTCAACTACCCCATAATGCCCACGCTCTGCAGCAACCACCATAGCTGTAAGAGGTGCATCACATTGGCGGAATGTCCAATGGCTTCGCGCGATGAAAGAAGCGCACTGACGCTTTTCCAATGGCGCGACGATGAGCTGGGCGTCTGGATCTGCACCAGCGAGCAGGAGAATCTTGACGAGTTCGCGATCACCTCTCGATGCTGCTTGCATCAGAGGCGTTATTCCGTCTGCTGTCGCCACGTTTGGGTCTGTGCCGTACTTGAGGAGGAGCAGAACGAGATCTAGGTTGGAGTCCACGGCGACATGGAGTGGAGTTCTGCCTTCTTGCGTTTTCGCGTTCACTGGTGCCCCTTTCTTGAGTAAGAGCTCGACGATAGCAGCTTGACGAAGAGCGGGTGTGAGCTTCTGATCTATGATTTTGAAGTAGAGCGGGTCATTGAGTTTTGTGTGGACTCCTTGGAGCATGGTTTCGGAGAGCTTATCATACGGTAACAACTTATCTCCCGTGTTGTCGTTGTAGGGTTTGGTTTTTGGCAATTCGTATTCTGACTGCGTATTATTAGCTTGTGCAATATGACAACCAAAGTGCCGATCTTAGGGAACCTACGTCAGAGCTCTCATCCTTGAATCTTTTCTTGTGCGACTCACTCTTCTCCCACTGCCTTCTTGCATGTATAGCCAGTTTCATTTCTGTATTTTCCTTCAATGTCTGGTGCTCAGGATGACCGACAGCAAGAAATGTGCAGTCCGAGAAGCCTCCAGTGCTCAGAGACATGTTGAAACCAACGTGGTCCGAAGGATGCCTCTTTACCGCAACATGCAGGGCTGTTGTTCCGCAAGTCTTGACACTGTATTTGTTGTACTTCGTTCTTTGCCGTGAAGGAGTCTTGAACGTAACATCGGCGCCGTAGCTTAGGAGTATGGCCGCAGTAGTGTAGGCGTTGTGCATCAACGCGATGAGAAGGGGCTTCCAGCTCAGATCTTCCAGATGAGATGATTGAGTTCCGGAGCCCTCAGGAAGACGTGTCTTTGTTGTCAGACCATGTTTGTTCGGATCTGCGCCCGCCATACAAAGCGCCCAGCATAGCTTTGTGTTACCGAGGCGAGCAGCTGCAGCCAACGGAAATTCTGTGGGGGCCAGTGTTCGAATCAGAGTATCGTTATCAGAGAGTGGCCCCGTGCTTGTCAGCGCATCGAAGCTTGTATTGAAACGATTGGACCCAGGATAGAGACTAGCCAGGTCCATCGAAGTCACTTCTCGCACCCAGTATTGCAGAGTCGAATGTCCAGCTGCATCGAATGCGGAACTATCAGCTCCTGCTTCCAAGAGATGTTTCAAAGTCTTGGTTGAACGGCCAGTGATACCACCGCAAAAGAAGTGCATCAAAGCAGTTCGGCCCCATTGATCGGTCTGCTCGACATTTGCACCTGCCCGTATCAAACCTTTTGTAGCGGTTGGAGAGGTCTTCACCGCAAGCATCAGGGGGTACTCTCCTCTAGCGCTCAGTTGGTCCAGAGGAGACTTAGTAGGTAGCGCTTTACAAAGAGCCTGAAGTGTTGAAAGAATGCGATTTTTTCGACGTCGTTGCTGTTCTCGTGGAGGTAACCGCTTGAAGGCTGATCTGGAGCTAACCGAGAATGATGATTGAGTATCTTTGATGATTCTTTCAGGTCCACAGAGAAACAGTTGCAAGGCAGTCAGTCCGTTTGAGGTTTTTGTTGTCGGATCTGCACCCAATTCGACCAATATGTCCACAATATCATGATCCCAAACGGATGCTGCGACATGTAAAGCCGTCATACCATCGTTTCGACATTGCACTTCGACTGAAGCACCAGTTTTGATGAGTCTGCGGCAGAAAGATGGCTCCAAGAAACCGCCTGCTTTCCAAAACAGTTGTGCGTAGTCTTCAGCATGAGCTGACGATGCCAGCCAGTCTGCCAGAATCGAAAATACTTCGGCATCAGGATGGTCCATCATGGCTCTCGTTATGGCGGTAAGTGCTGGTGGCCATGGCTCCGTCCAGCCCAGTTCCCTTCTTTTCCTGAGATCTTCTCCTGTGCCAGTGGACCATCCATGCCAAAGCCTTCTCCGGTACATGATGTGCTCCGGCACCTGGTCGAGCCAGTTGATATCGTTGATTGGAGATAGAATAGTCTTCAAGGCAACCGGTGCACCATCGCTAATGCAGGTCCAAATCATCGTAGGCGTGGGTACATCAGTAGAGAGAAATCTAGCTCGTGCGATTCGCCCGTGTTCCATGCATTCTGCTGCTTTTGCAAAGCTAGTGTATTCATACTCTCCATAAGCCAAATGATATCGGTCGATCAAACCATAGCCATCTCTGGCTGTCCAAGTCGGACCTTTTGCGCAAGACCTGGGTAATGATGAGCATAGACTGAGTAATTCAGAATATTTCTAACTTACGCAGATTCTGTCAATGGAAGTGATGGGTCATCAAGTAAGTTGTGGACCGTATGATCCATATCAAACAACTTCGTCAAGCACACGTCTCGGAGCACTGTCCCATACTTTGGTGATAGCCGGAGCTTCTTGTAGTCCTCCTCCCAGGCACTGGATATAATCGACTCGGGCTTCGCGCTGTTCGTACACATGTAGTCCGCAAGGACCAGAAACCACACCCAAAATGAGTGTTTGCTAACGTCCAGAATTGAGGCATAGCGCAGAGTATGTAAAGCGACCAATCCGCCATCGCTTCCCAGCATAGCGTGCTCGTACCAGTTGAGGGCTGCGTACTGAAGGACTGGTTTGTCTTCGAGCAAGGCTTTTATGTCATCATGAAAGCCATTTCCAGCATCCAAACTGTCAAATCTATGGCCGGATAAGTAAATCGTCAGGCGCCAGATGAAATTCGGGGAAGCGCTCACACCTGAAGAACCCACGATTTTGGAATTTTGAAATTGAACAAATCCATGCATGCAGTTAGCATTATGAGGTTTGCATCTGACTTGGTTATGCAGCCTCTCCAAGTGCGCTGCAGATCCTTCTCTCGGCCCGCAATCGAATTGGACGTCGTTGGCATCAATTTACCCTCGGGGGAGTCTGTATTTGTGGTATTCAGATTTGCCATGAGGTACTCTCGCGCTGTCTGATGGAACAGATGGACGGAGCTCCTCACGAATGTGATGAACGAACCACACTGTGCTCGAATGAGGCGCTTGAATTCGTCATCATCCGCTGGCAGCTGTAAGTCGGCATAAGATTGCGGCGGCTCGGCGGTGGGGTCTCGTGGCTGTGTCAAAGCGTACAAAACCTTGAGCTCCGGTATTCTGAGGGTCTTTCGAGCGGCCAGAATGACACAGAACAATCGACGAGCATGCTCTTTGTCTAGGCTTCTGTCCAGCATCTTATCAAACTGGTCACCCAAAGTTTGCGGTATATCTGCAAGAATAGCGCGGATGATGTCCTCTCCAGCGCCCTCGTGCATCAAGTCGTGTGAGTCCAGAAGCTCGAAAGCCATCCGAACGGCCATGAAAGACCTCGTCTGCAGATTCTGACTTGAGATGGCTTCGACGAGGATATCCAACGTATTCTGTGCCAGTCGATACTTTTTGGCCAGCTCTTCCGCTTTGAAGCGTATAATTGACTGAATGTCAGACTGAACTCTGGCATCTTCGCCTGCCAGATGCCGGATTGTATCTGATGCGATTAGGTTTGCGTATGGATGGTTTTCATCCTGGTAGGGACGAGAGGTTACAACGAACTTCAGCTTCGTAGTACGATTTGCTCCCGATTTGAACGCGACGGCTAGATCAGACACTAGCTGTCGTCTGCCCGCTGGTGCACACTCATCTGCCGCATCTAGTACGCAGACTAATTCCCGGTGCGTCTCAGTAGCGGCCGCTAGAAGAATGGTCCACAGTTCCTTGGTCTGATATCGTATCCCATGGCCATATTGTTTGTACAAGTTTCTTGCGTGCTTGATCAGGCCGCGTTCCTGAATGAACAGCTGGTATATCATGGAACTCAGGGCGTCTTCGTAGCTCCGGAGCTGGTCATCGTCATCCTTAAAGAAGAAGTACGCCACCACGGACCGGGGGGCGTCGGAATCTTGCAGCCGATCTACCAAAGTTCTCATGACGGTGGATTTACCTCCTGATTTCGTTTAGTATGGTTCAGAAGCTCGCCATCCTTACGTTGCTCTGACATACCACCTGCTTCAGCAGTCACGAATAGAAGCTGTAGCCCCTTGGCAGCTCGGAAGGACTCATACTCCGGGTGATGAAAGAACCACTGCCCAGTATCAGGAGCACACCTGACGTTCCGATCCTTCTGGAAAACTTGGTTGGTATCGAGCTTGAATGCGTTCACAATATCGTTGTCTGCTTTCGCATCCCCGCCTGTCTTGGCGGAAGCCATCTGTGTATGTTTAGAGCCACAAGGAGCAAACTGGGTAATTGAAGACGATGCAAACGTATGTCCCTCGAATAGTAAATAAATAGCAAACAAGAGTGTGATGGATTCAGATGCGATACAATGTGAAGAGCTGGAGGGTGGCTCGCTTATGTCAGCGCAAGGATCGGCAGGCTGTGCAGGTCTGTGGGTCAAGGCAGCAATGCAGGAGCAAGTGCAATATTGGTGCAATTTGAATGTGCAAATCGCACGAATTGATAATTATGCAATATCATGGCGGAGAGAAGGTCCGCCTCTTGATACAAACGATCTGATATGTACTCTAAGCTCTGCCACTGTCGACTAGGCCGAACCTCTGGTTCCAAACTGCGAAATCTACTCGAGAGCGAAGCACCTCTCCACGCTGGTTTCGTTGTTGCCCCACCAATATGGCATGGTGATGACCTTTCCACTGCTGAAGATGACGAATATAAGGAGCATCGCAATATTGAACCCAGCGTCAAAAGCGGCAGCTACAAGGTAGTTATAACGACTCCAGGTCTGGAACCGGTGACGGTAGAACCAGTACATGCAGACATAACCGACAATGAAGCGTGAAATGTAACCAGTAGAGAGATTTCCGTAGAATTGAGACATTCCTGTGCCGAAGATTGTAACGTTCCCTGCTAAATGTAAGAGGCTGTGTCTTCGTTGTGCGCACCAAAGATCATAACTTACAGAGGTGGAACTTGAGCTTGGATTTTGGAAAAGCTTTGTGCAGCGCAAACAGCAGGAATGGAGCCAAAGCACCATACAAGAAGGCGTACGGCAGCGGCTTGTACATGGCTTGCGAGAACAGTCGTTTCGGTCCGACTAGCACGTATTGTACGCCCTGCGTGTTATAGCTAGAGAGACTTTGACCTGTCCATTGGTTCAGAGGGTCAATCTTCTCGCCTAACAGGAATTCACGCTTTGTCTTCAAGATCCACTGGATAATTCCGTAGTTTATCGGAACGCCTAGGAGTTCGCCAAAAATCTGGCTAAGGAAGATTGCACGCGGCGGTACATGCATGTAGTGTCCTATCTTTTGGTCCTGCAACATATACTGAGCGCGATACCAGATGTCGCCAGCGATAGAGCCATATGCGGTAGCTCCAGCAGGGTGCTTATGTCCGTTTACAGAGTGGACCATGAAGCCGTACAGAAGCTCGTTGAACGAGCCAATCGGTACTTGGAAACTGGAGAACGAATAAAGCCAAGCGAACGGAATGATCATGGTACCGGAGGTGAAGATGGCAACGAAGAAGGTCCAAATAGGAATGAAGAAGTATCCACACCCTAGTATCGTGATAATGGTGACGAAGGAGCCAACGAACAAAGCGATGTACCACCAGAGGGGGACTTCTTGGTAAGATCGCATAAGTACATTCAGGCGGTCGGTGTAAAAGTCGTTGACGCTGTCGTTTCCTCTGTCTCTGGCTCGTCTTCGAAGCACTTGAACTGTCTCTCTGATCTTAGGATAACCGAACAATGCCATCCAAGTTAGGGCACTAATGTAGGAGGAATAGTCGAAGAACATACTCCATAGCTGCTGAGTGCCCACATATATCGGCCCATGTTCTTGATAAGCAGTCTCATTAAAGGTAGAATCCGCGTTGATCAAAGCTGCCACAGGATATCGTGTTCCATTTTCGAGGAAAAGCCGGGTCGACATAAGCTGATCATTTTTCCAACTGCTGAGGTTGCCCCATTTAGCTGCTGGCATCAGGATCCAGCAGTTTAAGATAAAAGCGACAGTCAACACCACCGTCGTCCAGAAAGGAACAATCATGGGGCTGTTCAGCGATTGATTGCTGATGTTTGCCCAGTCCAGGGTAAGGTTGAGGAAGCCCATGCCGCCGATCCCGGCGCCGATGAAGTTCGCTACCGCGTTTCGTGGAGCCACCCAGCAAAGGAAGGATAGCGAGCTAAGCATAGGGAAGACGTATTCTGGAAGGAACTCCCAGAGCGTCATAAAGAGGAAGGCGCCAAAGAATACGTACTTCTGCTTCCGGGCAACCCAAGAGTCTCGCACGGATTTGTGAAGAGTTTCAAAGACAGCAGTTTGCATCAGGGAATAAGGCCATACGTAGATCGGGTCATAGAGTAAAAGCTGTCGAGCCAATGCAGCCTGAGACGGTTAGATACAGGAAAATCGATTTTTTACTTTTCGCCGCCGCAAAACGCAGTATCCTGTAGGAACTCGGTAGAGATACAGAAAATACGTTGTTCGAATATATGCCAAGCGACTTACCATAGCGTATCCAATGTAGACGATAGCCCACATGAAGAAGATGCATGCTGCCGCCGGAATCTTGGTGCCATAGTACAGCTGCGCTAGCGAGATGGGGGCCCACGCGGCATTGGAATTTGCTCCAGAAGCAGCAGTAACCGTGACAAGGACATTCTCTGCGCAGGTCAGTGTCGGCTAATAGCAGGTTGACACTAAATCGTACCTTTGGCGCTCCAAGGACCAGGATTCAAGCTGAAGCCCCATTTTGTGAATGGAACCCGGACGGTCTTCTTAGGCAGGACTTCCGCGAGCCAATGTCCGACATAGTGCGAGGCTGAGTATGTTAGGGCAGGGCAATACGGTTAGTAGGGGGACACTCACCAATTTGCACGAAGAGTATTGGATATGCGGAGGCAGTTGTTCTGAAGATGCCCATCTGAAAGAGGACCGCGCCGGGCGGCACAAAGAGGAAGCATAGGAGGAAGTAGCGAAAAGTAATGGTCGGCGCATTGGGGTCGTCTTCGAGACTGACAATTGACCGTACGATTCGTGGGATGTCTCGAAGATCCTCAGGCAAGTCAGCCTCGTCCTCAGCGTCGACATGGATGGCTGGCGTCTCTCTAGAGGGGTCGACCTCGTGGGGCAGCTTCTCGGAATCGTGTGCTTTTCCGGCGTCGACTATGTCAGTTCCACCGTTATTGTCGCCCGCTTGGACTGAACTGTTGCTGGTTTCTGTAGCGGTCGTATTGGCGCGTTGAGGTGCGACGCTGTCCTCACGCGAGCGTCCCCTCCAGCGGTTCAGCAGAGAGGCCATATTCGCACCAGATTGTGTGGTGAGTTTGAATTGAAGGCAGTTTCTCAGGCTCGCCACAGCTTGAGGTTGTGTCCGACGACCTGGTTCTGCTACATGGTAACGATGCACAATCGCATTTTAACCCTTCGCATCCAAAGTGCGACATATGGCCTTGGAATCGCGCAAAGCAAAGATAGAGTAACAATATATGTGATTGGTGGCCGGCTGACTGCAGCTTCCTCTTCGGTCGTCGTTTGGGCCACCCGCTAATTCAACGTTGCCTAAGCTCAGACTTGGTGTGACAAGCATTCTGGTGGCGAGCATCGGCAGGAAGCTTAGGATGCTTGTGAAGGATTGAACGCAATTAGCGCAACGGCACGGTTTTCGGTGGACTCACAGTCAACCGCTGGAAAATCGAACGACGAAGCTTTGCGAGCAGGTTTCCCAGGAACGAGGCCTCCCCTATCGAGCCGAGCAAGAAGATGCGGGTCGTGGCGAGCAAGGAGTCGTGCCGCAACTCATCCATCAGCCGCCCATGGGGTCAATGTAGCATCAACCGTGCCACCTGCACCATCAGATTGCACTGGTGGGTGGAGTACAGGAGCCGGATTTGGGGTGTCAAGGCAGGGCCGCTTCGGAAGCTGGTTGGATTGTCACTATTGGAAAATCCTAGGCCGGGTGGAGCTGCGCACACGGGTCAGCAAGCCGCACTCTGCTTCAACGTAACGGTAACCGGGCACCTGGTCGAGCGCTGAACCGAGAGCGTGGGCTGGCTAGTTGTGGTGTTCAGCCGTTCGTGTCTTTTCACGACGCGCTGCTTGGTGTGCTCGCCATTTGATTGAAAAAATCGCGACCACAGGACTTCCTCTAGACCACCGCCGTGAAAGTGTTGAAAAACGATTGTTTAAAAAAACCATGCATACTCATGCCAAGCATGTCAGCGAGCGGGCAACATCAACGCGCACAATATGTGACATTTGGAACCGAGAAGCTGCAAGGCCTTGTTGCTCGAATTCAATCAATTAGTATCGAGACGCGACGCGATGCGGGCGGGATCCCGCACGTGGTTTGGCGTTGCCAAGAGTCGAGACCCGAACCGGAAAGCGCGCAATAACAAACCACAATGCACGAGTAAACACAACAACAGCACATGCCGCCGCCATGAAGATCGTGGAGCTGGTGATAGACGTGTGTATGACCCAGTCCTCGCGCCACCGTTACTAAACAGCTTGCAGGGCTACAAGTCGTACGCGACGCGCACCGTGATCAGGGACTGGTGCGTCGAGTCAGTCTGGCACGCAAAGCCGGCAGGCGCTCACAGGAAGCAGGGACAGCAGCTTCAACGCCATCACCGGATTGAACGGCTCCGGAAAGTCCAATATACTCGATTCAATATGCTTCGTGCTCGGTCTTACAAACCTGAGCTCCGTGCGAGCGTCGAACCTCCAGGTGCGTGACGGGCGCGCGCGGGCAGCCTCGAGTGGAGCGCTGACAATGGTATTTAGGACCTCATATACAAGCGCGGACAGGCCGGTGTCACCAAAGCGAGCGTGACCATCACATTCGACAATCGTGACAAAGCGAACAGCCCCGAAACCCACAAGAATGTCGACACCATCTCTGTAACGAGAACGATCGTGATCGGCGGAACTACCAAATACCTCATTAACGGAATGCGCGCGCAGCAACACCTGGTTCACAATCTGTTCCAATCGGTCCAGCTCAACATCAACAACCCCAACTTCCTAATCCAACAGGGATACATTACAAAGGTGTTGAGCATGAAGCCGAAGGAGATTCTGTCGCTCCTCGAGGAGGCCGCTGGAACACGAATGTACGACGACAGGCGGGACAAGGCGCTCAAGACTTTGACGAAGAAGGAACTGAAAGTGCAGGAGCTCAACGGGCTCCTGACTGACGAGATCGGCCCCAAGCTGGACAAGCTGCGCCAAGAGAAGCGCGCCTTCCTCGACTTTCAACAGACACAGGGTGATCTCGAACGTTTGACGCGGCTTGTCGTCGCCTACGATTACGTGAGGTACAAAGAGAAGCTGAGGCAGTCTCTAGACGATTTGGAAGCGAAGAAGCAGCGCGCAGATTTTTTGGAAAAGTCGGCCGCACGCATGAAGGGCGAAATCGAGTACATCCAGGAGGACATCAAGAAGGTGAAAGCGACGCGCGAAAAGGAACTTCGCAAGGGCGGACAATTCCAAGCCCTGGACGAGGAGGTCAAGACTCATTCTCACGAACTTGTTCGCTTGACGACTGTCCTCGATCTGAAGAAGTCTAGCATATCGGAGGAAGTTGATCGGAAGCGCACCATTGAGGAGAGCGTCAAAGACCTGGAAAAGCAGCTGCAGGAAAAGACCAAGGCCCATGAGAAGCTAGAGCAGAAATACAACGCCGCACACGATGAGCTAGCCAAGCAGACCACGGACGTCAGTGAGAAAGAAGAGCTCCTTCAAACGCTTCAAACGGGTGTGGCGTCGAAAGAAGGTCAAGAAAGCGGTTATCAAGGCAAGCTTCAAGAAGCTAGAAACAGGGAAAGCGCAGCTGCAACCGAGCAAGAGCAAAGCAAGCTCAAGATTGCGCACCTGGAGAAGCAGATCAAGGAGGACGAACCGAAAGCTAAGAAGGCCAAAGAGCAGAACTCCGGACTGTTGAAAGAGTTGGAAGCACAAAAACTCCAAGCTAAGAAACTGGAAGCGGAGCTCTCGAAATTGGGCTTCGACGCTGGTCATGAAGCGGAACTCTACCAACAAGAATCCCATCTGCAAGCCCGGATACAGGAACTACGACGTGAAGCCGATGCTCTGAAGAGGAAGGTTGCCAACATAGACTTCAGCTACGAGAACCCGTCACCCAATTTTGATCGATCGCGCGTCAAGGGCTTAGTTGCGCAGCTTTTCACCCTCGACAAGAACCACACTCGTGCCGGGACTGCTCTGGAGATTTGCGCCGGGGGCCGCCTGTATAATGTTGTCGTCGACACAGCAGAGACGAGCAAGCAGTTGATCCAAAATGGGCGACTCAAGAAACGGTACACTGTAATCCCATTGAACAAGATAAAAGCCTTCAAGGCCTCTGCAGAGAAGATTGGTGCTGCTCAACGTGAAGCTCCTGGCAAAGCCAACTTGGCCTTGTCTCTCATAGGATATGACGACGAAGTCTCCGTCGCCATGGAATATGTCTTCGGGAACACGTTCATTTGCGAAGACGCTACAACAGCCAAGGCGGTTGCTTTTGGTGGACCGCGGACGAAGAGTGTTACTCTGGAAGGCGATGTGTACGAACCTCAAGGAACGCTATCTGGAGGAAGCGCGCCTCAGACGAGCGGCGTTCTGGTGACGCTGCAGAAGTTTAACGAGATCACTGGTGAACTTGAAGCGCAGGAGGAGCAGCTTGCTGAACTTCAAGCTACTATGGCTAGGGAGAGGAAGAAGCTGGACGGTGCCAAGAGGTTAAAACAGGAGCTTGACCTCAAGACGCATGCGATCCAGCTTACGGAAAACCAAATCAGTGGAAACTCATCTTCATCAATCATCCAAGCAGTAGAGGAGATGAAGCAATCCATCGTTCAACTCAAAGAAGACATCAAAGCCGCCAAGTCTAGGCAGGACGATGCCTCGAAAGACATCAAGCGCATCGAGAAGGACATGAAGGAATTCAACAGCAACAAAGGCAGCAAACTCGCGGAGCTGCAGTCTTCGCTCGACAAACTCAAAAAGGCGTTGGCCAAGAACAGCGCTTCTCTCAAGCCGCTTCAAGCAGAAAATCGAGAAGCGAAGGTTGTAGTTGATCACGTTGCGGGAGATCTTGCAGCGGCAAAGGAGCAGTTGGAAGAAGCTCAAATAACATTGAGCAATTCGCAAGAGGAGATTGATGCACTCGTCGCTGAGCAGGCCAGAGTGAAACACAACCATGACGTTGCTCAAACTAATCTTGCGGATGAACAGAAGAAGCTTACAAGTTTCGATGACGAATTGCGCGCACTCGAGGAAGCGATTAAGACCAAAAATTCATCGATCACGGAAGCAAAGCTGGAGCAGCAGAAGCTGGGTCACGAGATCGAGCGCTTCGACAAGGAACGCGACGAAGCGTCAGGCAGGATTGAGGCACTCGAGAAAGAGCACGACTGGATCGAGCTGGAAAGCGAGCAGTTTGGAAGATCCGGCACCATATACGATTACAGAGGGCAGAACATGTCCGATTGCAAGACTCGACGGAAGACAATGGACGAGCGACTGCGTGGCATGAAGAACAAGATCAACCCCAAAGTCATGGCGATGATCGACAGTGTCGAGAAGAAGGAAGTCAGCTTGAAGAAGAACATGTCCATAGTCATCAAGGACAAGCAGAAGATCGAGGAGACGATAAAGAAGTTGGACAGGTACAAACATGATAAGCTAGAAGAGACGTGGACCAAGGTCAATGGCTACTTTGGCAACATCTTTAACGACCTTTTGCCAGGTGCTTTCGCCAAGCTAGATCCGTTGGAAGGCAAATCTGTTTCAGAAGGTCTTGATATCAAGGTTATGCTAGGCAAAGTCTGGAAGCAGTCTTTGACCGAGTTGAGTGGTGGTCAACGGTAAGCTCTCATGTTCAATCATCTGAAAGAGCCTGACGTCTAACATATGGTAGTTCCTTGGCAGCCCTCGCGCTCATCCTGGCGCTGCTCCAATACAAGCCAGCGCCCATGTACATCCTAGACGAAGTCGACTCGGCATTGGATCCGTCGCATACACAGAACATTGGGCGTATCATCAAGGAGCGCTTCACGGAATCTCAGTTCATCATCGTTAGTCTGAAGGACGGCATGTTCGACAATGCGAACCGTCTATTCCGCATATATTTTGCTGACGGCACGAGCAAGTACGAGATCATGCCAACGAAGTCCGCAGCTCGTAGGTAATGAAGCTGTATAATGATCATGTTATGAAGGAACGAGCAGGCGCTTCTCGGGTGTACATGGTTTAGGTGAAGATATCAGGCTTGGATACCGGGATTGCATTACGCGGCGTCGGTCAATCTTTTTGCATGTCGAGATTCATTGGCTTATTCTATGGTGTTTGGAAGGTGGATTCGCGTTTTAGCAACATACCATGCATAGCTCTTTCCTCTTTGGGACGTTGGCCGCTCACAGCTTCCCTGGACTTTAGCGCAATCTCTTCATTTGACTTGCGCGACAATTGTGTTCTGTTTTGCTGGCAGTTCACCCGCATCTGTATTACCACTCCGCTTCCCTATGACAATCCTTCTTTCACTCGTCTCTCATCCTCTTTCGTACTGAATCGCGCGGAAGCGAGCCTCTGCAGCATATTGCGGTACCCACTCGCCTGCAGACTTGTATGTCGGCAGATTTGTCCCCTCACTCGGTAGAAGTTGAGTCCTATCGCCCCAGTTTTATCAGATATCTCGCAGCCTCGAGCGCCGACGCGCAGCCCTTGGATGATTGTAATATCCGTGGGGCAATTGTACCAAGACTAGGTATTACTAGGCACTACACATCGTTGAAGGATCATGCGATTGCTGTGCAAAGCGCAAAGTTAACACCGTGCGGTGGTGGGTTGCCCCAACCGTCAATTTGACTGTACCATAGGCTAATTGTCTGTGAACCTTTAGGAGAAGACTCATCACCGCGAGTTGAGGATAGGCGGGAGGGATTTGCCTGGGAAACAGAACAAGTGGACGAGCCGCGCCATGCAAATGACCGATCGTCGCATACGCCTCGAACTCCTCCAACACTCGAAGAGCTCTCCAGAGCCAATTCGAAGTCCGACGTCTGGGAAGATGGCCAACCGAGAAATCCCAAATCGGAAGGATTGTCTCGGGCTTCGACGAAAGAGCTCTCTGTACCTTCAACTTTCCCTACTCCATCACGGACAGACACCAACAGGTCATCAATTAGCGACGTTGCGAGAGGCATGAAAAGACATATCCCAGATTTGAGCATGTATCACGCGTTAGAGAAGAAAGGCAGTCTTGAAATCAAGCACTCAAACGCGCCGCAGGACTCCGTGAAAACACGCCCCACAGTTCGCCAATCACTTGAAAGTACGTCAAAGCGGGTGGATATGCCAGCCCCAAATCCAAACCAGCCACCAAAAACTACACTCAAGGACCGCAGACAATTAGCTCGGAAGGAAGCTATGAAACTTACACTTCCACTCGAGCTACCCGTGCTCCCACCCCGAAGTCGCATGCCGGTCATTGAGTCTTATAGCCTGGTTCCTGCTCGGCCTCGCAGTCCTAAGACGCCTAGGATTGAGAGTAAACCTCCAGAGTGGTACCGCCAAGGTCCTAAGTCAGCACCTGCTCCAATTACTGAAGTTGAGGAACCAATAATGTCGGCGAAGAGCATTCCAGACGGGCCCGTAGAGACTCCTCAGGTGGACAGTCCAACAACGAAGGCTTCTAAAGGATTCACACTTAGACCCTTTCGATGGGGGAATTCCAAGAAGGCAGCTCAACCAAGCCATGAAGAGGGAAAGGATACACATGATGCTCATACCCGACCAGCGCTCGACGACATCGCGCAAAACGAGCAAGGTTTAAAGGGGCAAGGGACGCGTTATCGCTCTCGTCGATTTCGCTGGGCCTCATCTAATGACCTAAGCACAACTCCACAATCTGAACGATCACAATTGTCCTTTCCTTTATCGCGCTTACTGAAGCCAAAGCGACCGGATCAGCAATTGCCGACGCCTTCTCCTACGAGACGAGATCAATCACACGGGCGCCGCAGACAATCAATGGCGCCCACTAACCTAGAAGCCCTAGATAAAATGCCCGTTCCACCGTTTTTCGTGCCCCCGGGACTAAACCGTGTGCCTACGCCGCCGATGTTTGATGCGAGTGGTGAGGTCAAAGGCAAACTTGCCGACTTCTTTTTTGACCTCCAAGGCGCACATACACACAAAATGCCAGATTCACCAGAGGGTGTCTGGGACTCAGACGCGCTCCTAATGTCACAGCATACGTACCTCGAGCAGAACAGTTCTTTATGCGAAGAGTCTCCGCAAGATCCTATATCTGACTCAGTCGTGGAGATTCCCAATTACCCTCTTTTCCCTACTATAATTACGCCCACTGGTGGAACATATACTCCGACCACATCTCCACACTATCTCGCAGACTTGAAATGGTCTCACGTGGGGACCGACTCGAGGGAGACAATGGACGCTGCAGCCCGCGGCGCAGAAGAGATAGCCAAGCTGGAGTGGCTCATTCCCGAACACCTGCCCACCAGCCCACTTTGTCCGCTGCATGTGAAGTACAGAGGTCCCAGTAAGGGGTTATGCGTCTTTCATAGCAAGAGAGGCAATTTGTCGGAGGCTCGCACGGAGGCACAAATGGGGCAGATAGCTGCAACAGAAAGCGGGAACAAGGAACAAAAGAGAGAAAACGGTGCGGTGTCGCGACGGAAAGGCTCGGCTTTGGATGGGAGCGAAGACGCTGACGAGACAAGCGGCTTGTCGGTTATACTGGTTAGCAAGAGGCCCCGGGCAAAGAGGCGGTGGTTCCATGTCCTTTAAGCAACGCTTCAATGGAGCCAATTATGCACCTGCGACGATGAGATCCCTGAATTGATGCTATTGCGCTCTTTACAAGTCGGCTTGCACGGGTGAGCGAGCTGGGCGTCGCTGGAAGTCTTCCCGCATCTCACTAATGATTCACCACCCGGCTTGGGATCGCTTTTCCAGCCACAACATCATCCATTTGCCCCACCTCCACATTTCAAACACGGCATCTAATCGAATTAATCTAGTTTTCCCCACAGATCGTGCAGGAAGATGCGCCACGGGTCCCCGACGCGGCGCACCGTGCCGAAGCGCTGGGTTGAAACTCTTACGAGGTAAATGTTATATAAAATCCTTGTGGGAATTACTCGAGCCGCCAAAAGCGAGTTGATTCTCGGGAATCTTGCCTTATCGCCAGTGACATTCATTGTCTCCTCTGCCTTCCTATTACGGTATAGCTTTGCATGGAGTTTTAAGAAACCCATGTCTTAGGCCCATGCCGCTCGTTGTTCAGAATTCACTGTGCCGCAAAGCGACGTGTTGTTGGGCAAGATAAGTTGACTCGTGAGGGAATGTCGCGAGTTGGGGCGTCCATGTGAGAGCCAACTTGATGTACACAGGAATTCAATCACAAGATCACGCAAACATGACTAGTTGATCGTGCTTTGTTAATGAATGTCACCGTTGATCGCCTTGGGCTTTAGGTGTGATTGGCGAATCGCTTAGCTTTCAGGCCTGTCAGAACAGGGTATTTCCAAAAAGTATTTAAACGCTGCGTGGGCGGCACCGATGGGATGGTTCCGCACCCGGATCGTCAGTGTTGTCGGCAAAGATCTGTCTTGCGGGGCGACGAACGTTCTTACCGTCTTGTTTCCGTCCCCGTTGCCCTTCCGAAACGGACTTATCATTGCGGACGCACCCAAAACATCGAATATGGCAGTCGCCGACGAGAAGACGAGAGTAGGGGAGGCGAGTGCTGTCGCAAAGGCACCTGAGACTAGCAGTATTGCGAAGGTCTCGACACCACCCGTAGTGGACGATTCCCCGCAAATCACATTCAAGACGAAGATGGCGATTTTTGTATGGCTCTCTCACTCCACATCAAATGATTCACGTGGCTAACGTCTCCGAAGTCACTCATCCTGATGTACGAGTCGTATTTGTTCACGCTCATCATGCCAGCCGCAGTCCTCGCGTACATCAACGCAGACTTGGGCCCCGATCCGAGATATCCTTGGATTACCGTCTGCTGGAATCTTGGAGCCGCCATCATCGTGACCGTTGGCGGTCGCCTAGCAGATATCTTTGGTCGCCGTTGGTTTCTGCTCACCGGCGCCATTTCTGCTGCCATCGGCGCCCTCGTCGGAGCGACAAGCCATTCCATCACGCAGATGATCGTGTCTGGTGTACTTTTTGGTTTCGGCGGTGGTTTCCAAGAGATGTGTTTTGCCTGTGCGCAGGAGCTCGTGCCGAACCGGTATCGCTTTACTATTCTCGGTGTCATGACTCTTGCGAATCATGTTAGCAGTTTTGGACCGTTGATTGCGTATGCGTTCGTCGCGTATACCGAGATTGGATGGAGGGCCTGCTACTGGTTCTGCTTCGCGTTTGAGGTGGCGACGGCTGTGATGTTGTGGGTTTTCTACCGCCCGCCTAGTTTCGAAACGAAGCATGAGGATGACGGAAAGGGGAAGTGGCAGCTGGTCAAAGAACTGGACCATGTTGGGTTGTGGCTGTTCACTGCGGGATGTTTGTTACTGCTTTTGGGTTTGAACTGGGTAAGTCCGTCGCAAGACATCACTCCGTGGTCGCTAATGAGCCATAGGGAGGCGTCACATATCCATGGTCTAGTGCACACGTCGTCGCCCCCATCGTGGTTGCATTCGCATGTTTCGTCACCCTGGCGTTCTGGGAAGTCTACGCCACCTTGAAGTACCCAATACTCCCACCAAAGCTGTTCAAGAAGTGGCGCGAGTTTACGGCTCTTCTTATCGTCTGTTTCGTCGCTGGCATGCTCTATTACTCCATGAACGTCCTCTGGCCGCGCCAATCCACGCTCTTTTTTCTTAATTCTAACGATACCATCATCCGAGGTGTATACGCTAACATGGTGTCTTTCGGCACCATCATCGCAGGATGGTACTGCGTTAGCTTGATGCCAATACTCGGGTACGAAAGATGGCAGCTTACAGGGTTTGTCACGGTTCAGACTGCGCTCATTGCGTCCATGGCCAGCATCGGAATCAACGACAAAGCGCAGGCTATCGCCACCGTAGTCATCGTTTCGGCATGCAATCTTCCACCTAGCCCACTCAGCTTCGGCATGGTCAGTCTGGGTCTTGACGATCAGGCTGATATTGGTGTCGCTGTCGGCCTCATCTCCACATTCCGCCTGATCGGGGGCGCAGTCGCGACATCCATCTACGTTTCCATCTACACTTCGAGATACGCTGCTAATATAAGCCCTACACTAAAACGTATGGTAGACGGGACAGGGTTCTCAGGATCATTTCCCGCGTTGCTTAAAGCCACCGTGGTGAATACGCCGGCTGCATACGCCAAAGTGCCAGGCACAAACCCAGAGACTGTCCAAGCGGCGATGCTGGCTGTCAAGACATCTTATGTTGGCGCATTCAAGGTCGTATATTTGGTGGCTATCGCATTTGGTGTCTGTGCGATTGCTTGTGCGTTTAGTACGCGTAGTGTGAAAAAGAGCAACAAGAGCAATGCGCAAGCTGTTCATCTAGAGACGGAGAAGGAGGCTGGCAGGGTATAAAGATAGGGTTGGGAGACGAGCGTCAGACAGGTCTCTATTGTATAGCAAATCCGTGTTCGATAACAGCTCGATGATCGAAAAGCCTTGAACACCCACAAGTACCACCTTCGCTTGCAATTCTTTACACACTCTTGCTGAGACATCGTTTTGGCTGAGCAGGAGATGGGCAGGAGAATATATCCTAAATATTTTTCTTGGTGATAGGCTTGATACCTTTCTGCTTGCTTAAAATCTGATCAAGGCGTGCGTAACAATCTACCGCCATGAAGATGCCTTTATTACAGTTAGCGTTGTCCGACTACGTGAAAGAGATGGCACAGGCTTACCAACACCCAAATATGCTCCATACATTCCACCCAGACCCTGCACGCCTCGCTGTACGGGGGTCAATTCATCCCAGCTCAACATCTCTGCTAAGCAAGTCACTGTCGTAATACTAGTCTCGAGAGCGAAGACAAGCAGCGCCAAGGGTATGCGCGGATCATTTCTGATCAGCGCAGGTATAGCCCAGAAGCTTAATGGCAGATGGTAAAGCAGCTCTAACAAGGTAAAAGTAGAGAACCACGGACTATATGTATTAGCAAAGACAAAGTAGAATTGAAGGACAGGCCGAACTGGACTGCTTACGGAGCGTTATAGAAGAATCGGTCGCCGTAGGTTGCGACGTACCAGGTGCGGACATCGGTCATCCAGCTAGGCTTGACGGCGACAGGGTAGTAAGATGTCAGATCGAATGCTGATTTCTCGTTAGCTTTTAGTACCTAACTGCATGCAGTGCAGTATGCGTCGTCTCTAGGTAGGTTGAGAGAAGCAAGATCAAAAACCTCCTTTTCGTATCGCGCCGCCACACTCACCAAGCATCACGGGTATATGTGTCAAGAAAAACACCAGATACACCAGGTCTTTCTTTCTGTTCCATATACTATTTTTTCCAGCCATCTTGTTTGTTCTTGCAGTGTGTGTGTTGTGGTGAGATTGGTTAAAGTCAGGCCCAGATTTCCCGGTTCGCGATGAGCACGCTAGATTAAATATGGGCCGCGCTTGCCCGTTTTTGCACGTTGGGGGCAGCTGCCTTGACCCCTCTTCACCGCCCCGAGTCCCAATGAAGACTCATACGATGCGTTCTTTTTTCCTTAAAGCGTCTACGGTATCGAAGGTTGCTGCAACATCCATTCGTCACTATGGACCCCTTCAGCTTGATGTCTCTGCCAATTGAGCTCATCAACAAGATCGTTTTCCACATTCCGCAAAGGTCAGACCTTGCTGCTCTCCGCCTCACTAGCCAGACGTTAAACACCATATCTACACCATACTACTTTTCGACGGTTCCTCTATATCCAGATTGGGACGAGGACTCAGTGAGTGGTGGCTTACCATTTCCCAACTCAATTGAATACGATGTTCGGTATTTTGCAAATATCCTTGATAGCGATAACTTGAAGAAGCTGGTACGGAAAGTGGTGATATATCTGTGCAATCCGGACTGCGTAAGTCTGTTTCTCAAGAGATCTTAAAGCCCGGATGTTTAACATATGCGCCTAGGATCACCATCCTCATGATTGTTTGTATGAAGGCTGGATGCCGAAGCCAGAGATGTCCGAAGAGTGGATCCAGCTCTACGAACGATTATCTGAGCTCCCTAAGCTTGAAAGCATCTCCTTAGTCTTTGATCGACATGGTGGAGGTTTCGAAATGGATGACGATATGATCTTGCATGATTACCATTTCCGCAGCGCAGAGCTTGCCCAATTGCTTCACATGCTCAAAACACGCATCAAAGATCTCTCTGTCAGGCACATACAGCTGGATCGTGAAAGCTACGATCAGGATCATGGATCGATCATAGCTTCCACTTTGGAAGGGCTGCGAGCGTTGAGGTTAAGTTTTGTGCACGAGCAGCAAAGAGGAGAATCAGGGACTGTGTACAAGGTACGTCGTAAGCGTGTCTCCTCGTAATTTCACTCACGAGCCCCCATGAGATGTCCTGTCACATCACATTGCGAGGCTAAGTTTTTTTAGGTGACGGACTGTCACGAGGAATGGGCCAGTTTTCCGTCCGGATGGCTGGAGCCCGCCAAAAATTTACGTCACCTCACTCTCTACTCCGACCTGCCGACGGGATGGTTCCCAAAGGTCGACTTATGCAGCGTACACTTTGCGCAGCTCGAGTCCCTAGCCCTAGGCCAGTTCGTATTCAGCGATGACCGTCACTTCAAGTGGATTGTCGATCACTCTGCAACCTTGCAAGAGCTCTATTTCGACCACTGTTCCATATTATATCAAAGTGGTGCGAGTCAGGAACGGAACCGCTGGCTTGACGATGAAGGCTACCCGAAGATCAACCTCGACGATTCCGTCCACGGTTATTCGAGCCTGCCTGGGAATGGTGAAGAACATATTCTTACTCTTGAGTCGTATACAATTCGCTGGTCCGACGCCTTTGCGTTATTTTCAAGGTCTCTTACGAGCCTGCGTACGTTCCACTTTGGCACATCTTCACAATGGCAGTTTCGGACGCCCAACAGGCGCGATGACGCAAGTGCTGGGCATCCCATAATGCCGTGGGAAGGAGAACGTGATCTGAAAAACGAGCTTTTCAAGGAGAGATATTTAGTATACAACGATTGGGACGAAGATTATAACGTTCACTGGGAAGGTTCTTATGAGGATGTGTTAGACAAGAAATTCTGGACTGACGAGGAGCTAGCGCGGTTTGAGAAATATCCCCAGTGCACGGACAAAGACGAAGGCGCATTGAAAGAACTGCTAGGGAAGTTGGGTGTGACTTGGCACGGGAGGCATCACAGCTAGTGGCAAACTGATGATGATACGGAAGTATCCACCTACAGATAGCCAGCCCAGCCTCAATCATTCTCTTGAGATGGCGTTAATTCAGGGAGTTAGGCTGACTTCATCATTTCGGTCCCAAAACATCTTCGGGGAGTCACCTCATTAAGGTTTCCCGAAAGGCCTCATCTGTATATGATCGTACCCTTCCCGAAGCCCCAGAAAGTTTAAATACGGCATCACAAAAAGTCTCTTGGGTGACACGCGCACGCTCCACAAGTCCACGTCCAGCTCTTGAGTCATCGCGAGCCATGGCCATCTCCTTGCAAAATCGACTTCGCAGCGTGCCATCATACACACCCATACACATACTCTACGTTGCTCCATCAATACCATTCCAGACTCACCGGTAGCATTAAATCCTCGTCTTCGATAGCAATGCAGCCAATCGTTCAGTCCATCCTCACAGTGCTGCTCTTCGCAGCCTACGCCTCCTCCCACCATAGCCACAGCACTCGCGGCCTTCCCGGCGCTGTATATGCGTGTAATTCCTCAAACTGGGGCGGTGAATGTGTTTGGCGACCACTGGGCTTCAAGGCTGGCGAGCCTTGCTTGAGTGGGGAGATTGGGAACATGCCCGCGGGGTTCACTTTCGGCTCCATCGGCCCCGACGAATTCGGAGGGTGTCTACTATACAAGGGTACCGACTGTGACGACGACAAGCTCGGTTACCTGAAATGGCCGGGAACTGCAAATGTAGTGCCCGGGGTGCGGAGCATGTGGTGCTGGACGTGCAAAATGAGCGACTGTAGCGACATCAAGGATCCTTACGAGCTTCAAATACACAGGCACAAACCGGCGCCTCCGCGACCAACTTGAGGACGTATGTGGGGATTTAGAATACGGGAAGGGGGGTAGGTGAACATCGAAGGCGAATCAAAGAAATGTGGGTTCAGAGAAGTGTTGGTCTACCATCAAATGATCCACATTTCAAGAATCAACATCGACCTATATTACCCCAAAACATGCCATGCAGAAGACACTTTCATTCAATATATACCCAACCCCGTTCCAATTCCCGTTCCCGCATCTTAACCATCCTCCCCTGCCACATCACATACCTCACCGGCGTCATGCCTCTCGCCGTCTCCCCATCCCGATACCAGTTCTCGAACATAATCCTGCACGCCTCTTCAAGCATCCGCTCGTGCTTGTGACACAACATACCACCGCTACGCCTAGTGTACCGGCGGGAGAATCCAATAGGACAGAGAGCGGCTGCACAGGGAAAGGTCGTTGATGGTGGGAGGATTGTGGGTGCTACGGGATGGGTTGGCGAGACGTGGCGGAGGCGGTTGTAGATTGCTGGAGGGAGCGTGGTTGGGGGGTTTGTAGGCGGTGCGAACATGAGTGATGAGGCGGTGGAAGAGGCATGGCTTGTATTTGAAGAGCTTGAAGCTAGGGCGACTAGAGCGTTTGGAAGATGTCCATGGGGCTGGTGCGAAGTATATGAGGGCCTGCGTTGGAAAGGCATAGCTACAGTGGATGTTGTTAATCTTGTGCTTGGTAGCTTCTGCTGGGAGATGGGCGTTCGGTTGCGCTGGCGATGAGGTAGTGAAGGTGCCTCGGTGCGTGGTTATGATGATTGTTTTTCCAATGTAGGTGTAGCCGTCCAATTCACGCCCACTAATTCTCTTACACTTGCAGTATATGCGCTGTACCTCTCTTTCTTTCTTCTCCTCCTCTTGCATGACGAAACCCAATTACCCCCTCCTCCTTCCGACCACATGCAAACACCCACCCCTCTTCACTCAAGCTTGACACAATATTCCAATCCTCCATACTCCTTTCCATAGCTCCTTTTCTCGCCAAGATACCACTCCTCTTCATCTTCATCCATCGCCATACTCACCCTCTGCACCATCTCGCTCTCCTCCACAAAACTCACCCCGCACTCAATCTCCCAATCATCACCCCACTCGTCGATCCTAATCCGACGTGACTTGTACACCAGGTCGTCCAGCGTGACGACGTCGTCCCAGAGCTGCAGCATGTGCGCGTCGCAGAGCAAGTCGTTGATAGTGAATGTGCGTGTGCCCAGGTCGTCGGTGCGGGTGCGGCGGTGGGTAGAGGGGCCGGGGAGGCGTGTTGTGCAGCCGCGGGCGGTGCAGCGGTCTCGAAGGAAGGGGATGGAGAATTTGAGGTGTGCGTAGGCCGTGGTGAGTCTTTTGTGGATACATTTGAGGAGCCGGGTCATTGTTTTCTTGTGCCCTCCTCGTTGCGGGCAGGCCACGGGGACGGCCCATGGGCGCATCCCCATTGTCTTCTTCGGCCCAGGCATCCTCATATGCCACATTACAGGAGGGTAGGGGCGGTAGGTGTGGGCTGGGGACTGTTTGGGTGCGTGATATGGTCGGGCTGGATGCGCTTGACAGACATTCGATGTGAATGCTGGAGAAGAGATAGTGACACGGCATTTTTATGTCGCTTTGCAAAAAAAAAAAATATGAATTGTTGATGGTGGGGACGTCGCCCGGTAGTGAACATAAACGTTGGGTCGCGGTACCGAGCCTGCACCAGCTATCATCCACGGTCCATGGTGGAGCTGATATGGAACCAACTTTCAACAGGAACGTGTTGAACGGGTCCATATTAGGCTCGTCCGTACTTCAATCTTGCGCCTCATCTGGAATCCACCGCCTCAATCCAATCGCATCACGTTGCCACCGGCTTCTTTCCCGCCCACATCCCCCTCTTCAATACCCAAACTCCCAAATATCCTTCTGCCACGCCTCCGTCAACGTCTTGTCCGGCCCATACTTCTCCTGCCACTGCGTAAACCCGCCCCTCAACACCATCACCTTCTGGCTCTCCTCTCCCCCATCCTCCTTGTTACCGCCCTCCTTAATCTCCTCCCCCTCCTTCGTCACACTCTTACTCCCAGGATCCAGCCTCTCCTTCTCCCTCAAATACCTCAGCGCCGCGCTTGGCCCCCGCTGCTGACTCAACGCGCAGTGGAAAACCACGACGTCCTTGTCCTTCAGATTCCGCACGAGCTCCGGCGTCTTGTAGTCGAGCTCGTTGGACGGGACCCACGTGCTGCCGCGGATGTGGCCCCCAACGTGGTCGCTATCCCGCACGTCGATGATGGCGAGGTTGGAGGGGAAGGATGGCGCCAAGGGCGAGGCGTGCAGCTGCTCGGCGAGCTCTTCGCACGAGATGTAGGAGAGGCTGCCGAGAGTTATATTGGACATGGTGGTGGTGGGGTGACGGCGGGGCGTCTGGTGCGGAATGCGTCCGTGTGGCGGGGAGCTAGCGGCGGGTGCGAGGGGGATGTAGGCGTGTGTGCGATCGCGGTTCCGAGAAGATGGTAGCGCATAAACTCTTGCGTAGAGGTTGTGACGATGTGCTGGGGAGCGGGGAGGTCAATGTTTACAGTCGGGCAACAGGGATCTTGTGTATGGCGCGTCTGCACGTGAAAGCCCCCACACGCAGAGCTCGACTATCAGTTTCCTTCTTCGGAGAGACACACGTTCGCAACTGACACAAAAAGCTTGTCCAGAAGCTTATAACTGGGATCTAGCGAGCTCCAGACTGTCGCCGCATGCACAAAACTCACTGTCCCTACCTCAAGTTGACGCTGAGAACACGTAGGTGGTATTCACACGTTATATTTCATATACTAACGGATCGTCATTGCAAATCGAGAGCGAACTCAGTTGCAATCTTCAATGGCCTGGCTGCCTCGATGCAAGCCAGGGCGGTATATCATCGCGTCCTTGTCTCTAACCCCCACATCTATTTCGAGATGCCAAGCTCCTTGTAGAAAGCTTCCGTGCTCGGCTTGCGCCCCAAGAACTCCTCCAAGATGTCCATCTCCTCTTTGCTACCACCGCGCTCGAGGACCGTGTGTCTATACCTTCGGCCTTCCTTGCCGTTCATCGGGTGCTCCTTAAAGACCGAGTAGAACATGTCTGTGGAATAGACCTGTGACGAAAGGTAACCGTAGTAACTACGGCATATGTCAGTTTGCAGTCAGCTTGCCAGTCATCCGTAGCTCAACTTACCCAGCATCGTAACCGCCAATCAGATGACCGAATGTTGCCTGTCCATTGCCCCATTTCCAGTCGCCACTGATAGCTTCAGGTCCGTCAAGCTGCGAGATATCGTGCCTGAGCTTGTTGTAGGCACTCGTGATATCCAAGTTCTCGATGTCTTCGTGGCTCTTTGGCTCGTGGACAGTCATATCGAACATGCCGAAGTGGAGTTGCCTCAGGTTGAAAAGTGCATCGTTGACGTGCTTTGTGCTGATCAAGTTCGCAATGAGCGAGTTGGGGATCTGCTCAGCAGGCTTCTTGTCTGCGCCCGATGCCTCCTTGTACGCAGCCTCATACTCAGGGGAGAGGTGCGAGTAGTGGTGTGAGAGCGAACGCAGTTGCGAAGGGGTCCAGCACCAGTTCTCCAACATTTGGCTAGGTGCCTCGACGAAGTCGCGGACCGTGTTGGTGCCGTGGAAGCGCGAGTATGTGGTCTTCGAGACAAGGTCGTGGATACCGTGACCAAGCTCGTGGAAAAGCGTGACGACTTCGTCGTGCTTCAGCAGCGAAGGTTTCTTCGGGGTCGGCTTCGAGAAGTTGCACACGAGAGCCGTGGCAGGGTAGCGCCGCTTGCCATTCTCGTCAATGTACCCGGGCTGAAGGTTGAAGTTCGCTGCGTGGCCATACTTGCCGCCTCGCGGGAAGAGATCCAAGTACAGGTAGCCAACAAATCCAGCGCCTTCGCCTTCATCGTCCCACACGCTGAAGACCTGGACGTCCTCGTGCCAGACAATGTCTGAGCCCTTGCCTCCATCGGCCAGCGCGGTGCGGTCTTCGCCAGTGATTTCGACAAAAGCCAAACCAAAGAGCTCCTCAAAGATCTTCAGCATGCCCTGGATGGTGGTCTGGAGAGGAAAGTACTCGGCAATGACCTGCTGATCGAGCTGGAAATCTCGCTCTAGCATCAAACGGTCGTAGTAGCGATGGTCCCAAAGGAAGTACTTGGAGTTGTCATCGCCCAGACTCCGCGACTTGAGATCCTGCTGCTTTAGCTCCAACAGCTTCTTGATCTCCGTCTGACCACCAGGCGCAAGACGCGTGCGCAAATCTCCCAAGAAGTCATTGACCGTCTTGGGTGTCTTGGCCATCTTATCCTCTATCCGGAACTCGGCATGGTTCTTGTATCCAAGAAGGCGGGCAGCCTCGTCTCGCAGGAGGATAGCCTCGCGGAACAGGGGCACGTTGTCGTTGCACTTGTTTTCGTTTTCAACAAAGACGCGCTTGCGGGTCTCGGCGTTGGTCGCGTACTTCAAGGTAGGGAACAGATCCGGGTATTTGAACGTCAGCCAGAGCTTGCCCTTGTTCTCGCCCTCGCCGACCTTCAATCCGTCCACGACATCCTCGGGCACACCGTCCAGCTCTTCTCTCGTGAACCAGATGCCACCCTGTTCCTCGTTGAGGTTCTTCTGGAACTCGATGCTGATGGCGCTCAGCCTCTGTTTGATCTCCTTGAAGCGATCGCGCTGCGGGCCCACGGACAGATTGAGACCGTTGCGGATGTACGACTTGTGGTCCTTCTCGAGCAGGCGCTGCGATTCCGCATCCAAGGACTCATTCTTCTTCAGGACGGCATCGATAAGCTTGAAGACGTCCTCGCGCATGCTAGACTCGATGCTGAAGTCGTCCAGCAGCTTCTCCGCCTCGGTTGACGCATCGCGGAGGGCCTTGTCCGTGGACACAGCCTGGTAGAAGCCGATGATGTGGGACTCGATGGCCATCTTGTTGTCGTCGAGCGCGACGGGGAGGAGGACGTTCTTGAAGTTGGCGCTCTCGGGCGACACGTCCTTGACGATGCCATCTTGGATGTTCCGCGACCTGTCAATCTAGGCGACGTCAGCTCAGCGACCCGCGTGGTGGCCCTCGCGCGGGGTCCAATGCACTGCCATGAACAGACGGACGAGCAGGGAGCACCGAGGGTGGAGGGCGGAGAAACATACCAGCGCCTTTGTGTCGGTGACCAAGCTGTCGGGCGTGGCGGTGAACCTGGGCGGCAGCTGCGGGGGCTTCTTGTAGGCGGAGGGCGCCATGCTGCTGTTCATGAGCGGGCGCTGCGACTGCGTCTGCAACTGGAAGGGGTTCCTGGCGGGGCGGAGGTAGTGCAGGATGGAGGGTGCGCGGACGCCGAAGCGGAGAGTCGCCAGGATTGCGGAGAAGGAGATGAAGAGGGCGACCGCGACCAGGAACAGGCGGGAGAAGCGTGAGGAAGCCACGGTTGTGGAGTTAGCTGCGCGTCACAACATGAAGGGGGGTAGTTGTGCTGTACAAAATAATAGAGGCAAGGAAGTCAAGGACGCGCTTCACCTCGAGTAAAGATAGAGCAGAGAGCAGGGAGCGAGGGATGCAGTATGCAGGATGCACGTCGGCGCTTGGGGCTGGATGCTGTGAGGGCGAGCGTGATCGCTGCGGCGCAGCACTGACGCAGCCCGCGAATCTGCGCGAGCATTTGCCGCCCACCTGGTTAGGCCTCCCCAAAGGCAGCCTATCGTCCCCAACGTCGAGCGTCCAGAACGCCATGCCATGGCCGGCGGCGAGAAGCTGGCCATCATGTTTCATCGTGACGGGAAGGAGCCGTGTGCGGTGCGGGACTTGGACTGCTGGGCTTTGTGTCGCAGTCCACGAACATGGCCGTGACACTCACAGGAACCCACCACTAAATACACAGCAGTATCTCGAATCGCATTTCCATAGTGTACAGCGCAGCCTGTTTCTTCCATCAACAGGACCAGTAACTCTCAAGGTAGCCTCGCTCACACCGTGGCATCCGACGCCTCGTATCTCAGCCATCCAGCCTCATCCACTCTCAACTTCCCGCCATACTCCTACGAGAGGTCAGTTTGGACGTCTACTACATCGAGTAATCGGCGCAGGAGAGCTGGACACACCTCTTTCGGCTAAATGTACAAGCAGCGGCACAGTAGCCAGCTACTGCGCCGTCCGGCCACAGGACATTACATTACTACCGGAGTAATAAGTGCTTTCTTTTCCCTCCTGCCGTGCCTCAGACCGTCGTATGCGCCTTCACCGGCGTCTCCAGCATCGCGCTCCCGCGACTCCCACTACTCAAGCTCGCAGGCACAGTGATGAAGCCTTCCCACGCAGGGCTGTCAGGACTCCGACTGTCAATCCCCGCCTCCTCATCACCCTTCCTTGCACTCTCCTGCTCGAAGAACTCCACGCTCTGGATCCTCAACGGCTTCGCATCCCCCTGTGCCTGGTTAGGCGGTCCGATTTCTCTGACCTTCCATCTGGCAACCGGCTTCTCGTGGGGCTCGCGCTCGCGACCGCGGAAGAACAGGCGCAGGAAGGGCACAGAGGCCGACACGATGCCGCTGTTGACCTCGACCTGGCCCCACAGCAGAAGATCGCTGCCGAAGCGCGCGCTGTTCTGCGGCGATTCCGCCCACAGCGCCATTACCCACATGCGCACGCAGCTGGCGACGATGGCCATGATGCCGACGGAGAAGATGCTGACGAGGGCGAGCCGTTTGTTCATGGGCACCCTTAGGCCAAGGAGTGTCGGGATAGGCAAGAGCAGGATCAGAACATCAGTAAAGAGATTAACCGCGCCAGTGAAAAGCCACAGGCGCGTAGGATCGAAGCACTTGAAGTCTTTCTTCTGGGTGTTCGGGTCCCGGTCGAACTGAGCGAGGTAGCTTGTGACGTCGTAGCTTCCCGCCGGATTCTGGCACTGGAAGGCAGCGGCCATGGTGGTGGCGAACGTATAGGCGATGACGAAGGCGATGGTGCCGTAGACCATGCGGCGAAACGTGCGGTGCGAGGCGATATTCCGGTAGAAGAAGAGGATCGAGAGCTTAACAAAGCAGAGGGCGACACCGTATAACATACGGTAGACGTACCATGTGATCAACGTGCCTCGAACGGCGACTAAAGCCTGTGGTCTTTTCTCCTATGTGCATGTCAGCACAAAGGGTCGGTAGGTCTTCCGAGGATCTTACCGGCTTGCGGAAGAAACTAGGTCTAAACTTGCTGCTTGTTTGATCTTGGTAGTAGTTGACGACGGTGTTGCCCCAAGTGAGCACCTATACAATGTGTAAGTATGTGGAGCGTCCATTGAACGCTCGGACTAACCAAAGCGATGAACATCAGATGGTCAGTGGCCCCGACAACACCCATTCGATACCAGCGGCAGAAGTATCTGGTCCACGAATCAGTCAAGAAGTCAATTACACAATCCATCTAGTCGACGGACCTCAAAAGCACCATAACAGTCGACAAGCTCGTCAGCGTCACCCCCACAACCACCACGACCGTCCCCGGTCTCAAATACATTCTTTCACGAAGGTAAAACAGGCTCCAAGACACTGTCCTAGAGAAACATAAGTCGCGCACCCGTAAGCTCTCGGCTTACCGGACTGCGCAAAGAAGAAGAAAAGGCAAGAAGCAAAGAGCGACAGGAAAGCGATTCAACGAGTGTGCCTGAAGGCCTGGAGCAAGCTGGGCACGTATTATCCTTTTAGGCTTCCCCAGATTTCCCTCGCAGCCCTACACGGGTGAAGGCCGTCTCGCTATGCCCTGCAGGAGGTTCGCCACGCCCCTCATGCACAGCGTGCCTGCATCACCTGCATACCATACAATGTCCATGTCGTCCCGAGACTGCACATCAACGCTCGCCTGTCCAACGCGGCATAGTCTGCATCCTACACCACTCGACAAAACGACGCCATGCTACCTTCGCAATCTAATCCCTCCCCCAAAGTACCGCGCCATCTCGGAGCGTTTGTGAGAATAGGCAGACCCGTTCCTCCCGCGACAACCTCATCGGCATGATGGACGCAACAAGGCTAGCACAAACGCACATGACCACAGTGAAACATCGCGACGCGTTGACCCATCCAAAACACTCATGCACGGATCCCGTCCGGTCCATCACGTGATACCCACTTCCCTGGCCCGGGGTTGCTGGCATGCATGCGCATTGATGTGATGGGGTCTCGGGACGCACCGATGCCACACGAGGCGAGACGCACCCAACCACAGACCGCATTTTAGCCGGTGCGCAAACTCTAAACCAGGTGTGCAGGTGTGTGTGGTGTGCCAGGCTGAAACCGCACATCAGACACGGCCCGAAGCTCGATCCGATCTTCGAGCATGCCAGCGGTCGACTGGCTCGGTAGTCGAAAACGAGAGCCTTTGATGGGTTATAACGGGTACAATCACCATGATGGATGTTTGTCTGAAGAGTACCTCCCGTGTAGCGCGCACAATAACAAGTGACCGTCCTGCATTTCCGAGTCATCATAGAGACAGTTGTCGGAGTAGTGCAAGCCATCATTCTGCAGCTCAAGCATTCAAAACCAGATCTGTCAACTGACTCGTCAAGTAAACACCCATGTGACAATGGCATGCAATGCGCAATGGAGAACAGGTTCGGTATCCAAAATGTCATTTCATCCTACTTTTCTTCCGGCTGCGCGTGCCAGGCTATGGTTTATCTATATTTCTATTCGGTACTTTGCCCGCGCAACCCAACCCCAAAACAATGCGAGAAAGCCCAAGGAACCGGAAATTGTTGGGCCAAATATACAAGAATAGACGGATGAGCTGGAGCAAGCCAGCCATGTCGAAACGTGCGCACCCCCCCGCCCCATCGATACTTTTTCTCTTTCTTTTGAATCGGAAATTCGAACTCATGTTTCCATCGCGTCTAGTTGTCCATTGCAAGCTGAAGATTGACTGATCCCTGTTTTTTGCGCCCTGAAAATGCACGCCGTGAGGAGAACTTCTATGCTTTTGCTCATTGCTGAAAGCAACTTAGTCGTAAATGCAAACGTAAACCGCCTGATGTCGTTATGCTCGATCTAGCGCTCCGAGGCGCTCTCTGAAAACGTTTCCGGAAAATTTGAAACTCTAAAAACGCCGTTGTGTAATGCAGACCCAACCGGAAAGCCCGGCTAGAGTCCAAAATGATGTGATCCGTGTAGTGTGTAATGATAGACTGTGATGATAACCGCCTGATGCAATGCTGGTGAACCGTAAAAGATGTATGATTTGTGAGACCGACTCTGAAAACGGGAAATTTTGGGTAGGGTGATTGTGTGTGTGTGTGTGTGTAAATGTCAGTGCTGACCAAATGGTGGAGAGGATGATACACTATCGTCGGTTTGCCGGTGTATCGTAGATGGGTGTAAAAAGGAATTTCATGTCCAGTGTAACATCCGCCAGGCCATAGTCGTCGTTGACCGTTGTTACGCTACCCGTATCCAGATTTTTCGAGCTCGAATCGGAAGCGACATGGGTGCGAATGTACTTCAGCTGGCTGAAGACTTGTTGGAATCGATCGTCGGGCGGGGCCGTCCAGTCCTCGCGACGAGAATTTTGAAGAAATAGCTTGGCAAGGAAGTAGTAGTGGATTCCGTCTCGACAGAAGCCGAGAGGCCTCTGCTTGGTACCATACTGAAGCTGCATGTCTGAGTCCCACTGCTTCTTCCAGAGCATGAGGGCGTACATGGTACTGCGAAGCATGCCCTGGGTTTGAGAGTGTTGGGTTCCAGTGCCATCAGTCGGAGTGACAGCACCGCTACTACCGCCACTGGCTGTTCCCTCGTGCGATTGAGGCGTGCTGGCACCACTGGACGAGACCCCGGCAGCGCTGGAGAGTTGGCGTTGAAGCTGGAAGATGTGAACATGAATAGCATGGATCAGGACGAATTTGGAGTAAACGTTGGTGGCGCGATGGGGCAAGTTGTTTCCTTGGTGAAGCAGAACGAGGACGTCCGACATGACGAGCTGTTTTGCGCGTCGAGTACCAGCATAGTTGTTCGCCTGAGCTTCATCGCCTCGGAGGCCTAGCGCATTTGCACAATCCTCTGCAGTTCTCGCTTCCCACGCCGCATCGTCCGCTGGCAAAGGAAGCTGGATGTCGTAGATGTCCAACAGCGGCTGGTTGTTGAAGAATATGACAAGAGAGGCATCGATCAGAAAGACAAGATGCATCACACGTATTCGTGTCTCCTGCTCTAACCATCGTTCCCAGGACCAGGTAGCGACGTCGCTCACATTCATCGGTCCAGGCTGGTGGAGGGCGCTCGCGTTCGGATGCCCAGAGGGCAAAGGTCGCAACAAACCCAATTGTTGCACGATATTGGCAAGAATCCAGAAATCTTCCCGAGCCTGTTGCCTTTGTTTTTGATTACCATGCCACACGAACAACGAATGAATATGCACCAAAGCCTGGACTTCTTGAATATTACCAGCAAGTGGCATGCTTTTTTCTACAACACCCATAGCTCTTTCAGAGGCCTGCTTATACAGCTGTGAGGACCTCAGTAGCGATGCCCTCACCATTTCCATCAACCAGCGAACTTCTTTTACACCAATCCTTTCCGAATACACCGCTCCGATGCAGACCATGGTGAGAATCAGGCCGTCGTATGCATTGAACAAATCGAGGGACGAGTGAATCATTGGCCAATGGTTTTGATAATGTTTGTACAGTTTGAGAAAATGCTTCAAGTTATCCGCCGTCAACAGTCCCTTGAGTGCTTCGTAGCCATGCGCGGCGTTCGATCCGGGTGTCAGTTTGGAAGGCGCAGGGAAGCAGAAATCCACCAAGGCGGCCGCCTTCTTCTGCAGCGGGTCGAATGAACCAAAATTCCAATGGGCAAAAACAGAGTCGGTCGCAGCAAATCCAGAATCCGAGTACAGTCCACCAAGCAATGCATCACATGGGGTATCATCTAGGGTCTAAAAGGGGTTGACAGTCAGAGCACCTCCCGATTTAGTGGGGTGTGGACCACTCGCCATACTTGAGTTCATGAGGAAGTTATCCTGGGATTGACCATCAACGTTGCCGTTGAAAGACCCGTTCCAACGCGCCGAGTGATCCTGTCCGTTGGAAAGACCGTTGACGTTGGGCAGAGTCGGACGTCCGTAGGAGGCAGGGTCTCCCTCTTCCTGCTTCACGGACATGCTGGTCGGGGCGATTTCCTGGTGTCCCATGGCACTGTCGTAGTTGTAGTGCTGCTGGCCATTTGTAACGGCCGTCGCAGACTGGCTCTGTTGGTTGCCATAGGGGCTCATGTCGTGCGAGATGTTGTTCGCCATGCCGTTGGCTGGGCGGAAGTCGTTGAAGTTGAGACGCGAATGTCCCATGTCGAGAGCAGACATGCTCCGGCGGTTCTCTTCGACTCCGCTACCGGGGCGAATCAGACTGTTGGACCTGGAAGTCCTTGCGGACATGGACTGATGCGCGTTCATGGGAGGAAGGCCATCGCCGTAGCTGTCAGTCTGCATGGAGGCCATGGGCTGCATGTTGCCAAGCGTTGTGCTACCATAAGCATTGTCCGAGTAAGGCATGGATGTGCCCATGTGGTTGAGATACGAGTTGGCCTCAGCGTTGCTCGGCTGTCGGTTCTTTTGCAGATGCGACTGCGCATTTTGCAGATGGCTCGCACCGGTGGGGTTCCCACGACGAATTGAGCATTTTTGGAAATGACGCTTCAGGATATCACTGCGTGAGAAGGTGTCCTTGCAGAGATGGCACTGATACGGGCGCTCGCCGGTGTCTGAGGTGGTTAGCAGCGGTACATGACGCGTCATTTGGGATCAACTCACGTCGCAGAAGATGGCGCTTGAGATGCTTGAGGTGGAGGTAGGTCTTGTTGCAGTGCGGGCACTCGTATTTGCCCTCGGCGTTCTTTGTCGGGTTGGTGATTGTCTTACCGACAGCGGGGCTGGGGCGGCCAGGATGGGTGGGCAGCACGCCACGACGCCCTTGCTGTCCGACGACGTGCACAGGTTCAGAGTCTTGGTTGGAGAGGACTGGTGGGTGCGGGTAGAGGCCCGGATGTCCCATGCCCATGCCGCCGGCGCGTACGTCTTGAAGTCCAGCCGTGAGCGCGTTCTGGCCTAGCGCGTTGGAATGCGCGCCTGATGTGGGAAGAAGCGGCGCCTGGGAGTACGAGGCGCTGGACATCAGGTACGAAGGTGAAGGTTGGAGGGGGCGCAGAGGGGGGTGCTGGGAGGTGATGGGCGGGATGGAGGCGCCCGAGCCCGGCGCGGTAGCGGCGGGGGTGTGAGGCGTGATGGGCGTCTGCGGATTGCTGTTGTGATGATTGTAGAGGGTAGGGTAGGGCTGGACGCTGCCGAGGGGCGGCAGGGTGTTTTGCTGGGAGCCATTGTACGACTGTCCTAGCGATGGGTACTGGGGGTTGCCGTTGGCGTTGGGTGCGCCGGGCTGGCGGAAGCGGTCGTCCATGATAGCTGAGTATGACAGTGGGAGAAGGAGGAGACGCGACCAATTAGTGTGCGGGCCGCTGGACCATTCGACGGAGGGGCGTGGCAGGGTGCGTGGGACAGGCGCAGACAAGGACGAGTCGGCGGCACAGGACTACTCTCTGGCGTTGGGGAACGATGGGCCTCGAAGGAGCTTGCGGAGCCGGGTGGGTCTCTCTTGAGATGGGAGCGGGAATGCGCGTCGAAGATGACCCGCGCTGGATTGCTTGTTGGATGGAGCAGCGGTGGAGAGAGAGAAATGGAGTCTGGAGCGCGGGACACGGCGTGCGCTGCTGACCTGATGGGTGGTGGCAGACGACAAGCAATAGTGAGCCGTGCTATTGATGAAGTTTCGCTGGCGCCGGCAAATTCACGCGGCGACCAGGGCAGGTGTGCAGATCGCAGGGCCCACCGCTTCAGCCTCAGCCGGTCGACCAAGTGGAGCGCTGGCACGAGGCAGCCAGGAACAATACGGTAGAAATGCAGGCGCGCGCAAGTCGAGCGATGGCGGATGGCGGACGGCGGACGGCGGACGACCTTGGGCTGGTGTGGGCTGGCTCGGAGAGAGGTGTTTGGTGGAGGGCAGTGGTACTGACGCGGAGCAGTGGGAAAAAAACCAGAGGAAGGCGCGGCTCTAGGAAGGCACTGTCTCCGAAGCCGCGGGCGCGCCTTGGTTTCCCTGCTGCTGTGCTGCACAAAGGACGCCGGTGCTGGCCGGCGGCGAGTCGACGTAGCAGCTAACTAACGACGCAGAGCCTGAAGCGGTAAAGCAGCGGTGGCCTGGGCGGGATCGAGGGCGTGTGCAGAGGGCGCGGCAGGGGTGGTTCGAGTGGGCGTGTGCAGCGCGACGTCTGGAGGGTGCTCGACGAGGGCTGGTGGTGCTGTGCGTGCGCTGGCGGCAAAGGACGAGGACGGGGACAGGACGAGGACGGGGACAGGACGAGGACGAGGACGAGGGACGCTGCGACTCACCAGTGCCCCCAACAGGCCAACACGTTCCACAGCTGGCTGCGAGCACCGTGGGTGCGTGTCGGCGTCGTCCCGCGGGCCTTGCAAGGGGCCGTGGAGGCGCCCTGAGCCTCAGCGTGGCCGCCGACCACGTGATTCGCGCCGAGGGCTGCTGCACGATGACGCCCCATGTCCCGTGTCCCGTATCCCATCCCGCGCCTCACCCACGTAGGTAGGCCGACAAGTCCATCGCCCGCTCAGGCCGCGTGCAGAGCGCCTGTCTGTGCAGTGCAGTGTGCTGCTGGGTGCTGCTGGGTGCTGCTGGGTGCTGCTGGACGCCTCGGATCGGTTGCCGCAGCAGGCGCGCTGGCTCCGAGAGGGCCCGACGATGCGCCGCGCTCCAGCCTCCTCGCAGCAACGCACTCAGATAGCGGCTGTGGCTTGCAGGCTTGCAGGGCTGTTTATTCCCGCCTCTGAAACACGTGCAGTGCCGGCCATCTGCCAGCCTCACTGCACCTGCGCGGGCGACGGCCTCCAAGGGTTCCGAAGCGCCTGCTCCTGCGCTGTGCCGGCGACGCGACGAGTGACCAGCGCGATGCCACGCTTCTCGACGGCGAGCGCTTCGCAACGAGAGCGACGCAGCCCAACGAGCGTGACGCATCCCGGGAACGATGCAGCACAGCACAGCGCCAAGGGTCCCCCCCCCCCGGCTGCCATTGCAACGGCCGACGCCATCTCGCATCGCACCAGCTCGGCTTCGTCTGCCTGTGCACTGTGCACTGTGCAGTTGCCGCTTCGAGAAGGCTGCATGGAAGACGGCTTCAAAACAGAGGCCAGCGCGGCTGCAGGGCAATGTCGCCAGTTGCATCTCGTGCTCTACGCGCGCCTCTCGCTGCTCGTCCAGAAGCCCAGCCGCTCCATGGTTTGGCACCGGCACCGTCAGTGAGCAAATGGATGAGCTTACGTACTCGGCGTGTTCGCACTGTTCGCCAGGCCCGGTCGAGCGCCGGGGTCCTCAAAGCAGCATCCCGCCCGTAGCCGATTCCAGACGGTGTCGCATCCGACGGGGCAGGTGCGTCGAGCTGCCCCCCGTGTCAGGAAACCCATCGCAAGTGATATCTCGACCTCGTCCCACCGCGCACTCTACACCCTACACACCGCGGGATGCCACTGTTCAACCTGGTCCCCTGGGATTCGTCCTCCGCTGTACCACGTTGCGAGAGAAAGACCCGAGGCACCACCGCACCAACCCAACACGAGTACGACGCCGGGCCACGCGGGAAGGGAAGAATCTTCCGCTCACCACCAACTTGACCATCGCAGCCATCGTCAACAGCAAGACTAATCAGCTCGGCCTCGCCTTCCTGTCCGAATCTTCCGCTTGCCCATTTCTGCTTAGCAGCCCATGCCGAATGCCCAGCGCTGCGCTGCGCCAGTGGCTCACCGCCGGAGCGGATGGTGCCCGTGGCCAGCTTCACGTAACCATTTTCAAACCCTCGACGTGTTTTCGCACCGACTCCCAGCGCCTTTTATGCAAATTTGCAGTGCGATTAAGCTCAAGTCCCACTCACCGTCTCCCACGCCTGACCGCGGAGCCTCAGAAGGAAGCATCCGCGAGCGCGCGAGTGATGTCGTGCATCAAACTTGCAGCTTAGCCGGGCGCTCCTCACCGGACGCCATTCGTGATCCTTCTTCCAATAATTCCACTGCGCGCTACACGCCCTGGGACTGCCATCGCAGAGAATGGGCGCCACGTTAGCCGTTGCAATTGGCATCGTTCGTAAGGTATCACTTGTTAGCGCTGCTAGCGACTAGCTCGGATGCAGTTGGCCGATCCTCTGCAGTTGTTAGTCAAGTATAGTGAGCGCCTCAGGTGACTTGGCCGCTGGTTTGCTGTTCATCATTCCTGTTCGAGCGGAGCCTACCTGTGAAGGATTGCTACCTGCAGCTGCGCACCTCGTCCCGGGAGTGTATGCTATAACCGTTGCCCAGGTCGCAAAGTATTGGCCCAAGCCCTTCACTCCCATGACGCGTGTGACGCCAGGGACTTGTGTCCGTTGAGCCCGGTAGCCAATGCTCGCCTGCCAGCTGCCAACGGGCGCATCTTTGTCGCCCACTCCAACCTCACTCATACGTTGAAACAATACCCTTTTCCCTCCGCACTTCTCGGCTCTGCAGAAACACGCTGGCATCGCGTGTTTCTCGCGTCGAGAGCATGTAGCCAATGCTGGTGCGCGCGTCCCACAACGCCCGTGAAACG
This sequence comes from Karstenula rhodostoma CBS 690.94, assembly GCA_010093485.1. Classification (NCBI taxonomy): domain Eukaryota; kingdom Fungi; phylum Ascomycota; class Dothideomycetes; order Pleosporales; family Didymosphaeriaceae; genus Karstenula; species Karstenula rhodostoma. The sequence continues at coordinate 886,743 of MU001503.1, forward strand.
GCCAAGAGGCCCAAGGATTCAGAGGGCGCCATGTTTTCACCATCTTCTCGACTGAGGCGCCGGATGCGACTCGTCACTTCATGGCAACTTTATTTGGCGCTTCCGCACTCCGTTGCGCAAGATAACCCCGCATCACTCCGCCTAGGCGCCTCCATGTATATATTCTACGTGCACATGGCCCGTCTCCATGGCACCGCTGTCCATGTTCTTGGAACAAACGAAGAACCTTTCCTGACCGTGCGCCATTGCTACGTGAAGATTTCTGTCGCCTGTCTGGACGTGAATGCATGCACTACAGTACCATGTTTCAATCGTTTACATTTGCAAGCACCCAACTTACTTACCCCCACCGCGTTGCGTTCCCTCACTCCTCTCGTATGGGGTCAATGTTCTAGCGTACTCACTTCATGGACTCAAGTTACCCCAAGCTAAGCTATAGTAACTTGTAGACGCTTTGCGCATAGCCCATCACTGTGTGAACACATGGGGGTTCCGAGCAAACCCTGACATTGTCGGATTGAGACTGGCACCTCAAAACAACGCCGAGTCACCCCGCTTTCTACACGCGCGTACTTGGTTCGTCTCTCCAGGCTTATCTGCGACAGCATTCTCTTGAGATGTGTCTTGCACATCGGAGCCAAATTTTTGATATCATCGACATTGTGCTACTTGGTACAGTGCCTCCGCATTCGCTATTTACATTCCTGTTCCTGTCCGAGTCCATGTTTTACGGGTGTTGAGTTTTGGCACTGGCTCCGCGCTCGAAGAATTTCCATTGGCCCTCGGGTGCCTGCTCCTCGAGCGGTTCCCAGCTGTAGGTTTCATCAGCGCATATCCTGTAGACATTGTCGTGTTTGAGACTTACATCTTCGCCTTCACCATCTCGTCCACGAGCTTGTGCTCGCCCTCTGCGACCTGGATGACCTCTTCAATCAGACCGGCACCGAGCCTGGTCTCGAGCTCGTTGATTCTGTTCGCGTAAGCTATAATCTCCAATCGAGGAATGTGCACCTACGCCTCCACAGTGTATTGCGGCTCCGAGGGAATCTTGATTGGGGATAGGGTCCGCTCAGGCTGGTAGTTCACGTCGCCCTTGAATGCTTTGACATGGGCGGCTCGCTGTTCCTGAGTGCGCATGCCTGGCGGGAAGTTCACATGTTTCTCTCCATCCCACTCCGCCTCGCGTGACCTTGGGTCAACATCACGGAACTTTGGCGGCTCGACAACAGTTCCCTGCGAGGTTTGGATGGTTTGGAATGCCGATGGGTCTTCGTGAACTATATTCTGGACCCTCTCCTGCCACCGCGCCCATCCTGCGGGGATTGCCTCCTCGATGATCTTCAGGCGATGCTTCGTGAGCGCTTCAGTCGACTGGCGGTAGACGGAGGACTCCGGGATCTGCTGGAGCTTGTCGAGCGTCGACGTGTAGTGGTATAGGAGCGTCGAGCGCGGCGACGGGTGGGTGAGCAGGCCGGTGAGGCCGGTCGGTGCGCCGGGCTCGAGGTATTTGCCTTGCCTGACGGCGGCGAGAAGCCGTGCAGCTGCCCTCATGGTTGTTGTGGTGGTTTGGAGCGGGGTGGGGGTTCAATTGATGGGCAAAGTAGTGATGCCGTCAAGGGAAGTTGCGATGCGCCAAGCCCCGGGGAACCAGATCCCTGTCGCTGGCGTTGGCGCTCCCTGTGGACATTCTGTACTTCCGCAGCGCATTAGCCCCGAGCCCCTCTCATTACTTGCCTACCACTCAGAAGCCACCAGGGACACGTTCACGATCTCCTTTGCAGTCCCCCCACGCTCCATTGCAGATCTGCCAGCGCTGCGATCGGCCCAGATTCTAGAGGCCAGCCTGGCGCGGACAGGACGCAACCCGCTGCGATGCGTTCCGTATTCTTCTCGCTCCTGTCGCTCGCGACGATTGCTACCTCGGTCGCCATAGAACCGCGTGCACCTCTCAAAGGCGATAAAACCGACGATGATTGGGAAGAAGAGGTTGTGCCGGATACCATATTCAATGGCCAGACCGTGCCACCCATGAAGGAACTTGGTACAGACGTGGACAAGGAAATCGGTCATGGGAACTGGTATGGATATCGAGCGCATGTGTTCTTACAGCAACTGACGACCGCAGGCTCGTCGAATACTACTCGCCCTCGTGCCCGCACTGCATGCGCTTCAAACCCACGTGGCAAACATTATACGAATTCTACTACACATCCAAACCCATTATCACATCGCAAGAGAGCGACGAAGACGGCCTCAACTCTTTCACCCGATGGTACGATTTCAAGTTTGCGAAAGTCGATTGTTTGGCATATAGGGACACGTGTGGGGATCATGATATCCAGAATTATCCTTCTATCGTACAGTACAAGGACGGAAAAGAGATCGCGAAGAAGATTGGCGAGCAGGAATTGACAGGCTTGAGCGGCTGGGTGGAAGAGGTTTTGGAGGCTATCAAACCAGGCTCGCGCAAGCAAGGTGGTCCGAAACTGCCAAAGGTTGGCGCGAACTCCGTCGAGACGGGACCGGAGACTGAGGATGAGATCAAAAAGAATGAAAAGGCAGCTGAAGCCGCAAAAGAATCCACTTCTGCAGCTCCTTCAAAGACGAGCGAGCCAGCCAAGGTGGTCAAACCTACGCCTGCGAAGCCTACGTCGACCCCGAACTCCTCTGGTATCTCGGTGCCCCTCGACAAGGAGAAATTCCAGGAGCTCGTCACAACTACAACTGATCCCTGGTTCATCAAGTTCTATGCGCCTTGGTGTCATCATTGCCAGGCTATGGCCCCGAACTGGCAGCAGATGGCCCGCGAGATGCAGGGCAAGCTCAACGTTGGAGAGGTTGACTGCGAGGCGAATAACAGACTTTGCAAGGATGTCGGCGTCAAGGGGTACCCTACCGTTCTCTTCTTCCGCGGAAGCGAGCGTACCGAGTACAACGGCATGCGTGGACTAGGTGATTTCATTGACTATGCAAACAAGGCTGTTGCGGTGGGTGAGGGTATCCGAGACGTAGATCTCGCACAGTTCAAGGAGATGGAAGAGACCGAAGAAGTCATTTTCGTGTACTTTTACGACCACGCAACGACCACGGAAGATTTCCAAGCGCTTGATCAGCTCCCTCTCAGCTTGGTTGGTAAGGCAAAAATTGTCAAGACGAATGACAAGGCTCTATTCGACCGCTTCAAGATCTCTACCTGGCCGCGCATGATGGTATCTAGGGACGGAAAGCCGACATACTACGGCCCTCGTACGCCCAAGGAGATGCGCGACACGCAGAAGATGCTGTCCTGGATGAAGTCAGTCTGGATCCCAATCGTCCCAGAACTCAAGGGCGAAAACGCTCGTGAAATCATGGATGGAAAGATGGTCGTACTTGCGATACTCGACCGAGAGAACAAGGCTGAGTTCGAGGTTGCTAAGCGCGAGCTCAAGAACGCCGCTCTTGAATGGATCGACAAGGAGGACCAAATGTACCAGCTTGAACGCCAAGAGCTCCGAGACGCGAAGCAGCTGCGTATCGAAGAAGCTGAAGATAAAGGAGATCAGCGAGCTCTTCGCGATGCCAAGGGTACCCGCATCGACATGAATGACATCAAGCGCAAGCAGGTGGGTTTTGCGTGGGTGGATGGCGTCTTCTGGGAGCGCTGGATTCGCACGACCTTCGGCATTGATGTGAAAGATGGTGAGCGGGTCGTGATCAATGACGAAGACGTAAGCCAACCTCCGAGAACATTCCCCGTTCTTTGACTAACTCGGTTTCTAGAACAACCGTTACTGGGACGTCAACATCAACGGCGAGCTCATCCGACCCAGCCGCTCCTCCATCCTAGACACCGTGAAGGAAGTAACTAAGAACCCACCCTCTATCAGCCCCAAGTCCACCTCTGGGACTTTCATGTCCTTCTTCCACTCCATCCGCAACTTTGGTTTCGACCATCCCATCTTTGCGCTCGGCCTGGCCGTTGTCGGCATCGCTGCCTCGTATCTTGCCAAGAGGCGGCGGAGAACAGGCGCGTACTTTCAATTCGGGGAGAAGGACGGGCTACTGGGTGGTCTGGGCAAGAATGACTAGAGATCGGATGTGTGTAAAAGATGGTGTATATTGGGGTGTTGGGTTACAGTGGGTGCTTGTATGATACGTTTTGGCATTTTCCATTGTACTTGGCGTGGCGTAAAGGCGTTGGCTGCCGGGGATTGGGCTTGGACTGGGTTCTTGGAGAGACATAGAGGAGAGAGGAGAGTATGTGTAGGATGTAGGTTATGAGAGTGATATCAGTATGCGTCTGAGGATGCGGACCAGTGTGGCCTTGCTTTTGAATTCGTACAGCTAATATGGTGGATATTTAAGTGATTATTTCTCGAGTGCTTGATAATGCCGAACCACACTAGAGACGGCTTCATTTACCTGATGGTGTATAGACAAGACTACCGCCAGTTTAGACAATGTCCGTACAGCGAGTTGTGAAAGCTTTCAAGATATCAGATCTTTCATAAGCTGGTTATTCCTGGGGGACGTCGGATTTGATAAGTCTCTAAAGCCGAAAGAAGACGATGCTTCGCTGACTTGCACATACGCGTAAGAGCGAGCCTCGCCTTGCAGCATAGTAATGCATGAAAGGATAACATGACGATCCAACGTTGTCAGCACAGTGCCAACTAGGCTGCAGATAGGCAACATGCCCCTGCTACGTCATGTTACACAGCACAATACATAGGCATCAAAACGGCTATCGTCATGCAACGGCGTTATTGCGGGGCTTGCTGCCTGTGCGCGAATCCTTGGTACCGCTGTGCATGACTAATGGAACCGAACCGCGCCTTCCGCGTTCCAAGGTTAAACGTATCTCCTCACATCAACTCCGATACATCACCTCATCTATCATTCGTTATCCGATAACACCCAGGAGCCTCCAACCATGCAATGGATATCCACCAGTAACCCCGAAAACGCCAAAACTACAAACAAAGAATAATGCACATGCAACTCTAGATAAAGAGAAGAAGCGTACAATAGGTGTTGGTTATCACTTGTTCTCGCCCTGGAGCTGGTCAACATCTATGCGGCTACACATCAGGATGAGGTACTCACCAACGCTAAGTCAATCGTCTCTCGAAGTGCCATAAGTTGCAATGAGGTGAACCTCTTCTGCAGAGTCTCCACACTATCGGTGTGATCGATTTGCCGGGTCTCAACACTATCGATGGTATCGATCCCGCATGAGTATCCACTTTCTGAAGCTTGGGAGCTAACTCCTGTTTGCGGGTATGTGGAGGAGCGCCCTTGCAACGAGACCGTTATTGAACTTCCTACCGCAATGATACTGTCGATTTCGGCATTACTGTTGGTAACGTAATCAAGAGGAAGGTTGCAAGCGTCGTTAACGTCTGCAGTAACATCGAAGTCTCTTGGTTCGATAACCGCACCGGTGTTCGCCTCGTCATGTTGTGCGCCTATAGCCGCAAGGTCGTTCAATCCCGTGGCGACCACGGCGTCGGGGGGTGATGTGTTCGAATCATTGGGGGTGGAGAGGCTAAGTCTTGACTCTTTCCTGGCGTCAGTCACAAGCTCAGTCGTTGGACTGTTCGATTTGTGTAAAGCTGGCGTAGGACTGACGGCAATCAACAGACTATCATCGATACGTATTGCAGGCACTTCTCCTTTGGGACGTGACGTGTTTGGACCTTTCTCAGTCAACGCAGGAGAGCTTTCCATCGGCCAGGCTGCGTCTGATGCGTCCTTGGAATCGTATAAAGTCGAAGAATGCTGGCTATACCCTGGATACTCGAAGTCTTGTGGCTGGTTCAGGTATGACGGATGGTACGGGGGTGTGGAGGGTTGGGGAAGTAAGTAGTAACCCCCGGGTAATGGGACCCAGTTCCAACCATCCCACCGGTAAAGCAATGGGAGCCAACACTGACGCAGAGGGCCATTGGCCATATCCCAAAGACTTTGTGTCTCCCAATGGCTCGGTTTGGATCCTAAAGAGTTTCCAGTCTCAGGAACATCGTCCGCTTTGTTCGTGAACGACTGCCCGTGTGGATTTCTCTCCTGCTTTTCTTCCTCTTCCTTGTTTCTCTTCTTCTCCTTTCGCATGGCTCGCGACTCTTGGATCTTTTTGTGGGTGAACGTCGCCTTTCGTCGTTCTTTGGAGCTAAGCTTCGAGGCCTTTGGACTGCCCACGGGGATGTCGGGTGCTATTTGGGACGTGTACGCCGATTCTTGAGTCGAGCCATACTCTGCTAAGGTTATTGAGACGTCCAGGGTCATGGCCGAGCAACAACTTACCCAATGGCTGTACCTCTCTCTGGGCACCTTGAGCAACACGCGTCCGACTTGGGATATGCGCAGCTGTATTCGCACCGGGACTACCAGTGGCGCTATTCCTGTACCCATATGTACGAGACCCTGGCGCAACTGCCGCGAGACTGAAGGCCCCGACCACAGCGCCCTCCGTGGTGTAGCAGTCCCTTGACTGCGCCAAAGGCGCTCGGCTAATCTGATCTTTGGATGCGATCGCTGCGGCGCCAGCCGTAGGTATAGCAGTGGTCAAATGTGGCCCATCTTTCGCGGCATCGAGAGGAAGCTTGTGTTGCGAACTGTGCTGCGGGGGTGTCGTCCGCGACTCGTTTCCGGACTCGTTACCCCGGCGAGGTGCCATCTGGCGTGCGGTGGCGGTGGGTCGAATCTATTTCGCGACTGTATTAGCGGCAAGGTCGGCGGATGTGCGCGTGTGTATTCCACCGCGGGCAGGTGCTTCATGGTTCCTGCACAACCCGGAGCTTGCAAGAAGGAGCAACGACATTCGAGATCATACCTGGATTGAGAAACGTCACTCCTTGAAAGGTCCCGACATGCTCTGGGGCTCCTTTCTCCTTTCTGCGTCGGTTGTTTTGGACTATGTTCCGTCCGTTGTGTCGGTTGTAGACCTACAGCACCAGCATGCAAATGACGCTTGTGAGTTCACCGACGGCACCCCTGTCAAGCAGCACGCATTCGGAAGGACTGCGCCCCCTAGGAACACCACCACCCCACCAGACAACATCGCCGCAGGTTGCAGAAGGGCAGAGAGCAGATGCATTTTAGACGTCGAAATATGGGTTGCAACGCGCACATGTCATGTCACTACGCATTTTGGAGCAGCTGCTTGAGGCTTCCCAGGTTCTGCAACATCCCTCTCGCCTGCTCCCTGTGCAGATTTCAAGTGCCGAGCGTCACACCAGATTATGGTCGTTTTGTTTCTCGATTGCGGCTCGACGTCCATTACATTGGGTCTGCTACAAAAATCTCATGCTACCGTCTCCAGCTTCTCCCGGGACATGTCCCGACGTAACGTAGCCTGGCACGCAAGAGCACATACCAGTCCTATGTCCACGGCGAAAGGCATGGCAACCATCAGTCGTTCGCCCGGGGTAACTTTAAAAGCATTCTTCCAGCTCTCAACAACGATCAACAATATACAGATTGCTACGAGACTCGGTGCAAACCTTGACGCTCGACGATATGCAGCCATGCACGAGCAAGCGTAAGCCGTGCTGAAAATCGCAATTCCCCCAAGTTTTGCAGCATCTGTCAGACGCGGCAACCGGCCGTTGATGAACTGCGATAGAATTAACCAACTAGAGATCTATTTCAGTGTTTTTCTTACCGTCTGTGTCTGCTCTAAAATAGGGTTGACGCTCGCATGTCTTTCTTGAATGAGGTAGAGTCCACTCATAGCAACGCTGGAGACGAGCATCCCCCCGCAACATATGGTATCCACTGTGTTCCAGCCATAGCTCAATACGCGGTAGGCATTCCTGTCAGAGTGCATATATACGTCGGCTGCGACTCTAGACTGCTTCTCCGTGGCCCTGGCTTGGCTGACCTTCGACATGTCAAATCGGTTGTCGTACTCCAGAGGACTATCTTGAGGATATCAGAACAGTATAAAAACAAGAAAAGATAGTTTTGGTAATGCACCGTACGCGAGCACCAGTCTTATGTTGAAATGTTGACGAGGTGGCTGTGTCGAGCAGCTGAGAACAGAGGAGGCCGCTCACCTGCAGCCTGCTCGGCTGTTGCGACAAGGCAAGATTTCGGTTCATGCGACTTTATTCTACCAGAAATGGAACCAGCACCCGCGCAAGACTGGATCGAGGAGAGGCGTAACAAAAATGTACATGCTACACCACCAGGTGGGCTTCACGCACCGCAATTCTGCCCTCGACACTGTATTAAAGCGTCACAAACCTTGTTTTCGCGTGGGATGACGACGACGAGGTATTGACGTGGCAAAAGATCTTCCCATCCAGCTCCACAGCCACACAGCCAAGCACATGTTCAGGGAAGTGTCATGAGCTTTTGTCCGGCGATTGGAGAGCGACCGCGCAATCACCTTAGTCGATTCCAATGAAGGCCTGCCTGTCTCCTAGGTTAGGTTAAATATCGAAGAGGACAAGCCACCCTGGTGGCCAGAGCACCTGTTGCATCATAGGAGTGGCGTAGATGCTTCGGATGGTTCTGGTCGAGTCCACCTGGGCAGCAAACGATCTATTGGGAAGTGCCGTTGACACCGAAACGTACCGGTTCTGTGCTCTTCGCGTCAGTATAAGCATTGACGCCCCCTTTCCCTGCAGTATTTTCTCTCAACCCCACGCCCTTTCATCCCATCACCCTGCACCTGACCGCGTTCCAGTAGCTCATTCTCTTGTCCACTCCCACCCTCTGGTGGGCTCCAGGAGACCGCCGGCTGCTGCGGTATCTGGACGTGTTTTCAGCATTCTGTGCGTGTTCTCACGCCTTCCAATTTCCTCCTCCAGTACGGCAAGCTCTCTCCGTGTGCAACGACAACTGCGCTTGAATTGTGAGCCGCGCACCACACCTATAACTCAGCGCCCCACCAGCTGCGCATCGGTGTGGATTTTAACTAACAAGGATGGACCGAGACCCTCCGGATGATCGCCGGATGGCGCGCCGCATGGCGGTGGCTCTACGCATATGCTTCACTATGATGCTGGCACTTGGCATAACGGACTTTTTCGGTGGCCTTGCTCTACGTCACCCGGAGGCTCCAATTCGGCAAATTGGCAGGATGCCTCTCTGGAAACTTCTTCTCATGTACGTTTGACATCTGTACATCCCACTCTGTCTCTTATTGGACTCTAACACATGCTAGCCTGTTCGTAGGTTGGTTTGTGACCTCTTTGGGTTTCATCGGCGCGACCCTTTACCTTTACAAATTTCGTCCTTTGTAAGTTGATAGCATTACATATACCTGCGAAGTCCTTTCTGACGTGTTGACCGTAGCTGGACCCTGGTACATATCGCCGCCGTACTTTTCATGCTGGCTTATTTCACACACTATCTCCACTTCGAGCCATTCGACTTCCACATTTGGGGTCCGATGGCTGTCGACCTCGGGCTCGCTGTCAGTATAGGCATCAAATCAACCTACTTCAGTGCGGACCGTGGCCTGCTCCGCAGATTCTGGGATCACGTCCACGGATCTGAAACAGAAGGTGGCGGTGATAATTTGGAGATGGATCATTATCCCGACGGCCGCCGCAGCGACAGCCGTCGTGGGTCCGACTTAGTCTAAGTCTTCTATGGCTCCGGCTATCTCTGCGCACCCTGTCTGTTCATCGAAGCTAAATACAGATGGACCAGAGTAACTCCAAGAGCCGCCGAACTTCATCTCACCCTCGTCTTCTTTTCTTGACGGATGAAGCGCTGCATCGCATTGAAGGCGTCCGCGACGTGCAACATGGGCATTCCCGCACTACTGTACCATCAACCGAAAGGAGAAGTTTTATTGCATATACACCTTTGCGCCATTCTTCGGGAGGCGCGACGAGATGGGCTGTGTTGCTTTGTGAGGCGAACTTGTTCACTCGCTGTAACACTGCATAGGCAATCCCTCATGCGGATGCCTGTGCTTGGGTGCACGTCGCAACATGCGGCCGAAGCATATTGCGATGCTTTTCACTCTGATCATCTCAGTAGCAATGAACGTACTCACGGCGGGATTTGAGCTGCCTCGGTTACCCATCTTTGACTATGCATACCCTCTTTCCTGTTCCTACCTTGCTGTGATGTTCAATTCGTCTTCATTCTCCAAGCGGAAATAAGTCCCGCTTGGAGAGCATTTCCTCGTCATTGACATTAACCCTTGAGGATCCGGCGTGGACGTATGCTTTCACCCTAGGCCCACTTCACGGCGCCGGCGGCCGGATGGTTGTGGGCCGAGCCGGCCGTGAGCCTGAAGCTCGGGCCCGTTGGTCGGCCTTATCGCCTTATCGCAATGCGGGGGGAGCTCGACATCTCACATCTCGTGGACGCCTTTGGCACAGAGGAGGACGCGCGACACAGTCATAATCACAGAGAATGGGCAAACAGCATCTGGAGCGATGGAGTATGGAGCCGGGCGCGACACGCCATCCGGAGAGACGGAATACGTGATCAGGTGGTGGGGGTAATGCATGCACCCCGCGAGCGATGATAGGTGCATCGGCGGCAAGCTTAGCTCCGAGACGGCGATGCGGAGGGAGGGAGGGAGTCGGAGTCGTGTCGTGGACGCTTACACTCTGCTCTCTCATGACCGGCTACCTGTTGGTGTCTTGAGATGCCAATGATTCTCTTGTGAATGGCTGTGTGACGCCTTTTTTGGTTGAACCTCTGCCGGTGGGACTTCTTTGATGCGCCCTTGAGCTCACAAGGAGCCGACAAGACCAAAGCCCGAATTCACCGCGACGGTCCTCGACACGATTTGATACAAGCCCGAACTTCTGCACGAATCCATCAAGTGGTGCCGGTCTGAGAATCAGGCTTCATATCAATGTAAACATCCGAACGGCCTTCAGCCTTCAACGACCTTTATTGAGCTTTACGACGCCACCCGCGCCCTCCAAGTCTCGCCTTCAATACACCGCCCGAGTCCTCCCTCTCGACGACCTCCAAAATGCTGCGCCGCGACCCTGCGCTGTGGTCTCGCAGCCCCATCCGCCGCTCGACCCGGTCCGCCCTCCTCCCCTCACGCTGCTTCTCCAAGACCAGCCTCGCCTCTGCGAGACACAATGACGAGCAAAATAACAACAATGCCAAGAAGCCTGAGGGTGTGTCAGACCTCGAGTGGTTGCGCCAACGACACTTGCGCCGATGGAGGAAGCGCATCGAGGAGGACCCCTACGGGGCGCTCTTCGGTGCCAGCGAGGAGATGCTCAAGGGACGCGGACTGGAGAGCTATATTGAGAAGCAGAGGGAGATGCATAGGAAGGGACTTGAATGGGTGCAGAAGGCGTTTCCAAAGTGGATGCTAGAGGATATGGGATTGCGTGATGGGGATAAGAGTACGGGAGGGGATAGATATCCGAACAACGTAAAGATAGAGACCCGCGAGGATGGTGGGGCGAAAGAGCGCGAGAGGGCGTTCCGAAAGCCTTGGTATAAGGATAGGAAGGTTGAAAGAGACACTGGAAACGAAGGGGTGAAGAGTCCATCGGACTCTCGATGGCCGCGTGAACAGCGCTTGAGCTCGTTCCAGAGTCCTGGAGCCCTTCATGAGGATAGAGTCCAGGGGCTTCGCAAAGACAGGCGACCTCTCGAAGACCCGGTGGCACAGGAGCAGACCTCTGCAAAGACACTTGACACCGCTAACGCATCAGCTCCCGAGCGAACACCAACGCCCATTCCTGGAAAAAATATGCAGTCGACCAAAGATGCAACAGCCCGGGAAACCTCCTTCATCGAGGAGTTTCTCGCAGAACGAACATCGGCAGCACCTCCCCATTCTTCTGAACCTGGAAACAATAAAGACTGGCGACAGACTGCATTGGAGCGTAGAGCCGCGCGTAGCCCGATCCTAGAACCGAGAAGGAAGACTGATGTTCCCGTCGTTGACGTTACGGCCAAGGATAAAGGTCGGAATGGAAACGGTCCTGGGGTCGAACGGGAAGCGCGACCGCCTGTCAAGTCTAACAACGAGCCAGGATCAACTTCAAACAGGGCCGTTATTGACTTCAATGGCACATCGAGTTCGCGGATGGGCAGGAAAGAGGTGGAGGAGTTTGAGAGTAGAGTGGAAGAGACTAGTGATAGCGCGAAGCAACAGGAGAGCCTAGACAATGTGCCAGAGACATCAACGGAGTCCGGATGCATGCATAGATCTAGGTTCTCCCCGTATCCATGGATCAAGACAGACGACTGGGTGCTACCACCCAGCAAGAATGCCGCGGAGGAACTCGACGAGTATGCGGATGTTAAGCTTTCCAGCTTGAACACTGACGACATTCGATTTAGTCATACTGGCCCTGGCACATCTTCCAACCCTCGAAAGTCGACATCAGACGTTCTCAAGCAATTGCCAGAGGATGATCTAGACTTCCTGACTGCCGACGACGTGCGTGCTTCGATGGGTCGCACAAAAGGCAATCGCGAGGACAACAAGGCTGCTGTCAGGCAGAAGCTTGAGGAAGAGTATGGCAAGGATACCCCAGAGATTGATCCTTTGCTTGAAGCACAGGTCGTGAATGGCCAGTATGTGCGGCGGAAGACGAGCGAGATGACTCTGGCCCAAGAACAGACGAAATCCACTGAGAGTGGGACAAACACGATCGTATCGGAACAGAAGATCGAGAATACCACTTCGAAACCAGTATCTGTTCTCGAGACAAGTCTCGATTTCATGTCTAGATGGTTACACAACGGTGGTAACGTACTTGCGCAGCACTTCTGGCAGGATCCGGTGCAGCTCGTAGCAGGCCAACTCTCGGGTGCTGAAGAACAGTTCCTGAAGGGTATTGGCGTCGGGGTTCTGAAGGGTCGTCGCGCGTTCGCAAGCATCAAAGATGAGCTCGTCGAAGACATCCCCGCGGCTAAGGAGCTGGTAGATCGCCTGAACAGAGACGACATCAAAGCTTCTGCTGGGGCAGTGAGGCTTTATCGGGATCTTCCATCCGCGTTGAAAGACACATCGGATGCGGATGCCTCGAAAGCTGCGGCACACAAACGCATCCGAAAGTTAAGGCAGGAACTATTAGACACTGATAAGCAGTACAAGAAGGCTTGTGAAGCTGTCGACGGCATGAAGAATGCTACGAAGCCTTCATTCCTTCAGCGAAAGCGTCTGAGATACGCTTCCGAAGTTCTTCGTAAGAACGCTAAGCTCACGCGAATGGCCATCTTTGGGCTGCAAGGGCGTATCGAGGTTGAGGCCGGAAGTTCTAGCGGACTCGTAGCTCGCGAATTGCTGCACAGGCTTCTGACACTGCAAGATACACAACTTGCGCTTTCGAGGTTGGTGTCGAGAGCAATACAAGTCCTGGGTATCAATCTAGAGGCGGAAGAAGAGGTGTCAACGAAGAGCGACGAGTCGACTGTCGACCTCTCGGATCCTTCAATTGTTGAAGCTCTCGCATCTGCTGCCGCCAAAGACACCCCTGCGAGGCAGACCATGGACGCCGCCGCCGCCAATGCGAAATTGGAAGACGAAGTCAGCAAGCAGAAAGCTGCAATGCGCGGTCTGTCGGACGACGGCTACAAACACCCGCCAAAACCTTTTGTCAGAAAATCCTTCGATGGCCCAAATCCGCTAGCACACAGCCTGTTCCGGCCATTTGGCTTGCAACTGGATAGCCTAGGCAAAGATGCGGATGCCGCGCAAAACGACGTAGTTAGTGCAGCCGAGAAAGAGAAGGGTGACAGGCTGTTAGTGAAAGAGGTCAAGAAAGCATATGAGGACACCTACGGGGCGATCACCGTGGATCACTGGCAGGTCCCGCCTGCGGAGACGCCGCCACCCACCATCGAGGGAGTCGCAGAGGTGCCCGACACCGAGACAGTCAAACGACAACCATCGATACAGATGCTGAAGGAAGACGAGGTCTCACCTACTATTACTGGTGAAGCTTTGGCGACCGCGACTGACTCCGCTTCTGTACCCATGAGCAATGTTGCAGTGGGAGAGGGCGCAGCTGAGGTCAGGGCGGTTTCAAAGAAAGATGATGTGAACCATGGATCTGTTGAAAGTGAGGACTCTACACAACCTGCTCACCGGGAGTTACTTGAGCCTCTGGAAACCATCGGGCCGGAGCAGCACATCACTAGTGCCGACACCAAGGAGACAAATACAAACCCAACCCCCTCTACGAACCCAGAAAACGAGTACAGCTACGACACCGCAACCGATACCTACGTCCCCATCTCCTACAAAACGCTCATCTACAACGCCGAAACAGACAAGCTCTCCATCACCACATCACAAGTCCCACAGCCCAACCCACCCATTACGCCCATCCCCCTGCACGAAGCGCTCGCCACTCTTTTCCACCCTGCAAAGTTTGTGGACCACCTCCCGGAGTCATTTCACGTAATCCAAGCCAAACCAGACGTACTTAGCGTGCGGACAGCCTCGCCGTTCAACGCAACAGCCGAGAAAAACATCACGACCACCGTGGACAGACCGGGTGTAAAAAAGGCAGACGCCGAGGAAGCAGAGGGCTGGAAGGGTATCAACCCTGTAGACGGCACCACGACGCTGAGCCCGACCGGCTTCGTGAGTGTGGGGTCGGATTTGGATCGGGACTTTGCGGAGAGGCGGAGGAAGGCAGACGAATATCACAGGGAAGTGAAGAAGTCGAAGAAGAACATGGAGGCGCCGGAGAGGAAGAAGAAAGGGAAGGTTGGTGTAGGCGGTGTAGTCAAGGCTGCGATCTGGGCCGGAGCTCTTTGTTACGTTGTTGGTGTTGCGGCGGAGGTGGCCAAGGTGCCGTTCTGATGATCTGAATAATGATGGCGTTGGGGTTTTGTACATGGGACTCGGTGTTTGATTTGTGTAGTATATACATCTCTAGGCCCTCAGCTCAACTCTATATAAACAGTGAACTATTCTAGCACTCCCGTCATTGCCCACCGAGCCAACACTCTCGTAAAAATGAAAGGGTACAATGAAACCGAAGAAAAAAACCATCGATGCCATAAGGTGGGAGGGAGAGACAGGACAAGAAAACAGCAAAAAAGAGAGGTCGTGCCCGGAATCGAACCGGGGTTGCCGGAATGTCCTGAGATGATCAGAATCCGGAGTGATAACCGCTACACTACACAACCGTGAGTGAATGTATAGAGCACGTGCGCTTGCGTGACTCCATATGGCCACAACTGGATGAAACGGTATATGTACCCGGTGTCTGACGGGGCTTCATTATGATTGCAATCGTTGATATTCAGTCCTCGTAGCATAGCTGATGTTGCCATGTCGCTTGCTATTCAAATTTTCGTGCGTAGGACCCACAGGTTCCACCCACCGGACGTTATCGATTACATAGAAAACCGCCGCCACAGGGCATCAACTACACACGCGACCTTTGAGCTTTTGGTACAATTGACAAATCCAAACCAGAATCATCGGCCCGAGCGGTGCTCGCACCGGCTCCGAACGTCCTTTGTGGTTCCAACCTACTCCGATTGCTTACCACCATTGCATTACCACCTCCGACCTTACCCCAACTACTCCAACTGCAACCCTACCATGATCGACTCCCCGCGTTGATCACACCCACCTCGCAATGGATTCGTAATGATTGCAGTCTCATGTAGTGTGCCCCGCGGTGACGTAAACAGGGTTCAAATCCATCCCCACATCCCTCCCTCCTTCCACCACAGCGCAACACTCCCCTAGCAAACCCCCATCACAACCCCATTCCAAAGCGCCAAAAAACACGCTCCAACATGCCGTCCTCCCTCCAACCGCTCGTCCTCCACGCGCACTCCACAGGCCCAAACCCCTACAAAGTCGCCATCGCCCTCGAGCTCCTCGCCCTCCCCTACACCGTCAAGCTCTGGGACTTCGGCGACGCCCCCAACGGCGTCAAGGGCCCCGCCTTCACAAAGCTCAACCCAAACGGCCGCGTCCCCGCCCTCGAGGACCCAAACACAAACATCACCTCCTGGGAGAGCGGCGCCTGCCTCAACTACCTCGTGCGCACGTACGACAAGGGGAACGCCGTGCTCGGCCCGAAAGAGGGCGAGGAGAGCAGCGTCGAGCACGAGCAGTGGGTTTTTTTCCTCGTGAGCACCCTCGGCCCCATGATGGGGCAGCTTAACTGGTTCCGCCACTACCACCCCGAAAAAATCGAGGGCGCGCTGAGGCGCTACGAGGAGCAGTCGTATCGGTGCTTTGGGGTGCTCGAGGAGCAGCTAAAGAGGAGCGGCGGGAAGTATATTGTTGGCGGCGACAAGCCGAGCGTGGTCGACGTCCATTTCTACCCGTGGGTGTATCAGTATGGCTTCGCGGGATTGTCGTTGGATGAGTATCCCAAGGTGAAGACGTGGCTGGATGGAATTGCGGGGTTGGAGGAGGTGAAGAAGGCGTATGAGAAAATTCCGAATGGGGAGAAGGTTTGATTAGAGACTGTCTCGTAAGTCAACACGAACAACGGGGTTCACGAAGAGGTCAGGGTTGTAGACACTCATTGTAGTGCAAGAATTTCAGTGGCTAATTCGTATTGCGTTGTGCCAAGACTTCGCATCAACATGCAGTGTGTGAATGATCGCAAGCGCGGATTCTTTTGCTTTCTATTGTCCTCGATATTGTTATTTAAGGCTAGCTTTCCCACTGTCTACTTCTTTTCTTCGCCAAAGAGGTCCTTCTCCACCATCTGTCTGCAGATCGGATGATAAAAGTCTCTGTTCTTCTCAAATGTCTTGACCGCCAAATCGCGATCCGCTTTCTCCAACAACCTAAACAGCGGCCTCACAAACTTCATACGTCCAATCCTGCCCAGCAGTTCCGCAGTGGGCTGATATGTCTTGTCCGCCTTCGCGCGCAGCCCGACAGTCAAGAAACGGCTGAGAACTTCGATGTTCTGGGTAGCCGTGTAGCCGTAAGTCTCGCCTAGTAGACGTACGTCTTCGGGTGTGAAGGACTCGGAGATAGCTTGAAGGCGCTCGAGGAACACGACGGATTGATTGGCAACCCAGCCGTCGATATCAGAAGTCGTGGGGGCGAAGGAGGTGTCTTTCTTTGAGATGCGGGCTTCCCATTTGGAGGCGAGTTCGTAGCACGTCTTGACCATCGTGTCGTCAAACTCGGGCTTCTTCGGGAAGCCGGGGGTGTAGAAGAGCTTATCCCAGTCGAACTCGTCGAGCTTCTTCGCGGCCTCTGCGTCCTTGGCGAAGAAGTCGAGGAGGCATGCCTTGAAGTCGTAGCTGTCGAGAGATTTGAACTTGAATGTGTCAAAGTAGTGCGGGATGAACGTATCCCACTTGTCCTTGCCTAGCAAGAGTTCAAATGCATAGAGAGCGTGGAAGCCTTTCTCGTAGGGGATCGAGCTGAAAGCGTCATCCGGGTCCTTGCCCTTAAGATCAATGACAAGCTTTGTGTATTCGTGGTCTTCTCCGTAGTTCTTGATGGAGTCTTCGAGGGCTTTCCAGCCAATGATCGCGGAGAAATGGCGGTGTTCTTCTCCATGCAAATAGCCTGCAATTCTGCGCTCGAGATACGTGGTCCAGCCCTCATTGAGCCAGAAATGCTCCCAGCTTCCTGCGCTTACCAAGTTGCCAGACCAAGAGTGCGAAAGTTCATGCGCGATGACATCGATGTTTTGTTTGTCGCCGGAGATGATAGACGGTGTCGCGTAAGTCCAAACAGGGTTTTCCATGCCACCGTAAGGGAAGGAAGGCGGCAGAATGAGGCAGTTGTATTGAGTCCATTGGTATGGCACCTTGACGATGGAGTGGATCGCCTCCATGAACGGTTCCATCTCGCCTTCGAGCTCACGCTGGCACGCAAGGAGCTCCTCCGGACCGGAATTGATAAGACTCCGCGGGCCGATGGAGGCAGCGGCGATGTCACCGCTCGCCACCGCAAACAAATAGCTCGGGATTGGGACCTTCTGCTCGAATGTGTACAGCAGGGTTCCAGCTTTGCCGTCCTTCCCGGTCTCGTACTGGTGAGATCCTGTCGGAAGACCAGAAGCAAGAACAGGAAGGGGAGATCGAAGCTTGAACTCAAAGGTCGTCTTGACATCGGGCGTATCCTGACATGGGAATACGGAGCGTGCGTGAATTGCCTGGCATTGCGAGAACATGTAGGGGTGCTTCTTGTTCGACGTCTGCGCCGGCGTCATCCACTGCAGTGCAGTGCATTTGTCCGTCGTAGAGACCTTGGCTACGATCTTGATGCTCTCACCCTTCGGTACACCCTTATCAAGCGTCACGGTCAAGGGAGCCCCGTACGGCTCAATGCGCTCACCCAAGCTCCACTTGACGTCCTTGCCATCAAGCTTGACATCCTTGATGTCCAGGAAGCTGTTCAAACATGTCAGTATTGCAGAATATACGTAGCGCTTTGGGCCTGGGCCCTTTCGGATCGCGGGGAGGGGAATGCCAACCTGGTATCCAATATGAGCTCTTTGGCCTCAGCGTCCGTCAAACTTTCAAAAGTCAATTCGACCCCACCGTCGAGCACCTTCTTCTCAAAGTCGATCTCGAACTCCGCTACCGTGTGTTTCGTCAAGAAATTGTGATAATTGGACAGCGTGTTCGGATCTCTTGGCATTCTGATCGTGGCATTTGGATCCGTCATCGGCACCGTAATCTTAGCGGCAGGCGCTTTGTGCATGGTCGAATACAGTGCTCCGCGGCGATTCCTTGCTCTTGCGATTCTGCTGTTTTGCGAAGAAGCCAAGGAGGTGGAGTTTGGGATTGAGGTTATGCAAAGTGAGGGTGCCGTGGAGTGGGACCGGCAAGAGAAAGCCGCCGCTGGCCGTGGAAAGAACCACCTGCCGTTTCCAACATTGGACCGCGGCAGAGGCGTCGCCCAAGCGCGCAAGCCGCACACAGATTGTCTGTTCATCGATCAGATAGATGGGATGTCATGACCCCGGATGCGGAAGCTCAATTGAATTTGGGATCGAGCACGGGGCATTATTCGGCCATTCAAATCAGGTCACGAGACCTGACCTTCGTGACGACGAAGACTGCAAGTGTTTTAACGATTCCCCACTAACATGTAATTATCTAGAGACAGAGCGCAGCCATAAGCTTGTTGCAGGTATATAACAAAGTCAATCCTATTCTCCTACGCCTGAACGCTCACAACCTGCGTTGTCAGCCCGTCCAACTGAATGCTGCATGTCCCAAACTCGGTGAATTCTAGCCACAATCATGGCATGCTTTCAATCGTTCTTGCTGCTTCCTCTTTTCGGTCCTCTCGCCCGCAACACAAGGTTGAAGTCAGGCCTTGCACTTTGGTACTGCTCGTTTGTGGGCGTGCGAGAGTCGCTTCTTCCTGTCCTTCCTCTGTCCTCTCCCCCACATCCTATCTCAAACGCGTCGTCCCGTAGCTCGATAACATCGCCTAGATCGCCACCAACTGCTCCGATAACCGGGACAGCAGATCGCTTGCCTTGCCTGGGTGTTGATGGTTCCGTCAGCAGCTTTGATGCTTGCGTACCCACTTTGCGCACCCACCCCTCAATGGCGCCGCCAATCTCTTGCAGATCTAAGCCTGCTCCTCCCGACGGAGTGAGTGTACCTGAGCCGCCATGATGCACCGCCCTCCCAGAATCGGCTTCGAGCAGACCTGGTGCCCAAGGTGTGAAGTACTCCTGATCTGGCGGCGGCTCGACGTTGGGAAGATGTGCAGCAAATAGTTTGTTGAGGGGATCTTGACCGGGACCGGGACTCCGCACGTTTTTGCCCATCGTCCCTACGCCTCCCGGTCCATGCAGGTGAAATCCTGATGTGTTTCGAGGGCGTCCTTGGTATGGTGCAGATATAGTGGACAGAGTGCTCGATGCTCGAGGTCGTGAGATGCTGGTGGTGGGAGAGTGCGTACTCGTCGAGGTGGAAGACCGGGGCATATCAACGGAAGCTCTCGGCGTGGATGCATCTGAGAAGACGAGAGACTTCCGCCTGGCAGGAGGAAAGAAGCCCAGCTCTCTTCGCGGCATGCGGCCTATCTCTATCGGCTCTTTATCACTGGGCAGTAGTACCCAAGAGTCGTGTTTCCAAGGTGGTTCTGAGTCGGCATTGGATACTGCAGGTGAGAACGTGGATGAGGTGTCGGAGTCTCTGGGTCTCGAAGAGGTCCAACCGTTGGGTAAGCCGTTGGAGCTGTCTTTTGGGTTATTGCTCCAGTCGCCCAGCAGCAGATCATCGTCTTGCTGGGCAGCTGGACCCGCTACAGGGCGCCCTTTCACCCCACACGCATCCACGGGCAGCACAATGGTCTTCTTCGTCTGCACACTGTCGTTGGGCCACATGCGATTGGCTTTTCGGAGCACCGCAGGCTGGCAGTTGAATTTGATAGTGATGCCTGCGAGCGTGTCCTGCGGGCGCACGTTGTGTATGTATATGAGGGCGTCGCGGTCTTCGTTCTCTCCAGGCGGCGCCGACGAGCTCATGCGGTCGTCAGAGTTCCTTCTCTTCAGACGGCCGACTGAGTCTGACATGTGGCTGTCAGCAAGAAGCAGGTCTTTGCGTTTCATTGCCCGAACCATGCTCTCCCGCTCTTCGTGGGAGCCGGCGCCCACGTGCGCGGTCGATGAAGCTGAGGGACCCCATTGCTTGGGCGGCGCGCTGGTGGAGGTGCGACGGTGTGGGCCGAGTACCGGTTTCCGCTTTCTTGTAGCTGCCAATGTGTCCTTTGCGCCTGCCTCGTTGCCGAGCACATTGGTTGCCAGGCCCTGGATAGCGGACCACGAGTTGCCCCATATTCCCGACAGCGTTTTCTGGGCGTCTCTTCCAACCCGCAGCGACTGCGAGCCCGAGCGCTCGAACGAGGACGTGGGCGCCGATGCGGCATTGTAGCTTGGGGCACGGGCGCCGCGAGCGGGCGACACGGAGCGCGCAGCTCTGGCGCGGCTGGCGGGCGGGTTCAAGCCATCTTCAACTGATATCAAGCGGCGGGTCCGCGGGCGCAGGGTCGACGTGGCAGGCGTGGAGCTGCTCTTGGAGCCATTGGTGGGGTTCATGGCATAGAGCCGCGCGGTGCAGGTGCGAGGGGAGCAGCATAGGACAGGATGCGATCGCGAGGACTGCGAAGGCGCATGGCATACAGATTATAGAGGCATGCTCGGGGGAAGCGCAGACAGGAGCTGAGTGCCGTGCGGTGGTGTTGAGTGCTGAGAGCTGCTGCTGCGACTACCACGTAGTCTCAATAGTGGCCGTGCACCTCCAAACCAAGACCGAGCCAACCGACATTCCCGGCTTGGGACTTGGGGCTTAGGACCCCTAAGCCGCAGCCTGACGTTTCCCATCTTCGACAACCTTCTTACCGGTCCGTCAGTTGTATGTAATACATAGTTACGGGAACCCTACGTTAAGGCCAGATGGCCTCGTTTCGCTGTCCGAGCCGAACGTCCTCGGGCTATCTTGCTTCTGATTGGGTGTAGCAGTGATACAAGCATATGCTAGACCAACTTACCGACCGTTGAACATGTCGGACAGGATCCGCCTCACCCATTGTCAGCCTCTTTAGGTTCGCAGCAGTGGCCATCACACATCCATGCATGTCTCAGGTTCGGTTTCAGATGCTCGGACACGTACAAGCTTTTCATTCGAAAGCATCAAGTATAGTGGCCGTTCACTCGCAGCGCTGTCCCATGCGAGATGCACCATCGTAAGTTCATCCATCGTCCATCAAGAAAACGCCAGAACAACGCACGCGAATACTGCAAGCGCTCAGAGCATCCTCCTGATGCAAGCAGATCCATGCTACCGCCAGGGGCTTGAACTAGTTTGCACGTAGCTGACGCTTTCGAAGTCCAGGTCAAACTCATCAATGTCTGCGAACTTCTTCGCCATAGCTTCCAGATGCGACGACGGCTTGCCGTTCATCTCCCGGGCCGCGTTTCCAGACTCGTCATCATCTTCCTCCGCCTCAGCTCTGCCTTCATTCTCCTTGTCAGACGAGATGCGTCGACCGTATGTTCGAGAGCCTGTAGGTGCTTTGCCTGTTGTTGCCGTAGGTTTCTTGGTGCCGCGAGTCGACTTCTTAGGAGCTTTTGGAGCCGCAATTTTCTTAGCCAGCCGTGCATGGCGGCGCGGCGGCATGGACAACTCATCTTCATCTGAATCGATTGGGCTCGCAGAATCGGAATCATCGTGAGTGGCCCTCGTCCGTCGCTTGGGTAACATGGCCTGAAGCTTTGCGGTGGACATGCCTTTCTCGCGATTTGTCTTTTTCTTCCCTTTCGACGGCCTAGGGCGATCTGTTTCCTCACCTTCTGACTCTTCGTTATTTTTCTGTGCTGAAGCTGGTTTATGTCTTGTCCGCTTCAGAGCCACTGGCGAGTCCTGTGGCTCCTCTACGTCCTCAATAGGGTAGTCGCTGCTTGAAATTGGCGGTGCCATGGTGTCGCTGAAGATCTCCTGCTCCGCGCGGTCTTCCTCTGCATCCTGATCCTCTTCTTCCACAGTACTCCGTACAACATCCGGCAGGCTTGGCGAGGGTGACCGCGACTCAATACCAGGTCCGGAAGGAGGATCGTAAGGTGGCGAAGACCGTGGTACCTGGACAACGGGAGACAGCTTACGCTTAGTTCCGCGGGAACTAGAACTGGACAGATTCACCCCGCTGTCAGTGGCACCTTCTTTTCCTGCAGCATTCTGCGCTTTAGGGAGCGGTGTAGATTCAGCATTTGGGTGGACTATACAAATGAGTACGGTAAGCGCAAGCTTGATTGAGGTACGCATATGGGTAGAACTTACAGTCGTCCAAATCGTACAAGTCCATGTTGTCATGGTCACTGTCTTCCACATCGGTCGTCTGATGAACCATGCGCAACAGACTGGGCTGTCGGGCCCTGCGCTTGAAGTTTGTCAAGGCAAGAATTGATCGCTCATGCGCAGGCGTAGCGCCGACTTTGATAGCAGATGGTGGTCGAGTTCCGTGGGCGGGTGAATCCGAGCCCAACGAAGTGAAGGACAGCAGGTGGTCGCCAAATCCGCTGCTATCACCCTCTTCGGACGCCGCATGACTTGTTTCTTTTCGCGCTGACTGCGACTGTGCTAGTACCGTCGCCCTCGGCGATCTCTTGCTCGTAGATCCCTGCGCGCTGCCCATTGACTTTCTTGTTCTTCTTGCTTGTGATTCGGGTGTACGGTTCTTGCTGGATGCTCTCTCACTAGCGACAGGGAGGGCGCCGGTCATCGTGAGTTCCACCTCTTCTTGCGACTCCACTAGCGGTGCACGCCTCCGCGCGCGCGTCGCTCTTATGACAAGCCCATCGCTATCCTCGCTGGCAACTTCCACTGGTTTCGGTACTGCAGGCTTGCGCGATTTCGGTTGCTCCTGGGCAGCAGGAAGGTGTGCGACCTTGGTCGGCTTCGCGACGCGTGCCGCTGTGGACGCGACTTTGGCCCGCTTCGGGCGCGGCATATTGCGCGGGGTCTGGCGCGGCTAAGGAAGAGCAAACGCGATTTGTTCGATACGCGTTTGAGCGGCAGTGTGCGATGAGCGGAGAATAGTTCGGTGTGCAGGGAGCTGAGGAGGGGCGATGACGGCGGTGTTCGACGTCGCAATATCCAAACATGCACCATTCTGGCTTCACGCGCTATCCGATAGAGTGGATCTTGCCGCGTTAGTGTCGGCACGTGACGTGACCGCGCGCCAGAGCTTGATCTTCACTCGTGCATGGCAGTCTGCATCAAGCTATGCCACACAACCACATCGAACTCCCGAGACTTTCCTGCTGCTTACATCTACCTACGGCGCTTTCGTTGAATCCTTTTCACACGAACTTGTCCAGGTGGGCACGCTAGCAACGCGACCAGCTTGCCGTGCCAACATATATGCTTAACCGTCGCCAGCCGAATTTCGATCATTACCCGTGAGCTAAATTGAGGTACCATGAGTGCCTACACTTTAGATCAAGTTCTAGATCGCCGGTGATCATATTCACCAGCATGTTCCGTCCTAGTACAGAGCCTGAGCAAGCATGCAATTCCACCTAAGTGACGCCGCCGCCCAAAGGGGGCTATCCCGAGGTCGACACTATCGAAACATCATCACGGCAGCTGCTTTCATCCCTCTCTCGGAGAAATTCCGGGGTCCTTTCAGACGCTGGGTGGCAGATGAAACATGCCAAGCGCAAACACCACCGAGTGCTCACGACATGGTTAACGCACCACTAATCTGGAAACCCGAATGCGCCATTCTACTCTAAATATGCCAAGCATGGCACACGCAATTCTCGCTGTGGATGAAACATCTAACAGCACCAACCTAGCTCCCGCCCCGAAAACGTAGTTCGACAATTTCGCTTCCTGTCAAACAAAGGCTTCTAGGCTTCTTTTAGTGGCAACGTTCATCGAAAAGCATCTAGCATGTTTCAACGACGGACGGGTGGGGAAAGCGCAAACCGAGGACGGATTAATTTACAAGATAGATGAACTACTTCAAGTAGGAGGCGTCCATCACTTTCCTATCTATCATTTTACATTCCTTTCGTTCTCTTCTTCCTCGTCCCCTTTTGGTCACACGTTCATTTCTTCACCATGGTCAAACTTGACTCTATTTTGGCCATCTCGGCCCTGGCAGTGGGTGCATTTGCACACCCTACCATAAAACACCTTGACAACATCAAGAAGATCGACAAGCGCATCTGCTCCATCGACGAAGGGAAAGCATTTGCTACCAGCTTGCAGTCCCGCGCCAACATCCCCGCTGCAACCAAGTGGAATCCGCCCTCCAGTATGACCACTGGCCTCGACCAGGTCTGGGCACGCACCCTCCAGGAGAACCCTAACTGGTCCGACGACAAGAACTGGCTACTCGACCAGCTGATGGTCAACAACGGCTCTATCAACTACTGCGTGCGCTGGAATACCGCCGCGCACAAGAGCACAGCCTCTGACCGCAAGAAGATCGAGGCCGGGCTTCAGCGCAACCTGAAGAAGTGGTTTGACACGCTCGTCGGCTTCGAAGGGTTCCCCCTCACCAAGCTGGCCGTCAAGGTCGTCGGGTACGCAACTAAAGACAAGTCCCTAATCCAGGGTGATACCTCCGCCATCAACATCTACACTACCGTCGACGGTGACGGCGTCCCAGAGTGCGACCCCCGCTGCTACCGTGCCACCCACCTCGACGGGAACCTCTCCGACTGCCCGCACGGCGCTGCGGGCCGCTACGACATATCCCTCTGGCTCGACGAGTCACTCGAGGGCCAGAATGCAGGCTACGGGTACAACTGGGGCGAGGAGCTCGCGCCGGACTACTTGCTTAACAACCTGGATATCGACAACATCCACATCCTGCAGCACGAGATGGGGCACGGGTTTGGACTGCTTGATTTCTATGACTGGGTTCCTCAGGGACAAACGAGCTTTATTATGATGGCTGGTAGTGCGATGGAAGTCACGGAGTTCGATGCCTGGATGCTCCGGGACTGGTGGAGGAAGTTGAAGGCCGTGCGTAAGTGGTAGGCTATCCCTGGTGAGCAGCGATGGGTGATGGGATAACCGGTCAACCGGCGGTGACGTCGACTTTCGATTCTTTGCATATGCTTTTAGTATCCTTGACGGATGTATATATATATAAATTTTACACTACTTGAACACAATCTACCGGAACCCTATTTGAACATTGTGAGCGTGGTGTTGGGTAGAGACGATAATGCCCAGGGTGCGCAAAGAGAACTCGGACGCTTTTGCTAACGTCCAAGGCAAAGGTGTCCGAGTTTACTCTGCACCCACTATGCCAGAGACTAACTAACACCAATCCCTTTGTCGAGAGGTTATCCGATGCAAAGCTCATGCCAGATGGCCGGCCGAGAGCAATGTTGGAGTCGAGGTAGTTTGGGAAGGGCGTTAATAGGCAACAGATCTTAGCAATCTCACACGGGTCAATCCAGTTGAATCGAATCAAACCCATACAGACACAAGCAGTGAAAGCATCTCAGCGTACCCACTCACGCACTCCCCCGCCACTCCGCCACAACAACCCCCGTAGCCGTATTCCCCTTCACCCTCCTAACCCCCACATCAAATCGTCCCTTTCCCGCCCGCGCAAACACATCCTCCCAATCCGCGACCCCCCTCTCCCTCGAATTGAACAGCGACATCATGATCGCATCCATCGACCTACACCCGTTAGCTTCCACACCCTAGAGCACCGCTACTCTACTCACCGAACCTGCATCTCATGCAGCAGACCAAGCGTCCCATGCTCAGCCAGCACATGTTCCTGCAGCACGATTCTCGCGCCCTTCTTCAGCACAGGGATGATGTTCTCGATCACGCGGACGCAGTATTTGTCCGGCCAGTCATGCAGCACGTACCGCAGGAGGTAGACATCCGCGTCTCGTGGAGGCTGGGGAGTAAACATGTCATGCGTCACCAGCCTCACTCTGCCTGCCAACTCCTCTGGCACATTACCCTCCGAGTCGCTGATTACTTCCGGGATGTCCTGGACGACGAAACTCAGCGCGGAGAAGCGTCGGGCGAGGTCGATAGAGACGTGGCCTTGGGCGCCACCGACGTCGACGACGGTGGCGCCGGGGGGAAGGCTGGCCCAGTCGAAGTGTTCGGCAAGGGCGTCGAGGCTGGCTTTGGAGGTCGAGGACATGGCGCCTGCGAAGCGGCGGGCGCGGTTCGGGTGTTGGCCGAGGAAGGAGAACATGTTGAGGTCTGTGTTGTTGGCTAGGGAGTAGCCTGAGATGTTGGGTTCTTCACTGCGTTGGGCTATGGCATCCGGTGTCTGTGATGTGTTATTAGGTGGTTTGATGTTGGGATATGGACAAGGTCAACGCACCCGCGCGTGTGCTGGCCAGCACTCTGCAAAGGTCAAGCCCATCACGTCTCTGATCAGTTCGTTGTCGACTAGCAAGCGTGAGGCTGCGGTGTGAGCAACGAAGCCTTCTTCCGGCTCTACGAAAACACGGTGATGGATGGATGTATAGCGAATGATGCGTTTCATGTCCTGCTCAAGAAGTCCGCATTTGTCTGCAAGATCGCCAAATGAGACATTCCCGTCCAAAGCGACATGCTTGGCAATATTGAACCGGTAAACGGAGGCTAGAGGTGCGAAGTTGGACTACACATCGGTCGACAGCTGATAAGAGACTATCAAGATTCTTGAAAAAAGAACTGACCTCTGGTAATAGCTGCTTAATAGGACCTTCTAGGAGCTGGCGAAGTTCTATGGTGGCTTCTATAACGTTGGTCTTCGCCTTAGCCACATTTGGAGAAGGTTGGGGAAATGGTTCCGTCAGAGCTCCAACTGCAAACGATGGCTGAGGAAGCTTGTTCTCGGTAAGATGCTCATCGAGTGTTTGCGTCTCAGAGGCTATCAGCCGAGCCAGCTGGATAATGCGCGAGGTAGACATGGTTGCAGGAGGCTTGCACGAACGGTTCTTGTTGTATGAAATAGGGGTGCCAGGGTTGACGCAGAGTACGAAGGTAAAAAGATAATCAACACTATCAATTACCTTATCTCTCTGATCATAGTTCCATACCCCGCACTCACGTGCACCATACTCATCGATGGATTTGCACCCCTGCACTCGCACGAGGCCAAACTACACGCCAAGACTGGTGTAGTCCAAGTCCATGTCAAGTCCTACTCTGCGTCCGGTGTTGTCGCACCTTTTCTGGCAGCTGCAAAGGACGTTTCGCCCAACACTCTACATGTGAGTCAGTGATACAATGCACTCAGAACTAGGCAGCGAAAGTAAGTAAAATCGCATATCATAAGAATCTTGATCCTGTATTGTGGTATCAGATACTTGAGCCCGCCCAGCTCGTAGTGCCCCGTAACCCCAGACTCCTCGCCAAAGATCAGAAACCAAGGAATGCCGTGCCGTGTCATGATCAAGCCATATGATACAATCAGAACTGGTCCAGGGTCATGCTCATGGTGACATCGGTGCTCTCGACCATCTTGGTGAACTCCTCGAAGCTGATCTTGCCGTCGCGGTCCAGGTCGGCCTCCATGATGGTCTTGTCGACGATCTGCAGACTGTCAATATTCCCTTTACTGACACGTTCCTGTTGTTCCAGAAGTGTGAGCGCGTACCTGTTGCAGCTGTTGGTCCTTCAAGTTGCTGCCAACCATCATCTTCAGTACGATGAACAGCTCGCCGTTGCTTATGTAGCCATCACGGTCGATGTCGTAGACGCGGAAGGCAAAGCGCAGCTTCTCCTCCTTGTTCCCCTTGCTGCTGAATGCCGACAGGCCGGACACGAACTCCTGGAAGTCGACGTCGCCGCCGCCGTCCTCGTCGAAAATTGCAATCATGCGTGTCGCGAGCGGGTTGGAGGATATCTGGGGGAGGGCGAGGAATTCATCGCGGTCGACGGTGCCCGAGTTGTCCTTGTCGAGCTTCATGAAGCGCTTGCGCAGACGGTCCACCTCCTCGCGGTCGACTGTGAGGTTGGGTTAGTGGGTGCCTCAGTTTTCAGCCCCGCGCGTGCGCATGAATTGCGGGGAGGCAGCATACAATTCGACCCGGAGGCGATGTTGTCCAGAATCGCCGACGGCTGGTTCCCCATCTTGGCGGTGAGTGTGAGGGAGATTCGGGGTGTGGGTGGGTGTGTTGTGCGGGTGGCGGCGTGCAGCGTGCGTCGTGGGGTCGTCTGGAGCTGAGCGCTGTGGTTGCTGGTCTCGCCCCGCCGTCTGGGTCGCTCTTTCCTCATCCCCTGCCGCGGCCGCTAGCCTCTCCGCGCCGGCTGCTTATGTAACGGCTGACATTCACAGCAATCGACATCATCGCGCTGCTTGCCCACGGCGAACGGCTATCACCATCACGCGTCGCCAAACAACAGGCCCGCCATGGACAACCCTGGGACTTCTGAGATCGCATCGCTGCTGCAGAACACACACATCAAGCGCCATCCCTCGCCGCGCCACGACCTCAATCCATCCACAGCCGCATCCGAGAAGCAGCCCGTCCGCTTCGATTCACACCCGGACCCCGATGCCTCCGACGTAGACGAAGATGAGGTACCCCTCAGTGCGCTACGGCCACTTCCCCGGCGGAACGCTATGCCACCACTCCCTGACCTGCGCCTGGAGCAAACATACCTAAAGAGCATCGAGCACGCAGAGTCGTGGCAGGCCGTCGCGTGGATCACCTTCAAGGACCACGTTCTGCTATGCTTTGGACAGGGACTAGTGTGGACGCTTGTGTTGAGCGGCTGGAGGCACGTGAACCGCTCGGCCAAGTTCAGTGGCCGCGGTGTAGGTGCGCGGATACGGAGATGGTGGTGGGGCGTGAACAACTGGAAGATACCCGACGGAGGCTCCAAGCTGAAGGAAACCAAGATGGCAAAGAAGGTCTCCGAGGTGAGTGCTGACTTCCTGAATGTCTGAGCTCATGAGATGGACTTGATTTGCGTCAGATGCTAATGTTTGTCGCAGTACTACAAGAGCTCATTTTGAGGCTCCCATTTGTATTAGAGTAGTACGGGACATGTGGTTCAACTGTAGTATATTTAACGTTATACCTCCAGGCCCGTACCTGTCTGTCTTTGCTGTGTATGTCCGCAATGGGATGCTGCAGCTCTGCATTTCACCTAGCTCCGCCCTTCACTCATGCTCAGACGTTGGTCCTTGCGCTTGCCTAGGGGGATTCCGTATCCATACGCCGCACCCCAACTGATCGCCTATTCCCCACTGGCGAGCTCAATATTCGCGGCGGTTCTGCACTGTCTATCGATGAACGGTTCACCAAGTCAAATTCCTTGCCACTATCACGACCACGGGAGCGACAAGCTTTGTTACACGGAACGGTACCATCTCTAGGTCGAATGCCTATGGTAAGCATATGAGCGTATTTACATGTTCTTCACTTACTACACTCTAGGCACCGACGTGTCTGGTTTATTTGTGAGAAAGTGACCCGCATTGCAGAAGTCAAGTCTTGGGTATGCTTTGGGCAACATAGTCTCAGAAGCATCAACGAAAGAGCCCTAGGCTGTATGGAATTGAGAGTCGTTCCAGCAGCGGCCCTTTTCTTCTCAGAATACCTTGGTTCATATTTGCTGGACTGGTTTTCATTCTGTGCACCCTCTCGCAAGGACTTGGGCATCTTTTGGATTTGTGGGAATTTGCAAGTCTGAGAGTAAACAGAGCGCATTTGCAAGCGATGCTCTTTGTCCCACAGCATGTCTTGTTTCTACCACTTGGTACAACAGTTCAAAGCGCAAAAGGGATCCTTTCTGGTACAAGGTCAGGATACTCCCTGGCAATCACCTTGTTCATCTCTTTGCACAAAACCACATACCCTTCTCCAGTGAGATGTAGCCCTATAATCACTTTAGCTTCAGCTCCTCTAGCTCACACGATTAAACAACACTCACCATCAACCAAAAGCTGGCTCAACGCACTCTTCTCCACCGTTCTGTCCCCAGGTAGCTCCTCTCCTTCATCCCACCCTATTTCCCGCATACACGCGCTCCACAGATCCACCACCGCAGTCTCACTCTCAACACCCACCTCCACCACCGCTCGCGCATACGCCTGCGCAATAACCGCTTTGCGCGCGGACTTGCCTGGCTCCTCCCAGTTGTCGAACTGCCACTCGTCAACCGGCGGCGGCGTGATAAGCAGCACCCTAACATCCCGGTGTGCAACAATGCAAGGGTGAGAAAGCAGCTTGTGCAAGTTAAACTTGAATTGCTCCAAGGACACGTGCTGGCCTGTTGTGTTGGGTAGACAGGCATCGTTTGCGCCGAAGAAGATTGTCTTGTTCCCATTAGATCGTGATCATCATCATAATGGTGCAGCAGATTATCATCGCAGAGACAGACATACCACGAGTCTGACACGCGTCGCTTGCGGCGCAGGAAAGAACTTAGGCAGGACTGCGAGCGCGTTGGAGGTGTTGTAGCCGCCGAAACCGCGGCTGACGATGTCGATGCGGCGCGCGTAGTCTTTTTGCTCCTGTTAGATCGATCTAAGTGGGGATGAGAGGGAGTGTACCATAGCGGAGCGCACCGATGCAACTGAAGCCTAGCGATGGGTTTCCATCGAATTGGGTTATGGAGTCGCCGAAGAAGATGAACTGGGGGTATACGGATCTTTGGGTGGTGTCGTTGGATGTCGCGTGGGAGAGGGATTGGGCCGTGGTCGTGGACATGGCACTGCAAGCACGGTCAGGAGCATGTGGATGAAGCTTGGTCATTGATGGGTAGTCGTATGTGTATGGTTGCGTATAGGTGTTTATGGGGGGTGGGGTGGTACCCAGCCGATTTGGGCTAGGGGGTCGCTCCTCGGAATTGGGTTTCTTCATCGCACAAAGCGGTCCACAGCTATCAAATACATCACTAATTATCTGTGTTTACACGCAAGATTATTAATTCCTTTCTAAAATGCAAGTAATGACGAATACCAGGAAACCTCAGCGTTTCTGCTTTCGCATGTCGTATAGTACTCCGAGTTACCCTAGACTGCACTGTAATTTTGCAGTGCAGGGCCTCTATGTGAATATTGATGAGTAGCGCATGTACGACACTCCCATTTGGAATGCCAATGTGATCTGCCCTCTCTTTCTAGTATCTCGGATTATTTGTAGTCTCAGTTGCGATTTTATTGCTGAAGATCGTGCGAAGATAGCTCGCATAGACCTTCCGAAAGCGGAACCGCCTATCACGCAATGCCGGTAGTCGATTTCGCAGCACATCCAGTCACACATTCTGACGGCAGACACTAAAAGACCTTTCCCGAACATCATCAAAGACCGGCACCAGCGATATGGCCAGTGTTCCAGACGTAGTGTCGCCGAAGTTATAGCACCTATTCAATGGACCTGCGTAGGGTGACATTCCGCCACTGAAGCCGAGTGGCCATAATACGCGAGCACGACATTCTGGATTTTTCCTCGTTATCTCCGTACAAAAGCCTGAGGATGCCCGTTGACAACGTCGGGCGACGATCTCCTCGCAGTCGAGAAGGCGGTGATGGGAGCAATGCACCTTTGATCAACACATCCACGGAGCGAAATCAATATAACACTTTCACGACTACAGACATAACAGGCAATACCGGGAATCAATCGTCTTCAAGAGCTGCGATCAAAACCATGGGGCAAGAAGCAGAGTTCGATAAACACAATGTTGGCGTCGGCGTGGATGCAACGCATGGCGCTGATCTCGAGGCCTCGAGGAGCCAGGGCCGCGTGCACGAGGGCGACTTTGTCACGGAGCTTGAAAACAGCAGGCTGCAAAGAGGCCTCCATCAACGACATATTCAGATGATTGCTATTGCTGGCGCTATCGGGACTGGCCTTTTCCTCGGTCTCGGTGGTTCAATTCAGACCGGCGGACCACTCGGCGCACTCCTGGGCTACGCAACCGTGGGATTAATTGTTTGCTCCGTACAGTTCGCGCTGGGAGAAGTGGCTGCGCTGCTTCCTGTTACTGGATCTTTTGTCCGACATGCCGAGTTCCTTGTCGATCCCGCATTTGGCTTCGCGATAGGCCTCAACATCGTATATGGAAATCTCCTATCAGTTCCAGCAGAGATCAGCGCAATCTGTGTTTTGTTTGAGTTCTGGACAGATACCAACTCGTCCGTCTTCATCTGCATTTTCATCTTCATCACTTTCGTGGTGGGAATATCCTTCGTCGGCATCTACGGTGAAGTCGAGTTCTTCTT
This sequence comes from Karstenula rhodostoma CBS 690.94, assembly GCA_010093485.1. NCBI lineage: Eukaryota > Fungi > Ascomycota > Dothideomycetes > Pleosporales > Didymosphaeriaceae > Karstenula > Karstenula rhodostoma. Next base: position 919,315 of record MU001503.1, read on the forward strand.
TGCTTGCCTGAAACTCCTCCTGGTTATCTTTTTGATCATCTTCGGCCTGGTTATCGATCTTGGAGGAATACCGGGACAGGAACGCATTGGTTTCCGGTACTGGAATAACCCTGGCCCTTTCGTCGAAAACATCGCAACTGGATCATGGGGAAAGTTCCTTGGTAGGTTGTCTCAGTCACGCTCTCAATATGATCACTAATTTGTACAAAGGCTACTGGTCAGTGATGACCAGCGCCGTATTCTCCTTTGCTGGCGTGGAAAGTCTGGCCATGGCAGCCGCTGAAACGCAAAACCCACGCCGAAACATTCCCAAAGCGTGCAAAAAGGTCTTTGCGAGGGTTCTCTTGTTCTACATCCTTGCCGTCCTCATTGTGGGCATGATCGTAGCTAGCGACGACCCTCGCTTAGGAAACGACAGCGGCGACGCTTCCCAGTCCCCCTTCGTTATCCTCGCTTCGGCAGCAGGCATTAAAGCGATCCCCTCTGTCGTCAACGCTGTAGTCATCACCTCAGCTTGGTCTTCTTCCAATCAAGCTCTCCTGGCCGGCACCCGTGTCCTCTACGGGCTCGCAATCAAAGGTCAGGCGCCCAAGATCTTTCTGCGCACCACGACGTGGGGCGTGCCCTACGTCTGCGTTATCTTCAACACCTGCTTCATGTTCCTTGCGTTCATGTCGTTATCCAGCAACGCCATGACTGTATTTTGGTGGCTGGTGGACTTGACCGCTGCAGGAGTGCTCGTTTCGTGGTCGAGCATCTTGCTGAATCACACAAGACTTTGTTTGGCATTCAAGAAACAGGGAATCTCACGCCGTGAGCTTCCGTTCTACAACAGGTGGACAGAGTGGAGTTCTCCGGTAGCACTAGTCGTGTGCCAGGTCATCCTCTGGACTAGCGGCTTCTCGGTCTTCACGAAAGGCGGATGGGATACGGCGACATTTGTCTCATCGTATCTGTAAGTGTCATATTCTGTGGATTGATCAGACAAATTTCGCTAACACTGTGTAGGGATATCCCGCTCGTCATTGCCGCTTTCCTGCTCTGGAAGTTCATCAAGGGCACCAAGTTTGTGAACCTGGCAGATATCCCGCTCCGCGAGGCTTTGGAAGAAGTTGTGAAGCACCCGGAGCCATTGGAACCCAAGAGGACGGGCTGGAAACGTATTGTGAATATCCTGTGGGATTGATCCAGACAAAACCATAGAAGGAAGCGGACCTGCCAAAGCTAAAGTAGATAATAATACAAGAGAAGCAGGAAACAAATAGCCTTTAAATGTCAACACCAGCGCCATGAAGCTCCCTCAGTTCTTTCAGCCCATCTCAAGATTACCAATCCGTGTTTACGACGTTGGCATTACAAGATCCGACTTGACATTAGCCTTATAGGCCTTGAGAATGATCTCGTCTGCCTTGAGTCCCGCAATGATCTTTTTAACGCTGGTAGAGTACAGCATCGCCCTCTGCCTCTCCACGCCAGCCTGAGCCTCAACCTTGCGCTGCCAAGCTTTCTTCTGAGCCTTGATTTGCTTAGTGAGCGCGCTAGACGGCGCAGCCTTCCTCTGTTTTTCGAGCAGCACGATCTTTTTAGTGATGACCGCGACCTCTCTCTTGTGTTTAACGATCTGGGTCGTCAGCCTCTTCACCGCGGTCTGTTTGTTCTTCTTATACGCTGGTGTGGCTTTCTTCTCAAGAGCCTGGAGCTTCTTCATCGTCATCTCCAGGACAGTGATCTCCTTCTTGAGCTCGGTCAGGGCGTGGGTGATCTGGGTATTGGCCCAGGTCTGCGCCTTAGTGGAGATGGTGGTGAGGTGTGTTTTAATGTACGCGGTCCATTCTTTTTCAAGGTCGGCGCCCGCGGGGAAGATGCTCGCTGCAGCAATATTGGCGGGCAGGACTGCTTTGTCGAACATAAGTTCCACGTTTGCAAGTTCTTTCCCGACATTGTCAATGACTCGGCGCATGTTCGTCGTTACTACTGTTTGGTCCATGTAGTCAAATACGCCGAAGACCTGCGAGTACAGTCAGACTTGCGTCACGCGGGAGTGTTTTGTAAGAGCATACCATCTTGAGCGCAGTCAAGTATTCGTTAGAAGGCAGCTTTCCGTTCAAGCTCTTGGTCACGAGCGTCTTGAAGCTGGTAACAGACATGGGCGCTTTCCCGCTCCAGATTCGTGCCTTGTACGAGTTGATTTTGTCGTCGCAGAGGACAAAATCTTCCAACTGGGTGTTTGAGCCGAAGGCGTTAAAAACCAGGCCATTCAAGGTAATTCCAGAGGTCTGGGGTAGTTTCGCAAGACCGTATGATGGCTTGTTGGTTCTAGCCTTTATCTGCTTTGCGGAGAGCTTCGTGTTCCAAGTGTTGAAGAGGAATTTTGCTAGTGCACTATTCTTCTTCGCGACAGTTTCCATAAACTTTCCTAGGGTTTGAAGCTATTTGAGATCAGTGGCGTATACCTCTATAGTGACAAGTAGATACTGACCTCGACGATATGCTCGGTGGCAAAATCTAGAGTGTTAGCTGGCGCCTTTCTCAGGTCCTTGACTGTGGCATCTTTGATACTGTTATCGTTGAATTGGAAGGCATGACGGGCTGGTGTGCGGCCACTGAAGAGCTTCCCTGAGCCCGGGTAATCCAGGTTCTTGATTGTCAGAATCCCAGCAGCACCCATTTTAGGCTTCTGAGTCCGAACGTCGCGCTTATCAAGATGGTCAGCCGTAATAGTCTCCGTTGGCACAGGAGGATCGGTGATGTGCATGTCAATGGCGTAGTTCCCAGCTCTCTTGGCCATGGCACCGACACCTTGCAATGCAGCTTCATCACTGCCGCAGTCTATGAAGAGATAGCAGGGGTCGATTGCTGTGGTAGGACGTGAAACTGCTGGGGTAGGCCAGACATTCTTCGTCGACTTCGATGCCGACTTTGATACCGGCTTCGACGCCGACTTCGATGTAGGTTTCTTGGAAGACGGCTTGGGCGGCGTAAGCGTGGGAGGCTTCGTGCTCGCTTTCCTTGTTTTGGTGGGTTTTTTCTTGCGCGAAGGCTTGGGTCTTGATGGCCTGGAGCCACCACCGCGGCCTCGGCGAGCTTCCAGGAGAACATGATGCTCACTCCTGGGTTGATCGTCGGTTAAATGATCGCCCTTGAAGAGCTCATAGCTGTTCTCCGGAGTATGATCAACCAGAGGAAGTCCTAGGGCTTCGCGTCTAGAGTGTTGCTTAGCAGTGGCACTGAACATGTGAACGAAGTACTTACTGCTCATTAGGAATGGTCAATCCCTGGACAAGGAAAGAAAGCGAGGTACAAAGCAGCACGAGACTGCTAGAAGAGAGAATACGCATTTTCAGGAACGACAGTAAGAATGTGATGCTGGATGAAGGGAAGCGACTGGAAGAAAAGAACGGATTGAACGAATTCACACTTGGTCCTACGATTGCTCACGCCCTGAGACTTATATCGTTCTGAGATTACTACGATCTGTTCTATGGGCCCGGACTCGGCGACTGCTGCCGAAGGATGAGAAGTCCGGCCTCGTGTCACGTAAGATCACTCTTGTATGTGCCAAACGACCACAACGCTTTCCTGTACCTGTTTTGTGTCTTGTGTGATTGTATGTATACTAGCAGTGCACTAGCGGATCCATCAAGCTGCACCGTGTAGAACACCAACACTTTTTGCGTTGTGGGTCAACTACAAATGTATGCCAAAAGTTCGAAAGGGCACACGAGTAGCCAAGCCGGAACGGAGTGTAAGATGTGATGTGAGATCGTGGCGTCGCTTTGCGCTGCCCATAGCAAAGGAATTTGGCAGTACATCGGGCGATGCTGATGTGGTATTATGAAGTAAGCCAGTGAGTAATCCCGAAAACAAACAAGATGTGACACTCCAAACAGATATGATGCAGTGGACGATGAGAAGAAAAGAAACGTGCATCAGATGGAGATTTCCAAAACTAAATCCACACTGAAATCGCTCCGGAGGTGACACATATATACGTATGGGACAATGTATTGTTCTCAGAATATGCTTGCGTTGCAGGAATGAGAGTGAAAGACGCGGTAGAAGTGGGGTTTCCGCCCCCGCTTTCGTCCCAGCCCCCTACTCAGCTGAACGCGCCACAAACAGGCTGTGCACTTGACAGGCCTTTCAGCTCCGAACAACCAAAGTCCGCAGGCAACAAACTGGGCCTTACAATCCGTAAATTGCCTACTCAATACGCTTCCCGTTCATTTCGCCAGAATTTAGCCATTCTGAGAAGAGCTCCGGTACACCAAACAACACTGCTCCTTTGTACGCTTTCCCTTGCGTAACTGTAATTTCGCTGCATCATGGCAACCAACCCAGAAGATGGCTGGGAAACCGCTTCAGACAGCGGCGAGGAAGTCGATTCTCAGCCCGACCAAGAGAATCTCTCGGAGGCTAACGCTACCGTCAAGTCGAAGTCCAAAGCGAGCGAAATCGGTCAAGATGTCGAGAGTATCAACGACGTTCTACAAGACAACCCCAATCTCAAGTTCGGATTCGTCATATACCGCTGCTGCACCTACGATGATCAGGAGAAGTGGGATCGCTTCATGAAGAAGCTTCGGAGACGCACGCGGCTGAATCTTAGAGATGAGAACGCCGAACACCTCTACGACCGCATCGATTGGTGCGTCCAAGAAGATCCAAAGCTTGCTAGTTGTAGTGAGGCAAAAGTCCGCAGGTGCGTATCATATGTACACCCATCCGAATTGAACGTCTCTGACCTTGAGTAGCCGCTTCAAGAAATGGATTAAAGAAAGTGGAGAAGAGCAGTATTGGCTGCCCAGTTCGCGATTTTTGGCTTGTGTAATGGTGGACGAACATGATCTGAAATCTGTACTGAGAGGTCCATCTACAGAAGAGTTTGACGCGGATGGCTCTGGGTATGTCACGCTGGTATCGTTGGATAAGGACGAGGGACACATGTCAGTAGGGCTGTCGTACCTCGTACCGCGTGTCTATGCGCTCCTGGAAAGTTGCGGATGGGATAACTTCGCTGTCGGGGATACAGATGTGGCCTGTCCATAAAAGGTTTGCTACAGCCGATCTCTACCGCATGGTGACAGTTTCTACGATCTCCCAGTGGCCTTGGGTCAATGCAAACGGAGGATGAAGGCCGGTAGGGAGTTGGTGTATACCGGAATACGTTACGACATCGAATCATGTGCAAGAGGAGAGCGTACGATACCAGACTTGAATTACGATTACTACAATTCTCCTGAACTGTATGATCTACCAACTAATACAGTGCGCTAAACAAAGAGATCTATGCCGTGCAAACAGTCGCTAAATAGGACAAGCATTACAAACTTAAGAGGAACTTTTCCATCATAATGAGATGTAGAAATGAACAGGAAGGTGACGAGAACCGTCGTGGTTCACGTCTCCCGATTTGGCGGGGCCGCGCCTTCTCGCGCTGGTGCTGCTGCAACCTTCTCGGTGACCTTCTGGGGCTTACTCTTCGCCCCCTTCTTGCTTCCCTTGCCCCATTTGGCCACGCGGAAGGCCCAGTATGTCGCAACTGCAATGAAGATGTTGAAGATTACAAAGGCCCAGAGAATGCCAAAGTTGCGCCACCTCTCGCCGTAGTAGATGTTCGAGCCCTCCAAGAACTGGTCTCCGTTACGTATAGGGCAGTACCTGCAGTCGGTGGTGGCGTCTGGGTTCTGAAGCAGACCAGGAGCTGTCTGCAAGTAGTCGGCAAGGTACGCTTGGCAGGTCTGGCCAGATGGCGGGTTGAAGCGCGAGGTTTCAGTCTCAGTGCAGATCACCTCGCGGTCGTGTAGTAGAGTCGAAACTATACCACCAATCCAGTACGTGAATGGCGAGACGCGGTACATGAAGATCCAGAAGCCTGGGAGCGAAGAAGGAGCCTGGAGGACACCGTTGAACAAGATGCTCATGAAAGTGAGCAGTGTGACAAGCCCGGAAGCGGTTTGTGCATCCGGGAGTGCAGCGATGGTCATTTGGGCAAATGAGCTGGCGTAGATGAGGAGCTGCATGCTGAAAAGCAGTACGAGACCCTGTCGCTGACCGCTTTGGTTGGCACCTACTACTGGGTAATAGAAACACGCCCAGATTAAGATACCGGTCATGATTTGATAGGGAATTTCCACGATGATGTTTGCAATCATGAACGCTGTCCAGGAATACGATTTGCTTGGGCGTTCGCGAACTTCGTACAGCTCTCGTTGCGTGATAAACAGTGGTTGGATCTGTGACTGTGAGAACTTGTACTGGAATGAGCTATGAAAGGCAGACTTACCTGTTGTACAAGGGTTGTGAAAATAGTCGTCAGCATGAACGCAGCGAACATGACGATCTGCATGCCAGCCTGAGAGGAATCGGCATTGTAGAAACTGAACCCAATGAACAACCCGGCGGCAATACCCAGGCCAAACTTGGCGAACACATAACTAGGCATGCGCCAGTACTGTTGGAAGACGCGGTTGGCAACCTCGATCACTTGTTGTCCGAACGGCATGGCAAACTCGGATGTGGCAGTAGGATCATCGGAGCCGGCAACTTCTTCGTGTTTCTTGTCCTCGTGGATGCGGTCAATATCCTTTTCAACGATCTGTCGCAAGTCGCTCCGTTTCCATACGTCGTGCCAATCATCACCTTCGTCGTTCTTCCCAGCGTTAACGATTTCGAGCATGTACTCAGCTGGATTCTCCTCGTCTCCACACTTGCGGGCACCGTTTTTCTCGTAGTAGTCAAGCAGCGTGTGGGAATCCTTGCCAATATCGCCGAAATAGACTGTTCTACCTCCACGGGCTAAGAACAGCAGGCGATCGAACTCTTGGAACAGGATGGCGGAGGGTTGATGGATAGTGCAAAGGACGGCTTGACCGGCATCGGCGAGCTTTCGAAGGAAAGCGCAGATTGCCCATGAACTCTGTGATCAAATCAGTGATCTATACTGGAGTTTCTTGCTTTTGAGTAACTCACCTGACTGTCAAGGCCACTGGTGGGCTCATCAAGGAAGAGAAGAAGCTTAGGCTTGGCCGCGAGCTCCACTCCAATTGTAAGGAGCTTACGCTGCTCGACGTTCAGACCTTGGCCAGGTACACCAACGACTGCGTTGGCGAAGTCCTCCATGTTGAGCATCTTAATGACCTCTTCCACGTAGTCGTATTTTTCCTGCTTGCTCACACTCTTTGGCTGACGGAGCACAGCGCTAAATCGTAGACTCTCGCGGACCGTAGCGGTTTCCAGGTGAAGGTCTAGACAGTGTCAGGATACGAGATCAAGCATGCAATTTCACAAAAGTGACTTACCTTGCTGTTGGACGTAACCAGTTGAGCGCTGGAAGCTTGCATCTAAAGGCTTTCCATTCACAAACATGTCTCCTGTGACCACTCCCATGGTAGTTCGTTGCGCAAGCACATCGAGCAGAGTCGTCTTTCCAGCACCGCTTACACCCATCAGTGCGGTGAGCGTACCTGGTCTGACATAGCCAGAAACATGATCGAGCAGCCTACGCTCCTCACTCTTGATTTGTATATCGTAAGTCACGTCGCGCCAGGTGAATATGTCTTTCTGGGGTTCAACGGCACCAATATCCCCTTCACCAGAAGTCGCGTTCGCGTTCGGATCGGCGGAGGGGCCCTGGCCCTTCTCTGGGTCGGATTGCGGGTTCTTGCCACCGTCTTGCATGTATGCCGGAACATGGCCGCGTTGGAACACAAGGACTTCCGCGCTGCTCGATGTGGAGGAATTCAACTCGACCGCTGCGAAGTAGATGAACATGAAGAAGAACAGGAAACCGAGGAGAATGCCAAAGTTCCGCCACACATGGGAGTAGTAGTACTCGTAGTTTGTAGCAATAAACGCATCGCCGCTGACCGTATTCTGGCCTGCGACAGCTCCGACAGCGTTACAGACCCATGAGTTGCCCTGTCGAGGAAAGTACGAGGGAATGTATTGTGAACACGTGAATTGTTGACCGTGGAATTCGTTGGCAACCAGGATCTCGAAAGCATAGAAGATCGGATTGATCCATCTTATCCAACTGAACCATGGGTGCATGGAAGGGACAGTGATGACAAAACCAGTACTGGAGCAAGTCAGTGAGTGCGCAATAGATCCGAAGAACAACCACTTACTATACCACAAGTGCGAGAACCAAGACACCCGCAAGCGCCATAGCTTGCGACACACTTTTGGTGCAGGCTGCTAAGGTTCGGAAGACGGCGGACATGACGAACGTCGAGATGTACGTTATCAGGAAGTAGAGGAAGAATTGTGCAGGTTCCCGTCGCAGCCCAGACATGAAGTAAAGAATGATGTTGAAGAAGGTAGCCTGGAGAAACTTGACAGGGATATCAGACACAATCCCGGCCATTGCCTCGGCAGAGGGGTGATAGAATGCATAACTGGCGTGCTTTTCGACGATAGGCCTTTGCTCATAGAGACTGTTGATTTCCGCAATAGCAGTAAGAGCGTTGAAAAGGATGGCAAGGAACAAGACTGAGCCTCGTGGAAAGAAATAGGCCGTTGAGGCATCAGAACCGAAGAAGATTGAGCCGACAATCAGAGCCATGACGACGTTGAGTCCTGCCTGAGTAGCCGTTGCTGAGATGTCACCCCAGATACGCTGGTAAGCGCGAACAGTGCAGAGCTTGACCTGCATGGGGATGCTGATGAGAATTGATGACTTGGGGCGAACGCGCTTCGCTTGTTGAAAGTTCTTTTGCTCGCGCAGCCGCGATGCGCTCTGGCCTTGGTGGTCAATTGGGTACTGGTCCTCATGTTGACTGAGCTCAGCTAGGAGCTCCTTGTACTCGGGTGACTCCCGCCAGATCCGTTCGAAGTCGTCGGGAGTGCGGGGCACCTTGTTCTCCCAACCCTCTCGTGCCTTGCGCTCCTGCGGGTTGGTCACAGATGTTAGGAAGTCTCCAGTCGTTTGTCGCGACGGGCAGTACCAGCCTTGTCGCTCGAAAAACTCTTTGGCGGCGTCGGCAGGACCGAAGTAGATCTGACGACCCTCATATAGCACAGTTGCTTTGTCGAAGATGTCGTAGATGCTTTGACTCGCTTGATAGATCGCTACGGCGGCGGCACTGTCGCCGAAGTCCGAGGCGAGTCGCAGTGTATTGACGAACTTGAAAGCGGTGGCTGGAAACATGTCAGTCTATGGTGCGCAAGTTGCAGGGCTTTACTCACCAGAGTCAAGACCTCTTGTGCTATTGTCCCAGGCGGCAAACGGAGAACCAGCCAACATCATCTCTGCTATGCTCACGCGTTTGCGTTCTCCTCCAGAAACACCCCGGATGAAGTCGTTGCCAACTTTGGTATTGTAGGTATGGCTGAGTCCAACGACGGCCATGACCACACGTGTTATGTATTGGACAAATTCCTTGCGAGACATGTCCATTGGCCGCGAAGTCGGTGTTCGCGTAGCTGCTGCGAATTCGAGCGTCTGGCCGACCGTGAGATGAGGGAAGTGCTTATCAACCTCCTGGTTGTAAACGACCTCTCCCTTGAACTCCTTCATCATGTCCTTCTGTGGAATGCCGTTGTAGTGAACGATGGACTTGTCGTCCATCTCGAGCCCGTGCAACTCACCGCACATGGTCTTGAGAAGCGTGCTGCATCCCGAGCCGGGCCGGCCGAGTACAATGAGCATCTCGCCGCTTTTGACCATGCCGTCGAAATTGCGCAAGATGTGTTTGTGTTGCGTTTTACTGCCTTTGATCATGTCCTGGACCATGAAGCTGTTGCCGACGGTCTTCTGCAGTTGCAGTGCTTCGCCCTTGCCGTAGATGTTCAGATTCTTGTACGCGATGCCAACCTGCATCATGGAGTGTCCGGAACCCTCTATCTGATTTCGAAACATCTTCAGAAACTTGGGCAGCTGGAAGGAATCGCTTCCAGGGTCGACTGAGGGATCGTCAGGGTTAGCCATGGTTGACTGCTTCCTCGATAGTGCCGTGTAGAGCTCGCGTAGCTCACTGCGGTCTTCATAGTTGATTGTGCCTTGAGTTTTCCGCCGTGCCAACGTAGTTGTGGTGAGGTCTGAGTCGGAAGGACCATCTTCGTGATCTCCCGGTCTCACTGGCGCGAATCGGCCAGAGACGGAAGATTCGCTGGAGGTCCGCGAGGTCGCTGAAGACGCGTCCTTCTCCCCTGTGACCGCATGTTCGTGGTTCGCGGCAATGTTAGAAGTATGGCCATCAGGCGCATATGTTTCGCGTCCTGAGGCTGTGCGGACGATGCCATCCTCGTGTGGATGTGAGCTGTCCATGGCGAACAAGCGGAAAGCGATCGAAGTTCCGCCAAAGAAGTTGTCCCAAATCTGTGAAATGATGTCTTGCTTTATGTGACCACTGCATTATGCTGTCATCAGAGCCACTACCGCTTTAGTGTATTGTCTCGGCCAAGGAGCGGACGAGTAGTAATTACCCACCCGGAAACGGAAGCGCAGAGACACCGGTGGCGATGCGCCTAAGGCTGACTGTTGCTTCCCCGACCCTCCGCGCGGCTATGATCGGAGACTTTACGTGGGCTATCCGAGCACGATGTACGTTGTTCGCAGTCTCCAACACGCATGCGCGGAAAATGGAGACTCCTACACATCACATCATTCATAATGATTGTCAATGTTTCTGTCCAGAAGAAACAAGACTTCACACATTGCCTGGTCAACACTGCTTGCGGAAAGACATGAGGGCTGCGTGAGTAGAAATGAGCCATTGTTAGTCGAATTTGATACTTGTGATGTTCTGCTGCATGTATACCAGGCTTAGCGCCGTCGATCAATCTCACTTTGTCCTCGCATCGGCACTCCACTAACATTAGCCAACGCCACGTCCGCATTGCCATTCAACTCTATCGCTCTCGGAGGTTAGCATACGTAGCTGCTGCTGACCTCAGCTTAACAGTGACTCCGTGTTCCGGTCTCAGCGATCCCCACTCGGTGCCTTGGCGACCCTTTGTGCCGGTCGACTCTGAGTTCGTCCTTTGTTCCGGATGGACCGAGGGCCGCGCGCGGCGTTGCGGATGCTGCGTCATCCCGTCTGGACGAAAATCGGCTCGAACACCAAATCTCTTCAGGCGGCCGTTGCGAGGCTGGCTTGGGTCAGGCTTCAGCCGCTTCGCACACGTATGTACCCTGCCCCAAAGGGGACACTTCAAATCCCCTTCCATCCCGTTGCTGCATGAGGCAATGTTGCACATCGTATGAAGCTTCATTGCGGTCTTGGCAGCTCGTTTCCAGATGCCTGTCGCAGATAATTCGTAGTCCTGGAAACGTCTATAAACCCCAGTCAGCGGAGTGAGCGAGCAAGATTTCTAGACGGAGTGGTGGATTTCTGTGGTCGGAAGATGGTGTGCATGATTCAAGGTGCGCGCTTCCGTCCGAGGGCTATTCCTAATCTGGCTAACGCTCCTGCGAAAGGCTTGGCGCACCTCGCTCCACCTATCCCTGTCAGCTTACTTTTAAGTGTACAACCCACTTTTGCCATCTTGTCTTGTTTGGAAGTCCACACTCTTTTTCAAACCGATGATATACATATAGATGGTTCTTGTCGCACAAGATGCCGGCGCGGCGAATCAAGATGTCCGGATGGACGTAGATGCGGACGAGGAGGCCCAGCTCCTGCAGAGGGAAGAGTTAGATTTCGAGGACAATACCGCTGCCCAGGCTGGCTTCAAGAAACCACGGGCATCTGGTCTGCTGGGTCGCCTGAAGGGACCCGACCCACCGGAAACTCAAACCATTAACCCGTTCTTCGCTAAAGCTCAAGAATTCCTACCAACCTGGCTCAACCGACGCTTCCCAGAACGGAGACAGCAAGCACTCCTTCTTGGTGGAGTTCTTGGCCTCTGGTTAATCGTTTTTATCATCTCGTTGAGCGTACAACTCCCTATTACGGACGGGTTGGGTAGATCAGTTACCAATCTAGACTGCACCGACACGCTCTGGAAACCCAAGAACGAATGCGGAATAGAGGGTATCAACTGCCATCCTTTCAGCAACTCCTCATTCTCATTCAAGTGTCCGGCTAAATGCGCCAGCGTCAAAGTTCTGAATCCCCGCGCCGTTGGGCCTCTGGATGTCAATTACCGTCCTTTGGTAATTGGAGATGATGCATACCGCGGCGACTCCTTCATCTGCGCTTCGGCTATACATGCTGGCGTTATCAGCGACAATGGTGGATGTGGGCGTGTCATACTTTTGGGTCGTCGCGACAATTACTCCAGCGTACAAAGACACGGCATTGAATCTATCCCTTTCGATTCATACTTCCCCCTGGCTTTCGCTGTTACTTCGGATTCCAGCATCAAATGTCCCTTGGATCCACGGAACACGTTGCTATTCTTGGATTTCATCACCACCGCGTTGCTCTCGATCTTTGTAGCCGCGCCCGCTGTATTCTTCCCAATCTTCATCATCGTCTTCGCACACGTAGCCTTCGCTTCTGATCCTCCATCGGCTTCGTCCCACAACACCACTGTGCTCCCCGACCACATTGCCTCGTTCGCCAAACGCCTGCTCCCTGCACTCTTTTGCGCCGTCATCATCTACCGGTCCACGGTCAGACGTACGCTGCATGGTTTAACAGCACATGTAGAAAAGACTATCATGTGGCTTGGAGGCTTCTTCTTTGGCGCCTTGTCAAACTACACATTCGACTGGATCCCGATACAACGTCTGACCGCGCACGACCTGGAGCAACAGCCGGGCGCGAAATTTGCTCTTGCAATGATTCTTGTGGTTTTAGTCGCCATCATCGCAGGCCAGATCTATTACTTCTGGCTCGAAGGTCGGCTGCTTCGATACTTGGCCTTGTACGGGCTGTTCATATTCGGCATTCTGGTGTGCCTAACTATTCCTGGAGTCTCACTGCGCATACACCATTACATCATCGGTCTGCTGCTCCTGCCTGGCACGAGCATGCAAACGCGGCCATCTCTAGTATATCAAGGGATACTGCTTGGTCTGTTCGTGAACGGAATCGCGCGTTGGGACTTCGACTCCATCCTCCAGACGACCGCCGATCTGCGAGGGGATGGAAAATTCGACTCTGCACTACCCGAGCTGCTAGAACCGGTAATATCCAGCACAATTCAAGGCCTCGTCGCGATTTTCCAATGGGCGACGCCGCCTGCGATGGTTGATGGGATCAGTGTACTTGTCAACGATGTGGAGAGGTCCCGCAAGTTCTTCAGCGACACCGAGGACGGTGCCGCGGGCTTCGATTGGACAAGACCACCGGAGGAAACGTTGAATGAGTATTTCCGCTTTGGATACGTAAGAGGCGGTCGGGCGCTGGACTATACCAAAGTGGGAACGTTGTTTGGGAACGGGACGTGGAGCGGGGCGGGGAGTGGGTAGCTTGACGATGGGATTCCAGTTGGGCACCATGCATTCAAATAATAAGAGCTATATGACATTGAGCACTTGGTCCCGAATTGCGGAGACATGGGACTTGAGTTTGGTCTAACCTGGAGGAGTCAACCCCAACCGACTCGGTACAGCGCTGTTTAACCTAGATACCATAGCCTTTGAGTTACGGCAGCTGAGGAAAGCTTCCATTGCTACATCTCACGTAGGGAGCTGCATCACGCAATCACAATACCGCACAACGGACCACACGGATCTTCGCGACTTGGCCAACGCAATACTTCATACTCAAAAGCTTCAACATTGATCTTAACCGTAACTCTCAGAACCTTTACCGCGTGCCCATGACACCTCCGAGATACAATAGGCCACACGTGAACCCGTGCACGGTGCTCCCCATTTGAGCGGACGCACTCCGTCTTTTAGGAACTCACCAGAGCGTCTTTCAAACAGGATGTCGACAGAGTCACTCCATGATATGCAAAACGCGTTATCGCTTCAAGCTACACCGGTGTATACCAGGGAAGTATGATGCCATGTAAAGAATTGTAGAACAATAGAAGCGGTCGTTGGGATACACAATATGCGAGTACCTGGCTACCCTGTAAGCTTGATATTTCAAGTCAAGTTGGCCTTTTGTGGTGAGCTTGCGGGAGGCGACTCGAGGCGTCGAATGGTGTGAACAGTCGATCGAGCTTTCGACGTGCTGGGAGATTAAGTTCTCACGATGTGGGATCGTGCCAAGGTTAGTCCATCAAGGTCAGAATAATTGCAGTTGTATGACTGGAAATGGTTGCGTAATGTGCGGTGGCCTGGTTCGATCTTCAGTCCAGGGTTAGGGTTGAATGCGTCATTCCGACAAATCTATCGAGCACGACCGTGATCTGGATCGGAGTATCGTCACCATAGTCCTTAAGCACCTCCCTCCCTCTTGCACAGTCGCATCTTCAAGATTCTCTGTCGCGGAGACTTGAACAACGACACTACCCGTAACTTGAGAGCTCGAATAATATAAGAAACATACAGAGATCTGTATGGCTATGTTGCGCTTCTGTAGAACATGCTCATAGGTAATAGTAGTTGATCTCCGCGAGCTTGAATCACAGTGACCGAAACAAGAATCTGGAATCTTAACCGCGCCCCTACTCCTGTAGCAACTAACTATATAGGACTTCTACATAATCATAACCTAATAATCTATCTTGGATGTTCACATGTAGGTGTTTACATCACCTCCCACTGGTCCCATGCCTTCTATATCAACTACCCAGACTTGTCCTCGACTCTTGTACTTCCGGAGGAGCTCGATCTACTCCTTAATACTGTCAGGGTCCTTGACATCGGTAATGTTCCGCCATTCGAATAGAGGGTTCACCTTGCGGGCGAATTCAACAGAAAGAGCATGGTCAGTCTTGACGGATCCTGGTCAGGTTATTAGCACAATGTCTCCCCTGTAAGCAATCAGGAGAAATGTACCGAGTGGGATGAGCTGGCGCCATTTTGTTGATAGTAGTTGCAAAAGACTGGGTCTGGGTGTCGCTGTCTGTAATATGTACAGAAAGGATACACTTCTTCTGAAGTTCGATTTGAGGCGGGATCTTTACTTGCGGGCGGGGTTTACTGTCGCTAGCTCAACGTCGTCAAGAAAGAGCCTCCCAAATGGTATAGGTGGCTTTTTGTTTCAAGATGTTTGTTGCTGGACAGCAGAGCGGCACAAACCAATGTGATTGCTTGCTCAACAGACTCCTGGTCCTTTCCGTATACTGTCTGCCCAGGGTTATCTGTGGTCATGTTGCCTAGGCCCCTATATCGGTAGAGAAGTTTTGACACGTCTTGTACGCAATCAGACATAAGTTGTTGAATGCCTGCAGGTGGTGGACGACTGAAAGTCTCAAACTTGCGCGTCTTCTTCACGAAGATTTCAGACGCGTCTGACCGGTGCTGCTCAGTTGGACTGCTGGATGACTTGCGCCGTCTATTCCGCTCAGCTCTTTCAGTATGGTCTCAAATTGTTTCGCAGGTGGGGCTTTCTTTAGCCGCGACCGCAGTACCATAACATCCATAAAGGGATCTGGACTATCCCAACTGTTGAGTTCAAGGGCTCGGATAGTGCGCGGTCCATTGGAGCTTGCAATCAAGGCAAGTAGGCGGATGGCGTGATTGTTAAATCTTAGACTGTCCAGTCGCCGAGAGCGTCGTCGCCTAGCCAGGCTGGGAAGTTCACAACGTCTTCAGTGCGTAAGTCGTTTATGGTGGACTGCGGTAGGGTGCGATAGCGTGGTGTTGGTGTTCTCGATCGCGAGCGTGTTAGTGGGCTTGGAGGTGAGCGCGTCTGTGGGCTTTGAGGCTCGCGTCTGGGTCAGTGATTGACGCAGAGTGTGTGTGGGCTTGGTGACGGGCGTCTGGATACGCGATTGACGGCGTGTGTGGGTGTCCTTGATCGCGAGCGTGTCGGTGGGCTCTGGAGTGAGTTAGTTGGTGTGTGCCTCAAAACCTGTTTGACGAAACCCTGTTTAGATACGAGCTCATTAGGTTCAGCTTACTGGGGGATGTTCTGTTTACGTCTAGCAACGCGGAGGCGAGCTGTTTGAAGGTGGCAAGTGGCAAGGTCACAAAGAGGTCAAGCATCTACAGAGAGAAGGTAAAGTGGGGCGCGGGCGCATGTAATTATATCATGCAAGCTCAGATGCAAGGTCAACCTACTAAACATTCAGTGTTTCTCCTCCACGTGCATATCCCTGACGTATTTAGAGCCCCAAACAAGTGAACATGGCTGGCACTCATAGCATGACAGCTCCGGTTGCTCAACATTTGCAACCTTTACCGGCCTCCTTGCAACAGGTGCGATCCTGTGCCTTCGTTTTTCACCAGACGTGCTGCCTGTCTTACTCTCCTCCTCCCCCTCTTCCTCTGCCAGTTGCACCATCCTAGAAACTTTGCCCTTTCCTGAGTACCGTCGCCTAGGATTAAAGTGTCCTCTGAGCTCATCTTTGGTAAACCTAATTGTCATACCATCTAGCCTATACCGTCCAGCGACTGATATACTGTCCACGTTTTCGAGTAGGTCGATAACTGGTCACATCTGCTCCAATATACCGAGAGACTCAGCAAACCTTTTGCCTTCTTCTGCAGGGACAAGTCCTCTGCCCTTGAGCGTCGATGAGGCTTAGCAGACTTCGTCGTTACTACATTGCCACAATCGAAATGTGTAGGCTCTGAGATCCTTGGTCTGCGAGGGATATCGCATGTTCAGTAGATCTCTGATAACCACGGATGCATCGCGCTTGACATGGACTTTAGCCTTCATGTATCTATTTTGGTACCTCTGCGAAGGTGACTGCGACGTAATCTTTTGCTTTCACGTACTGTAGCCCCTCATAGACAGTAATTGGATCCGGAAAAGAGTCTTCTGAGCATTCCAGATGACTGAAAGCCTCGTCCTAAGTCAAGAGTAGTTGATTGCAGACAATACAGTATATCAGAGTCTCGCGGTCTTGATGGTGTGCTTTGAGGTGCGCTTCCAGATCAATACTCGCTTTTTGGCCAATTTGAACTTCTTCACCGTACTTTCAGTTGGCTGTCTTGTTGTTTAGACCATAGCCGCTCCAAACGAACTTGCTGAAAGTACGCCAGTCCGTGAAAAGTCCGTAGTGGCGAAGGAACCTTTTAACTGCGTGCATCAATACATAGTCGTGGCCAGCGATCTGCGATTTCTGTATTGTGTAAAGCGTTTTTTCACCGCCAGCGTCTTCGATATCCTTCAGTGAGGCTGTAATGTTGTTTTTTGCCTTCACTGCTGCCAAAAAGGATGTTGCATGGACCCAACCATACTTCAGGTAGCATATCACATCCAACGGTCCACATCGTTGATATGCATCGTCACAAACGAAGTCGTACTCGCGAAGCTGGGTTGTTAAGTCGAACCTGGGCACGAATGAGGGTGTTGCACGAAGCGTCTCAAGGTCCGATACACTGGGGGATTATTGGTGGCCTGTAGGCTTGTCAACAACTCGTCAGACGGAGTGGTGCAGCCTGTACGTACTCAGTGGCCTTTGCAAATTTATTATGGAAGGTATGCGCGTACGCGCGACTGCACGCACAGGGGCGCTCGTGGTGTCGTGCCCGTGGTACCAGAGGAGGTGGAGTCTGAGAGATGCTGGCAACTCGTTCTGCACCAGTAGAACACAGGTTGAATCGACTACCGGTGGAGATACTGCTATAGGAAATGTATGTCATAGAGCGGTGGAGTGAGGTGCGCCGTATCGGATACCAGATATCAGTCACCAGCGCACTCTCAAGTTGATTTCTGCATTCACCTAGACAACCCGACTCACGCACTAGCGAATACGTTTGACGCACAGATCCCTTTTGAAGCTACGTTGTGGCCGTGGAAACAGAAACTTCGAGCGGCCCTCACCGCAACACTCCACTGACAATCTCACAAACACCCACAGTTACGCAAATGACCATGAGTAAGTGGCGACACCCCTCCCCTCCCCCTCCCCTGCCCTCTGCATGTGCTGTTCCCCCTGTTTGCTTGGTTTCCATGCCATCACGACCGACCAAGGCACTGAGAAGGTAAGGTGAGCGTCGAGCGCTGGCTCGCGCCGCGGGCGAGCACGTCAGCGAGGAACCACTCGCCCTCATTCCCCCGCCCAGCGAGTTCCGCATTGTCAAGAACATGTATGAGAAGGAGACCAGCGCCGCATGGCTTTGCTTGCCGCGCCACTTGGACACCACGCCGGCAGTCGAAGACTCGGAATCTGAGCAAGAAGAGCACACGGCTTACCCATTCGACGGACACCCAAGCGCGGCTGTATCCGGGCACGACGCCAACGACAACTCTTCCAGTCAGAAGCTCCACCGCAAAGCTCTCACACAGCTGGTGGTGGTCCGGATGTACAAGTCGCCCGCCGCTCTTCGCAACGAATCCGACACGCTCAGTATCGTGAATGATTCCGAAGGCAGTGAGGACTTCGTCGGAGCCTCGGTACTTCGCGAGCTCCACAGCGGTATACCGACGGACAGCTGGCTTTGCCTTCGCCCGATCTTCGGTAAGAACCTGGAAGCATTTGGCCAAGCTTGCCTTGCTACGAACCGCATCCCCACCTACTTTGTTTGGCACATCGTTCTGCGTCTGGTGTCGGCGCTGGAGTTCGTGCATACAGCTGGGATTGTGCATGGCGATTTGGGCAGCGCGAATGTGATGCTCAGATGTTCATTGCCGGGCCGAGAGGACCGCGACTGGCCTGATGTCGTGTTGACCGGGTTCGAGGTCGAGGTCGACATGGATCTCTATGAAGATGAAAGGCGCGAGGACGTGAGGAGGATGTCGGAGATTCTCTATACCGATGTGATCTGTCGGTGGAGCGACGCTGGCACGTTGATACCCTTTCTCAACCTCACCATATCACAGCCGGATCAGCTCATGCAGTTCGCCGCTGCGCTCAAGACTATGGTTGAAGCGCCCTTAGGAGAAGAAGTCCCCAGCCTTAGTAATTTTAAGGTGTGGAAGGCTGTCGCAGTCGCCGAGATGGCGAAGGGACCAGGAACTTGCCCTGCTTGGATCAAGATTGCCGCGTACGACGCCCTGGTTACGGAGAAGGAGCTGGAGAAGGCCATGAGACCGCCGTTGGTGCTGAATTTTGGACCGGACTCGGAGAAGTTCAAGCGATGGGTTAGAGCGAGGAGGACGCCTGTCGCCCTTCGGAAGAAAGGGACGAGGGGCAATCGAATCGGGCTTTTGGTGGTCAAGTTCAAGATCCGGAGGGAGAGATTCGCGAACCTGGACTGAACAGGACAGCGATTGGGGGGATGCTAAGAGGAAAGTGAAGATCGTTGAGGCAGCGAGCGACGTGATTGACCTGACCATCCCGATACTAAGGAAGACGGCGATTTCCTGTATGTCAGACACGGCGGCCAATGAATAGGTGGTTCGACCGCTGACATTATGTACCATTTCATGCATATCAACGTGATGTCCTGCCTTTCAAAGTGCCACCTCAAAGCCATTCCCTGGGCACCGCCCTCTCCGACCACGTCCGCTCCGCTTCCCATGCCAGCCAGTCTGATCTTGTGGTCGGTAGCAAGCCCATTGCGTTCACCTTCCATATGCCCAGCCCCAACATAAGCGCGTTTGTGAGCAAGTAGACGATTTTGACCATGATAAGGCGGCCTGAGGTTCCTGGTGTTTCGAAGGGCGCGAATGTCTTTTGCAGGTTCAACGCGGCGATGAGGGGTGTCTTGAAGAGGGTGAAGACCATGAAGATGGAGAAGATCTGCAGCGTGTTGCCTGTCATGTACATGCCTGGCCAAAGTCAGCAGATGGATCAGGCGCAGCGGGCGGGCACGAAGCATACCGATGGCGTTCATGGGCAGCTGCTTGGCGGGGGCAATGGCAACCTCCCAGGCCTTCTTCATCTTGAGCGTGTCCATCTCTTCTGGCGTCGGCTGCTTCCGCACGGACTGCTTCGATGCCGCTCGGTCCCTGCGGGTGAGGGACGCCGTGTAGCCTGGCGGGTCTGCCATGTTTGTCTTTGGCTTCGTGGTCGTCGGCGGTGTGGTGAGGTCCAGGACCCATTGCGGCGGCGGCGGCGGCTGTGCGGACATGTCGGGCTGTTCGTGGCGGGCTGTGGATGCGCGGCGGGATCGGTCGTGCTTGCCCGGCGAGGTGGTTGTGGAAGTCGCAGACCCACGCCCACGTACCCCCAGTCTTGGCGAGCACGTTCCTCCCGCCCGTCCGCAATGGCCTGTGAATGTCTCAGAACGTGCAATTCGCCCTCGACAGCGCCCGAATTTTTCGAGAAGTCGCCTGGAACCACGCCTTAATTGCTCCGGCATGCGCCCTACGATCCTCGCCGCCTGAGGCGCCACGTCCCACCAACAATCCGCTCGACGCAATCCAGGAGGGGCTAAGACGGGCAAGGAGAGGGGGAAGCTGCTTGTATCGTGCTACAGCTGGGCACATGCATAGGAAGACCGCACGCCTAGTGGATACGAGATAACAGCCACCATGAGCGCCGGCGGCCAGGATGCGAAGCTCTTTGCGAGGGTAAGCTCCGTCCCTTGTTGTCCTCATCTGCACCACCACCCATATACGCCCTCCCATACGGTCCCTTGTCTGCATTCGCATCCTACCGCAGTCGCTCTGCCCACGCGACTCGGCTCTCGTCGTCGTCCCTCGCCATCCCTACCATGCCGCCACCATGTTTATCCCCTACGCATTCGAGAGCGCACGCTTACAGTACGCTCGTACACCACAGGGCAAAGTAGCAGAGCTGCGTCTTGAGCTCAACAGCGGCGGTAAGAAAGACAAGAACTTCACCGCGAAGAAGACGGCCTTGAAGAAAATCGTCGCGAACATGACCATGAGCAACAACGACATGGTCGCCCTCTTCCCCGACATCGTGGGCTGCATGCACATACCGAGCCTGGAGATCAAGAAGATGTGGGTTCACAACTGCCTTGGTCGTTGGACGCGGGCTGACTCGACAGGTGCTTCTTGTATCTCGTCAACTATGCGAGGATAAAACCGGACATTGCTCTCAAGGCTCTACCCATAATCCAGGAAGACATGCACGACAACAATCCTCTCGTGCGATCGCTTGCGCTCCGAACCATGTCCTACATCCACGTTCGCGAATACGTCGAGGCTACCGTACCACATCTCAAGAGCCTTCTGCGCGACAACGACCCCTACGTGCGCAAAACTGCCGCCATATGCGTCGCGAAGCTGTACGATCATGACAAGGCCATGGTCGAGTCCTCGGACCTCATCGATAAGCTGAATGCTATGCTGCGAGACGAGAACCCCACGGTCGTGTCATGTGCTTTGGCCGCACTGATGGACATCTGGGAGCGATCGGAAACCATAAAGCTCACCATCGACTACGCGAGTGCCTCCAAGATCGTACAGATCCTGCATCAGTGCTCGGAATGGGGCCAAACATACATTCTAGAAGCGTTGATGAACTATGTCCCACAAGACACGCAAGAAGCAGCGATCCTTGCAGAGCGTATCGCGCCACGACTCTCACACTCAAACTCCGCGGTTGTCCTGACCTGCATCCGCGTCATATTGTACCTCTTGAACTACATCTCGGACCGAAAGGTCATCACATCACTATGCAACAAGCTCTCCCCACCGCTTGTCACACTTCTATCAAAAGGACCTGAAATACAATACCTTGCTCTACGGAACGCTCTCCTCATCCTGCAACGACGACCTGAGGTGCTGCGCAACGATATTCGCGTCTTCTTCTGTAAATATAACGACCCTATATACGTCAAAGTCACAAAGCTGGAGCTCATCTTCATGCTCGCAACAGAGAAGAACATCAAGGAGGTTTTGACGGAATTGTCCGAGTATGTTCATCTCAATCGTTGATTCGGAGATTTTGCTGACGCTCTGCAGATACGCCACCGAGATCGACGTTGACTTTGTACGCAAGTCAGTTCGAGCGATTGGAAAGCTTGCCATCAAGATACCGCCGGCCAGTCAATTGTGCATATCGACGCTCCTCCAACTAGTCAGCACGAAGGTGTCGTACATTGTCCAAGAGGCTACAGTGGTTATCCGCAATATTTTCCGAAAATACCCCAACCAATACGAGTCTATCATTTCCACGCTGTGCGAGAATCTCGATTCCTTGGACGAGCCGGAAGCCAAAGCAGCTATGATCTGGGTCATTGGCCAGTATGCGGACAGGATAGAGGACAGCGATGTACTACTGGAAGACTTCCTCGATTCGTTCAGTGAAGAGACGCACGAGGTGCAGCTAGCCCTGCTCACGGCGACGGTCAAGCTGTTCATACAACGGCCAACGCGCGGTTCGCAGCTGGTCCCCAGGGTACTCAAGTGGGCGACCGAGGAGACGGACAATCCCGATCTACGTGACCGAGGCTACATGTACTGGCGATTGCTCTCTTCTTCCCCGGAAGAAGCTAAAAAGATCGTCATGGGCGAGAAGCCCGCTATCACAGCCGAGGAGTCAGAGAAGCTGGACCCGGGCACGCTTGAGGAGATGTGTCTGAACGTAGGTACGCTCGCCACGGTTTACCTCAAACCGGTGAACCAAGTGTTTCGGTCCGCGCGGCCAAGGAAACTGCAGGATTCACCTGCATTGCAGCGGCACGAGTTGCCAACGGCCAAGGCTGCACAGCAAGCGCGCGATCGGGCTGCAGCTGAGCGAAGTCGTCTGGACACTTCAGCTACTAACGGCAATGGGTCGTTGAGTGGCACCAATGGCAGCGGTCTTGAAGCAGCAGCACACGAAGCGGATCTCTATTTCGCAGGAGTTGGCAGGCAGAGCACGTTTGGTGGAAGTCCGATTGTGGCGGAGCAGGGTTCGCTCGGAGGCGGGTGGGTGGTCAACCAAAACATGCCCCAGGCCGCTGTGATGAGCCCTGGGGGTGCAGATGGCACTCAGGATCTACTTTTGTAATGGACGGAGGCGAGCCGAGTGGCGGGGCGGGGCGTTGGCATGTACAAACTCTCTACAGAGGCGCAGATCATAGCGAATACGAGGGGTAGGACGGGGGCCTTGGAGCCTGAGCTTGGCTGTTCGTCAATTCGGCCGCGCATACCCTAGCGATGCCAGTCTCTTGGGTGCTATCCACGAACAATGAGCTGTAGTGAATGTGCCCCGGAGTAGTCGTGCGACATCTTCCAATGTCGTCTCGGAAGCCTGTCGCCACGCCATCGCCTAAAGCGCCTGTAGCAGTCCCCCGAACAGCCTCGCAGATGCAGCGCTGAACAGGCCGTCACACGGTGTGCACTGTGCATGCGGTTCTGCATTGGCCAGTGAATGGGTCTGCTGGCTGTCATGCGGCATGGTGTGTGTGGTGCAGAGGGCGCGTCGTGCGGGGCTTTCGCTGTTTGGAGCTCAACCCTGGCTCGCGCGTTTTTGGTCCTCAGGGTTCAAATGACGTACCGTCTAATAGACCTTGTTTGCACCTACGCGGCCGGGGCTAATAAGACGCAGCACCCAGCCCTCGACTCTGACCACCTCTGCGTCTCTCCCACGAGTGTCCAACATCCAAATCACAATGGCTGATCAGAACGGTGCTGCGTCGAGCGGCTCTCGCTGTAAGTGCAATGCCTGAGTGTAACACTGCCGCTCGAAGAGCTTCATCAGACCGCCAGCGTGCACACGACGTCTAACACAACAACAGTGAACCCTTTCTCCCGCCGCGAGGAGTTCTCCTCTCGAGAACTTATCCTCCACCGTGTCACCACGCTCATCACCTACATCGTCTTCCTGATCACGGCCATCTACTACACCTTCAAGGCTCCCGGCGAAGGTAAATACGAGCGACACACGATATGGGGTAACAACACGGCTACGCCGTTCGCGCAGAACAGCGTCATGACCTCCATCTACTGGTATCTTCCGCCCCTGCTGAACTTCTAGAAATTCCATTAACCAAACACCCAGGATCGTCATCCTCCTGCTCCAGCTCGTCTATGCCTGGTCCCTCTACTCCAGCGACCCCGTCTACGTCAACGCAGCCGCCAACATCGGCACGCACTACATCGCGTCGAACCTGCTCCTCTTCGGCTTCCTGCACCTCTGGGTGCGCAGCCACTTCTGGCTCGCCGAGCTGCTCATCGTCATCAACTTCTTCAACCTGTCCTTCGCCTACTTCCGGCACTCAACAACGCCCCGGCCCATCCACATCGGCACCGTCGCCGGGCCCCTCGCTTGGAACTTCGTCGCCCTGTACTGGGTCGGTGCGAGGGCTGTGGATGCGCACACGCTGCCTGCGCGGATTGTCGGGAATATCTTCATCTGGGGAATTCTAGCCTATGGCAGCTTTTTCCTGGTTGCATTCAAGGACTACACGATAGGGTTTGCGCTGTCGTACCTTGCCTTCTGTAAGTCCCTCCCCCATCTCGCACAAAACAGGTGTATCCGAGAACGTCGCTAACGCGTCACAGCCACCGGCGTCGGCCAGTTCCTGAGCAAGATCCCCATCCTCCAGCTCCAGTGGATCTTCGCCTTCACCATCGGCGCGCTGCTTTTCATCCTCTCGCTTGGTGTGTCGAGCGGTAGGACGCCGCTCGAGGGCGGCGAGGTCGTGTCTGAGGACCGGGAGCGCGCGCCGCTGCTGAGGGATGGACCGGATGTGCCGCAGGAGGCTCGTGATTAGATCATGCGC
The DNA here is from genome assembly GCA_010093485.1 of Karstenula rhodostoma CBS 690.94. Lineage (NCBI taxonomy): Eukaryota > Fungi > Ascomycota > Dothideomycetes > Pleosporales > Didymosphaeriaceae > Karstenula > Karstenula rhodostoma. Next base: position 943,847 of record MU001503.1, read on the forward strand.
GGCGTCGTACCGGCAGAGGCCGTAAGAGGCTCGGAAACCCAGTCGCGGTTTCTGTGGCGGTTTGCTAAGTCTTCATCACAACAAAAGGGGAGATGGATGGATGCGAGGATGGAGATGAGTGAAGTGGGGTGGTGGAGAGTTCCTGGGATAGCAGTGTGACAGGGCTTAGGTCGTTCTCACTCTGGATCTTCATACGGTATGGCGTTTAGGTCTATGTTTCATTTCCTACTCTAGTATCTTGCTTCCTCCTTACGGTGGCGCGGCATGAAATGCTCTTTACTTTGTATCGCTTGTCGGCCTGTTCGTTTGCAGCGGCGATACCCGGCGTACGTATGGTAGTCTAGCAAATGCTCTGAAGTACCTCCCTCTCTTCCTGTCTGGACCCTCATAGGAAGAGTTTTGATGTGTTTCGGAAAACCCAGCACCCGAGGCGGCATCGCTCATCCGGTGTCTATTTGTCAATCCCTCTCGCACCCATACTCTCAACATCGTCACATACGAGGTAGCCTTTTGGGACAAGATATTCCCGTCAAGAGGTTTCAGTTGTACCTCCACACCTCGTGATGCACTCTTGGACAGTTTTGGAAGGTCCTACACCAAAGGCCACATTTGCCTCGGCGATGTGTGCTTTTTTTCTTACCACTCCACCCCCGCTCCCCACCATATGTATATGTGAGAGCGCTTTTTAGCCGCATGCTTCGTTCGCTATCAGTTTTTTGTCCCTCGGCAGGCTCCTGGATGCACTCTTAGACAGGCCAGGAAGGTCCAGCACCGACAACGGCATCAGCCGCAGTCGTCTCTATTTATGGATCACTCCCAGGCTCCGGTATGGGTAGATGCGGAAAGGCTTTTTAGACATACGGGTGTTTGGTCCCGTCATTTTTAGTTCTGCTTGCGCAACTCATGATATGTCAGGTAGGAGTTTGAGTGCCTGCTCCAGACACACGGTTTTTCCTCAGTTCTACTTTTAGTGACGTCCTAGATCGAGGATTTCTGTGGAGAGCGAAAGGGCCGTGTGAGAGGGGCTTGAAGCATCTTCCATCATGCCGGTTTCACGGTATTCCTTTTCCAAGGGGATGCGGACATAGAAACGGCGGATTAGGTTTTTTAAAGGCACGAGGTTGAGGAATCCCGAGTCTCACACTCCACGCACATATAACGACCCTCTTCGAGTAATTAGTCGCTGCCATGGTCCCACAGTACATGGGGTCATCCCTGTGGAGTTTTTTTGGTATACCGCACCACATTTAGGGACTTGGGTGACTTTTAACATCCCGCAACGCACCACATCTAAGGTATGGAAGTGTGCTTTTATTACGCCGAAAGCCCAGGGTTTGAGTGGAGTATAGAAAGTGGGGGGAGTAGAGGGTATATACATGTCGATTGTGGAGCTCCAGCATAGAGACAGCGACTTGTGGTTGGAGATCATGGGGTTGAAGAACCACGAGGCTCACAACCCCGCGCACGCTCGACTTCATATGACCAAACCCTGGCCGCTTTTTCAAGCTCACAGCTCATGTGTCTGTGGCATGTAGCATACTCTTCGGTGTGTCTTACACGCCACATTGTTTTTTGTTGCGGTAGTTTTTAAACCGCTGCGCACACCACATTCGGTCAGATGCAAACGCCTTTTAGTGCCCAGAGCGCTCAGGGTTTGTGCGAAGCAGAGGAGATGGATGGAGCGAGGGGTTTATATGTCGTTCTTTTGGGGATGGGAGCTCCAAACATGGAAAGGATTGACTGTGGTTGAAGATCATGCGGTTGAGTAATCCCGAGTCTTATTTCCATTGTAGTTTTGAGAGCTGGCGCGGGTTCACTCCACATGAGATTGTTGTTATGAGCTTTTTGGATGGCTTTCTGCACGGCATGGAGCAGTTTTGGGAGGTTTTTAGTCCTTGCCGCACCACATGAGGTGGTACTGGAGTCTTTTTGGTCACCAGAACGCCGGAATTGTGTGGGGTACAGGAGTGAATTAGACGGGGATTCGATATATATTGTGACAGTGGAGCGCCGGACACACACGTGTCGGACTTCGACTTTGAATCCCTGAAGTTCAGCAGATCAGGGCCTCACGCCACAGACATTTGTGTCATCGCTGTGTGATTTCAATCGCTGGCGCGGTCTCACAGCACATGAATGTCCTGATCTTCCGGTTTTCAATATATTGTCCGTTTGCCTTCCACGCAACATGCCCGAAGTTGTTACCATCTTTAAACCTCCACGTACGCCACATGAGCAACTATTCCAAGATCTTTATAAGAGTCCGAAAGCTCTGAGAATGTGTGAAAGAAAGAAAGATACATGTAGAATTGTATCCACGTCAATTGTGGGATCCAGAGATGTAGGTAGTAGGACACAGCGATTTGGGAGTCGTGAGTTTTAGCTAGGAGTCTCACTCCACGAAAATCAAATGCTTGCCTCCGTGTTACTAGTCGTTGCTGCAGTTACAATGCATTAAATCTGATTCTTCGACTTTAGCCCGTCTTCATGGTTGTGTTCCCATACGCAAAATCCGCCAGATCAGATCGCAAGCTGATTCGCTCCACATAGTTCCGTGCTTCGTTCATTCTTACTCCAAGTTACGCAGCACATTTTTTCGTCGGATGTGCTTTTAGGTCCCCCAACAGACACACGCCACATATCTGTCCCTGGAGCTGGATTCTAATGAGATTAAAATCCAGAAAGTCGTGTAACATGCAGAAGGATGCACAATTGGAAGTTCATATACTGCCGATTGTGTATTCGGACATCGACATAGTAGATAAAAACTTCGAAGTCAAAGGATCGAAAAGGTAGATTTTGAAGTCTCCCATTCCACACACGCCAGGTACCAATACTTGATTTTTAGCTGCCACCACTCTCCTCCACATATCTGAAAACCAATCCTTTTTTTGTCCCAGTCCCACAGCATATAAATAATTCTTCCAGCATGTGGCTTCAGTACTCCACAACGCACCACATCGTAGTTCTTGATGTGTATTTTTAGAGAGCTGACAATCCAAGGAAGTAGCTTGCATTTCTAGTCACCACCGCCCTCCTCCACATTCGAACGGGTGGTGATTCTTTTTAGTCTCGGCTTTACAGTACATATGGTTCCCAGCCTGGCGTTTAGTCTTCCAATAGGCATGCACATGATGCGATGCGTTTAGTAATCTTCTAAAACACTTCACAAGTATAGGACAAAGTGTGAGGAGCAGAAGGGATGCGGGTTTTATGGAACATGAAACATGGAGCTTCGGACATGAGAAAGTGAAGAAGGCTTCTAAGTCATAGTTGCTGGCAATTTAAGCTTTTGGGCCCCTCGCTCCACGCACATGTATCGGAATGATGTGCGTTTTTAGTCCCTGTTCACAGTACATTACTCGATGGCGAGCTTTTAGTCCTCCACAACACACCAAACAGCATGTCTTACTCCTGCTTTTTCTGCACACCTCACAAGTACAGGAGGTTGTTTGAGGAGGAAAAGGGACGCGGAGTGAATAATTTGTACACTTGTTGACAGTGGAGATCCGGACATCGATATAGCAGCCGGTGGGCTCCAAGTCATGTCATCTTAGGCAGATGGGTTTTGAAGTCTCCGGCTCCACACACATTTGGTATAACACCATCTTGTTTGAGTCTGGTCTCCAAAGCACATCGGCTTCTAAGGATGGTGTTTTTGGTCCTCCGCCACGCACCGCATGAACATCCTCCTCACCAGGTTTTACAGTTGTCGAAACCCCGGACAGTTGTGTGGGTAGCAGAAGCGACGCAGATTGTGAGTTGTATATACACTTCAGGTCAGACTGAAGAATAGTTGTGACGACGATGATGCTCAACACGCAGCATCGATAGAGTTTCTCAGATGATTGGAGGAGAAAAAGAAGACGCCGAGCCAGAGCTTCAGTTCAATCAACGTTTTAGTCCCACTGTCGGACCACATAACAAGCCTTGTTGCAAAGTTTTGTCCCCTCACAACGCACCACATAAATATGGTCTTGCTTGGTTTTAGTGGGGTTGAAGACGCAAAAGATCGTGTGAAGTAGAAGGCCTATGGAAGGAAGATTTTATATACACCTCAGGAGGTCAAGTATAGACTGCTGATGGTGATGCTCAGCATGCAACATTGATGGCGCTATTCGGGTAATCGAGGGAGAAAAGGTATGCCAGGCCATGCGGTAGATGCAGAGAAAGTTTTCGTCGTCCAGCTGCACCACATGACGCGGCGCCGACGGTGATTTTAAGTCCTCCACAGGGCACCACATATGGGATAAGCCAAGGTTTTTCTAGAAAGCCTGAGAACCTAAAAAACTGAGTAGAACGAGGCAGAGAATGAACGAGGACGTTATATGCATCTCTAGCCTAGCGAAGAACAGTGATGATGATATTTTGTAGATAGGCGTTGCTAAAAGCAACATCATGGTCAAAACCAGTGTCGCATTTTAGTCGTCCTCAAACTTCATCTGTATTGTGTCTTCATACTTTTAATCCCCCACAGTACACCCCATTCGTCGTCTCGCGTCTGTGTTTTAAAGAGCCTGAACCCCCAAGAGCTGTGTGGAGTGAAGACAGTGCAGAGCGAGGGGTATATATACTTCTTTAGTCCGACAAAAGGACAGTGACCATGATGATGCTCATCATGTAATGCGAAGAAGGCAGTTAGTGCTCAGGGTTGAGGAGACGCAGGGCCGTAGTAAAGGGTATGTAGACTTATAGTCCTCCAAAGCAGAACACATAATACACCATCTGCAGGTTTTTGGACATCCAGAGCGCACTACATAACTACAGGAAGCGTGAAGTTTTGGTCCGCAGCTCACCCCATGAACACCATCTGGATTGTTTTTAGACAGCCCGAAAGCTCGAGGAATTGTGTGGAGTGCAGAAGAGAGACAGACGGCGCTTTAAATACTTTTTGGGGCCTGTGGCGGGGTGGTGATGATGCTCACCACCATGCGTCGGTTACAGAAGCTGTTGTGTCGACATGCATCACATGTTGCAGCGATTGAGTGAACAACCATGTACCCCAGGGTAACTCAGTTTACGATAGGTACTATGTGGACGTTCTTCACATACACGCCAGACAGACAATTCAGGATTATTCACAGCCGATGTGTCAAATGTACATGTTGAGTACTTACAAATCCACTCCTACCATCAGATACCCCTGTGCCCTCACCCGAAAACAACCAAGATGCCAACGCCTCCACAATGTATACTATACAAAAACGCCATCGCTCCTCCTCATGCACGTCTTCTCCAGCCCGTGAGGGCTCTCATACAGCACTGTAACCACCCCTGCTGCCCGGACTTTGGACCACGTTCACAACTTTGCGCCCCAAGTCCTTCACCATGTACGGGATATCGCGAATGGCGTCGCCGTGGGGGAGGAGGTCCCAGCCGCGGGCGCCATAGCGGTTGTAGTTAAGCCAGGAGCCGAAGATGAGGTATGTTGCGGTGGCGAGGAAGAGGCTGTTGTCTATGTTAGCTCATTGTTTGGTCATCGATATAGGCAGGGTAGCTTACATGATGATGAACCACGTGAAGAAACCCCAATGGCTGCCACCGTCGGGTGCAGGCGCATCCTTACACGCATACTTGGTGCGCCATTCCAGCCGCAAGGTCTTCACCTTGGCATCCTTGTCGGTCTTCTCGTCCTCGTAACCACAGAAGCGCAGACTCGCATCGCTGTCTTCACATTTGCCCTTTTCACCCTCTCGTCGACTCAGCTTCTTCTCCTCCTTCTTGTCGCCGTCCTCACCCTTGCCACCACCCTTGCCATCACCCTTGCCATCACCCTTGTCGTCACCCTTGTCGTCGCCCTCATCCTTCTTCGGATCCTCAGCATGCTCGTTGTTGTCTTTTTCGGCACCCTCATCGCCCTCACGTTCCCGGTCGCAGACGAAATCGATGATGGCGCGCTGCTTCACTCCTTCCTTGCTGGAGTCGAAGGGGTGGCGGCCGCCGTGTAACTCTACTTGCACACCTTCTGAGTCTTGCAGAAGCTCAAACTTGGGGTCGAGGATCGCTTTGGGGCCGTTCTTCATCGTGTATGTACCAGCGATGTCGACGGCCGAGATGGTGTCGTTCTCGTCTCCGTAGATGTCGTGAAATGTGCGGACGCCGCATACTGGGGAAGATTAGTGTTCTGGTTGTGGGAAAGTCGACAGATGGGTCCAAGGGAAGTTCGAAGGTGGATACGGCAAGCACCGATGAGAATTGAAATCGCACGTACCTCTTGCACCATCATGACACCAATTTTTTGGATCCACGCCCTTATCCCGCTTCAGTATATTGCAAACATCCAGCGTGAAGTTCCAGCGAGCTTCCATATCTTCGCTGACCAGCGAGTCTGTCCAGTGCACCACGCGCGGTCCACCTAGCTTCTCGAAGTTGAAGTGCTGGCCCTTGGCAAGGATGTCATTGCAGGCAAAAGCTGCTAGCGAGGAGGGCAGGATGGCGGACAAGGCGAGCAAAAGGTGGGATGTCCGCGGAGGATACATGATGGACGTGTGTACAGCGATCGGACCGGCGCCGTGTAAGGGTGGGGGGTGTCGGATGCAACGATTCCAGAAGACGGGGCGTTCGAAGGCCTCGTACCTGCCGGGGTGACAATAGAGGAAGTTGATCGAAGTCGATGGCTAAAAGCGGACGAGGAAAGGAGGCATACGAGCAGCCAGTCCGACGTTCCAAGAGCTCACGCCGCAGAAGTACCTCGAAAGGGAAACAAGAAGACGCAGGCCGGGTAAGCGAGCGTGGTAAAGCGCGTGGAAGAGATGGACGTCGTGGGGTGAACAACGTTGACCTTACGCCTGCACGCTGCACGAGTAAGCCGTTCACCGGTTCCGTCATCAACGTTCTCGAAGATGCGTGCACGTGGCGCAGGCGCCAAGTCTTGAGCCACACCTGTCCGGTTCTGGCATAGCCTGGCTCCACGCGACTCGGCCCCACTTGCGCCAACGTCAACGTCAACCGAACGTAGCTGAACTGGCTTCGCATCATCCTGCGTCCAGCGTCCTCTGGCGATGGACACCTTCGTGCGAGAAACACCACCTATTAGCCTCCACCCTGAGCTCTCCAACGCTACCACACCATCCACCTTCCAAAAATATCCCATTACCCCACACCTAGCCTCGCCGGAGATTGCCCACCAACGTCCCTCAGCTCAGATCACCCGTCTATGCCACCCTACCAGCGCATGTCTCACTCTTCAAATCCTCCGATATGTCAAGCACATCAAAGTTTTCACGGGCTGCATGCATCCGACTGCCGAGGCCTCGAATACCACGTCCCTCGCCTAGGTTCATTTCCACGGCCCAATTCTCCGATTATCAAACCCCCTACCCAGCTTGCCGCCGGGATGTCACTTGCATGGCTAAAAATACTTGGAAATGCTCCGCGTGGAGATGTAATGTGGATGTGATATGATACTAACGCTACAAGTCTAAGAAAGAACGCCAAGAAATGCAGGAACCGATGCTATGCTAGGACAAAAAGAGACTCGTGATGCTAAAGGAATGTGTGTGCCAAAAGAGAGCAGGAAAACAAGACTCCAAAGATGCCGCTGAGAAGCAGAAACCATGCAAATGCGCAGAGCAAAACAGGGAAAACAAAGGAGAGCAAAAGAGATTCGTGTGCAATCGTGATCCAGCGCCGAGAAATGCTTCGATCGTAAGATATCATGCTCGAGTCGCGGGACCCATTGTTTTGTACATTCTAGTGTATCGTGCCATGCTGTTCGTTTGTAGAGGTCGTACCCAGTCGACAGAAAGGAAACATTTTGCGCGCCAGAAATGCATCGAAGACGGACCTAGGAAATCAAAGTCGACAAAGAACAGTCGTTTATTTGCCGTTGGCGCCCTTGCCACCCTGCTGTCCAGAGCCGCCGTTGGCAGGCATCGGGTACGGGAAAGGAGCGTAGGGAAGCTGGTAGGAAGGGTTGGACCCGGAGGAAGCACCGGCAGTAGAGGTGTTGCTGGGAGTGGAGGCGGAAGACATGGTTGCTGGGCGGGGCTGTGAACGCGCTCTGAGAATTTGAGGTGGTCGGGAGTAGGGGTTGCCGGCTCTACGCGGTGGCTGTGAAGAGCTAGTTCGTGGGGTGCTTCGAGCGACGAGAGAGCGACCTTGTCGAAGGACGAAGTCTGCTTGTGAGGCTGCTGATGGCGTCTGAGGGTATTGGACGAAGACCAGAGGAGGCGATGGTCTGGGATGCGAGGTGATTGGTTGAGGTCCTAGGTCGAGTGGGGGAGGTGCCGATTGAGAGTGTTGTCCAGCAAGAGATTGAGGGGTTTCCGCGGAATGAACGGTGCTAGTAGCTGTGTATTGCTGAGGGGGAGCTTCTATGACTGTTGGAGTAGCACAATTGGTCTGGGAGTTTGATGGGCTGGGTTTGTTGGAAGAGCTACTGCTCATAAGCTGGCGGAGCGCGCTGTAAAATTATAGAAGGAATGCAACCAAGGAAAGAGAAGGGAGAAAGTTCCGAGCGTGTGGGCGTCAAGGCGCGGTTGCGTTTGGACTAAGATTGGCGAGCCGATGAGTTCAAGAGTATTGTGTTGGTATGTACTTGATATTGTCTGATGAGGACTCAAGGTTGATGCTGGACAGATGTTATATACACCCGTTCCCTGGAGCGGTCTCTGGAGCGGTCCCCGGTGTCAGGATGAATGTTCCAGATTCCGAGATCACGAATCTGATGACTGGCAGTGGGACAAGACTCTGATTCTGAGTAGGTTGCAGTCTTGTGAGCTTCTCCGTCGCGAGTAATCGTGAGATGGGGAGGCTTGGAACCACGTTGTGCAACGATGGAGCGGACCGTTGTCCTAACAGGGTCTCTTTTTCGGTTTTCGACGAATAACGACGAGGCGCGGAACGATTTCCGATGAATTGGGATGCGGAGATTCCGGTAGTATGGATGAAGAACGTGCGAGTATACCTATTTTGAGATTATGACTTTCGGTGTAGGGCTGTTAGGGCCAAAAAGGTCTGTGCGCAAGTGAATCCTGGCTTGCGGGTAGTTGTGAGCTGCAGACAGACGGCTGTCGTCAGATGCTTGTTTTGAGCCGCATACAAGATGACAAGTTGCTGGCGCAACGATACCTGTGCAGGATCAAATCCCCCAGTAAGATGATTGCCGCTAATGTACACTTGTAATTGTGATCAGATTCTTTCCAACATGGATGCTCAGCATCTTCGCCAGGCTGGTGTTATACGACCTCATCGTGATTCCACGATGTTCCTCCACTGATGATAGTGGAATGAAGAAACGTATTTGTCGTGATTGTGGTCAGCATATCAAATCGGCATCGCGATGTTAGCAGCTGTACTGGGTTCGACTTGACTTGCTTGAGACGCCTTACCCGTCTGGGTCAAAGGGTTCGAATTCTTCCGCATGATTATTATTTCTCGGCCAAACCCGAGTCGCAGAAGGCCAACTGGTTGACCATTTTGCGTACCCCAATCAAGATTCGACTGTCCGTCTGTGCCATCCATCACCTACTTGGGCCCTCCAACGTGCGTAACTCGTCTCCAACGGAGGCCATCTAATATTAGCTAGAATGAACACGAGATGGAGTTCTGATCTAGGGGGTTACTCAGCTGTCGCCAACATCTTATGTTGGTCCGAGCGTCTCCTGTTTCTAATGGCCATACGGTTCGTATCGACGCATCAGTACTATGAGGTCATAGGGTAAAAGCGCATACCCAAACAAGCCTCATTGCCCCCAAATTTGGTGACATTTCACTTGCGCTGGTGGTATGGCGACGCCATTCGGAACTTTGTCAGCGAAAGGCTTGCGCGATTAGTGAGTACATTAGTCAGGGGTCTGCAGTCATCAATGAGAGCTAGCGTGCGATATTCTTCTCGAAGCTTTCCATTTTGTGACTTACCCATCCCTCGCGTCTCAGATTGGGCGGTCCTAGTAATTTCCTTGTAGTCGACGCTTGGATTCGTCTCCAGTACTGTCGGTCTCAATCAGATGCTGCAAAGCGCCTATTGTGGTCGTGGTGGAGGCGGTGCAACGGTAAGCGACGTTTGACGGACTGTACACCTTTAAGGCATGCTTATTGCCCGGAAGGACACCTATCACGCCCCCAGTTTCCCGAAATGGCGAGATTTGGACGCGAGATGAGGGGACGAGTGGCACTCTTTGGTGGTGGACGGCCATGCAAAGACCAGCAGAGAGACTAAATTAGCTACGTTCAGTTAGCATCGGGAAATGAGGACTAATTATCGGACTTTGATGTCGAATCTAGCCGTGAACCTGATTATCCCACGCTTACACAACCCACTTACTGGCCTGCCGCCATGCTACGAGGTCACTCCGCGCTCAACAAATGGCACGGCTAACAGATCCATGGCTTACGAAAAGGTGATGAAGGCTTATACGATTGCGCGATGCATAGGTTACGCCCACAAAGGTAGGGACCCGTGAAGATCTTGAAGACATCAGCGTACGCTGGGGAAGGAATGCTCCACAGATAATGGTTAGATACGAACTTACCTCGAACTCATCCTAAAGGGAAGCTTGCGTTTTTCAGCCTTCATTCGCTTTTTATGCATGGTAGCCTAACGGAAGATCTCCACCGCAAGACAAAACGTCCACCGCGAAGAATGGCGTCGCTGTCATGCCAGGCCAAAGCAAAGGCTTAGAAGCTGTTGATGCTGAGCTCAGCTATCCAGGCCCAGGGAAATTCTTGGTCAAGAACAAGGCAGTCACAATTCAACCGCTTGATGCCAAGATGCTACGCGCCGACTAGGGTGGTGCAGGGTCACTCGAGAGATATTCGGTCAAACTGGGAACGGCTGGAGCGGGAACGATTCAAGCTGTTAGGGATGACGTGTCTGAGCTTGGTTGGTGATTGAGTTTTATTCAATAGAAGGGCTCTTGTGATGCCTGAAACGAACAAGCGCGAGGGCACCTGGCAGAAGCTTGTGATCGCAAGGTCCCAAACGGCCACAGAGGTGAGGATCTTTGGTATACCGATCTACGCATCATCTGACAGTACAACAGATTAGCGCTGTGTCCTTTGAACAAGCAGTGTTGGTTGACTTTCCGTTGCAAACAGCGGTTGCGGCTCTGCATTTGTACCTGGGAATGGAGAAACCTGGAAAGGGAACAAATGATGAGAACGTGCTGATATGGGATGCTGGAGGCGCGGTGGGTAGTTATGCCGGGCAGTATGCAAAGACCGTGAGTTTCAAGTGTTCTCGGCGGCGAAGTTGAGCCGCCATCTAACACTGAACGCGTGTACAAGCCATTCTCCCAGGCTGCTCAGCTCGACGCGAACCACGAATGGCGGAGCTGGTGGTGAGTTTTCTCTCAAGCCTAGAATATTGAAAAGCTGACCAATTGATAGATACGGCGAGTATGTCTCGGATGTATTGCGCAATTGTCTCGTAGACCCAGTCAGCCATGTTAAGGTCTCAGGTGGTCTCGAAGCTCTGCAGCAGGCGAGTACGGATATTCTCGAGAACAAAAGTAATCGTAGATCCCCAAGAATAGGCCGGCAAAGTGGGCATGCCTTAATCGTCCCGGCAACAGGAAAACAAGGTGGTTAAGGTTGCGAAGCCCAATGTAGTCAAGGGTAATTTGTTTAGAGTTCTCTTTGTCGCATTTGTGACGACAGTATGTGAATCATTAGAGATGATACTGCGAAGGTAACTCAATCGCACAATCTATGCGTATGCCATTGTGCGAGGCATTACAGCGTCGACCTTTGCATTATATGGTCCGCGATGCTCGGAGAGGAACGCACGTGTGCTGGTAGTGCTTCTCAGGAATCACTGTCCCTCATCAGTCCACTACGTAGGATACCATATATCTGTTAGGAATCCTGTGGTAGTTACGACGCTTAGTTGATTTGAAGAGATGTTCAACCAAGGTTCGCGATCTGCGCTCGCGTCGTGCTCACGTCAGTCGGTGAGCCGCCGCGAAAGTCATGCATGCATACATATTCATTGCCGCGTGCGTAACTCGTGCAGAGACGGCCCAGGCATGACGAGACGCAGACAATACAAGGAGCTGATGGTGGTCCTGGTTGACAAAGCTTCCCAAACAACCACATGCAAGGTGTTTCTAATCCCGTCGATTTGACTCATCTACCACGGCACAGCGCCAGTCTCACAAGAGTATCTACCGTAGATTGCACAAATGTTCCCCAAAATCATCTTGCCGACAGTCTAGTGTTGGCGCTGACCTTGCTTTAGACACTTCCGAGGAGACTAAGCAGCACTCTCGCGAGGTCCTCGACAACAATAAACATCTAGACGGGTTCTGACGAAGGCGGGAACCCTAACAACGTTGCAGGAGGATTGAAGGCTATCATCAACAACTCCAAGGTCTCCGATGAGGCCAAGGAGAGTGCTCAGGAGCACTTGAACAGTTTTTAAAGCATGTGCTCGGATAAACTCTGGATTTTTTGCTGTTCGTAGCAATGGCACCCAGCTCAAGCTTTTACAACGTGGCCGATGTGTGATTTGTGACATGGTAAGCCGATCATTCGACTATCCGATTCTTCCGCTCTTCAGAGGGTTCTCGTACCAAGTCGCCGAACCTGAAAGAGGGTGCTGGCTGGGCAGACTTCACTCTGTCAGAAACCAATGGCTAGCTCGTAGTTCATCCTCGTATACCACGTGCCTGTCTCCAACCTCCCACTAGCGCTTCAGCAGCTGGCTAGCAGCGTCTTTAATCTTGCTCAGACAAGACCTACTCTCGCGTATTCTCGATGCATGCTCAATTAAGCACTCAAGTCTCCGCAGTCTTTGCTTTGTTCACCAACCCCATGACAACCTCAACCACTCTCTTGAACCCCTCCATCTCCTCCTCAACCGTTCCACCCATCCCCGCACTGGCAAAGCTTATCGAGTTTCCCACATATACTGGCTTCTTCAGCCTCCTCGTCAGAACTTTCGCCAACCGTGTTGTAAAATCCAGCGTGTTCGGAGGTGTGAATAGCGGCGTGCTCAGCGGATCGGAAGGATTGTTTCTCTGTACGACATTCGTGTTAGCAAATCTGCGGGCAAGGTGGTCAGGGGAAGAGAGCCTACATTGGGCATTGCATAGACGAAGCTGCCAAGCGGTGTAGTGTTCGACGATTCGGGCGCAGAAGTAGTGAGAAAGAGTAGAATATTTGGGCCGTTGTCGTGGAGTTGTACGTGAATGTTTGTTTGCGGGGCGTGTGGTAAGGGGAATGAGACGGAGATTGGAGATCCCGAGGCATCGCCATTTGTCAACCCTAGCTCTTTGATCCCATTCTCGAGGGTGGCAGCCATGTTGGGCGATTGGTGTAGTAGTTGTGGTGCGGAAAGCTGAATGAACTGAAGAGGAAGGCGGGGACGGACTTAGCGGGGTTAAGTTCTTGGCGAATCGCTCAACACCACAGTGCGCTCACGATCTCCGCAGTCGCTTTTGAGCCTCATCCGGGCTTTTGTCCAGATACAGCTGGACCACCGATGCTTGTCTGACCGAAGATACTAGCAAATATACAATCTTTAATAATCGTCGAACCACAAACGTGGAGTGTAAGGCAATTTATGTTGGAAACAAAAGAATCAACTAGAAGAACCGCACGATTCAAGATGGAAGGAGAAGAAGAATGGACGGGCGAATTCAATCCCATGACTGATCCAGAAGAGCGAACGCACCTGCTATCAGTGTTAGATTCTTTCCGGTACGTTACTCTATGTACCCCTCGTGAGCAACTTCAATAACTACAAGTGTGTCGCTGATACTAAACATGCCTAACTGATGTACGTCCAGCTCGTACCGCCGTGTCGCCCACTACAACACAACTCACCTCCGCCGCCAGGCTTTCTATTCGCTGCCCTCTGCTCACTGGACACTCCTCAGCCAACCTCCTTTTTCCGTCCTGGACTCTCTCTCCCACCTCGACGACTTAATAGACTCTAATGCTGAGCTCGCGGAAGCCATCTTCTGTGCAGGCTTCCAGGCCTTTGTCGCACCCAGTTTGGACAGCGAGCAGGTCGCCAGCATCGTGCCTGAGAAGTACGCACACGACCTCTTCCAAGCCTTCAGCACGGTGATGGACCACTTGGGCACCAAAGGGACAGCGAATGATTCGGAAAAGGCGCGAAGCTGTGTGAATCAATTCTACCGCGAGTGGAGCGCCGAAGGACATGTCGAACGGGAGAAATGTTTTGCCCCCATCCTCTCTACACTTAACTCGGAATTTTCATCGCGAAGAGAAAAGGATAGAGTACTAGGAAAGAAAGACATGAACATCCTCGTTCCAGGTGCCGGGCTCGGAAGGTTGGTCTTCGACATATGCAAAGCAGGCTACAGCGTTGAAGGCAACGAGATCTCCTACCACGAGATCATGGCCTCCTCGCTCGTTCTCAACCATATGTCGAAACCAGGCCAGTTCAAGATTGCACCTTTTGCGCTGAATTGCTCGAACCATCTTAGCCGCGCAGACCAGTTCCGTACCTACAATATCCCGGACGTGCATCCAGCGTCAGCGTTATCGGAAGGCGACAATGGCGAGATGAGTATGTCTACAGGCGACTTCATAATGTTGTACAACAAGCCCGAGTACAAGCACGCCTTCGATGCCGTTGCAACGGTGTTCTTCATCGACACCGCACCAAACATAATACGGTACATTGAGTCGGTGCAGAATTGTCTCAAGCCAGGCGGTCTGTGGATTAATCTTGGTCCGCTGCTCTGGCATCACGCGTCGCGAATGCAGGACCCACAGGAAGAAGATACGGATGACAAGAAGAGAGCGAGCAAGAATGAGGACGTAGGGATCGCAGACCCAGGAAGTGTCGAGCTTACTGACGACGAGGTTGTGGCTTTGGTACAGCATTTTGGGTTCAGCATTGAGAAACATGAGCCGGGCGTTGAGACTGGCTACATTACCAACCAGAGGAGCATGCTGCAGAGCACGTATCGGGCTTCGTTCTGGGTGGCGCGGAAGACTTGAACACAAGATAAATCAGAGTAGCTTTGGTGCAAAACATGAGATCACACGTGCAGAGGAACTGATTTGATGTTGGTCGTGAAAACTTTTGATAGCCGTTATCATGACAGAGATGCTCGACCTAGGGTACATAGCATGACTTTAAGCCCAGGGTATACATCCATCGCACTTTCTAGTAGAAGAAACCAAGGATCTTTCCGGCAACGTGCTTCCTCCTGGCCTCCTCGTGGTCCATAATACCGGCGGAGGTAGTGAGGACAATGTAGCCGAATTGACGCGAGGGGAGCAGCTTGACAACCCACTTCTCGAGGTCACGGAGCTGGACGTTGTAGCGGGGAGAGATGACACCGGTCTTGTTGATGCGGCCGTTAAGCTGGATAACAATCTTGCCGTTGCGGTGGTCATCAACCTCCTCGAACTCGCCAATGTAACCTGCAAAGTGTCAGTCGTTTGATTGTGACCATTTGTGAGCTCTCCACGTGCTTCTGCAAGCCGCGAGTAAAGTGATAGTATGTTGTGAAGAAATAAACATCAAACATCATGAGTTTCCGAAGATGTGTAAGTCCTTCACGTTGATGTAGCGCGTACTTAAAGGGCAGATGGTCGATGGAGCGAGCAAAACCAATGCCTAGTTATCAACGCGCAGAATAGGGGACGGGGTAGAGGAAAAGAAAGAAAGAGCAAGGGCATCCGTACCGTGCTTCTGCATCTGTTCAATCATTAGCCAGGGCCCAAGGGAATTACAACTGGCAGGTACATACCACAGTCAAGAACTTGATGATGACTTTGGAAGACGGGCGGATGAGAACCTGGCGCTTGCCAGACTTCTCGGCGTTGTTGATGGCGTTGAGCGCATCGTTGAGGACGGAGGTCTTGACCATTGTATAGGGAGATTCTCAATGGCTGAGGGCGATCAAGGTATCTGTGTTGAAGTCAGCCTCCAGAAGCCCGAGCTAAAAGAGTGCCCCCAGTCTGCGACATGAGGGGTCTTCAGCTCTGTCGCAAGGAAGAGCAGTGTCGCGCTCGCGCATAGGCTCGAGGCAATTGCATCTTCCGGCTATCTGAAGGGCACTCGATAGAAGGTCGACATACCTCAAGAGGTCGTGGTGGTGGTGATGGTGTCGATATTGGCGGTAACGAAGAACGGACGATGCGAAAGTTCGAGCAGATTTTCGCCTGCCTGGCTGGTGTGGGACTCTCGGCAAAACGTGCGGGCCGACCCTGGCCCGTGCGCGCCGTCGCGCTTTCCAGCGATCGCGTCTCTCTGCAGCATCTACAGCATCAGCAAATGCTTGCAATGTCTATATACACCCAATACGAAAACATATTCGCACGCGCACTGATGAGATATGAGTTACCTTGCCTGACTCATTCTGAGCACGTGAGCCCGCGTTTGCACTAATGGACTTAGTCATGACGTACCACAGTTATCTCCGGCACATCTGTTTGCCCCTCCGCCTTCGCAGCGATTCAACCGGCCTTGCATCTTCCACTTACTACTCACAAGCAGAGCATCAACATGTCCGAAGCCTGCTGTACTTGTGCTGCATTGCTATCCTCGATACCGCCGACCTACGACGAAAAGACGGAGAAGCCTACACAGTATGAGCGCCGACTCGAATGCTGCGGTCGAGCGATATGTGCGCGATGCATAACAGATAACGTTCGATTCGCAACGTATTGCCCTTTCTGTCAAGTGTCCGTCGTGCCCTCACCGCTGCCGCAAGGTCTACGGGATCCTCCAGCGTATTCGCCACTGGTGGAGTCAGTGGACGAGCCTCCGCCGTACTCAGCACACAATACATTACATCCACCAACCGAAAAGTCGAAGGATGCGCCGGCAGACAGCGCGCCTGACGTGTTACACTTTGTTGATCCGAGCAACGACACGATATCTTCTCTATCGCTACGCTATGGCGTGCCTTCAGAGGCGCTGCGACGAACAAACGGCTTGTTCGCTGACCATCTTCTGGCAGCGCGGAGAACGATATTGATACCTGGGGAGTACTACAAAGGGGGCGTGAGCTTGAGTCCCAGGCCACTTGAAGGGGAAGAGGAGGAGATTAGGAAGGGTAAGGTGAGGAAGTTTATGGTGGGATGTAAGGTTGCCGAGTAAGCATAACCACCGATCAACCCGCGGCAGGGTTAGGCTAATCAGGAGGAGCGTTGCTCCTCAAAATAGGTATGATGTCGCGTTATTGTATTTGCAACAAGCAAATTACAACCTTGAGGATGCCATAATGGCTTTCAAGGAGGACGAGCGATGGGAGAAAGAGCATCCGTTAGAGGCAGCGAGGAAAGGAAAAGCTAAGGCTCCTCAAAGTGCCGGCAGACGAAAATGGACCTTCGGCGGCAGCGGGGGCGGGCTCACCGGTCAAATATCATGAGTTAGCGGCGATACGGAAGCATCAATCAATACCCAAGCAACAAGTCTTTACAAATAGAACATTCTCTCATGCGCCTGTCCACTGGAGCGTACCGGCTGTCAGATATTTTGAACAGCAAGGGCTGTATCTCGGATTCGAGATCTTCCGTAACAAAGATAGCTTCGTACTGAGTTTATTGTTGCTGACACCAACGCAGATCGTTTATCACTTCAGACGATACAAGCGTTGATCCCTTGCTGCATTGTTGAGCGTGAATGAAGACGTATTTCTAGATACGACTTGAGTCTGTGTATGACATAGTAAGCGAAGCTCAGTCAAGCAAAGGTGATAGGTTGGTAAACGGGGATGCGGTAACAGGATGTTCTACTGTTGAGAGAACCTCATGAATTTGCGATCGAGGAGACGCGCGACACTACCATCCATCGTGTTTGTCAACATCGTAGAAACACTATCGTAGCGCGTACAAATGTTGTGTATTCTTTGCTCCTCCTGAGTCGAGCCGACCAATCAGATCCCAGCACACAGCATAAGCGCCAAACCTCGACCGAATCATCTTCTGCACCTGCACTCTTCGAAGCGCCCATCGACACGCAACCCCGTTTCAGAAGCCTGGGCACCCGCATAAGGCCTGTTGCAGCGTCTCATTCGCCGCGCTGTCCCTCCACACTATCAGACATCCCATGCCACGCGCCGAAGGGGACAAATAGGTAAGCCACGGTGCTTAACGGACGGTATCGGCCGTCTGTGAGGCCAATGACCTCTCGCTCGGCTGTTGAAGATGTGGAGAAGTGGAGAAGTGGAGATGGCACTGCAGATAGCGGTCGAGAGGGGAGTTGTAGAAAGTAAATTAGAGCACTATTTTCGACGACGAGGTGCATCGCTACGCGCGCACCCTGCAGCGGCGTCGTGCCCTGCTATTGTAGGCACTCTGGGTCTAAGAATGACACTGGATCGACGCGCCCGAGTCGACGCTTGCTTATTTTTGGGTGTACGAGTAAACGTGCATGGGGGAGGAGGACAGGCGGGGCGCCAGACGCTTGAAACAGCGATGGCTGTGGATATGTTTTAAAGGCTGGGATGTCGCTCATCGTGAGACTCCTTTCTTTCCAGGCAAGCAAGCTACCTCGAGTTATATCAACGTTCGTCGTAGACGTCGTGTTTGTGTTTTTCTGTTGTTTGTTCAAAGTCGTTCCTTGGGTTTGGGTGTACCTGGTTGTGTACCCGCCTTTTTCAGTCTATCATTTACATCTCTATTACGATACTAGGCCTCCTTAGCCACGTTGCGAAGCAAGAATTCGAAATTCCAAAACGAAAATATAAAGTCAAGATGAAGATCAACCCCGCGCCGCTTCACCTTGCTCAGACTGTCATCACTGGCCTCGTAGTTGCGTTCAGCATTGCGATTCTAGGTACCGCCGCGCATACTCTCGATGTCTTCAACAAGCAGCAGGTGAGTGGCCTAAAACGAACGTTGATGGAGATGGTTGCTAACAGGATCCGCCCTAGACATCCAACCCGTGGTGGCTTCCGCTCTGGCCTCAACACTTCGATGTGCATGGCACGAATGCGTTGATTGCGTCCGCGACAGTGACTCTCGCTCTCTCTGGTGTCTTCCTTGTCATGTCGCTCATTCCTCAGGTAAACATCCTCTCCACAGATCCTACTTAGTGTCAGCCTAACAGCGACGATAGGTCAACCTCGCGAACAAGCACACTTTGCGCGCCCTGCTGGCCCTGGGGTCCGCTGGTCCGTCGTCCCTCCTGACCGTCGTCACCGTCATCTACGTGCACATCCTGAACGCCAGGTCCGAGCTCGATACCATCCAGACGTGGACGTGCAAGTACAAGAACAGCGCACCCATGCAGCAAGACATGACGCTGGCCAGCAACATGGGCAACTCTTACTTCGGGTCGCTGTGCCACCAAAGCAAGTTTGCGCTCTACGGGACGTTGGTGGTGTTTATGTTGTTGTGCGTAAGCATGGGTCTGAGTGTCGTGGGGTGGATGGCGGACAAGTGGAGCGAGAGACAGGAAAGGAAGGAGTTGGAGATGCAGCAGTCATGAGGGAGATGCTCTGTACCAGCCTCGAGCAGTCGTGGTGACAGCGACTGCATGTAGAGGCGCACCCGGGACCACGTTGGTCGTCATGGTGCACTACAGAGAGAACGGAGTCGTCCATGTGGTACGAAAGAAGATAATAATGAACATACGCTCACGTGAGTATGGACATGGGGCGCAAAGGAAGTCAGGGAATCGCGTTACCGAAACAAACCTAGGAGCAATTGTTAGTGTTTATATATATTAATCCAACGGCCTTCGCAAGGATCCAGTCTTTTCGTACACCGTCGTGGGCACGTGGGCCTAGTGCTTGCCAACCGACACTGCAATCTGAGGCAAGGGCAAGCGAATTGCGATCTCGGTTACCCCGGATTCTGCGAGCGTAGGATTGAGTAGGTGTGTTCTGTGGTAGACAAAGCAGCCCTGTGGTGCTTTTGGGTTAGACGGCGCACGCGACCGAACTTTGAGCCGGACTGAATCCACCAACATTTGCATCTCTCAACGCCGACGTCGACGTTTATTTTAAGGCTGCCCACTGCGGGCCAGTGTGGATTCCAATCCCGAACCATCTGTGCGCTGGACGCTGATTCACGTTGATGACCCGGATCTGCTCGCCTAGCAAGCACCAGCACGCCGTTCAGACGCGTTCGTGCCGGCCGCTCATCAACCCCGGAGCGCGACAGATGATCGCTGGCGGCGCGTCTCTTCCCCTCCCGACGTCGTCATTAGCTGCCCGCGTTTACGATTCATACCTGCTCGCCCTCGCCCTCGCGCCGTTTGGCTTCTGCCCGCCCACCACCGCCGCATAGAGACTGACCGTCCCCATATCGTTTGATTACGGCACCAGCACTCGCCCCCGGCAACTCTCTCTGCCCTCTACCCAGGCGATTCCCCTTTCAGCTCCCGAAGCGCGAGGCCAGGGTTGTCCTGCGCGCACCAACCAGCGCACAGTTCGCGGGCCCCAAGCCCCTCAAACACTCGACATCCTCTCATCTCCCGCTTCCCCCTCACGATAATGCCACCCGGCAACGCCCACCCCTCTCCCACCCACCACAGAAGCAAGCGGCCGTACCAGCCGCCCATTACCAGCTTCTTCACGCCTTACGACTTCGGGGACTCTTCTGCGAGCGACGACGAGCGGGCACCTGGACCAAACGCCCAGTGGCACATCAGCACTAGTGGACCAAAGCACCAACAACATCCACATCAACAATTCCAGCAGCAGCTCCCAGGGAGCGTACAAGCCGATCTCCTCAGCGTAGGCATGCGCGTACGGAAGAGCGTGCCAGAGGGCTACAAGACGCAGAAGACCATCTCGCTGCCCTCCATCCAGACCACCCTCGCCATGTCACCGAACGGCGCCTCGACCACCACCATGACCACCACCCAGGAATACAGCGTCAAGCTGCCTCGCGATCCCGTGCCTGCACACGTGCAGCACCAGCGCGAGCTACTGCCCTTCTGTGGCCTGCAAAAGATCGGCGGGTATGCAGAACAACCCGTCACCAACGTGCATCTTTACGGCGGAGCCGATGCCTCGGGCGAGCGTGCGCTGAACATCTTTCCCCTGCCCGCCGAAGCTTTTTCTCAACCCTTCCGTTCACAGTCTTCGACGAGCTCATTCATCTCGAATTCCTCGCTACAGGTGCCCAATCCCGCCAACTTGAACAAGCGCTCTTGGCAAGACGAAGAAGAAGCGCCCACCCGCCTCAGCTCAAATTTCCTGTTCAAGATACCCGTTAAAGTGTCGGAGGACGAGGTGCCTATATCGCCTCACTCGGCAACGCCTCCAAATGGCTTCCTGCAAGCACCACTACGACCGTTCGCACAGCCTAAGACGAGGAGATCGGGCTTGAGAGCCACGGACGTCGATGGCATGATCGTCAAGGAGGCGGATATGGACATGGATCTCGAGAACGCAGATATGACCGAAGGACGCGTGGTTGGTGGAAGCCCCAGCGATTTTGATGAGGCTGAATTTCTGCAGCCGTGGGGTGTTGGACGGGAAGTCCACATGAGTGGGATATGAGCTTGATGGTCCTCTTACGCTTCATGTTCTCACTTCCAGTGGCCATCTCGCCACGCTTTACGTTTCTCTTCTTCCATGTTTGAACACGAGCATTCCCTTCCCCTCCTGTTCCGCTTCACGTTGAGCGCGGCATACGCGCATCTGTTTTACGCACAAATTTCCTTGTTGTCTTCTCTACTTGACTCGGCATGGCGGAAGGCGTAGGCGTTCGATGGTGGGTTGGATGTCCGGACAGCGCGTCTCGACTTGGCATAATAGTGTATACCCTTGTTTCTCGTTTCTTGCGTTCTAGGGCAGGATTTTCGTTCACCGTGGGCTGTCCTGTCTCATGATGTATTTTGAAGGCATTGCTGTTGGGATAGAATGAAAATCATACCAGTTCAAGTGCAAATCCTACGTGCAATTTGGAGTGCAACTCCGTCTCCTCTTAAGGTTTAGCGCCAGAAGGTAGATCGCTGTGCAACATTGCACCTGTACTTTAAAACACAAACGCACCACCTCGACTTGTCTTCCTATATCCTAAAGTCCTCACTGTCTCCTGCTACAGCAAAACTTGATTACAAATTCTTCTTATGTGCCAACCTACCTGCATTGTCAAAATGTCTCTCTGCCAGCTACCTCTCGAGTTACTCCATGAAATCTGCTCGTATGTTGTCTTTGACACGCCGGAATCTCCTACCCCGCCACCACTCATCCAGATTGTTAAGCCCAAAGGCTCTCGTCGCTTATCACATCGCTACTGTATACTTCATGCATCAACCAAGGAAATATACGAGCATTTTGCGCACGAGATGATTGATCCTGTCCAGTCACGCGGCTCTATGTTCTTGGAGTTCGGCACCAACCATCCATACCTCTCCACTCCAGGTCCCAGAAAACACGAAGAGAAGACATTGGATATCTCGGATAAGTGCGGGTGCAAAGGTGACCGACCGCTCTCTGGACTCGCCGGGTTGTCCAGCATCTTCTCCGTGCTCGTCACTAGCCGGAAATTGGCAGACGGGGTACGCTCCTGGCTGTACTTCCAGTTTGTCTTCGACTTTCACCTGGATAAGACAGCAGCTTTTGGTCTGTTCATTGCGAATCTGTTGCTGGGAACCAAAAAGCTCGTTCGCTCAATACGACTAACGATGCCGATCTACAACTATTCACCAGCTGTTGCAGCAATTCATCCCGGTTGGCTACACACCCGGAATGGTTTCGATTGGACAGCAACGATTCCGAACAACGTCAAAGATAGTTTCCCCAACCTCCGCGCTTTACATGTCAACATGTGGCATTGGTCTCGCCGATTTTACGGTGGACGAGGCAGTGGGTGCTCAGGGCTTGCTGCTCCAATTGAACATGAAGCGTGGAGGATGAAGGCGCTGGAGCCTGTGCTTAGATTCGCGGTCCTACCTCTCGAGGAGGTTACGGTTGTTGTTGACAATGTTTGGCCTCGAAATGAGATTTGGTCGGGGGACCCGAGAGTTCAAGAGAGAAGAGAGCTAGCGGATTGGCTGAGGAAACAGCTGTTAGACGAGTAAGTCTGTTGATTCCGTCCTGTTGGGACGGCATTTTGACATATTTCAGCAAAGGTGAAGAACACCGAGAGAAAAAATCAACGTCGGTCAAATATAAGGTCATAGACATAGAAGTGGCTGATGCCCGCTCATCTCCATAGATCTAAATAATGATTGTTATATACAAAAGCTCGCCTCCTAGCTTCGGAAGGGTTTCTCTGGTCAACGACTTGGACTACACCATATGGCGGACAACTCAGTTGAATGTTCTCTATGGGCACCAGCGCCACGATGAATCTTTCATCTTAACTGAATTCAGTTATTCCCGTGGCTGGTGCTGGGCTGCAGCGCTCGGGGCCGCAAGTGAAGCACTGGTTCGGCGGGTTTGTGCAGAGGCAACCCTTAAGATTCGGTCCATCGCGCTTCTTTGACTGCTCTACCCGTCTCAAGTACGACCTGTACTTCACTCGACTGCTGGGCAGACAATTCGTCACTACACTTCCTGCCTTTCCTGCTTCAGGTTCAATTCCGCCTGACCAGACCGCCCCAACATAAAAGTACAGACAACGTCGACTTGGGACCTCTGATCGAGCTTACGACCAGTTGGTCGAGTGAGTTCGCATCTGTATACGAGCCTAGCTGCGTCCTAAAACAAGAGCCGCGGCTCACGACATGAGTTTGCCCGTAAGCATTGAATACCACTTATGGTTGGTAGTATCTAACGATCCCAGCTTCCCGAGACTCCCAAAACCACAACATTCCCAACCATCGGTACACCAACCAGTGCAAAAGTCCCTCTGGTTCACTCGCCTCTCAATGCCTCTAAGAGGGATATCTGGACTGCGCATCAGCTTGAGCAATTCGATGCTGCTCATGTCCTATTCCCGTCTGCCGGAGACGATTCAATCGGCGCCTCGTCCTACACCATCCGTGACTTCATAAATGAGGCTGTGGAATTCCTCTCGCCCAACTACTCAACTCGTCAAAAGTCCTCCATTTCCAAGAGTATGCGCAAACAATACGAGTTCCTGCTTGTAGATCTCGAAGCTCCAATCCCGAGCAGCTGGACGGAAGCCTTGGAGAACGACAACATCAAAGATGCTCTCAGCTACTTCTTGAAGAACTTCGCCAAAGTGGCGTATGCGAAAACTCTCACCACTCATCGCACAAGCATCAGGACCATCTTCAATGCGTGCCAGAATCTGATCCAACAGCACATCTCACCTTCCGAGACGTTGCCCATCCAGGTGTCCCCGTTCAGCATGACATCGACTCCAGCGAGCAAGGTCTCTGGGATCTTCGACTCGTCATCACCACTCCAGCACCGGACGCCTTTCACGCCCTTCTTCACGCCGTTGACTTTGAAGATGGATCCAGAGTTCGGATATCCATTGACTCCCGAAGATGATGCAATCCAGTTCTTCGACCGCATCCTCGAATCTCGGACACAGTCTATCATCAATGCGGAGTTCAAGCTAGAGTACCTCGACAAGCAATGCGCGAAGAAGGATGCGCAGATTGCGGACCTAGAAGGTGCAGCATCGCCCGATGTATGCTTGGAGGGTGGTCCTGCACAGCCCTCAGAGCGTGACGTCTTCGATGGTCTGGAAGGCGACATGGTCCTAGATAAGCTGCAGCATCTTAGCCAGCGCCTTGCTGAGCTGAGGCACGAGATTGAGGGCACGGAACTGCTGGTTGAGCTCAAGGATATGCGTATCGCGCAGTTGCAAGTGCTGGCGAGTGCGGACGATGCGTTGGACACTGCGCGGGAGACGGATCTTGCCCTTGAGGAGCTACGTGTTGGGCAGATTCAAGAGCAAATTGAGCGCTTTGAGCAGGCTGAAATCGGTGGCCGTACATCAGAGTCTATGGGTCCATCTCTTGATACTGAGGGTACATCGTCACCCGTGTCGTCCACGGAGACTCCAATCATCGTGCATGAAGAGGACAATTCCGCCACCGCAGACAGTCAGGCACTCGCACTTGAGTCTGAGAGCGGAGACCAGACGTCACAGGTATGAGTACAAAGGGGCTGCCAATGAGGGCTGGAGCAGATTGAGCGACATCAACGGGTACGAAAGTTATCTTTTAATGTTTGGGTTTTCGAGGTGCCTGTTGGAAATATCCCGGCTTTGTGGCATCGTGTTGTTTCCTGAGATCAGACAGCCTTGGTATGGGCATTGTGGACGATATTGTGAGTTCGCTTCCGGTTCTTGATAGTCTGTCTGCAAGGAATAACGGTTATTATTTATTATTTCCGTTTCACTGCGAGTTGCTTTTTCAGATTGTCTAGTGGCTCACGTATAAGAGCAACTTATTATGCGCACTTCGATGCTAGAAATGGTACATATACGTATGTATATATATGTGCCTAATTACCAAGCTCTGACCACAAGTTTGGGAAGTGATTGACTTAGAAAAAGCTTCGGATATACAAGTTGATGCACTTCATGTGTGCACACCCCTGAGTGTGCATTGGAAGGACCTCTTGACCAAAGGGTAAAATGAATTGGTATGGTCGTGGGGCTCAACAGCATTGGGCGCTGTGCGTGGCATGTGTTTCACTGCCAAGGCAACACTGCTCCGGTGAAAGTAAGGCGCCTGCGCGCGGTGCAGCCTTATGAATACGTACGCAGCTCCAAGACCACTCACTCCAGTTCTCCCGCAGACAACACCATCCACTCCTGGTTAATACGCTGAACGGACGCACATCTTCCCTTCCGCCTTTGACGCCTTGCCCCAGCGCCCGAGTTCTCCACTGCAACGTTATACGCGCCTTTGCCATTTGGTATCTGGAAACATACACCCAGAACTCACCCGCAAACGTTAGCAACTGCCTGAAAGTTGACGGACCAGTGCAACGCTTCCCAAACTCGCTCTATTCCCTCTTTCTGCAGACATGTCCGCCTATCCTACTCCCAACCGCAACAAAGCCACCTTCGACGCCGATAGGGAGGACCAATCACGAAATCGTGCGTCTTTTGCCTCTCCATTCGCAACCGCAATCGCTCAGCCATTGATCTTGGCGCAGACGGCTGAGTTCACTGGGCTACCGACTCCCCAGTGGCCTCACAACGAAGCGCAGAGTCAAAACCCCTTTGCTCGGACTTCGCAAGCTGGAGCTGGAGTGCTAAAACCTTCACTGCAAGCACCAATCAGTTTCGAATTTGGGACCACCGCCCCCCAATTCACTTCGGACCGTCCTGCCACTTCTGTGCGGCCAGGCGCTCATTCCAACGAGTTCACGGCACGAATTGAGGCGGCGCATGACTTCTTCAAGCCAACCCCATCTCATGCGTTTGGTAGCGTTCCTCAGTACAAGGTCCGCAACTTCGTTGAGCACACAGTCGACTTCATGCTCCCCGAGCAGGAGGTACAGAGCAAGCGAGATCTGATCGCCGATATCTGCCAGAGGTGCGAAGAGCTGAGGGACCATCCAGAAGATGTAACGCCTCGTACATGGGCTGAGATGCTGGACAACCCGAGTTGTGAAGACGCTGTGAAGACTTTTATGGATGGCATCGCCGAACTTGCCGTTGCCAACATCCCAAGCATGTTCCAACGGATCAAGGAAAAGAATATGTTGCTAGATGGAGCCATAGCGTCAATGGAGCAACGTGCTCGCCCCAAGATGCGGCCCCAACGGATTAGCGACTTGCAAACGGTGGCCAACCAAGCTGTCCATGTCTATCCCAGCAAAGAAACTGCTAAGACGCATCGGACTCTCTTTACGGACCTTCTCGCCTCGTTGCCAGACACTGCACCATGCGCCCCACCCTGTGTGGTCGCAGTAGAAAAGTATTACTACTCAGTGCCGGGGAAGTTTGACACACCCATTGGATGCACATGGGTACAGCTTGTGCAGCATGAACAAGCTTGTGGGAGTAGGGCCCTTGCCGCAATTCTTGCCGATACGGTGCTCATGACGGACCCGATCGAGATTGTACAAGAGAAACTGTACAAGAGAGCCCGTAGTGCTGCTGCAGCACTGGCTGCGCCCAAGCCAGGTCGGTTAACGAAGAAGCCAGTTCGCCCGCGTCCAGTCACTCAAGCGCCTGTACCAGCTCTATCCTCCATTCCATTCAGTTTTGGGACCCAGAAGTCGTCCAGCAACGCAGATCATGCGGGTGCACACAACGATGTCGAGATACCTGATGCACCTCTTACGGGCGCTTCTAGATCCTATATTGTAGAGATTCACTATGAGGTAGGGTGACTCAATGAAGTAGGGGGACAAAAAGGCGCGTTGTGCTTTGCCAATGCACGAACAAAGGGGGACCAAAAAAGCGGCTAAGGCGCGCCCAGCGTCTGTGCGCAGGCTAAAACTAGATCCTATGTACACCAGGCTCAAGACACAAAGCCGCCAGCTCCTGAGTACTCCAAGACAGCCGGACCAGCACAAGCATTCTCTTTCGAGAGCAAGCCGTTCGCATTCTGCCGGATCCCAAAGACTTCCGTTGATCGCTTGAAAGACCAGATTGCAAGCTTCGGAAGTATATTCACTACCAGTACTCCACCAAAACACCACTAAGCGCCCCCCTCCTCGTACAGCATCCGCCCTGTCTCACCCATTGCAATCTTTTCCTCACCACCAGAAAAAGGCAAATACTACACCAAGCGTCCAGACACCCCTCAAACGAATGCTATCCCACATCCGGCGTGCGCCCAAGTTCTGGGCACCCGGCGGAGAAACCTCCCGCTCGGATTATGGTATGAAAGCGGAAATATCTAACGAGGCTGTGGGAGCAGAGTGGGGGCCAGCCTAGTGGTGAGTTGCTCAGTAAGCGTGGAAGGCGTGTGAGGGGGATGCTGCGTGCAGAGACGAGTACGGGGGCAACTTGTTCAATGCAGACTTTTGGGAAGTGTATAAAAAGTGTAGAGACTGCGGTTGCTGTGCAGGAGTAAAGGAGTTTGTAGCGCAGCTCGACAGGAATACACGCCCATTATGCTTTTCAACATCATTTCCTCAGTTACATTCTTTTGCCTCGCCTTCTCGGCGGCGGCCTTACCGTCAGGGTCTGATGTCTCCCCTCTGGCCAAAGCGTTGGCCAAACGCAACGGAAAACTACCAGGACGCGAGCTTCGCGCATCAAACAAGGTCGCTATGCTTGCGACACGGTCGGACGTATTTGTAACGAGGAGGTCTGTTTATTTGGATTACGCTGAGGGTACGACTGTTTTCTCCTCTGGCACAACGTGGTAGAATAAACTGATGAGTGACAGACGAGAATGTCGAGGGTGCCCATATTGTCGCAGCCACTGTTCATGCCGAATCCAAATCACCAATTATGCTGCTCGAGGAAGTAGAGCATCTTGTAGAGTCTATTGACTGTCGCCCAGACTCAATTTCTGTTCGTCTGCTACCACACGTGGCGGAGGGTACGGGAAGCGAAGCTTGGTTGGATTTGGCCTCAGGTTTGATCATAACCTCTCATTATGGTTGCAATGCGTGGGGCGAGCGGAAGCTATTTAGGTATGTCTTGTCGGAAGCATTGATATTCTTCAACTTACCATATAGGGTGGAGAACGTTACCGTCAACGAAAACGGGTCGCTCATTGTCCTCGACACCAAGCATGCCGACTGGGCCACATCGTTCAGCAGCCTCGACGTACAGATACAGCGCACCAAAGAGCTTCACATATATCGCCGCCACCAGTTGCCCAAGGTTCGACGCCAGGAAGAAGCGGCGAGCACGACCGTCGATCTTCCCACACCATCGATACCTGCCCCGACCGCCACGCAGACGGCGAATACTACAAGTCTGGATGTAAACTTTCCATTCATCGACGTAGAGCTTCCTTTACCAGGCAATGCGGGTGCTAATGTGCATGTCAAGTGCAAGAACTGCTCCACGTTTGGTGAACTTGATTTCTCTTTTGCCAGCTTCAGTCTTCGAGACCTTGATGAGAATAATAACGATGAAGGCTGGCAGCTGGGGGGCTTCTTCGAGGGTGGAGAGGTGAATATCGTAGCGAAGGGATTAGGTGCACGAGTCGAGCTGGAAGTCGGTCTTAGCAGCGACGGCGGTTTCGACGTCTCGCTCTTCCAAGTGCCGTTATTGTATGCCCTTAGTGTAAGTTGGCAGTCCTATCTACGCCTGCATTGCGTTCCCGCTAATTCCACTTCAGATCAGTGGTATCGGCAGTGTTGGTCTTACGTACGCACCTGCCCTCCACTTTTCACACGCGCTTAACGGCACCCTCAATTTCACTACCGGCTTTGAGATCGCTGTCCCTGACAACTCCAACATCTTCGTCGATCTCACAGAGCCAAACAATTCCAGCACATCTGGGTTTGATGCGACGACTGTAACGCCGGTCCCCTTCCAAGCTAGCGTGGACGTGGAAGATGTGAAGCTCTCCGTTGCGCTGCGCCACCAGATACAGATTTGGTTCAATTTCAACAACGACATTAGCGCCGAGATTGGTGTCTATCTGGATCTACCCAAGTTCGGCGCAGGCTTCAGCAAGAAGTCAGGCGTAGACGAGAACTGCGGTGCTTTGGCGACCAGTGCATCCGAAAACAAAGACGTGGCGCAGAGGGTGCTTAAGGAAGTTTTGAGCATCGAACCCAATGTCGACTGGGGTGTAGGGGTTGCAGGTGACCTAAGCTGGTTCGCGGCTTCCAATGATTTCGAGCATGAGTTCGCGAATGGGACACTCTCGGACGTGGACAGTCAGTGTTTGGTCTTCGATGGGTCGACGGGAGCGTACGTCGATGCAAAGGAGGTAGTATCAGAGGCCAAGAAGAGCAACGCAGGACAGGTGCGGGTGTCCGATGCGGCGTATCTAATGCTGGCCTTGGTAGTGGCGGTTTCCGCTTTGCTTTGAGACGATGGGCCGTGGACGCATCGTTCACGAGGTTCTCATGTACTTTGCACATCGGGTCAGCACGCTCTGGTAATTGTGTTTGTGTGCAATGGGTCAATCGCCCACGAAAGCTCCCTTGAGCAAATGAAGACCAGACATGATGAACTCTTGCCAGTTGCAGTTTCGGATTTGAACGCTGAGTGACTAGAGACAAAATCAGCGCACAAAGCTCGGTGATGCACCAATGGTAATGTTCAATGTTTATAAGGGCAGCGCTGCGTCGGCGGGCGAATTCCGTGCCGGTTGCGCCGAATCTGCCAGGGGTAAATCTGGTAGGTGTAACAGCAATATCGGTCGTATGCAGCACATTATGCAGGATGTCTTGTAAACAAATATTCGCGCGGACCCTTGGCGGGCACCGTCTCTTGTGACAGGGCGTGACTGCTCAATAGCGTAGCTTGTCTGGACTCACTGTGAGGTGAGAATCCGAAGACGCGGCAACTGCTGTCCAATTCTACAGCCTCTTGGTGCGGGTGCAACGTCCATAAAGATCCGAGTAGAGTGCAATAGAGAGCACGAGCTCCACTCTGATCACCCTGATGCTTCGAGCAGCAGCAGATAGGGCCCAGGGTGGGTGGGTCTAAGCAGCCTCGTCTGATTGACCCTGAAGTCGTGGAACCGTTGTGCACGCCACCGTAGGGGATGAGGAACGCTACCGACAGCCGTCATGGCGAGCTCCTTTCAACGATCGATGTCGGCGAGAACTCGAGTCTGCGCCACTGGTCTGTTGCTACGCACGGTACTGTTGGCCATCTCCCGTCTCAACCACGCTCGCCGGACCCTGTCTCATGGGCGTACAGGCGGGTGTGGCGCACGTACGACGGGCGAGAAGATGGAGGATGCCGAAATGGGCGACAATGCAACGGTACCATGCTCCAGCAGCCAGCTCGGCAGCGACAAGGTGAGGCGTGATGGCTCATGCTCTCGTCGAGGAGCTGGCCAAGAGGCGGCGACGGAGGTGCAGACGCGGCGCGACGGGCAGCTGCACTGACAGGTGTGGGTAGACGGCCACGGGTCTCAGGTCGAGGTGAAGTCGGGTTGAGAGGATATGTGGGGGCTGCGGGGGGGGTGTGCAAGTGTGCAATGGTGGCCGCGACAGGCGAGGCGATTAGGAGAAACACACGCCAGGGCCAACGCCCCGCCTGCATCTGCCCATTGTGCTCCAGCCGACGCCTGCTTGTCTGCCTTTTGTCGCACTGCAGTTACCCGCTCCGCTGTGTGTGGAAGTCCTGGATCCAGGGCCCGCCGTACCCCTCGCCTGCAACTAAGCCGCGCCCGCGCGTCATTCTCAAGCAAACTTCTTGCGGCACACCACACGCGAAAAAATAACCCACTGCTCGCTGTAGGACAATCAGACATGGACGACTTGTAGGACGCACCGACAACGCCATCTGGTACGTAGCCTCGCCCATTCCCGCTTCACCGATGGCTTTGCTGCCCTGCGCGCTCAAGCTAACAATGCCCTGCACCAGCAGATCCAGCGCGACCGCCTTGTGCCTCCTCGCCCCAGCTTCCGGCCCTCTTAACCCCCCTCGGCCGCTTGTCTCGAGGCCAAATTCCACCAGCGACCCTCTCCGTCTCCGTCTCCGCCTCCGCCTCCGCCTCCCCCGCACCGCGACTCCGCGACACACCCTGCCATGGCCTGGCAGCCCGAGGAGGGGCCTCTGCGCCAGCTCGCAGAGTGCCTGCGAGACTCCCTCAGCGGTCAAGACCCGACTCTCCAGAAGAATGCCGAGAACGTGAGCTTTGCACCATCCAGTTGCCTCGCTGCGCTAACGTCTGGTGTTTGTACAGCTGCTCGAGCAGGCCAAGGCCTCACCTGATATCGACAAATACCTAGCCTATGTCTTCTCCAACGCCCAGCCACCGCCCGTGGTCAATATCGATGCCCCAGGCTACTTCAAGGCCCGCGCGGCCGCCGCCGTCATGCTCAAAAACGACATCAAAACCGGTTACAAGAGCATGCCCGACGATTCCAAGTCGTACATAAAGTCTATAATATTGATGGGCCTGCAAGACCCGAACTCGCAGATGCGCAGCTATGCAGGAAACGTCATCACGGAGATTGTACGCTCGGGCGGCCTCCTAGGATGGTCGCAGGTCTTGTCCGATCTTATTGACATGATCGCCAATGCCAATGGCAACGTCCCATCGCAAGCGCAGGAGGGTGGCATGGGTGCCCTGCTGAAGATTTGCGAGGACAACAAGAAGGCCCTGAACCACGAACATGCTGGGGGACAGCGCGCCTTGACATTCGTCTTTCCAAAACTGCTGGAATTCACCACCAGTCCGCTGCCCAAAGTGCGAGCCGATGCGCTTTCCGCTGCCAACGTTTTCATACCCGACAAACCCCCCGCTGTCCAGGACAACATCGACACATTGCTACAGCAGCTCTTCAGCTTGTCGTCGGATCCCAGCAATGAAGTGCGAAAACACGTCTGCCGCTCGTTCGTGCACATCGCCGACGTCGCGCCCCAGAAAATCACACCTTACATGCAGGGACTTGTCGAATACATGGTGACGCAACAACGCAACTCGGACGATGCGGACCTAGCTTTGGATGCCGCGGAATTCTGGCTGTGCGCGGCTGAGGATGAAAAGATGCGCGAGCACCTTGGTCCGTACCTCGCCAAGATCGTGCCTGTGTTGCTGGAGAGCATGGTGTATGGCGAGGACGACATCTTGAGGCTAGAGGGAGAAAAAGAAGACGCGGAACTCGACGATCGCGACGAGGACATCAAGCCTGCCTTTGCTACAAGCAAGTCGGCTCGCCTGACGACAGGCGCCAATGGCAGCGATACCCCCAACGGCAACGGCACGGCGAACCAATCTCTACCAGGCATGGACAACGACGATTTGAGCGACGGGGAGATTGATGATTTCGACGATGATGATTCAGTTGGTGACCCGGAGGAGCAGTGGAATCTGAGAAAGTGCTCCGCTGCTGCCCTGGATGTACTGGCATCGGTCTTCCACGAGCCCGTGTTCCAGGCCACTCTTCCGTACCTCACAACCAACCTCAGCCACGCAGAATGGCCACAGCGAGAGGCTGCTGTTCTAGCGCTTGGTGCCATCGCAGACGGCTGCATGTCGGACGTCGAGCCTCATCTACCCATGCTAACCCCATACATGATCACGCTCCTGTCGGACCCTGAGCCTGTTGTTCGTCAGATCACTTGCTGGTCGCTCGGCCGGTACTCAGGCTGGGCCTCGCATCTGGACGACAACGGCAAGCAGCAGTTCTTTGTCCCCATGATGGACGGTATATTACAGAGGATGTTGGATGGCAACAAGCGAGTCCAGGAAGCCGCTGCCTCCGCGTTTGCCAACCTCGAGGAGAAGGCCAACAGCGAATTGGCGCCCTACTGCTCCATTATTGTACGGCAATTCGTCCAGTGTTTTGCTCAGTACAAGTACCGGAACATGTTCATCTTGTACGACTGCGTGCAGACTCTTGCTGAACATGTTGGTCCGGCCCTTGCACAAGACGACCTTGTCAGCATTCTCATGCCTGCGCTCATCCAGCGATGGAATAAGGTCTCCGATCAGTCAAGGGAGATGTTCCCACTGCTTGAGTGTCTCTCGTATGTTGCTACCGCTCTCGGAGGAGCATTCCAACGATATGCCGCTGGTATCTTCTCCCGATGTGTCAACATCATCCAGCGCAACCTCCAGGAGGCTCTACTGGCCGCTACCAACCCCACCTTGGAGGTCCCTGATAAGGATTTCCTGGTGACGAGCTTGGATGTGGTCAGCGCAATCATTCAGGCACTCGATCCGTCTGCGAGCTCGGAGCTGGTCGCCCACTCCGAGAACTTTTTCTATCTCCTCGGTCTGTGCATGAAAGACGACAACAACGATGTACGACAATCCGCATATGCACTTCTCGGAGACTGTGCAATCTACGTCTTCGACCAGTTGCGCCCGCAGCTGCCGGAACTTCTCGAGGTCTTGATCGGGCAGCTCGAGCTTTCGCAGGTCATGATTGATGGTAAGGAGACTGGGTTTTCCGTCATCAACAACGCCTGCTGGTCGGTCGGAGAGATCGCAATGCGGGACAAGGAAGGCATGCAACGATACATTGACCGACTGCTTCAAAAGATCGCGACCATCCTCTTCACGCCCAACGTTCCGGACTCACTGAACGAAAACGCAGCCATTGCCCTAGGGCGCCTGGGGCTGGGCTGCTCTCAGTTCCTCGCACCGCACCTCGCCCAGATCGCTCCCCCCTTCATCCGCGCCATCGAAAACGTAATGTGGACCGACGAGAAGGGCCACGCCCTGACGGGCTTCATGCAGATCGTGCTCGCAAACCCCAACGCCATGGAGCAATCGCTCCTCCAGTTCTTCAACGAAATGTCCAATGCTGAGCGGAGCCTGTTCAATGGCCCGACACCCGGCCACACGGCGCTCTGGGACACGTTTCAGAAGGCGAGTCACTCTTGTTTGCATGCACAGTGGGCTGTTTGGCTGATATTAGACAGGTCATCGAGACGTACAAGGCCATGATCCCCGACTTTGACGCCTTCTTGGCGGGGCTGCCGGGCCAGCATCGCCAGAAGTTCAGGGACCTGTACGGCATCTGAATGCGGGTTATTTTTAATTAGACGGCCTGCAGTCGGTCGGGGGCTCGACCTAAGCAAGGTGGATCCCCCGGCATGCGAAGACGAGATATGAGATACGTTTTCGACGATGATGAGCGGGAGATGGGGCCCGGGATCAGGGCACAAGATAAGAGACGGAATTGTATGGGACAAAAGAGAAGGGGAGGTACTTGCATGGGCAAAAGGGATGTGCATGACGATCTACGAGGATGGGACACGGGCTGCGGTGTGGGGTCCTCGGCATCTATAGACATTTCAGTTTCAGCGATTGCTTGCGTGCGTTCGACTCTACATACGGCGATGATCACCCAGGGGCACGGCATGCACATGCACATCCACATGCACGCCTCACCTCTTTTTTTTTTGCTCCTGGGAGGTCCGTTCGTTGATGCTTTTTTGGATTCCTGGACTCGATGCAAGCGAAGGGGTGGTCCGGCTTTGGGACCACTCACGAAATTCTCGACATTTCCCGGCGTTTATTCTTTCTTCGAGTGCGAGTGATGTTGGGCCGGGGATAGCGAGCGAGCGAGCGAGCGAGGCCGGCAGGCACACATTTTACATAGCAGTAGATAGAGATAGCGTCTTCGTACTTTTCCACAGAGCGATATCAAAGATACAGTACTATCTGACGAGGTTCCTACCTTTGATGGGGTGAAGACGTTCCCGCTCCTTTTTCTACAACACACTCAAAGGCATGGGTTGGTTCTTCTGCGAGCCAGCGCGGGTGGTGATGCTCGCGGGGCTATCTTGACCGAAGGGCGAGACAGCGGTCCATCCATCCGTGGTCGTGTCGTCGAGACCACATCCGGGGCGATCATCGACACACACCCATAGCTTTTCTATTTCCGAGGAGCCGCAGAGCGTAACGCGGACTGGAAGCCTCTGGCCGATTCGATTGGAGGTACGCGGAGGCGTGGTCGGCGACCGTTCGTACGGCTGGAGATGCACGTTGTGGGTCACTTACTGCCGTTGCTGGCTATACGATCCGTACCGCTTGCACCGCCGGGCGTCGATTGCGGTTGGGCGTGCGGTTGAGGCGGCGTGCTGTGCTGGAGGCTTGGCCGTATCGTGATGGTAATGTGATGTCAGAGCAGGGGTGGGTGAAAAAAACCCCCGTGGCCGTGGGCAACCTTACACCGTCTTCCCTCCACCCATGCTGGGTCTCGCATGGAGTCCGCTTTCGGCGGTAGCCAAGAGACGCAACGATAGAGCCACACTTGGGTGGCGTGTGGAGTGTGAGTCCGTGACGGGGCTTGCTGTCCATGGGTGCGTCCGTCCGTCCGTCCGTCGTGGTGAGGCTGGCTATCCATCCATCCATGGGTCCGGCATGGCATGGTTCAAGCACCGTGCAAAGCATCTCATCCATTTGCCTGCCTGCCTGCCCGCCTGCCTGCCCGCCACACTGCATCTGCATGCTTGAGTTCGGACGCCAGGGCCAGGCGTCCAGCCCACGCGACGGCGGCTGGGGTCGGGGGTTGGAGACGGGTCGAGAGATAGGTAGGTAGGTCTCAGATGCTATATCTAAATATAGCGGGTAGGGTAGGGGGTTCCCAGGCAGTTGGGACGAGGAAGGATGCTATATCGAGGAACAGACAGTGCGAGGACGCGGAGTTGAGTTGTGTGGGGTGGATCTATGGAGTTGGACGTGTGGCGGGCGGGCGGGTCTGTGCAGCGGGCGGCGACGGACGGGGAAGAGGGGGCATGGGTGGTGAGTTGAGGACTCGGAATTGGAATCGGTGACACGGGTGAGGTGAAGGGGTTGGCATTGGCATGGGCAATCTGATCTGGAAGAAGGGCGGAGGTGGACGAAATGGGGATGGTAATGCGAGACGTAAGTATAGTGAGGCAGGACGAGGCGAAGATGTTTGGTAGTGTAGCGTTGGTGGAGAGTGCATTCACAGCGGCAGTGGTGGGTGGCTTTGAGACCAGACGTGCTGCATACACATGTACATGCGTGCTCTCCCAGATTCCCCTTTGCGTCGATTCCGAGTTGCTCGATGTTGGTGCTTGGGCTGTATACATACATACAGCTCGTCGAAGCACTTGGCCTAACGAGGTCGACGGCGCCCCCGGCGTCGCGTAGCCGGGTATGTATGCATCGTCTCACGGGAAGGTGAACACGGGCGATGCGGTATTAGGTTAAGATTATACACTTATATAGTAGCCTGAGTTACAGTGCTCTAGGATCAGCTATTCTACATCTGACTGGCAAAGGCTTTGGCTTCCATCCGGTCTTTGTGTTCCTATGAGTGCATCGCAGCCAGCCAAGCCTGGACATGCAACGTGCCGGAAAAGGTATCCTGTTGCATTCGCATTCGGGTTCTGGGCGGCAGACGTGTGGCCAGAAAGAAAGATGGCATTGACAGTTCCTGATCCTGCCAGGACTTCCAGCACGGTTGGCAGGAGGTTAGACGTGTTCGTCGAACGGGAGCCTCTGTGTCAGGGTGGGGCACTTATTTTAAGGTGGTCGGCGACCTGGAGGCGACGGATGTGCACATGGTCCAAGGCTGCCGCGCGGGCCCCATGTGGCGTGTATGGGGGTCGCCATGTACACACAGCAGCAGCGTGTCAAGTGTGAAGTGAAGGTCGACGTCGTGCCGGCCTGGCTCCAATGTCCATTGCGCGGTGGCCTCGCAGCAGATGCAAGATGGCCGGGGCGACTGGACGAGGTTTCTCATCGACCCTGGGCCGTCTCCACAGCCCAAGGGGAACCCGGCGTCTCGCGCAGTAGTCAGTACATAAATACATGACTCTATTTCTATTTTTGGGGGCGCGAGGCCAACCTCACCTATCCTATCCGCTTGTCCCTGTGGCGCCCATATCTAGCCGTCCGCCACCTGCTACGAGTGGTTTTCTTCGCTTGGTCTTGTCCTCGTACCTCGTGTCGTCTGCTTCTTTCTTCGGCGTCGATGCGAGGATGGATTCCGACACGCTCCCGGCGGCCTCAGCAGCAGCCCTACGGCCCACGCAGCGGAATCCGGGCCAGAGCGTGCGCACCGTCGACACGCCCAAACGGGGCACGCCACTCGCGTAGACGATGGTGCTTTTTCATCTGCAGCCTGCAGCAATCAACTTTCTGCAGCGCGATGCGGGCCGTCTGTGGCCATCGCTGGTCGCCATTTAGCCACGGCACCGGCGGCCGTCGTGCGGGCCTGCGTGCACCAACAGCAGCAGTCGGGCGAGGTGAGTTACCGCTAGCTGCTCAGCCGTGAAGCTCCAAACGGCCTCTGCGCCGTCCCGCGCCCTCAGTCAGTGTCGCCCGATCAGTGCAATGGCAGAGGCAGCCAGCATCTTGCCCGTCCCTGTGCTCACTCTCACTGCTCACATTCTCTGCGTGCTGCGCCAAGACATGTCAACGCGCTATTTTAGGGGCCGTCCTCATTGGACCCCGTCTCCTCAGGCCTAAGCGACTGCTACCATCGCTGCCATCGCTGCCATCGCTGCCATCGCATCACCAACCCTCTCCTTCACGCACCGCTAGTGGCCCGCTCCAGACGCGCCTCCAGCAACCAAAGTGCCGCCTGCTACTCTTCTCCGTGTGAATGCGATGGACCGTCTCAGTAATGGACCCCCGTCTCCACCGCACGGCCCGTCAAGGGCGCGTTCGCCGGCCATCGCGTCACCAAGGGCCAACCACCCGTTTTGCGCCGCCAGCGTCAAGCTGTTGGCTGCGAGCTGGCCGACGCCCAAACGTCGCTGCACATCTCCAGCAGTGGCGTCGCCGCGAGAGACCCGCCCAAAGACGGCTCGTGGCTTGTGGCTCGTCCATCAAAGAACAGGCCGACGGCCACTGGCCTGGTCGTTCGCACAGAACCCCAGGCCTGGGGCAACCAGATTGCGGTAGTGCCAGGGTGGCTCAGGCCATGATGTTTCTGTGCGCCGAGCGTGCTAACTGCAATCCGATGAGACACCTTACCGCCAGGGGACTGGCGGGGGACGCTCTGCTGGAGCCAGGCAGCCGTCCTCGACACGGACGCTCCACGGCCCTGGATGGAGCTTGATCCCCACGGGAATCACACCGGGGGCTATGTCATACGAGCACGAGCAAAGGCACCGTCTGTGAGCCACTCTGTCGCCTGCTTGTATAGCTCCCGCTACACATTCACCCCGCCCCCTGCTAGCCTGGTCCCGTCTCGCCGTCTACCGGCTGCCAACCCCTTCTCGAGGCCACTGCTATTTGTGGGCGTCGACCCTCCTCCCGCATCAACGACAGGGCCCTCCCTGACCTGGGTTGGAATGCACAGAGGCACAAGTCACTGTGCGAGTCCGCTCCCATGCTGGGCTGGCCGTGTGTCTCTAGCCTCCACTTCTAGACGAAGCCTTGTCCGGCACCCGCTTAGACCATGTACAGGGGCTGTTTCCCACCCATACACTTTGCCCACATCCGCACTCATTGTCGCCCATGCCCTCGGCACCCCTCCGCATCCATATCACTCTTCAGCCCTAACGTTCAATCTCCCAGCCGCCCCCGGCCTATATACATAACCTCCAACATCCAGCTTCAGCCTCCACAATCCGTCTCACTCCGGTCATCGGCTTCCGCGCCCACGGTCCTGTTATCAACACCCGTCGAGATCTGCAGCCCGCATTGACTCCGCCCCCGCCAGCCTTTCCTGCCTTGTTCAACCGGTCCATTACCAGTCGGCCGCATACTTGAACACTTCTTGTTCAACAAGCAATCCCTCGGTGGCCTAGCTTCCTTCCTACCTTTAGGTTGACTGTCTTCGGCTTCAATGGCAGGACCTGGCGGAGGCCCCTCCAGGCGCAGCCACACAAAGTCCCGAAAGGGATGCAAAACCTGCAAGAAGAGGCACATCCGATGTGACGAAACGTTTCCGCAATGGTAGGTATACATGCGATCAAATTCATTTAACGGTATGCTAACGAAAGCAGTCGCAATTGCACGAAACACCAAGTCCGCTGCGACTATCAGGATAGTCCACAGGCGTTGCAGCCTCCGGAATCACCAAGGTCTCCACAGCAACCGAACCTTCTTTGGACGCCTGAGATAGACGCAACCATCGAGCAGTGGCGCCAGACAGGCGTCTGGCCGTTCGACCATTTGCCAGTCTACCCGCAGCCGCAATGGCGCATCTTTCCGAAAACCGACTTGCGTTTGGTGCACCACGTAGCAACCATCTCGAACGAAATGTTCTCGCACCGCACGTCCAAGCTCACACTCTGGACAGACATGATGCCAAAGTAAGCACTTCGTATTATTACAACGTCGTCGTATTCGGGACGTTGCGCAAGCGAGCGAGCCGTGCTGACGACCACAGATTTTTTAGCATCGCCGCATCGCATCCATTCGTGATGCACTCTATTCTCGCGTTTTCTGCGTCGCATCTGGCGTGGATCAGTCAGTCGAGTGAAACGCGCAATCTCGCGTTTCATCACGCGGGCATCGCCTTGAAGGGTTTGCATGAAGGCATCGCGAACTTCACCAAAGTCAACTCCGATGCGGTGCTTGCGTCTTCGCTTCTCCTTGCATGGCAAGCAACCGATTGGTAGGTTCTTAATGGAACTCACATGGCAACGAGCATGACTAACAACTGCAGGCGAGGTTGGGCTTCTCTGGTCACCGGGACGAAGACAGTAAGTGGCACATACTCCACAACGGCCCAATTTTTTAACGTGACGCAGGTCATTCAAGCAATGCAATCGTGGCGGCACGAGTCCATGTTCGCCGACTATATCGCTGAGCAGGCTCCGTTGCCTGGAAAGAGCTTCATGAACCAAAACTACTCACCCATCTCGTCCGAGACCCGACGGGAGCATCTCACCATCCTATCAGACATTCAGAGTTCCCTGGCACGACTTCAACCTTACCTCAGTCTAACCCGCCATGAACAAGAAGGAAAATGGGTCGAGCAGCTTCGCAACTACATCGAACGACTCCGGACATCTGGTGCCGCGCAAACGGCCGAAGAACAATTTGGACAGCTATATGCCCTTCGCAAATGGCTCTTCTGGGTACCCATCTCACTGCTCGCCGCGAAGCACACTGATGCTACGGTCATGGTTGTGCTCGCGCACTTTTACGCTACTGCACTGGCCTTGGAACCGATGTTCCCTGAAATCGGTGCCGTTTTTTGCGCCAACCGCTCTCTGGGTCCTTTGGAAGAGATCGTGCTCATCGTCCATGGCTACCAGAACCCATCCTACGACGACCGCACGCAGTCCGTCTCGTATCTGATTCATTACCCTAACGACGTAGCAACGTCATACAAGGCTCGTCGAGATTGGATGCGGCAACAGGCTGGGGAAGGTTCACCCGTTCCCCAAACGCCATACGGGTTGGAGGCGCTGAACATGGACTTGCAAAACTTGGCGCAGTATAGCTATGGTCAGAGCCTCAGTCCAGCATTCGCGCCATCGCCCCTGAATTTCTTCCCGGCGTCTACACTGCCCGGATTGGCCTCCGGTCCCACTTCGCCATACCTCGAGGTACCGCAAGTGCCACGCACAAGCGTCGATCTCTCATACAGTAGTCCGTCCTACACAACTCCGCTGGGGTCTCCTGCGACCGGTCCTCATTACTCGGTCCCGGAGCAACCACATCCATTCAGTTTTGGTATGCCTCCTATGGGATACCACCCCAGCGGGTTCGTGACGGCTCCTACTCAGATCTGGACGTAAAGACACGAGGCTGAACCATCGTCCAGGGATCCCAGAAGGTTGAAGCCGCAGCCCCCGCCCAACGCTGGACATATCCCACAACCCATCCCGGGCCAGGCACCAACCCTCCCACCTGTATCCACCCAGGCGTATGGCTCGTATCACAGCCCCGGTCCGCAACTACCTCCCATACAGTTCAGCCATGACCAGCGCAAGATGCCTTGACTGAAGTGAGGCGCAGTCAATGCATGTCACCTACGCTAGTCTAGGCTGTGAACAACAACGAATAGCTACGCTCGCTCGACTATTCGGCTTTATACACCACACCACACCATCACGACATGAACGATTTTCCGATTTACGCATAACCTTTGGCTTTATTGCTTTCCGCGCCACAATACAAGACCTTCCCGGTCTAGATGTCAGTTTCTTGATGAATCGCGTCAACCTTGGATATCACGATTCACGATCGGTCACCACGCTCCCCTATACCCCTGCAACAGCTTTGTACATGCTTTGGCTGTTCGCTTCTTGGGACTGGATAGAACCGCAGGCAGCATGACGTAGCAATGGGCTACGATGGCGTCACATTTTGTTTTCTATGTTTTCTCTATTGCTGTTTATCTCTTTTTACCATGTATGATATACCTTGAAGAACGGTCGGACGAATTCGGCGCCGGCCGTTGCTCTGTTGGAAGGATCTGGCGGCTTCGAAAATTCACACGGTGTTTTGCATACCTTTTGACAGACGTTACAATGGGCGGGCGCGATGACGCGCGTGGTATATCCCGCTCTTGCAGCGGTAGATGTACCGATGTCTCAGTCTCCATTGCTATTCTTAGAGGCCTGCGTAGCCATAGCCAAAGGGGTAGATGAGGCAGCTCCAAAGGCTGAATGCAAGTGCGGCACTATCGGCAAATCAGATAGTGCGCTCCTGTACAACGAGTACCTACATTCCTGATTCCCTGCCTTGGCGCTGTCACCGGTGAAAAACACGTGGACAAGCAAGACCCGCCATGTGAAAGCAGTCCGCATGGGGATGCGCCCTCGCCCTGCCCTTCCACTCGGCTGGGGCCCTTCGTGCTGCATGCATGCACCGACCGAAGCAACAGCAAGCAGCAGTGACATCTATCTACCTACCAGCCATGTGGCAGGGGACGCACCGCGCCGAAAAGGGTCATCAATTGAGATCGATCTCCTTTTGGACTGGTCTAGATCGCTACAGGCGACGGGTGCTCTGCGCGACCCCGGCCGATGCATGTATGCCTCCCCCATACCTACATACATGCCGGTATTGTGCACCGCACGGCGCACGGTTTCCGCACACGGTTGCGGGTGGCACGTTTCGTTTTGCCCCCGTCGAGAGAAAGTTCCTGAAATAGAATAGCACCCATCCCACACAGCACACGCACCGCACCGCACTCAACACCACCCTCCGTTCGCATTCGCATTGGAAAATCCATGACGTAAAACGTGGCCGCCGCCCAACCCCCAACCCCCAACCCCGATCCAACCCACCGCTCAACCACCTTCTGCCTAGGCATCGCGCTGATTGGCCACTTTGCGTGTACATAGGGCGTGCAGGGCTGGGACAAGGGCGCGGTTTTCGTCCCGTCGCCTATCAGATCCTGCTCGTCCTCCTCCGGTGGATGTCCCGATCGCCTAACGCATCAGATTGGTTGTTGCATCCACAAGCTATGTTTCCCTCTGCGGTCGCGCTTTTGCGTGTGGCGCCAGACGGTAGGTACCAAGCATGTCTCCTCGATGAATCAGACTACGTCCCCAACCACTACACTACCTCCTAGCCCCCGACGCCACACTATACCACCACAGGTACACAACGAGCGCGTGCAATTATCCTCTGTTAAGCTTTCCCCCCTTCCACCACTTGTGCATTAGCGTCAGATAAGTGTCGGTTGCAGCACGTGGTCGGCTACGGAGGCCGGGAAACGCACCAGGGCAGGGCAGGGCCTGGCCTGAAAATAGCACGCAGCGCAGCGCAGCGCTAGGCGGTTCGGGAAACGAGTGCGAAAGGGTGATCGACGGGGTGCGTTTGGCGTTGGGATGGATGGCTGTTCCGCAGCGAATGGGGCGTGTGGCGGTGCACGCAAACCGGTGAGGAACGCGATCGTCGCGAGGATTGGCTGTGTGCGGCGCGCGGTGTGTGGGTGCTGGATGTACAGTACAGTGTAGTGTAGTGTAGTGTAGGTACAAAGTAGGTGTGTATGTGTGCTGGCGAGGCGGCGTGAGGTACACAGCAAGGCGTCCCAGTACCAGTGGCATACATGGCTCCACAGGGCTACCTACCTACCTAATCACTATGCTGTAGCATCCACGATGAATCAATCAATTAAGCAATCAATCAGATCATCAGCGACTCGTTCCGCCGCCACGCGCCCCCTCCCCCCTAGCAATCAATTCTGTTAGTCACAGTCCGCCATCCCATCCCTCTTATCGACCCTCCGCTCCTCCGCTGACAGTATGCCAAGCGTGGTGCTGAAATCCCGTCCCGACGCTGCGAACCCCGCTAGCCCCGAAGAGGAGATGAAAGGGCCACGGCAAAAAAGGCTGGGCCGTGCACG
Source organism: Karstenula rhodostoma CBS 690.94 (assembly GCA_010093485.1). Taxonomy (NCBI): domain Eukaryota; kingdom Fungi; phylum Ascomycota; class Dothideomycetes; order Pleosporales; family Didymosphaeriaceae; genus Karstenula; species Karstenula rhodostoma. Next base: position 987,412 of record MU001503.1, read on the forward strand.
CGTGCGTGCGTGCGTGCCTCGGGAGCAGCCATGTGTGCGGCGGCGTCTTGGCGGGGTTAGTTGGATGGGGCTCGCTTACCCCTGGTGTGTCGCTCAGAGATGAGATGGAGTGGAGGTTGGGAGGGGCGGCTTGGGGGCCGAGGTATGGATCGGGTTTGTGAATGGACCGGCTTTTGAGCGTTCGGGGGAGCGGTGAAGTGGGGACGGAGTTGTGCCTTTCTCGATTTGTGCACGAGCAGTGACTATCACTACTGTGATGGGAGTTCTGCTTTCGCGTCTGTGGCTATCCTCAGCCTTGGAAAATGAAAAGCGCTTCGACATTGGAATTTTTTTCTTTCTTGAGATGCAAGTAGCTTGGAGAACGATACAAGCTTTCGATTAGCTGGGAGGTGTTGAACATGATTTGATCGTGATGAACTACAATGTTTCCTTGTCATCCCTCGACTTCAAAACGAAGAACGACGCATTAACACCATGTTATAGTACGAAGCTGGGTTGCAAGAGCACACTCTGACGACACAGAAAAGCTCGATTAGAGTGACGTTCCAGTCGGCTAAGACATCGTCATCTGCTCCAAGGGTCGTCTGCTCCAGGCCTTCACCACTTCCTAGCAATGTCTCTTCCCCCGATCTTATTGAAGAACCAGCTTATGCCAATCATCACCGTCCGTCTCCAGCTTCTCGGCCAGTGGTAGATACTGCCACTCCTCCACGCCAACCACGCCGACTGCCCCGTCCACTCCTCCTCCCCGCCAATGACACCATCATGCTGACCTAGATAGGCAATGTTGGCTCGCTGCTTGTATTCAAAAGCCTTCGCGGGTCCGTCGGCCTGGTTGAGCTCCTCGGCAAGGTACTGCGCCTTCTGCAGTGCTACTTCGGCCAGGGTGGGAAGCGTATAGCCGTCGATGTCAGCGGAGTCGCCCAGAGCGTAGACGTTTTCGATGAGCTGGTCGTTCGCATCGAACACTCGGAGCCGTTTATCTGTTACGATGCGTTGCAGCTTCCCGTCCTTCTTGACGTCCAGCTTTTCGACCAGGGGGTTGGTTCCGTTCCCGGTTGCCCAGATGAGCATACCATAGCGCACTTCGCCGTGCTCCTTGGTCCAGATAGCCCCAGCGTCGACCTTTTCGATATGGCTGCTCGTCCGAACTTCCACGCCTCGCCCCTCGAGCTTCCGCGCTGCGTACTCCCCAAGCCGCTTGTCGAACGTACCCAGCAGCGCCGGCGCAACATCGTGGATCTCGATGGTGACTTTGCCGTCCAGGTGCGGATACACGTGCCTCAACTCGTGGTCCCAGAGGTCGAAGAGCTCGGCCGTCGCTTCGATGCCAATTGCGCCGCCGCCCACTACCAAAATGCGCAGCATGTCGCGCTGTTGCTTGTCCGTCAACCCAGGGGTCGACGCTGCATCGAGCATGTCCAATATCCGCTTCTGAATCTTACGGGCGTCGTCCGTCGTCCTGAGGAAGATCGCATGTTCCAGCGCTCCCGGGGTGCCGAAGGTCTGCACATCGCATCCCGGCGCGATAACGAGCTTGTCATATTTGAGCTCGAAGGAGTCGACGTCCTTTAGATGTTCTTCGGTTATGTCGGAATGAGTCGCCTTGCACTGGAGCGTCCGAGAGGAGAAATCAATGTCCTCGACACGGGCATTGTAGAAGGAGAGACCGGGAAGCTTGTTGCGGCGGCGTACCGGCTCTTCCGCGAGGCGGAAGTTGAACATGCCTGCCGCCGCACTGGCGAGGAGAGGTGTGTATTGTATTGTTCGCGAGGGCGATATGACCGCGACATTGTACTTCGCAAGGGATAGCGCGTGAGAGATTGTGAAGCCGCCCCAGCCACTCCCGATAATTGCGATGACAGGTTTGGATGCCATTTCGTTGGGGGTTTCGTGAGTGTTCGAATCCATCTTCGAGGGGTTCTTCTTCACCTCACGAACATGTGAACCTGTCCCTCATATTTACGTTGTTGCAGGGACTTTTGACGTCACGATCAGTGGAGCTAATGGACAAGGATACAAGCCTTGTAGGTGTAATACAGAAATCTGTTGGAGTTCGCCGGTATTACGCCGAGCGTCCTCCATGGTCCGAATTTCGATCTCCAAAGGATAGACATGGAAGACTGCAATAAATATACTCAGATATACACAGGCAGGATAGGTGAATTGATGGTCTCCGTAAATTTTGCCCATTCCACTGTTGTCATGACGAATAACCTACGATAACGTATGTCGCTCTGGCAGTTCACTCCCCATCATGAGACACTCTAGAGCCGTAGTGCTTGTCAATCAGCGCCCCATATGCACAGTGGGTGTAGGGTAAACTCGAACACCCTTGCTACAGACGTTACCCCAAAGCGTCCGAGTTTTCTTTGCGCACGCTGTGTTGAGTAGAATCAGAATACCCCTGTTTTGCGTTTGGCATCGAGCCTAAAGAAAGACTTGTGTCGTGTGTTTATCGCGTCAGGTAGAGCCAAAGTGTGATAGATGAGTCCGGGCGGCTCCGAGCAAGGACCGAGCCTTTGAGGTTGAGATGAAGGTTGAGGTGAAGGTTGAGGTATTGCGTCACTGGATAGGCCTTCCTTTCCGAGCTGTCGGAATTCTTCCGACCGCGAACTTCGGGCCGACATCAATCCCGGCGCCAGCGAACCAGACTCCACCGCCGCGACAACTCGCCCTTGCCTTCGACATCTCATCCAGACATCCCAGAACCATGTCCGGCGGCTGGAACACCATAGAGAGCGATGCGGTACATCTCCTGCTTCCCCCGGTCTACCTACACCAGCTGACAAATTCATAGGGCGTCTTCACGTACCTCATCGAGAAGCTCGGCGTTAAGGACGTGCAGTTCGAAGAGCTGGTAACACTGGACTCAGAAGAACTCAGGCGCCTCGGAAAGATCTACGGCGTCATATTCCTCTTCAAATACCCCACCGGCGAGGAGCGGTCCGACACACCCAGAGATGGCATCTTCGACCACGACGCGGCAAACAGCATCTTCTTCGCCGCGCAGACAATACAAAACGCGTGCGGCACGCAGGCACTGCTGAGCGTGCTGTTGAACAAGGATGGCGAGGTACATATCGGCAAAGACCTGAAAGAATTCAAGGAGTTCACGCAGGAGTTTCCGCCAGAGGTGAGCACGCGTGGCGAGCATGGGATGGTGGGGTAAATGCTCACACCTTCACACAGTTCCGTGGCGAGACGCTCTCAAACTCGGACGTCATCCGCGAAGTACACAACTCGTTTGCGCGGTCCTCGCCATTCATCGACGAGACGCAGCGCACCGCCACAGAGGACGACGACGTCTACCACTTCATCGCGTACGTTTACCCCGCCTCCTACCTCCCGACCTAAACATACTGATGTGAAGCATAGCTACACCTCCGTCAACAACATCCTCTACGAGCTCGACGGCCTCCAGCCCGCACCCATCTCCCACGGCCCCTGCACCCCGCAGAAATTCCCAGACGCCATCGTCCCTGTTCTCCAGCGCCGCATCAACCGCTATCCCGCCACAGAAATTCGCTTCAATCTGCTCGCCTGCGTGCAAGACCAGAGGATCCGCGCGCGCGAGATCGGCGACCAGGAGGCGCTGGAAGAGCAGGAGGAGAAGCGGAGCGCGTGGTTGTGGGAGAATGCGCTGCGGCGGCATAACTTTGTGGGCTTTGTGGGCGAGCTGATGAAGGGCGTTGTGAAAGCGAAACTGGCGCAGAGCGAAGGCGCGTACGACAAGTGGATTGAGGATGGTAAGGCGAAGACGAGGAAGCGCATGGAGGACAAGAGGAAGCAGGGCATCGCGAGTGACGGTATTGATTGATGTGGAGGGGGCATGGCGGTGGATACATAATGTGTAAAAACGCACGACATCACGGCAGAACTTGGACAACGGCTCTGCCTACGAAACATACGATACCTTGGTAACATGTTTACCTGTTTACTGTGCTGGTGAATCACGAGGATGGCATTACTAAACTATCTACTAACAGACCGACTTCCGTCCTACAATGCTCGGCTTATGTTCCACAGTGACTTCGTTATACTAACCATACTCGAAATGCGCAGAACTCCACGCTATGACAATGCATCAACGCTACATGGGTAGGAAAGAAAAAAACGAACGGATCGTGGCTGTGTGCATTTCATCGTAAAGGGTTGTGAGTCGTGATAAGGCGGTGGGAGCATTACGCATTTCGATTGTTCAACAGCATGATTGCGAACCGGTGAAAGAAGGCAGACGATAACATCTCAGACATGCGCGATAGGGGTGTGTTGTGTGGCGAAGCTCGCGCATGTCCAAAAGGGGTTGTGTTGTGCTCAGCCTCAGCGGACGATATTGTGGCTTCGGGACACTCACAGCTCGTCCCTGTCAGGCTCGGCCGACGAATCGCCTTCTTGGGATAGAATCTGGTCGATCTGTACAATTTCCGGTTCTGGTGAGCCTTCGTCCAGTGTCTCGGCGGCTACGTTCTCTTCGTTGATTAGACTTTCAGCTTCAGGCGAGGCAGATTCAAGTGGTACATCGAATCCTTCGGTTGCAGATGGCTCAACATCGGTATCCTCAGCAGCCATGGGTTCCTCAGCAATGGGTTCCTCAGCCATGTACTCCTCACTAATGGCCTCCTCAATAATGGGTTCTTCGGCAGCAGGCTCCAGTGCGATAGGCTCTTCGGCAAGGGACTCTTCGGTCATGAGATCCTCAGAAACTGATTCTCTATGAATGGTCACCTCAGCGTCGGGAGCCTCGATTGAGACGGAGGGAGACATGGGTTCCGTTGCCGTGAAAGACTCTGCAGAAGCTGCTTCAACACTTGACACCATTGGCTCTGCCGACACTTCGCTTCCCGAGACATGCTCGGTATCGATGGCTTGGTCCTTGATCGTCTCGGTGTCGTCCATGCTGACGACTTGTTCAGCAAACTCCTCCGCGATCAAATTTGCAGGCTCAGCGCTCTCGTCGGCATCTTCAGCCTCAGCCGATGGCACCGTCACTGCGTCGAAATCATCCACTGGAGACGGCGAGGGAGGAAGTACCATCTCCTCAACCACAGTGGTATCAGATGCTGGTAGTGACCAAGTCTCTTGAGGACTATCCAGTGTCTGCACTTGCGTGACCATTAGCGTAGAGAACGAGGTCGCTGTCATCGTAGCTGTAGAGGTGACCACGACTGGAACCACAGACTCCGCGATGTGCTCCAAGGGAACCTCGGTCGCCAGATCCAAGGTAGGCTGAGGAAGGTTCCAGTTGGGGTTTGAGTTAGTCAACAGAAGGAAAACGAGCCCTCCGAGTATCAAAATGAACAAGTTTCGTGAATCCCGAAGTTGCAGAACGAAATAGTTCTTTAGTAGCGTGCCCAGCGGGATCTCTTCAACGCGTGGTCGACGAGATCGCGAACGGGTTCGATGCCGGGATCGGCTACGTGAGCGAGACAGCATACGAGGCATTTGAAGCACAGGAGGAATTTGTGCTGCAGCCTTTGCGCGCTCAGCCTTCAATGCATCTTCCAAAACGCGGAATCGTCCAGCAACGCCGTTGGCCTCCATGAGCGCCTGAGCTTCGAATTCGACTCTGATGGCTTCTTTGGCTTCTTCAATCTTTTCAGTGAGCGTCTCTTCAAGCTTCTTCTTCTCTGCAGCTTCTTCCTCTAGCTTCCTCTGCAGCATGACTGCTTCTGCCTCGGTCTTGATCTGGAGCTCGGCTTCCTCTAAACGTCGCTTCGCTTCTGCCTCCTCCTCCAACTTCCTCTGCGAAGTAGCCTCTTCCTCCATTTGACGCTTCAGCTCGGCCGCGTAGAGTGCTTTTGCCTTTGCCTTTTCTTGTTCTTGCTCCAGCCTTTTGTCCAGAGTCTTCCGGACTTCATGAGGGATCCACGGCGCGATTTCCACGTCACATCTCTCCATCTCGCTCCAAGCTGCTACCCAAGCGCCCGCACGCATTAAACCATTTGCTGCGTATATTTTGATATCCCATCTCTTTGTACCTGCACCGACGCCATGGCCTGGCTTCTTCACTTGTCGGTGGCAATCCAAGCACACACCTGCATCCTCTGAATTAGGTGTAGGATATCTTGTTTCAGAATCCTCCTCTACGGTGATTGTGCCTCCGCTCATGCGACTGCCTCGCCCTGCTCCCTCGTCTGCTGCATGTGTGTGCTCGTCGTCATACTCCAGAGCGTCTTCGTCGTCCGAGTCAGGCGCAACAAAGTGCCCACATTTGAGCAACCGGGGCGTTTTCAGCTCAAGGCTTTCAAGTATCCGCTCCTCTAGCACATCGTATTCGTCGCGTGGATGTTGGATCAAAAGGCCTCTCCGCATTAACACGATATCTTGAAGCTTCTCTTCCAGGATCTTGTAGTTCTCCACTAGCCATTCCGGCATGATCTTAATCATCATATCAGGCGTGTAGGGCATCTGCATCGGCAGTATCGTGACGTGGAGCAGCACCAGCGGCAACGGCTGGGGCGTTGCACTGGCCCGTACTTGTTGAGCTTGGTACTCCCTATGCATGCTGTCCCTGTGCGACCGTGATCGGCGCGTGCCTGTGGTTGACACCGAATCAGACCTCCCGCTCTTGCTTGGTGTTGTAAGCTTGTAGCTCCCTTTTGTGCGCTCTCGAGGTGCTTCCAGTGCAAGTGACGGCGCTGGAGACGCCATCTGCATGGCTCGTACCGAAGATGGGTTGCGAAACGGGGGACGTTCTTTGCGAGGCGAGTATCGTGATTCGAGGGCGTCAGCCGGCGTTACTGGCTTAGAGGCTACCGAGATTTCGGATGGGAGCGACGAGACGAAGCTGTTGTCGGTCATAGTGGAATCGCGACGGGATGACGAAAATTTGGATGGGAGCGACGTGTATGAACCATTGTACGGCTCTGGTTCGTCCAGCAGCTCGTGCTCGCTCTCGATGCTGGGGATGGCTACGTCGGCTCCCGACATTGACATGTCTGACGTGAAAGACACGTCGCCTTCTTCGGACGGCGAGGGCGGCTCTAGATCCTCTGCATCTTCGTAGATTGCGAAGGGAGCTGCACCCGGCGGGGGTGAGTGGTGGATTGTGGTCATGCTGGAATGTTTGTCGCCGTGCGACGCGGCCTGGGTCGTTGTACTCGTGAACCCTGAGCGAGCGGGAAAATAATACTGGGTCGCTCTAGAGCGTCAATCAGCAGTGAGAGTTGCTTTGGGCTGCCAATTTGGGCCCTAAAGCTGTAGTGTACATCTTGTGGTACGCCGCTGCTGGGTTGTGTTGTTGTTGACAACGGCCCGATTCTCCGCCGTTGGATGGGCAACTTGGGTTTAGTGGTGAATGGTCCCGCCCCACCTCGCGCTAGACAGCTCATCACCGCCATGCGCCCTCAGATCGACTAGATACCGGTATCAATAACCGAAAGCATCGGAGATACTGTCAATTTGCCTCGGTAAAGCTCGAAACGGCGATATGGTAAACCTTGTGTTGCAGTCAACGCGTCAAGCAACAGCAAGCGTCTAAAAGCTGTAGTGTGATCAAACCCTAAGGAACAATTCAAAATGTCCTGTATTATTAAGCCATACGAACAGTGCAGTTGAACGTACCAGACAGTCGGCGGTGTGCTGGTTTTTCTCTTGTAAAAGACCACATTGAGGTCTGATCACCCCAGCAACGCTACGCACCCATTTTTCCTGGGAGGGTGTCTACAATCATGTGGGGAAATGGTCTTCCAAAGGCGGAACGCAACCTTCAAGCGCAATCACGAGGTCCTTGCATTATCCGCTAAGCATGCTTTACTTTAGCAGGACATTTATGGTTTCTGGAGATTCTGTACATATCGTTTACAGACTGGCCCATGGAAATTTATTTGCTCTGGGAGCAGTTTAAATAGCCGCGTTGACTGCTCAAACGTCGGTGTGTATATGTGGGTAGCCAATGTACCTATGGTCGCATACTGGCACATAGACAGGCGAACCCACGAGATGTGCATGCAAACCTGCTGGACTGAGATATGTTCCGCTCTCGTAACCGTTCAGTTGTGCTTAGTGGTGTTGCGGACCTTCATCGAGGTGACTAGGGGGAGACTGAAGGTATTATGGTTGCAAAGAACCAATAGGAGCAATCTATTTACATGTCGCGGGATCTACAAACAGCTAATGGGAAATTAAGCCGGAATCACTCGTATTGTTTTCTTAGCATTGCAGTAACGTCTGCAAAACGTGAAGAATGCACGTGTGGCACTTTAACATCAGCCGTCAATGTTGACATCAAATGGCCACAGCTTCCTACCTCGATCTTCGTTCATGTCAGGATCCTCAGATTGAGCCGCGGTCTTCATCCATTCCTCAAAGATTGATTGATTTGCGTCTTTGGCCGCTTCCCAGGCTTCGGAGGGCACCCAACCGTCGATGTTCGAATTGATAGAACGAACGAGGAACAGTTTGAGACTCTGAAAGGTTTCGAAATCCTCCCACTCTTTTGCGTGCATAGTAAGCTCCTGCGGAGATGGCTGGTAGGGGCAAGAATTCGGGAGCCCCAGTTCATTCCAATGCTGAGACAATTCAGTAAGTTCCTGACGGAGCGCAGCTGCACCATCTCTCCAAGATGTATGGCAGTATCGTATCGGCCTGAGTAGTGTCTCGTCAAGAGCTCGGGCATCGTGCAACTTGGGCACCCAACCTTTCAAAGCAACCTCGAAAGTTTGCTCACAGATAGAGATTTCCTTTTCGCATTTTTTGTCGTGTGGGCTCTGCGTCTGATTAGGTGACGCTTCCGGTTCATCTTCAAAAAGGGGCATGTCGATTGTACTATCGGCAACCATATCTGGTGTCTCGTTCGCGAAAGAGAACACTGGTTCTACCCCAGTGGATTGCCAGTCAATCACAGCAGTTAGGCGGGTAGGGTCGTCATCGGATACGAAAATGTTCCTTTTGTGGAAATCGGGGTGCAGAAGCATTGGTGCGGAGACGTTCTGAATAGCCGGGCTCTTGATGACCTCTTTCACAACCTGTTCGCTAACTTCTAATAGACGTAGATGGTCTTGGATGGTTCTACCGGAAAATGTTCCGTCCGCGGGGGCCGTGGATGGTATTCGTGAAAAGCCCGTGTCTATTAGGCCAGAACAATAAGATAATACATCTGCCCCTAGATGTGCGAAAAAACGTTAACGTCTTGTCCAGGGGGCACATCGATAAAGTTCGATTAACTTACACGGCCCCTGGTTTGGTTTCCTCCGCTCGTAATAGCGAGATTCTCCTGGTTCCAAGCACCAATATTGGGTCCCGCAATGCGGGCCTATGCAGAATCCATCGGACAAGTCCAGTTTTAACGATGGATTAATTGGTGCATCTGCAAAGTACAAGCTTCCGTATGCCGGAAACTTCAATTTTGCCATCTCCTTCACTAATGTGGCTACAGATTTAACGCACAGCATTTGCTGAAGTGTATTCATCGTGTTCCATTTTTCATGCAGCTGGACCCCTGAGGCATGCTCCATAATAATATACTCAGTGCCAGTGGGATTGGCAGGGTCGTCGTTCCAGTCAAGGACTCTCGGTACAGGAACGGAGGTGTGAGCACGAACTAGAAAGGTGGTCAGTTACCTCGTTCTTAATACCAGTATGAGCTTTATGTACTGTAGGCCATAGTCGCTACTTCAGAATTGGTCATCAATCTTCTAGGGCCGGCGACTCCGAATGGGACTCTTGCCACAACCCTAGCATCATTGTCCATAAGTAAAAGAAAGGCTCTGTTATAGGAGCCTTCCTTCTTCTCCAGTTTGGCAATTCTATTAGCGCCAGGGCATGCCTAGATTGCCTTTTTGCACAAAGCCGAAAAGTCAAACTCGATATGACGTGCTTCCCGTTGCAGTTTATCATTTTTGAGCCAGTGTCCACTTGTGTACGTAAATGGATCCAATCCTATATACTATTAGTTCTGTATTACTATGTGATATCGAGTGCAGAACTGGTGGACTGACTGTGGGGGGATTTAGAGTCTCCCTGCAAAGAGGTAGCCAGCGTGTTTTGGGTCATCGCAGAAGCTGAAATAGCACGCCGAGTTATCGTAATAGGTAGCGATGTCAGGTAGGAGCGATAGATGTGTTTTAGCATGTTCAAGGAGCAGCATGTGCTAGGTAGCAGAGGGAAAGGATGAAGCTTCGAAGTCGTCAGAACATTATTTACCGCGCGGGTAAAGCTAGTACTAATCACCGTTAGTTAGGAAGCGCAAAGTGAGAAGCAGCTAAAGGTGCTAGTAACTCTCTTGTTTCAGAGTGTCAAGTATTGAAACGAACAATAGTTAGTTCTCATTGTGCCTATTGTGCTTCTTTCCATCCTGGGGCGCTTCATCTGCCGCCGCCAAAAGCACAGTCCAGTCACGCTAAGACTAGGCCTCTGTACGGAGGCCTTCGCGGCTCCGTTAGCAAGCGACTCTGAGAGACTATATTTTGGCCTCATTCTGTCAATATCTCTAGGGTCTCACAATAGCACACTCGATATTTAATCAAGTCTGAATTTCTTTCTTGGAGATTAGCTACAACTAGCACACCAACCTCGTAATAGAGGGTGCAGCACTGCAACCCGAAAGTAACAAGACATACAGTGCAGTTATAAGCGTGAAAAAATCTTTCGCGCCCAATGTGCTGGCACTTTCATATGTAAGAAGATCACTGCTGCTGTTTAATAGGTTATGCAACATCTCGAGGTGAAACTAATCCCTCTAGATCATGCAACTCGCTCAGCATGTCCGGAAACAGATTCGGAGCCGTGTGTACGCTCCAGACATCGTACGTCCGAAGTGGAAGTGACGTGCGAAGGGCCAGACTGCCGTGCTGAAAAGGTACAACGGTCGACGAAGCCACACCCGGTGCCTGCATAGACGGTGCTGGACGGCGCGGGCGACGATACGCACTTTTGCGAATTCTTAAGCATATACGCGCAGCTGTTCCTAGGCAGCGTGACCGACGTGCGGTGGTCGGCATCGACGCCCGCGCAAGGATACCTTGTGAACCCGGGATCGCCAGCATCGCCGTATATCAACCAGGACGTAGAGACGCTAGACAAGGCCGTCTTCGCGCTGCGTCTCGGACAGATGCTCAACGCATTCCTGAGCCTGTGTGCCGGCGCGTATGCGGTTCCCAACGGCTTGGAGGGGGATATTGCGAGCAAAGAGCAGGGCATACTTCAGTTCCAAGCCAACACGTCTTCAACGACGGCCCACGTCGCCACGAGTCGGGCCATCATCACCTGCCACAAGGGATGGCTGGTCGCGCTACTAATTGCGTCGTTGGTGCTCCTGGTGGCCAACGTGGCGAGCATCACCCTCCAGGCACACCGTGTAATGCCCGAGCTAGCGCTAAACTGCTCAGCGCTGCTTCGCGATAGTGCCTATGTTGCTACTGGAACACGCGGAACCCATCTCGACAGCTACGAGCGCTCGCGGCTGATGAAGGATGTAAAAGTCAAACTAGGCAACGCAGCGGCCGCAGAAAAAGTCGGGATACTTACGGTGGGTGAAATGGGCCATGTGCAGCAGGTAAGACGGAGTGCAAGCAGACTGTATCAGTAATTAGAGGGCCTTAGTAGAAAGCAGCAGGTACGTTGCGGGCGGTCCCGACAAGGCGCGCGCTAGTCACGTACGAAGCAGGTCGTTGTGGTATACTTCTGCTCGCGCGCAGGTGGCAGCTTCTCGTCCTGCATGACTCTTTGTTGGAGAAGAAAATTTTCTTTAGCGAAATTAGTAGGAGACAGTGCTCGCTGCTAAGGTTGTGCGGTGCGCTAGTGGTGTATGTGCATATCTCGAGCGAAGTGTGTGCAGACACGTATTTAGCGAGTGCACTCAGAAAGAAGCCTAACGTTAGGTACCTATCGTAAATCTACGATACCTCCATCTGTAAGTTGTATAGATTGCGTTCAGAGGCGATCCGTCATCCGTACACAAACAGCGAACAAGAATGTTTAAGTCAACAGAAGAGGAAAGAGCGAGCCTGCGCCACAACGTCGCCTGCGGCTATTCATACATACAACCAGTTAGCAGGTGCACAGATCCTTTCATTCTAAATAGAACATGGTCCCACTCTACTAAATGACGGATTGCGGCGTTTGAAAGTTATATTGCTGTGAAGCGAGTCATTGGATACGAAAAAGAATGTCAATACCACCTAACTATGGCTTCTCCCCCCAGAAATATATCCCCAAATGTGCAACCCTAGGCCTACATCCCTAGCCCGCTACGACTGCTCCCTCGATATGCCTGCTTTTTGTATATGTTTCGACACCAGCGATTTATTTTCCTGATGTGCTCCTTGTTGTCCCAATCGATCTCTGCGTGCAGGATGCCTTTGAACTGCATGTCCTTGTGCTTGTTGTTCCTGGTATCCTTGCAGAGCACACGTAGGAGGTCAGTGTTGGGTTCGCCCTTCTTAGCCATGATGACATCTCCGACAGGCACAAACGGTGATGTAGCAACAGGCTTCGTGTCGCGGCTGGATTTAGACTCCTCCTCAGCCAGTGCTGCTACTACCTCATCGCGGACAGTATTCCAGTCGACCAAATTTGCCTCCTCCCATGCTTCTCCTCCCTTCTCCAAGATCGCGATCAACGTGTCCACGAGCGCTTTGGCATCATCGCGTTGCGGCAGCACAGGGATCTCTTCCTTTCCATCATGGAGATTGAATTTTTCGGTGGGTCGGCATACGTGTAATGAAATGGCATCGCTCTCGGTTATGCTGACCTGTACAGCAACGTGTGTCTCCAACCAGTGTATTTTGCCAACGGTCGAACCTCCACGTCCAGCCTTATTGCGGGTCAGAAACTGTACGCCGAGGGCTTTGTTCCCGTTCCATCCATCGGCCCAGTCTGCGTTTTCGAGGCTGCACGCGAACTTTCGCCGCATGTCAGTACATGCCATCCACTCGTTCGTCGTCCGAGGCGTCCACGTTGTCTTCACCATGAACAGTTCTGGTCTGTCTGAACACTTATTCCAACGAAACTGGACTACGTGAGAACCGTTAGATATGGGCAGGTTCCACAGTGACCAGACGCAGTCGATGCCATCACTTCCAAGGGATCTCCGCCTTGCAAGCGTAGTTGTTGGCGCTAATAGTTATCATGGGCAATTTATCCACTAGTACTGCGCTGGCGTATTGTATATTCCGCGATGATCTCAAATCTTCCAATCGTTGCACGACATCAAACCAGGTAAAGTCGGTGCTCGTTAGAAAGCCATCTTTGAACAGAGTATCGTGTTCCACATTGCCACCGGTGGTGCCCACCTACTACTCATCAGCATGTCCGGGTCCATCTGAGCCGCGATCTTGTGCAACCGTGCTGCGTGTTTTCGGCATGCGTTCAAAGTTGTAGAAATAATCTCTAAAGCTAGCTAGCACTTCCGTTGCTGAGTGCAAAGGAACATGCTGCGGATGCAGCGTTGCATTCTTCATATACCAATCTAACTGTACAAACAAAAATAGTTTTTCAAACTTCCAGCATCTCCCATCTACGCAACAAACATTCTACCAGACGAAAGGTACGCATGAGGATCGTGGTTTCAGTCTGTTGTGCAAAGAAAAAAGCAAAAAAGAAGATTTGCCCACACCCCGAATTGAACGAGGGATCTTCGCATGCGCTTGAGAAGTACAAGTGCGACGCATTACCACTGTGCTATGCGGGCATTATCCGACTTGTGATCGGAGTGGTTTTATCTGATGATGAGTGTGCAAAAAATAGAATATATATTCAACTCAAAATGCGAAGCTGATTTTGTGGTGTACGTGGAGCTGCGCACGATGTGGGGCAGCCCACCCCCGTTTAGAACTTAGCTTTGTCTGCGCTGGTAGCATTCCATGCCCCTCCTCTATTGACCCTTGCCGATGGAGGAGGGGCGTCGAAGATGTGGAAGGTGCCACCGGGCGCGTTATCGCTCCCACAACAATCCATCACTTGTACACTCAACACTTATAGACGCCAACACCTTAACGACTTCTCCTTATTAAAATTATATTATGAACTACACGCTGCTGTCTTGCACGCGCCGGAAGCCTACAAGAATATCTAGTAACGTTAATGTCCTAAACCGCCAAAGGACTCAGGCACGTTACGTTCCTAAATTGACTCGAGTTTACTTAATCTCAGTACTTTATTACCTAGTAAATAAACTCGACAATAATTAAGTTATTTAGTTCGAGATGTCTTGAGATGGAACACTTTATCTTAGAAACCTCGATAAAAATGCCCCTAGGAAAAATGCCGTCGACTTCGTAGGATTTTCTTAACAAAAAATAAAATAAAATAAAATAAAATAAAATAAAAGATCACACAGGTCCGACCACCTTTACCTTATCCCTACTATGCTACGCACCCGAACCTCCTGAGAGGGTGTAAGAGCCATTTGATTGAAGCGTCTGTGTTACTGTTCCTTCGCCCTTGCTGACCAATTACCCTCATTGTAATACACTATCATTTTGTCTAACCATTTGCAACGCTTCATTTTGTGTTACTATTGGGCGGCAGTCGCAGTCCACATTTTTGTCTATCACTTTATGGGACACTACTTCGTAGCTCGTGTCAACAATCAGAAAATCATTACTTGGGTTTGACATTAGCACGTCTGTGCTACAATGCAGGCAAGCCCTCTCTGCCACATTCGTCGATCTATAGCTGCATCAAGTATAACAGCAGTCTTAACTTCTCCCTCGACTATCTGTCTCATTCAAGGCTAGGAAACAGGCCTGCCTGAGCAAGCTCCCAATTCCAAAGCTGTGACCACCGGCCCGGACCCACAATGCATACTTCCACCATGATTCCGGTCGCCCAACAACTGGCCACGCAGAGACTGTGAAAAAAATGTGCTAAAATTGGTCAACCCTCCGCGGCCTCGACATCTTCACTTATGCTGTTCGTATGGTAAACTGTAACTCTTTTCGCAGAAACGACTCCATGGAAGACCTAAAAGTATATAGAGATGGCGGCTTCGATTCTGTAACCTCGCAAATCGCCCCATCTACGCTTCTACGTCACGCAACAATCGGAAACGAAGTGCAGCCCCTTCTCGACAACCCCGACGAAGATTCGACTACCACGACACAATACACACCTCCACCATCCGCTGTCCCTGATATCAAAGCTCAGCGCATCGGCTCTTCCACAATGGCATCTGACGAGAATACATCGCTTCCGTTTCTACCAAGATCATCTCCAGTCGCTCAACCAGACTTTCAGATCCATCTTTATCGCTGTCACCATCGCCTCCGCTCTTATCACATACGTATTCTTACAGATGAATAATGCGGAATATCTCTTTTGGGCCTGGTTTTGGTTCGTCATAGTATGTAAATATTGTCCCGTTATTACAAGAGACATCGCTGACTCGTCTAGCTTGTGGTCATTCTGACCCTCACGTATGTGCTGGAATTCTACATTATCAGCGAAAACGATCGAAGGGATAGAATGAGGTCTGCTGTGTGACACTGCGGGTTGACATTACGACTTGTTGATGGGAGCATGACGGATGGAGGAAGTGGGACTGTTTCACAGAACCAGGCCTCAACAATAAGCTAGATTTCGCGGTTCCTTCGTTTTGAGACTGCTCAGGATATGCGCAGCTTGTCACATTCTGTCGCATTCGATCGGACTGGGAAGGGGCAATATTGAACAGTGAAGCCTGGCCACGGGAGCTTATTTGTCGCGCTTCACAACGTGTTCTGTACGTAGCTTTTGATGGGTATTGTAATCAATTTGGAGGGAAATAATGATAAAAAGACCGAGTTATCGAGTGTGTGGAGTACAAAAATGATCACAAAATGTGCTGTAATCAATAATAACCAGGAATCCTTCGCCTTCAGTCGGCGTGCCACCGCGCAAGCGCTGCTTCATAATAATTTTTTCGTTTCGCATATTCCTAGACGCTATGTTTGTGTTGTGTGGAGGTCCTTCGCCAACCGATGGTTGAACACACTCTACCAAGAATCCACACCCACAACCACACAATCCTCTCAACACTAAAATCCTCACCAAGTTGCACCCCCGCTGCGCGCCATACATTGAAAAACCCCATCTCTCTCTCATCTCCAAATTTCTTCCACCACCAAAGCATACTACCATTGTCTACTTCAACTGCAACGCAGTCGCCGACAACCATCACTTACCAACCGCTGGAGCGCTCAACTAGCTTCACCAGCGCTGAAAGAAGACAAGTCGAGCAACAATCCGAGGAAGGCGACTTCTCCAACATGACCGCACAATCTCCACCACCTTCTAACCACACCGACACAGATACCGACACCGACACCGACACCGACACCGACACCGATCCTTTAAGCTGGCCCACGTCTCCATCTACCATAGCCGAACCTGAGGGCCAGACCGTCTGCTCCTGCCGTAAAGCCAGGACCTGCGAGGTCGGCTGCGGATACCTCCCCATGACATTCATCATCCTCGCCGTTACCTGCGTTATTAGCCTATTCTTGATCGTCGGCAAACTATCCGAGACGGCTCCAGACGCGGCGACATTCATCCTTGTATTGTTTGCGGTGCTTATAATACTTTTTCTTGTAAGTAGAATCTCAGTCGTGGGTGACTGGATGAAGTCTAACCCTGAGCAGGGCGCACTGGGTATAGTGGGACTTGCGTGTTTGTTCCCCTAGAGATAAGAGACGTAGGGTTCATTCTGCGCCGTTGCAGCGGGAGGGATTCAATGTTCATTTGGGAAACGTCAACGACGATGTATCACCGGTTCGGATCGTTCTTGGTACTTACGAGGTAAATCAGGATCGCGAGATACTTTGTAGCACTCGCGTGGTCACTTATGTGAACATACTACACAGTTTTCTCTAGTATTTATCACTAAAGCTTACCACTTGTTGACCGCCCTCAACCACGGATGCGACACCTCCAAACTCCACACCCACGTTGGCTTGTTCAACACAAAGCGTACCAAATAGGCCCACCGAGAACCCTTACCCATCTCATATGTCCCTTTCCCTATGACAATACTTTCTAACAGTTCTAACATATGCCCCACGCGATCCTTGCATCTCGAACTGCCACCCTCGCACTACCCCAGGCACCAAGCCCTAAGACCGCGCATCATGCTCTCCCCACGGCCGACGTACACCGAGGCTTCCACCTCTGCCTCCGCCTCTACCTCCCCATCTTCTCAACCTAGCACCCCTACCTCCACCGACCTCGAAGCCCAGCACCCGGGTCTCACCCCCCCACACATACCAACATCCTACAACTGCACGCACATCATCGTCAGTATCCTCCTTTCCGCCGTAGCCGTCTGTCTCTTCTGGCTCTTCAGCACGACGCTGAAGACAATTCCCGAGATCGCAGTTTTGGTATTCTTGCTGGTCTTGGTGCTTTTTTATGTAAGTTGAGTCGGATTCTCGATTGGTAGTCTGGTGGAGAGACGGGCTAATGTATTGATAGTTGATGCTCGCCTCGTTTACGACAATCTGGACTTGGGTGTCGTGTTAGTCGAGTGGTACCTTCAAAACGAGCCATGCTGGCAGTGCGGGAATATATCCAAGGGAAAAAGGCATCGCAAGGTTTTGCAAAGTAAAGGGACTATCATGATGTATGCAAGATTTCTCATTACTATATACAAGGTCGCTCCCTTCCATCCAGCGCCTTTTTGACATATCAAATCCGTGAATCTTTTTCATGAAGTCATTAGAAAAGGTATCTCCAAAACAAACGCCCTTGCTGCAAAACCATAAACCGAAAATCCAAAAATCGGGTTTTACTCGAAATCATAAGAGGAGACTCTATCAGGTACTAGGACATACCTAGTCCACGTCATCCTCATTCAAACTCATCCAGTCATTACCTATAAACCTCTTAGCAAAGGTCTACTTCCTCAGAAGAAGAGATTTACTCGTAGAGATCCATACCTCCATCTGCGTCGTCCTCGAGCTCCGCAACGGCGTCGGATTCGTCGTACATCTCGGAGTCTTCCTCGCTGTCGGTGTGGTTCGGGAGCACGTGGATGTGGCCATCCTCGAGTACTACGTGAGCCGCCTCGCCGTCCTTGATGCTGCCGCGTAGGATCATGACAGCCATACGATTGAGTACTTCCTTTTCGATGAGACGAGCAAGGGGACGGGCGCCGTAAGCGGGTGAGTAACCAGCTGAGCCAAGGTAGTCGCGTACTTCGTTGGTCATCTCGATGCGCACATTGCGGCCATTCGCCATGAGACGCTTCTGGATTTCGGTCATGCGCACGTCGACAATCTTTCGGATCTCCTTCTTGGTGAGACGGTTGAAGATGACCACCGAAGAGATACGGTTAAGAAACTCGGGTAAGAAGTAGCTGCGGAGTGCGCCCATGACCATCTCGCGGGTAGTGGGATCGATGCGACCATCGGGTGCGTTGGCTCGGGAGAGGTATTCAGCACCCAAGTTCGAGGTCAAGACGACGACACAGTTCTTTGCATCCACGACTCTGCCTTGGCCGTCAGTGATGCGGCCGTCATCCATGAGCTGCAAAAGAACGGTAAGGACTTCCTTCGCAGCCTTCTCGACTTCGTCAAAGAGGAGGATCGAAAATGGACGGCGACGAAGTGCTTCGGTGAGCTGGCCTCCGGCATCGTGACCGACGTATCCTGGGGGGGCGCCAATCATCCTGCTCAGCGAGTGACGCTCTTGGTATTCTGACATATCAAACCGGATCATGGACTTGGGGTCGTCGAATAGGAACTCGGCAAGGGCCTTGGTGAGCAATGTCTTACCTGTACCTGAAGGACCACAGAATAGGAAACTCGGCGGCTGGTTCGGGTTTGCAAGACCGGATCGTTGCAGGCGGATGGCATTAGAGACGGCGCCAACTGCTTCTTTCTGTCCAACGACGATGCGGCCAAGGTGTCGCTCCATGTTCAAGAGCTTGTCTTTTTCGGTGGTCTTGAGCCTGGTCACAGGAATACCGGTCCAGCGCGCCACGATCTCGTTGATCTGGTCGGGTCCAACGGAATCGCTGAGAAGAGCCTCACCTCCACCGTCTTGGTGAGCCCACATCTCCTGGTCAGCCTTCTTCTTCTCTGCCTCAAGCTCGGCGATGCGTTGCTTCAGATCGGGAATGGCGTAGTAAGTCAAGTCGGAAGCGGTCTGAAGGTCGCGGATACGCTCAGCTTCTGCCACCTTGTTGTGCAGGTTCTCAAGCTTGATCTTGGCTTCTTGAATCTCCTTGCTGCGGCCCTTCTCGCGTTCGTACATCTCTCGAAGCGGCTTCAGCTCTTCTTCGATGTTCGCGGCTTCCGCTCTGGCCTCCTTAAGACGAGCCTGGGAGGCTTCATCTTTCTCGCGGTTCAAAGCGTGGATTTCGATCTCAAGCTGGCGGAGGCGGCGCTCCATGTTGTCAAGAGCTTCGGGCTGTGATTCTCGAGTGACACGGACTGCGGCGGCAGCTTCGTCAATAAGATCGACTGCCGAGTCGGGGAGGCGACGCTGTGTAAGGTAACGTGCAGCAAGAGTAGCCGCAGAAACGATGGCACCGTCCATGATGGTCACACCGTGGTGTGTCTCGTAGCGTTCTTTCAGTCCACGTAGGATGGAGATGGTCTCGGGAATGCTAGGCTCCTTGACCAGAACCTGTTGAAAACGCCGTTCGAATGCCTGATCCTTCTCGATGTATTTTCTGTATTCGCTTAGAGTTGTGGCGCCGATGCAGTGAAGCTGTCCACGGGCCAGCATGGGCTTGAGCAGGTTGGCAGCATCCATGCCGCCCTCGCCTGAGGATCCAGCGCCCATGAGAAGATGCATTTCGTCCACAAACAGTACTATCATATCTCTGGACTCTTCAACTTCCTTCAACACACCCTTCATGCGCTCTTCGAATTCTCCGCGGTATTTGCTGCCAGCGACCAAGGCACCGACATCGAGTGAGAGCAACTTGCAGGCTGCGAGGTTGGCGGGAACGTCGGCGTCGACAATGCGGCGGGCGAGACCTTCGACGACGGTGGTCTTACCCACACCGGGCTCTCCGATGAGGACGGGGTTGTTCTTGGTTCGCCGCGACAGGATGCGGATGACTCGTCGGATCTCTTCCTCGCGACCAATGACCGGGTCGATCTTGCCTTCCCGGGCCATTGCCGTCATGTCAATAGTGAACTTCTTGAGGTTCTCGTTCTCCTCCTCTGCGTCTGCCGTCTTGGAGTCGACCCTCTTGGTGCCGCGGATGGCCTGGATTGCCTGGTCGACGAGCTTGGTGTTGGGTACGTTGGACTCGGCTAGACATTTTTGTATTGAGGGGTCCTGGCAGAGACACTGGATGAGGTGCTCCACCGCAATGTACGTGTCCTTCTGTGTCCGTGCGAGCTCTTCTGCCGCCCTCAGCATCTTGGCCATGGCTGGCGAGGGTGAGGTTCGTTCGGGTGGCGGGTCCTGGCTGGGTAGGCGGACGAGGGCTTTCTTGAGAGATCGCTCGAGCTGTTGCGGGTCGCCATTTGCGCGGTCGATGACTTGTCGGAAGAAAGGCACGGAGGGCGTGGACAGGCCGGCTTTTTGCTGGTCGTCGGGCGGCGGGTCGATGAGCGAGACGGCGAGGTGTATGGGCGTGAGTTGTGGGTGTGCGTAGCCTTTTGCGAGGTCGAAGCTGTCTGCGAGCGCCCTTGCGGCCTTGTCGGTGTATGCGTCGAACGAAGTCATGGTGGAACGTGGGTCAAGCAGGGACTCGTGTGTCGTTGAGTGTGCTGAGGGCAACTGCGGCTGTTGTTGGTGTCTTGGAGCTCGTACTCGAGGGTGCCGGAGACTTTATAGCACGTCGTACGTGGGGTCGCAGGTGTGAGGTGATGCTCGAGGCATCGCGAGACTTCTCCGTTGGCGTCGAACCTTCTAGGCTGCCCGCGAACAGGGCCCTGTCGGCTGCGTCATCACGGGTCAAGGAGCTAGTGTGGACCAGTCACTAGCTAGCATGCCCGCCACCAGACACTCGACCACAACCAAGTCGGAACTGCGAAATCTGGCCTGCAGTACCACAGTCAACCATGGATATGGTTGAAGACGCAATGTTAGTCTGGCGATGGGCAGCGTTGACCTGGATTCCTCCTCATCTGAGGATTCCTCCATGGCTTCGTCTTCCGACTGGGCCAGCAACGGTATTGCCCCTGTATCGCCATTCCTTCACCACATCTTCGCCCTTGTCCACAATTGACTGAGGCACACCAGGCCAGATTTCGCAGTCCTGTCCTGGCTGCGATCGAGTGTTTGGTGGCGGACACACCGCCGCGAAGCGAGCTGCTCGGTCTGCCCTCCCGTTCATGTAGCTCTCTTCGTGGCCCTTGACCCAGTGGAGCTCCACCCTTACCCCGAAGCCGTAGAGCACTTCGGCTCGGTCGAACACCAGCTGGATTGCCAGAGGGTCCGCGTCGTCTGTGATGGGTCCTACGACCCGGCCGGTCGAGGTTTCGATGCCCCGTAAGACGCTTGCGGCGTCCGTGTAGACGCGGACCGTGTGCATCCAGCCACTGAAGTGGTATTCGTCGAGGGCCATGCCCAGCGCCGCAGCGATCCCGTACAACTCCGCATCTCCAGACTTGCCAGAGAACCTACCTAGGTGCCAGGCCTTGGCCCTTTCCTTGATGCCCCAGGTGGACCCACTCCTGGTGTACCCAAAAATCTCAACGACACTGGCACCTAGGCGGTCCTCTCGCACGCTGCCGTCCGTCCAGTAACCCCGCCAGCCGGGCTTGAAGCCTCCGAATTCCTCGTCGACGAGGTCTTGTATCCGGTGGTGGTCGCAAGAGCGACCGTCCTGGTCGTCGATCACAATCGTACCGGCGAACCGCCGGTTGCCAACAAGGCGCTGGACGATGGCCTCCCGGCGGCCGCGACTCGCGAATCCTGAATTAGCCATTTTTCAATGGCTGGCTTTGTTAGCTTGGTACTTGTAGGCGCGATATGGCGGATGGGGGCGGCTCTGAAAGAGAAGAAAGCGACAACAGCTTGCAACTGAAGATATTTCATATTGCTCCTTCCGTTTGCTGGTTGCGCCGTAACGGCTTTTAGTGAAGGTGAATCGTAGAACGCTGCTTGAACTTCCGTCTTCACCTGGTCAGGGGAAATTGCCCTAGGCAACGCAGCAAGCTCACAAGCAAAAGACCAGCTTAAACATTAGGCTTCACTGCCGTTCGGATTGACACTAAACCAAGGAGATGGAGTAGATGCATGGAGGATTTGCAGAAAACTTAGAGTAGCTCGACAACACTCGCAATACCTAAATCGCAAGAGATTCGCCTGTTGGACTGCATTGATAGTCTAGGCCCTCAGCAATTGGGCAGTTTCGTCCATACCGTGGTGTCCCAAAAGCTCTCATAGAAAGTATAGTTGGCGGTGCCATGTTAATTTATGTAGTACGAGGCTCTGACATCGTTAGAAGACGGCAACATCACATTATGGATAAAGTTACTCCTGGATACGTTCCAAACGAATACCTTTCTTGACATGGTCAACACAGAAACCTAGTCCGACAGTGACAATTCCTTGCATGAAAACTATGATGAATGGTGCTACTCCAGGATCCACAGTATGCGTCTGAAATCATAATATCACCGGCCTCTTCCCACAATCCTCCGCCTCACACCGTCTTCCCCTCCTTCTCCATCCTCTCTGCTATCTCCACCAAATCATCATTGAGCAGCGGCTCCTTCTCAATCCCACTCACAATCTGCTCCAACATCGCAGCCGCACACTGCTCCACCTTGACACTCGGCACACTCATCGTATAATACAGCGCCGACGCAAACGCCCTCTTCGCCAGACCCCCATCAGTAATCAAACCCGGTTTCGCAGCCATAGCTTCAAAACCCTTTTCTTTGGCAAGAGCGAGGATTTGGCTCTCTGTATCACCCCTCATCGAGCTGTACTTTGGCTTGAAGCTCGGCGTCTTGGACTGGTCGCGTTCCGCGGCAATGCCGCTCATGTAGATGAAGCGGAATGGTTTTCCCAGGCCAGCTTCGTGCATTGCGCGGAGGCCTACCAGTGTGGACGTCTGGCAAACCCTCACAACTTCCTCCCATGCATAATTTGAAGATTTTGAGGGTGTGATGGCTATAGTCCTGGTATCGCGTCAATACCCACGGCACACGATTCGGAGTGGAAAAGTTACCAGATGCATCCGTTCGCGTTCTTGAACGCGGTCTTTGCCTCGTCGTTATACTGGTCGTAGTCCTTCACCACTACGTTCTGGAGTTTTGGGGATGAAGCGGAAGGTGCGAGGGCGCGTCGCGTGACGGCAACGACGGAGGTGATGTCTTTGCGAAGGAGGCTTTGGCGTAGGATTTCGGTGCCTACGAAGCCGGTTGCGCCAACAATAATAAGCTTCATTGTAGGTAGCTTGTTTCAGTTCAGAGGGTTTCCGCGGGTGTTTTGGCTCGAGGCAGCAACAGGATGGGCCACTACTATATAATCTTACAGGCGTGCAAAGGCGTATGCCGTACGGGGTTAGAGGATTTATCTCCGAAGTGTATACGCAGGCGTCTTACATCACGCACACCATAAAACCATCCAGGTAGCAGCCTAGGAAGCTGTTGATGTGTTAAAAGGACATCTAAAGCACGACGACTGTATGTGATAGGACAATTAGGTATGCGAGTTGATGGTGATTAGTGAGATGTGCATCAACGGAACTAATTATTACTCCATGAACTAGACGGTCATACAACGACCTGCGGTGTCACACTACGAGTTGGCGAAAATCTTATCATCCCTTGGACTGTCCCCAGAGAATACACCATGTCGTGCCCCTCAACATCTACTCCGCGTTGTCGCCCCGCTAACGGCATCTAGCCAACCTCGGCCCCTCGATTACCCCAACCTTCATCAACGGGATCAATCCAACTTCCTCCCGGTCCATCTTCCTCAACTTCTGTTAAAAACTTACTGTGATGGCCTCTCAACCACAAATACCGGCTCGATGGCAGCTCGTTGCCTGGCAGAAGAAAGACGAGCAGTATGCACGTATACCTTCCAATTGGCGTATACCTCATGATCGGCTTCCTGCAGCCAATGCGACCAATTACTTGGACATACCAAGAAAATGTGGCATACTGAGCGAAGAAGAATTGAGGATAACGGAAGGGTACGATGCGACCGCATTGGCAGAGGCGATCAGAGCAAGGAAACTGAAGAGCGTGGATGTAGCGCGAGCATTTTGCAAGGTATGTCGATTCCTCGGAGACGTTCGCTTCTGGTTTGGAGCAACAGACGCTGACGCATTCAGAGAGCCGCTGTAGCACACCAGCTTACCAATTGCTTGACGGAGGTATTCTTTGAGGATGCATTGAAGAGGGCGAAAGAGCTGGACCATCATTTGGAGTCAGGAAATCCACCTCTGGGACCGCTGCATGGCGTACCTGTGTCACTGAAAGACACCTTCAAGGTCAAAGGATACGATGCGTCCATCGGCCTGGCTGCGTTATGTTTCAGGCCCTCCCACGAGAACTCCGTACTAGTCGACATTCTGCTGAATGCTGGTGCTGTGTTGTACTGCAAAACGAATGTTCCGCAAACGCTTGCAGCGTTGGACTCGCACAACAACATCTTCGGACGCACACTCAACCCCCTGAACACAGCTGTGACGGCTGGCGGCAGTTCAGGCGGTGAGGCAGCGCTTCTGGGAATGAGAGGCTCCATCTTGGGAGTAGGCACAGATGTTGGCGGTTCAATACGCGTCCCAGCTATGTGCGAGGGTCTCTACGGCGCGAAGCCTAGTGATGGGCGTGTTCCTTACGCTGGCCAAGAAGGCGGAAGCAAACCAGCGGTCGCGAAGTTGGGCGTCAGTGCAAGCGCCGGACCGATGACACATTCCGTGCGCGACATTGAGCTATTCTTCAAAGTGGTTTCGGAACAGAAGCCGTGGGAGCTGGATCCCGATGTCATACCTGGGCCTTGGAACTCACTCTCCTCTCTAGCTGGAAAAAGGCTACGCATTGGCGTCGTAAGACGAGACGGCGTGGTGGAGCCACTTCCGCCGATTATCAGGCTTATGGATGAAGTTGCGATCAAAATGCGACGATCGGGCATCGAGGTCGTGGAACTTGACATTACACCCGTCTTCTCGAAGTGCCAGTCGCTTATCAACGCTCTCATGGGCGTTGAGGGTGGAAACTCCATGCTCGACCTGCTTGAATCATATGATGAGCCGCTCTCACCATGGATCCAGCCACGCATGCGTCGCAAAGAACCCTTAGCCTTCGAAAAACTCCGAGAGCTCCATGCACAGAGGGTGCAACTGCAGACAGAAGCCCTTCGGATTTGGAAACGAGTCGATGCTTTCATCTGTCCCGTGGCGCCTCATCCTGTGCCAGAAATCGACAAGTACAATGCTGCGAGCTACACAAGCTCCTTCGTGCTGTTAGACTATCCAGCGGGCACGGTCCCAGTTCGTTTGTTCGAGGAGAACGATAATGGAGGTGATATGTCAAGGTTCCCGGTGCTTGGAAGCTGGGATAAGCGGAACCGAGAACTATGTGAGTCAACCTTGTTTCAAGAAGCAAACTTTGCTAATGGCAAGCAGGGTCGAAAGTGGATCGATCAGTATATATCGGTACGCCCTTGTGTGTACAAGTAGTAGCGCCCAAGTTAGAAGAGAGACGACTAGTCGACGCCATGGTGGCGATCGATAATACTTTGACGGCGGGCGAAGCGGCTTTGACTCCTGCAAAATTATAGATCTTCACAGGAGCTAGAAGGTGCAGTAGGACGAATGACCTCGAATTCGCCCTAATGATTGGGCGTCAACTTTGATGAACCCAGCTTCTAGAAAGTCATGTGTTCGCTTTGGTGCCTGAAAGGCACAGTCAAGGTTGGAAGCATCAACATTAAATCGGATTACAAAAACACTTCTGTTCGTGATGTGCGGCTCCATTGAGTAGAGCTATATTATTGATATCACATGCTGTACCACCCGTGTGTAGCCGGGGCGGATCTGCAAGCAGACTGCTTATCAAAGAGGGTTAATCAAGCGGGGAAGCTTACACGCCCTACACGCCGAGACACATCAACGTCAATGCGACCAGGCAGTTCCTGCTCCCCTCACAATACAAGGACATACCACATTACATTCACATCTTCCTTGCTCAACGCACCATGTCTGTGTCCACCCTCACCAAAGCCGACTGGACCCAATGGCAGAACCTCTTTCGCCAATACATCGCCTTCTACAAGGCATCAATTCCCGAGGCCCAGTATGAAAATACCTTCAACCGAATTGTCGATCCAGCGGGTGACCTGCATGCGTTTGCTATCCGCGAGGAGGACGGGACGCTGAATGGCATTGCGCACTATCTCTTCCATACATCCTCGTGGTCGGATAAGCCCGTTTGCTATCTGAACGGTACATCATCCCGCGTCTGCCTTGACGAGGCATTGCTGAGACAAACAGATCTTTTTGTCAATCCTGACATCCGTGGGAAGGGCTATGGCAGGAAGCTTATCGTGGCGTGCGGCAAGGCTGCCCAGGAGAAAGGCTGCTCCAAGTACTACTGGCTGACGCAGCACGATAATGTCGTTGCACGGAAGCTCTACGACACTTTCGGAGAGTCGGGATTTGCAGAGTATCGCATCAAGTTGCCGAACGATAAGTGGTGAAGGACATGGGCGAAGCTGGCTGTATCATTTCCACAACTCTTGTGCGTTTAGAGCAAAGACTTCTTCTGTTAGACCAGCGGCATCGGTCCAATCCATGCATCGCTCGACGAATGGGCGTACGTCGAGCCCATCAAATCGTGTGTGTGGCCAGTCTGATGCAAAGACTACTCTATTTCCTGCTTTCTTTAATAGTTCGCAAGCGATGGCTTCGATGCCGCGCATTTCCGGGTCCGGATCAAAGCGATATGCCGCTGAGAACTTGATCCAAGTATTTCCACTTTGCAACAAGTTGACAAGAGACTGAAATCCAAGTAATTTGTAAGGATCCAAAGGGTACACTGTGTCGTTGACCACGGGCAACTTCGGGGCGCCGCAATGCGCAATAACCGTTCGTACTCCGAGACTTCCGGCAGCGCTTTCCAGGATTGGCATCGCCTCCATACCGATGAAGAGCTCAAGAACCCAGTCAAGAGGTCTTATGACATCTGCGTAGCGTTTCAGCAGATCTTTGAGCGACTCTTCCGTGAACTGCACATCGGTTGATTTGAGGTTTAGGCGCACTCCTCGAACGCCCAGCTTATGCCATGCCTCTAGCGTGGACATGTCGATCGTGTCCAGGTTGATGCCTACAACGCCGCGACCGCTGCCGGTTCCTATTGCCTTGAGAGCATCCAGGAGACAAGAATTATCGTCACCGTAGATCGAAGGCTGCACCAGTACAACTTTGGAGATTCCAATGGTACTTTCGAACTCCATCGCATGCTGCAGGTTGTGCAGCGACGGGATGTATGCGGCATTGATAGCAAGCGGATATTCCGGCGAGGTGACGTGCATGTGGCAGTCCCAGGCACCTATTGGCATTCGCCGGCAGAGTGTTGACGGCGGCGAGACATTGTCGTGAAGTTGAGCCGACCGATGCAGTGGTTGGAGGTAGGATTTGGCAGGCCTGAAGAACCGAGTCAGGATGTGATTGATCAAGGATCGGATGAAATGAAGGAGCCCAGTCATTTGGGGAGGCATATTGATCCAAAGAGAGGAAGCGAGATTGCTTACCATGGCCACGTGTGGCCAACAGAGCGAGTATATAAGCGCCCTCTAGAAGCCGCTCGGCATATCATTGTGGATATCTGCGGTGCGTGTGCTCCTAAATGCAGGAACTAAAGAAAAACGCGTAGCAGCGCAACAGTATTGACCGGAAACCCCACTGTATGTCGCGTCGTGATGGCGGCTGCAATCAGACGATTTCTATTTCACGGAAGTTTCCCGAGCGATCATCGGAAGATGTCCAATTTGGGGACACCTGAGGCGCTAATCATGGAAGCCCCCCCCCCCCCAGCCTCGCACACCACTTTTCTCGGTGCACTGGCGGTCCCCATACCCCGGGGAAGCCTTCTCCAGATGTAATGGAACGTGCGCGCTACATATATTGTCGTCTCCCGCTGCAGTTGTTCCAGTAGCTTTGATCGTTATCTCTGCCACCCCCACTCATTAGCCAGGATGGCTCCCAAGACATCCCCTTTTTATTTGCTTGCTGTTATTATACTGGCATCTGGTGGCATTCCAAAAGGTAAGTGTTACGCTCGAAAGCTTCAACGCTTCCTAACAAGTGCTGCAGGTTACGATGAGGGAGGTTTCAGTGCAAGCGTAACTTTGCCGGCTTTCAAGGCTGACTATGGTCTCAACAAAAACCTCTGGGTCGGCAACGCAACTGGGCTTGCCAACCGCACTGCCAACATCAGTTCCTTTGGTGTGCTCGGGGCCGCATTCGGTGCAATGATTGCCTATTTTCTCAACGACAAGGTCGGAAGACTGTGGTCGTACAGAATTGCAGTATTGGTGTGGGCCAGCGGCATTCTAATGCAGGTCTTCTCGTCGGGAATCTTCGGGTTCCTTCTCTTTGCCAGAATCTGGGGAGGTCTCGGCGCAGGTGGACTCACGGTCATCTCACCGCTCTTCCTTTCCGAGATTGCACCGACAAAGTCCAGAGGGATGGTGACCAGCATGTACATGGTGGTATTACTATCCTTCCTGTCTCTGGGATTCTTCATCAACTACGGAGTCAGCAAGCACATGTCTCAAAGCAGGGCACAGTGGCAAATCGTTCAGATGATCCCGTTGGTTCCAATGGGCTTCTGCTTCTTCGCCTCTTTCCTGCTTCCAGAAAGTCCTCGATGGCTGGCTTCGCGAGGCCGCCGAGAGGACTGCATCGCCGCGCTTGCTCGTCTTCGAGGAACGTCGGTCGATGATCCGACACTCATGGGCGAGTATGAACGGACCGAGCTGGAGGCCAATGCACTTATTGAGATGTCGAAAACCTCTATGCCGCAGATCGCAAAGGAATGCTTCGCGGATCCCAATCTGCGGAACCGATACTTTCTCGCGGTTGCGCTACATACTATTGCCCAATGGACAGGTAAGAACCCATGTTTGTCGGGGTAGATATCGCTTTGCTGATTTTGTACTTTGGCAGGTGGCAATGGAATTACCTACTACATTTCCGACATCTTCCAGTACGCTGGTGTCAAGGGATCCGAGACTTCGCTCATCACATCTGGAGCCTACGGTTTAGTAAAGCTATTCGTAACCATGATCTTCGCCTGGGGTCTCATCGATAGGCTCGGTCGCAGACGTTGCATGCTGGCAGGCCTGACTCTCCAAGGCATCACTCATATTTACATGGCCATCTACTTCGGTGCTATCGGTCAAGGGAACCAACGCGCATCTGATGCTGCAATCGCATCGGTGTTCATCTACGCGACCGGCTGGTCTGTCGGGTTGTGCACCATCCCATACATCTACGGAACGGAGATTTTCCCGACCAAGGCTCGTAGCTTCGCATACGCAACCACTATGGCACTTCACTGGTTCTACCAGTTCGCTGTCGTGCGAGTGACACCGGTCATGCTGGCCGCGCTCGATAAGTGGGGCGCGTACGTGTTCTGGGCCATGATCTGTGCAGTTGGGGTTGTTGTGCTGGGATTGTGGGCGCCTGAAACAAAAGGTGTGCCGTTGGAGCGCATGCACGAACTTTTCGATCGCCCTTGGTACAAGTGCTGGAAGTCGAAGCTGGACCCGCGCAATGACTTCGGGGAGTCATACGAGGAGAAAGTTGATGTCGTGTACACAGTCGAGCAACGCGAGGGTGGTCTTCGCGCGAAAAACTGAGATGCGTTGATCGTACCGTTTGAGTCACAATCTGTTGTTTGTTCCCATAACCACTGTTCTACTATGCTGCGCTGTGCAAGATCTCGATTAATGACTTTCGGACGGTCGGGTTCAAAGCCCAGTACGCATCCACCATGAATTCACTCTCTCGACCCGACTGTGTGGAGCTTCGATGGCTTGGAACATAGCATCCGAGCGACGAGCGTCAAAAACCAAGTCAGTGCTGAATCAATATCTAGAGGGAAGTGTTGTTGGTGGAGACGTGTGGGAAAAGCGGAGAGCGGGGAAGGATCGGACATTGACCGAGGCTAAATAGGGGAAGTTATCTGCACGTGCTCGACAGACTGTCCTGCCAGCAGCCAGCCCCAATGTTCGTACGCCAGGGCAGCTTCGACTACGGAACATGGCCGAGACGTATCCACAAGCGAAAGCAATTCCAAAAGACAGTTGATGAGCCATGGAAAGCGTGGCTGTCCAAAAGCGGAACCCCAAGAAGAGCGCTTTCTCGTGTGAGGCATGCCGGAAACGAAAAGCAAGTTGGCGTCCCGCGCAGACCTGTCTTGTGAAGCTTATGTATTGCTACAGGTGAAATGCGATGCCAGTCATCCGATTTGCAATCGATGTAAAGCTCGAGAAGATACATGTGTCTACAAATTGTAAGAGGGGTCGAGCGAATTCTTCATCATTTCAGGGCTGTTTAGATCGAACGTGGCTCTCACTTCTTGTGCTTCGAAGCAGATTTCTTTGGTATCGAATAATTTAGTTACAAGAGGCTCATCAAACTAGGTCTCCAACGCTCTCTTACACCCAGCGGCTTGAACAACGCGTTGAGCAACTGCAAGCCGCGCTCCTGGAAGCGCAACAGAGCCAAGTAAAGCCTACAGGCACGGATGCTCCCGAAGCCCCAGTCCTAGTCTCTGAAAGACACTCAAGCCCTAGCCCGCCTCGAGCGGTAGAAGCATTGAGAATCGAAGCAGATGGCCGGCTGTCATACCACGGCTCCACAAGCCTCTTTCAACTGCCCGATAGCACGCATCTCCATGCGACCAACCAAAGCAACGCAACGTATCACACTGAGTCCGACAAGGAAAGCCTCGTGAACAATGCCTGGCGGGAAAGAGCCTACGAGAGAATTGCTGATATCCCGGTATGGAAGGTCGCTGTGGGCGTGCTTCACGTGGCGCTGACGAAGACATAGGAGCCGTTTAGATGGCTTTTAGACTCGCACTTCTGCTGGGTTCAGCCGCTGTTCAACTTCGTGTACAGACCAGCCTTCACTCGTGTGTACCTCTGAGCGCCTAGAATGTCGGTTACTGATGCCAGCATCTAGGTGACATGAAAACAAGAGGACCCTATTTCTCGCAGGCACTGTTAAATGCCGTACTCTCCCATTCCGTACGCTGGTGCCGTGGTGAGCCGGGCATGAAAGAGCTGCTTGCGCCCTTCGATAACGGCGCCGTGTTTCCCAAGAACGCGGTCAGAGATCTGTTCGAAGACGTGCAACATGGACACAGCAAGATCCCCACGGTGCAAGCTTTACTACTTCTCAGCGCTCAGCAATGCGGTAGTGGTAACAGAACCCAAGCTTGGCTGTACAGCGGGATGGCGTTCCGACTGATCGACGACATGGGCATCTGCGTCGATGGCAAGAAATACGCGAGCGCGGGCCACCTCTCTGCGGAGGACATCGAGATCCGGAATCGCTTGTTCTGGAGCTGCTACTTCTGGGACAAGCTGATATCGCTGTACTTTGGGCGCTCACCCATCCTGCAGAACTCGGAGATCAGCCCCCCGAGAGTGTTGAGTACGTACAGCTTTCCCCATTCCGCTGGCAACACAGTCCCTGACGTTACTCCCAGTGGATGACACGGCCGAAATCGAACCCTGGACACCCCACGGCCTCTCATCCAACTACCGCCCAAAACAAGCCCATTCCATCTCCTGCTTCATCCACATGTGCGCCCTCGCTGAGATCCTAAACGAAATCCTTATCAACCTGCACAACCCCTCGAGAGAGCTGCCCCGCTCGCAAGCCTACAAGTGTGCACACTCGCAGAGCGGAAAGCTGCGAGACTGGTGGTGCGATCTCCCGGAGCACCTCAAGATCAGCGTGTCGGATCCGGAGCTGGAATGCCCCCCGAGTCACATTGTGACACTGAAGTACGTAGTA
Organism: Karstenula rhodostoma CBS 690.94; assembly: GCA_010093485.1. Lineage (NCBI taxonomy): Eukaryota > Fungi > Ascomycota > Dothideomycetes > Pleosporales > Didymosphaeriaceae > Karstenula > Karstenula rhodostoma. The sequence continues at coordinate 1,019,291 of MU001503.1, forward strand.
GCAGCCCCCGGCCGAGGTTGTGTCTTGTTTAACACACCGTAGCTGCCTCTTTCACACCATCAACATCTTGACGAACCGCGCGAAGCTGAAGCTAAGTCGTGAGCCAGACTTGGCGGGCCAGACGGCCGAAGACAATCCGTTGGTACAATGCATGTCGTCAGCGACATCCATCATTACCTTGTTCGATCTGTACAAGCGGACCTTCGGCGACGGTCACGTGGTCTTGAGCCTGGCCTACAGTGTCTACACCGCGGCGTCGATATTCCTGCTGGAAGTGCAGGCGCTGGGCCACGCGGTGTCCAGCACGCTGGAAAGGCTCGCGTTCTGCGTGGGGGCGTTGGATCGGCTTCGAGCGACGAGTCCAGGTATGTTTGCCCACGGTCCGGAGGGGAAGGGATTTCTGCTGACCAAAACCAAAGTCATAGCAACAGCCTCGGATCTCATAGCAAGGGAGCTCACCGCCCTAGGCATACGCACTAGACCCATGCTTTCCGCCACGTCAAACCCCAACGAGACTCAGTCCACAACGGCGCACCCAATCGTCCCTCTACCCATAGACGCCCCAACAACCATGAACCCTTTCCCACCCAATCGGCCGGGCCCCGCCACTATCCTAGATACCCCGTATCAGGGAGGCGACATGGACGACTCGCTGGGGTTCAATCTCCTCGACATGTCGAGCGAGATGTACGAGACGTTTTCGCAGATCGAGCCCATCAGCGCGACGATGAACCCGGGCTTCGACATTTTCTAAACCCCAAGACAGCAACGTCTGGCCATCGATAGATAAGGAGATGCAGCAATCCGTCCATCACACCTCGCCTCCGTAGCAGCCACCCCAAACAGCACGGGCATCCCCCCTCCAACCTACTCCCCCTTCCTCTCAAGCAAGAAACTCAAATCCTCCAACGTCCGCCCATGCGTCTCGGGGAAAACAGCCCACACGATGCCCGCCTCGGCCACCAGCCACACGCAATACAGCACGTAGTAGCGCCAGCCGATGGCATCCAGGGCGATGGGGTTTACATAGGCGTTGAAGAAGTTGCCGAGGCGGCCGACGAGCTGCTTGAAGGCGAGGCCCTGCGAGCGTTGGGTGAAGGGGAAGAGCTCGACGATGTAGGTGTAGGCGAGGGAGTTGAGGCCGATGTTGAGGAAGCTGGTATATCGTAGGTTAACATCAGGGGGTGTAGTGTAGTGTAGTGTAGTGTAGTGTAGTGGAGGAAGCGACGTACGGATTGTACAGGAAGATGAAGGCGATGCTCGTCGCGGCGGCTGCTTCGGAGCCTGTGATGGCGTATCTCGCCGACGCCACCGTCCACGCGGTGAAGCACGCGGCCATGCCCAGCGCGCCGAGGATGAACATGTGGCGTCGGGGGTACCGCGGGGCGAGAAGGGAGAGCGGGACCGAGTTGAGGAGGGCCCAGCAGTTGTGGCTGAGGATGATTTGCTGGATGGTGCGGTTGGAGGTGATGCCGACGATGCGGAGGACTTTGGCGAAGTAGTATGTAATGAGGCTGTCGTTTCTTGATCAGCTTCAATATCCCCGGGGGACGAGGTGCAGACGAACCCGTTGCCCGAAACCTGCCCGAATATACCGGTCAAGCCCGAGACGGCGAAGCGATGGAACATAGCTTTGGAGCGGAATACATCGGCCCACATGAAGCGCCTTGCTAGCTCTTTCTCCAGCACGATAGAAGCCGTTATCTGGTCGTATTCCCTGCGGACATACTCCTCCCCTTCCTCCCCCTCACCGTGGTACATCAGCAACACTTCCCACGCCTGCTCTCCCTTCCCATTCGCGACCAGCCACCGCGGCGACTCAGGACAAAAGGGGAGAAAAACGCGGCCTGCAGCAAACTGGGGATCCTCCACGCCCACGTCGAGTCCATAGCGAAGGTCCCCGTCGTCACGCCGCTCGCGATGATGCTGCCGATGAAGTAATTCGCGCTGAAGAGCGACGTCATGGTTGCGCGTTCTTTGGCGTAGGCCAGCTCGCCGATGAGCGCGGAAGCCTCGCAGATGACGAAGAGGACACCGCTGCATTACCCGTGTGAGCATTCCGCTGCCAGTCTCGCAATCGCAGGGAAAGGGGCAACCCACAACCCCAAAAGCCACCTCGACGCCATAAACACATCCGCACTCATCGCCCCCGCTTGCAGGCCCGCCCCCAACCACATAATGCCCGACCCGAGCGCAATCGTCCAGCGCCGGCCGCACAGCTGACTCACGCGAGGCTCGAACGGCACAGCCATGACCATGCCGAGGGAATGCATGGCGTTCAGCAGGCCGAGCCTTGCGCTGGAGGGATTATCGAAGACTGTATTCGATCAGTCCGGCGAGCAAGAACGAACGAAGGCAAGAAAGAACCGAGATAGGAGCGGAACAGCAACTCACACTCAAGCCACGACGGGATCGCCTGGAGATTATTCATCATCGACCCGTCAAAGCCCAGCGTCCACTCGGTCCCCATACACGTCGGCATCAGCACGAAATACAACCACCGTAGATTCCTCTTCTGATACCATTTTCTCGTATCCGCATGCACAATCTCCATGATCCGGGGATCAAGAGGTTCTCTCATCTTTCCTTTCTCGCAGCAATTCCCCTTGAATCACAGGGTTGGAAATTAGTGTTCTAGTATAGATCCTGTATATAAAATAACGACTGATCCAAGAGACAGCGGAAGGCCATCCATCGCAGAGGAAAAACAGAATCCTTTGTTAGGCTAGAGGGGCAGTTTGAGCCCGAAGAACAGTGGTAGTCACAGCAGGAGAAAGATACTGTGCTACCAAGCGTCGCTAATGAGGGTGGAGCAGCGGGTTTGAGGACCTTGTTGGTCGGCCAATCATATGGTCGCGATAAGTCATGCTTTGGCATTTGGCTTTTCTGCGAGAACTCCTCCGTGTGGGCTGTGCAGTCGAGTTTTCGCAGGGTAGAAACTAGGCGTATTCGTGTTGTGGGGGAGTAGTTCTGTTCAGCTCGGGCTGCTATCTGCCCCGCAAACCGAAGGGGAGGATGCAAGTTGCTCAGTGAGTATCTCGCCCATGTTGGGCGTCTAAGAGAAGCACGATGTGGTCAGTATTGGTGTCTGGAAGCCGTGATGCTCCAGAAGGAAAGAATCATAAAAGCCTCCGCATTGAAAAACGTTTGTAATAATCCAATTGCTAGCTCTTAATCCGAGCCAGTGGCGGGGCTCCCCACGGCGTAATCCATCGCATCTATTTCATGCAACATTACTGCGCCATACCATCATATAAACCGACATGCTGAAACGAGTCTTCCCTCATATGACCAATTGCAGCGTGCAACATCCCGCCAGGTATTACTCACCAACGCCGTCACCAATAACGCCATGCGACTATTTCATCATATCAAGGGCAGCTGATGATCAGTCTGCCCAACGCCTCAAAAATTTGGCCATGTCATCTGAAGGCATGGGAGCCGCCGCGACCTGTTCCTCATATTAGCATTTGCGAGAAGCCACAACCCTAACGGTAGCGAAGGATCGCCCTTGCTCACGTACCGTGTTCTCCATGCTGGTGACCTTGTGTGTCTGACTCTGGGTGATGGTTGTCTGTACGCTCGGGATCGGCAGCGCTGCTGTCGCAATCTTCACGGAGCTCGTCGGGTATAGTGGCTTTGCCTGTTTGGCCGTGATCTTGGTCGGTGGGACGGGTTGCATCGGCGCAAATCGCGTGGCACCGGTCTGCATGGTGTACTCCACATCGTATTCGTCGTCCGCCACATCGGAGACATCCGCCGGATCTTTGACGGTCGTATCGACTGCCGCGGGGCCAGTGGTATCCTTGACGGTACTCAAAGCGGAGGTCAAGGCGGCGGAGAAGGAGCTCTTCATGTCCTTGTACGAGAAGCGATCCGAGAAGACTGTGTAAGTGCCGCCCTTTGACCCTGCCGCGATGATCTTGACGTAGCTAGCGCACCCTCAATCAGCAAAGAACCACAGGGCTCTGCGTTTAGGATACGGACTATGCATTTGACGGTGAATTCCCGCCCACTGTGTCAGGTATCTTGCCCTGTACCGAAGTTCCTCCCTTTGCGAAGCTGCCAGACGTGGTTATAGGGTAGGTCTGGTCATAGTATCAGCACATGCAGCCTCCCGACGGGGCCATCGACTGACAATCGTATTGGCGTTTCCGGGGTCGTTGGGGCCTGCACAGAGAAAGACCTGGTACGTAGTGAGGTCGTCGGCATCGGGCCCGCTGCCAGCGAAGTCCCACTTTACTTCAATTGCATCGCCGGCCTTGAGTGTGGTTCCCTTTGACGGACTGGTGATCTTGATGCCAGCGCTCACCAGCGTTGCGAGGGTGGTGAGCACTGCCAGCGGCGCCAGTAACCGGCCCATGGTTGCAACAACACACGTAGGGTAGCGACAGATGGAGGGCGCGGGGTAGCGAGCGTGGAGTCTACGGCAGCAGACGAGTATGCGCGAAGGATTGTGGACGTCAGCGGGCGTGCAACAGAAGAGGGCACGACGTTGAGCTGCGTCCGAGCTTGATTTCACGAGTGGCGCCGCAGAGGACGCATAGGTATCGATTACGCGCCAGGGGAAGGAAGGAGCTAACGATCGCCGCTTCCGCCGCTCAGGCCACCCGACATGCATTCCTCAGGTAGCGATCAACAGCATTCGTATTCGCTGTGAGCAGTCGTGCGGAGGACAGAAGACGGATGCATCTTGTAGAGTGAGTGAGGAAATTCGAATTGGACTTTTCTTGTGTGCTACGTGGTATCTCAAAATGGCCCAGAATCCTTCTGCAAGCCATGCCATCAAACTGCAAACTGACCCTACATATCGTACACGAGCCCTAGCCAAGGCTGTATGTTGTTCCAGAACGCCAGCCCTATAGTCCATTCCATGGCGAACCGACCACCCAAGAAAAGGAATCTTGTATGCATGCTACGACCGTGACCGTGGTATGCTCAATTTGAACGACGATGGCAGTTTGGCCGTCATGACGGCAGCCTGGCCCGCCTTCTGCAGCGCGACCGTGGCATCTTGTAGCCGGTTCTCCGCCAGGAATTGCAGATCGAACGAAAGCAGAAATTCAATGCAGAGCTCTAGCCGGCTGAGCGCCACGTCGTCCACGCCGCCAACTGCTGCCAGTCGCTTCTGTGGCCACCGGTGGTCCTCGAGCGTCTTCATTGCCGTCGTCAAGCTCGCGAGCACTAACCGATGCATGGTGCGGTGTGTAAGCGGGACAGATTTCTCGACAAGGCTTAGTCGCAGGATGTAGGAGCCAGCCGCCAGCCAGACTCCTGCTGATAGCGGGCAGTACTGCTGGATGCGGTTGCAGTATTCCTCCAGGCTGACTTTCGGGACTGACTTGGAGAAGAACTTGCGGGCCATGTTTGCTCGCTGCACATACTCGGGCTCCGCTCCTGCGCCAATGTCGGTAATGATAGGCTCATCGTGATGCGCTTCAGGCTGCTCCAGATCTGTTTTGGACGTCTGCGCTCTCTCTGCTGGTATGGGCGTTGCTGGCCGAGACACGGTGCGTTTATGCAGACGGATACCTGGAACGTTTTCTTTTCCTGAAGGGGTATGGGGCCGCGAAATAGGTGGTGTAGCGGGAATCTCGCCAGTAGCATTGGCAAGCGCAAGCACGGATCGCACTAGTATCTTCATGGCGGTTTCGCGGGACATGTTGGTGACATCCAGCTCTTCCTCGGCTGGTGGTGATGGCGCATCTCGAATGCTGAGGCTGTCGAACGCTGGCAGGACACCAGCGTCCCCTGCTGGGTTTGGTGCTGAAGGCGGATTCATCGCTTTTGGTGTTGGCCTCACTGGTGCAACAAAGTGCCCAGGAAGGACAGTTGCTGGAGGGGTTGGGTGGCAGACTTGGAGCATTGGGGCTGATGCGGAAATAGAGGCGAGTTTGGCCGATGGATTGGTTGCGGCAACCGAGAGGCCGGCAACGTGAAGTGGTGGTTTGGCGATGATTTAATAAAGACAATGCTCCAGCAATGGAAATCACACGGCTTATATGCTGTGGCTGGGGCGAAGTGCGGGGGTTGACAAAGTGCCGAGGGGTTGATGCAACGGAGGTCGAGTATTTCCTAAACGGGGAAGCCACGAGAATGGTCGAGGGCGGGATGAGGTATTGCAGGCGAGGGTGTGGCGGGAAAGGGAAGGCTACTCGGGCACGGATGGTGTGTCGTGTTGAGATGATGGTGATGGAGGATCTGAGTGTGTGGTGGAGGGATCTTGTTAACAGGAGCACCAGGCTAGTGGGAGACCATGCAGTAATTGTCATCGATGGTGGCCATACGTGGAGTTCTGTGGGGACTTGGGCAGCCAGGGGGACGAGGCGGGTGGAGAGGGAAATTGCAAATGCGCTGGCAGGTCACGAGCAGGGCGGGTGGCAGGCTCGGAAGGGGCCAGTTGAGGCGGATGAGGAGTCTCGTGCAGTGCAGAATCTGGCCTAGAGCAAGGAGCGGCGGGCCGACAGTACGAGGCGAGCGCGCCTAGCACTCGAGGGTTGCGATCCAGACGCCACACAGCGGAGTGGGACTTGCGAGGTTGGCCAGGGTGGTTGGCGAGGCCTCGCTTTGCTATGCCGTGCAGCGCAGAGACGAGGGAGGCGGGCGAGGGTTGGACGGTATTGCGTATTGCGGGGAAGAGCGCGATCGGCCGATGCAGGGTGCAGAGCAGCCAAGAAGCACGGGTGCTGGACCATGTGAGTGGTGGTGAGTCGGATGAAGACTTCAGGCCTGGACAGCTGCTATAACAATAAATAAAGAAGCCCTCGCGGTATGCAGCGTGCATCGCGACCACCACGCCCTGGAGTGGAGCCCACCAGCTCCAGCCCCTCCTACTTGGCCACATGTGGGCTGCGGCCCAAGGGGGAAGCTGGCTGCCGCATGGCGTCGGTTTATCCTCATGCCAAACCACCTCACGCGTCGCCAGCACCACCGTCGAGCCAGACTGCACCCCAACCCTTGCGCCACCGCCTCCCGTCTGCCGCACCGTCTGCCGTGCATGCCCAGTCGCGGAGACGGTACAACCCTACCGCGCCTTTGATGGACGTCTTGATTGACTTGATTGACCCGAACATATATCGTCTCCCGGCGTGGCGTCCTGCGATTTAGCCTCCCACTACTCTGCCCTAGCCGACACAGCCTGGACGACTCACACCCATCTTCTCTCTCACTCATCCAGCAAGACCGCATCGACTAGAAAGCGCATTGCTTCACGGCGCTGTGCTACGACGAGTGCCAGGACGCTTGTACATGGGTCTGCTGGACCTCACATAACAGTCTCACTACTAGGACCACCTTCTTCCATCTGCAATGTTACTGTTGCAGGTTGCCGTACCGCTGTTGACGTCAGCGTGCACCCCGGCGGAGCATGTGGATAGGCTACCCACGGGACGGATACCGTCGTCCAGCATCACTCTCCACGCCCACAGCAATCGCAAGAGACCATCGCAACCACGATGCGATTCGCTTCAGTTGCATGTGCGCTTGGCTCAATAGCCACTGCCGTAGCCGCTGCATCAACCCAAGGTCTCTACGACTTGGTAGAACGCCGACTCCCAGGACGCAGTCACGATTTTGCATTTGAGCTGAACGAGACGGTGCATGTCAACAGGACCACACCCCAGAATGACCACTACACAGTCAGCACGGCCTCTAATGGATCCATTGCCATCTCAGCCAGCAGCGTGAGCGCTTTGGCAACAGGCCTGCGGAGGTACTTCGTCGACATCGCTCACGTCGACTTGTACTGGTTCATTGGGAGTCGACTTGATCAGTTACCGCCCACGCTGCCGCGTCCGAATAGTACCATAACAGGAGCAAGCATTGTGCCCTGGAGATATTTCTTCAATACAGTGACCTTCTCGTACACAACGCCCTTCTGGTCCTGGTCCGATTGGGAGCTTGAGCTGGACTGGCTAGCCCTTCACGGAGTCAATCTGCCTCTCGCATGGGTCGGTTTCGAGAAGATCCTGCTGGACGCGTTCCAAGAGGTCAATCTCACGACCTCGCAAATCTTGCCTTTCTTTTCTGGCCCCGCGTTCCAAGCTTGGAACCGTTTTGGCAACACGCAGGGCTCTTGGGGCGGAGAGCTGCCCTTGCAATGGATCGATCAGCAATTCGAGCTGCAGCAGAAGATATTGTCGCGGATGCTGGAGTTGGGCATGACCCCGATCCTTCCAGCCTTTACTGGCTTCGTACCCAGGGCCTTGGTAGACGTGTACCCAAATGCGACCGTCGTCAACGGAAGCCAGTGGGAGGACTTCCCGCCCGAGTTCACAAACACCACCTTTCTCGAGCCCTCCGACCCGCTCTTCTCCGAGCTCCAAAACATCGTCGTGACCAAGCAACTCGACTACTACGGCAACATCACCCAATTCTACACCCTCGACCAGTACAACGAGAACGATCCCTACTCCGGAGATCTCGGCTATCTCCGCAACGTAACCCGCGGCACCTGGCAGTCGCTCAAAGCCGCGAACCCCGGCGCTGTCTGGGTCATGCAAGGCTGGCTGTTCACCTCAAACGCCGACTTCTGGACCAACGAGCGCATCGAGGCGTATCTCTCCGGCGTGGAGGTCGACGAGGACATGCTCGTGCTGGATCTGTTCTCAGAAAGCCAGCCCCAATGGCAGCGCACGGATTCCTACTACGGCAAGCCCTGGATTTGGAACCAGCTCCACGACTACGGCGGTAACCAAGGCCTCTACGGCCAGATCGACAACGTGACCGTCAACCCCATCTCGGCGCTTGCCAACTCGTCCTCGCTCGTCGGCTTCGGCCTCACCCCCGAGGGCCAGGAGGGCAACGAGATCATGTACGCGCTCCTCCTCGACCAAGCCTGGTCACCCACCCCCATCGACACAGCAGCCTACTTCCAGTCCTGGGTCCGCACGCGCTACACAGGCAACAACAGCATCCCCCCGCAGCTCTACACCGCCTGGGAGCTCCTCCGTACCAGCGCCTACAACAACACAAACCTCACCTCCAACGCCGTGTCCAAAGCCATCTTCGAACTCGCCCCCAACACCACCCACCTCACAAACCGCACAGGCCACCATCCCACGACAATAAACTACGACCCCGCCGTCGTGGTCGATGCCTGGAAGAACCTCTACGCCGCCGCAGCCACGGAACCCGCTCTCTGGACCAACGCAGCATACAAGCACGACTTCGTCGACGTCACGCGGCAGGTCTACTCCAACGCTTTTGCATCCACTTACGCGGACCTGCTGGACGTCTGGACCCACCCCAACAGCACGGCCCGCCCCTTGGCCGCCCACGCAGCGTCCTTGCTCCTCCTCCTCCGCTCCCTCGACCCCCTCCTCGCCACCCTCCCCCAGTTCAACCTCGCCCCCTGGCTCGCCTCCGCCCGCACCCTCGCCCTCGCTACACCCAACGGATCCACGTCCGCCGTGGTCGCGGACTTTTACGAGTACAACGCCCGCAACCAGATCACGCGGTGGGGCCCGCACGGGGAGATCAACGACTACGCCTCCAAGTCGTGGGGCGGGCTCGTCGGGGACTACTATCTGCCGCGGTGGCTTGTGTTTCTGGAGTATCTGGGGGGCGTGACGCCGGCCGCGTACGAGGATGGCGCGGTGCGGGCGCGGATCGAGGGCGTGGAGGCGGGGTTTCAGGTGGCGGGGAGCGGGCTGGGGGTGCGCGAGAGCTCGGGGGATGTGAGGGGGGTGGTGGAGAGTGCGGTTGTGCCGGCGTTGAGGGAGGTGGGGCTGCTGTGAGCATCGGTAGGTAGGGAATGAAGATGTCATTCACGTACAGTACGGTACAGTCCAGTACATCTTGCGTGACTGACTGATACAAACATGGGATGGCTTTTTGGCTAATTACTGCTATATCACACAGCCTAAAACACGGTCGAACGCCCGCCGGCGCCGCGGCTAGCTCTTTAAAAGTACAATTGATACCCGGCATATATGGGTATCGGCCATTCCTGGCCTGACTCCACCACCGTACATATGAAACACACTCCAAGTATACGGGAATAGATGGCATGCCAGGTACATACGATCTTAGACAGCGACACAGATAACTTCGAAATGGAAGACGTAGTCCCTGCAACCGGTCGTATGACTGATTACATGTCGCTGGGGAGTTTCGGACGCTGCATGACTGATCAGACAAGTTGTTTTGCAACCGCACAGCCCACGAAGGAACAGAGCAGAATTCAGGAATGCAGTGCGGTGCATTATACCTGACTCACTCTAGCCCTTTTGCGACTGCTGCCAGGCACGACCGCCGGACCCCTGTGCGAGCTCTCGCCGTCGCCCCCGCGGCCCTTGCCCTTCTCCTGGTTGTCCAGGACCAACTGCAGCACATCGTACGAGAACTGTGGGAACTCGAGACACATGGCGCGGAACTCTGGCTCTGCCTCGTGGCGCAGGCTGAAGGAACGGGTGGCCCAGAAAGCGGCGACGGGCTTGCGGATGGTGTTGTCTTCGGGGTTGGATTCCTTGTAGACGTAGCGGGCGTACGCAAGCTCGCCCTTTGCGGTCGAGGCGGTGCGGTGGATCTTGCTGTGTGCGAGAGACTTGAGGCTGGGGAGCTGGAGGCGGTCGGCGAGGGTATAGATGCGGGCGTGGACAAGGAGGCCGAGACCGTCATTGTCGGGAGCGGGCTGGCGCGGGTCCTTCTCGAGGGGAGCGTCGCGTCCAGAGGACGTCTTCTTGGGGAAGTATTCGCCTGTGTACAGGTATTCGATGGCAGAGCCCATGGCATCCGCGTCGACATCGCTCATGATGATTTGACGGGGCTGCAGTTCGTGTCAGTCGCTGCTTGACACCGGGGTCTATGGCATGCGGCTTACGCCTCCTGGTGCGAACTGCTCGACTTCTGTTGCGAACGCTGGGCACTTGACCAGGACTGCCTCGTGCGCAGAGTATGTGGTTCGTTCGGCTCCAGATCCGACGACGATCTCGATGATCGGGCTCTTCATCAGGCTGTTATCTGATCAGTAGTCGTCCAGCCATCACTGCATTCCTCAACAGCACGATTGGACGCCAGTTGGCCTGGTGGGGCCGACGGCTTCTTGTTCCAAGCTGAACGGTCGCATAGGACCAATTGGCGTCCTACTGGCGTCGCATCGCTCGTGGAGTATGGACAGAGAGTTTCCCAGGGGAACCAGGCTTACTCAGAGAACAGCACCAGCTTTGGCGTCTCCGGCTCGAGCTCGGTGAGGGTAGGTTCGTCGCCCGCGCCCGCACCAGCGCCGGCGCTCTCCTCCATGTCAACGTCCTCGGCCGGCGTCCCTTCTATGGGTGTCTGATTCTCCGTATCCGCCATAACTTGAGGTTGTCCAGGAAATGCGTGGAAAAAGAGAGTGCGCGAAGAAGACTAAAACTGTCGGCGGAGCTCGGAAAACGGAAGCTGCGAAGGGTGAGCAATTGCGGGTGAGCGCGAAGAGAAAAGTGCGGAAGCGCAGACGGAAACAGACAAGGTGGACGAAAGGCTGCGACGGGCGCGTCGAGTGCGAGAGGCTACTTACGTTGGGCTGCTGGAGGAGGCTGGCGTGGTGGTGGCTGGTAGCTGGCCTTGAAGAAGCTCGGTCCTGTGCTCTTACCCAAACGTCCGCGTTCCTGCGTTAGCGCCAACCCTCCCATCCCATATTGTATCGTATATAACCTCTTCCATCAATCCCACACCCGTCAACTGCAGGTCCGTAACGAAAAAATAGCTCGACCTCCATGATGCACGTAAGTCTTTCCCCGCGGTGTTCGAAGGATCATGCGAAACGCTGCTGCCTAGCAGGCGCGCCCCCGCCATCCTACACATGCAGATAAATATATCACTCCATTCCATGAGACATCCCCGCAGCACACACTAGCCTTTGGACCACTTCTCTAGACATGTCGGCCTCTGCACGCAATATTCCAGTTCACAAAAGTCCTCTCGTCGTCGAGCCAACGGGGTCTCACAAGACAACCATGATCGTCCTCCACGGCCGTGGCTCCACTGCTGAGAGGTTCGCCGAACCATTTCTTGCGAGTCTTGTGTCAGAAGCAGCAGCCTCAAATGTCGCAGAACGAGCCAACGCGGTCTTCCAGGATTACTTCCCCAACACCAAGTTCGTTTACCCTACCGCGCCGCTGCGCCGGGCGGTGGCTTTCAACCGCAGCCTTACGCACCAGTGGTTCGACAAGTGGTCGCCGCAGCACCCGGAACTGAAGCAGCATCTGCAAGTGCCTGGACTGCGCGAGACAAGCACATATCTACATGGACTAATCCAGCAAGAGATTGATATTATAGGTGCACCGCATGTTGCTCTCGTCGGCCTTAGCCAGGGATGTGCATCTAGTCTCATAGCGACGCTGCTATGGCGGGGCGAGCCCTTTGGGGCAGTGGTAGGGATGTGCGGCTATCTCCCGTTTCGAGCAAGCATGGTCGATGTTGTGGATGAAGCAGACGACGAAGACAATCCGTTCGCGGAAACGAAGGGCGATGCGAACGGGGTAACTGAGCGGGAAACTGAAGAGTCCGAGACCAACACGAAGTCTGAGAAAGCCATCGCATGGCTGCATACAGAGCTTGAGATGGACAAGGAAGACGTACATATTGAGCCGCCGCCTATCCAGTCGATACCTATCTTCATGGGCCACGGAACCGAAGATCCACTGATCCCTTGTGAACATGGCAGACAGGCTGTTGAGTTTCTGCGAGCCATTGATGCGGATATTGAGTGGAACGAGTATGAAGGGTTGGATCACTGGTATTCGGCGGATATGCTGCGAGACATCATCGACTTTATAAAGAGGCGAACAGGATGGGAGAGCACCACCCTAACCAAATCTGGCGATATCATTGGGGTGGAGGACCAACGCGAAAGCTAGCCGGAAGATTTCCTGACACGGTTACAAACATGTAAGGAGAAGAGGACCGAAGGTATTCTCAATGCTCAATCTTCAACAATCATCACATCTTGAATATTTGATGCTAAGACGCCGCCATTTTCATCGACGAACCATGGCAAGGCAGCCCGTCCGCCAAGGACGTCCAAGAGCTGCACGTGTTTTCAGACTGAGGATGATAGCGGAGGATACTCGGTGCCAAGGTCGCAGCATCTTGGCTGCGTCCTGCCAATGAAGAGAGCTTGCGAACAGCAATATCCGTATCACGCACGTGTGTCGCGTGTTACACCCACATTCTATCCATGGCTAACACCTACCCTATACGGTATGGATACGACAGTGCTACGTGATGCAATCTCAAGTGGTATAAATACAATGGAGCTGAAGACATGCTATGGCTCTGTACCCCGCTCGGCCACTCTTTTCATCATTAGTTGGCAATCAACATGCAGTACTCAATCACTCTTTTGGCGGCAGGTCTTGTGGCCCAGACAGGCTTGACATGGGCGGTACCCCAGGCCAAGAACTTTATCTACATTGTGCCGGATGGCTATGGGCAAGCCTCCCAAACAATGGCACGTGATTACGTTTCACTCCAGAAGACCGGCTCGAATGCAAGTGCACCAATTATTCAAGAGCTCGCTGGAGACCGATTGGTATGTAGAGAATATCTAAAACAGAAGGGAAGTCTCCCTGACTGAAGACAGGTCCTCGGCACAGTCCGAACGCACGCCAGCGACAATTTGATTACCGACTCAGCTGCTTCTGGAACAGCTTTTTCATGCGGCCACAAATCATACAATGATGCCATCTCTGTGACTCCAGATGGACGACCTGTAGGCTCCATCCTCGAGACCGCCAAACTTGCTGGTTTCAAGACCGCCCTGGTCGTCACATCGACCATCAACCACGCTACCCCAGCAGTCTACTCTGCCCATGTTGCAAACCGCGACTCCTACGAGGCCATCGCCGCCCAGCAAATCGGCTACTCCCACCCCCTCGGCCCCGTCGTCGACATCCTCTTGGGCGGTGGCCGCTGCTACTTCAAGCCTCAATCCGACTCAACATCATGCCGCAGCGACGACGTCGATCTCTTTGGTTTCGCCCGGAAGAAGGGATACCACGTAATGCAGGACCGAGCCGCATTCGACGCGTACCTCGGCGGCTACACCACCAACGCCAGTCTCCCGTACATCGGCCTCTTCAACGACGACCAGATGATGTACGAAATCGACCGCGCTCAGGCGCCCGAGAAAGAGCCCTCGCTGCTCGAGATGGCCCAAGCAGCACTGCGGAGCTTGGAACAGGCAACGCGCGCGTCCGCAAAGGGATACTTCATCATGATCGAGGCGTCGCGCATCGACCACGCGGGCCACGCAAACGACGCCGCAGCCCACGTCCACGACACCGTCATGTACAACGAGGTCCTCGGCTTCGTCCAGAACTGGGTCGATGCGCATCCCGACACCATGCTCATGAGTGCCGCGGACCACGAGTGCGGCGGCCTGACGACCAACGGCTTCGATCCCGCGCCCCTCGTCGGCGTGCAGCACTCGTTTGAGTATCTCGAGACGCGCTGGAAAGCTTACAACGGCACCGACAAGCGCGGCTACTTCGTCTCCACCATTCTCCCTGCCGCGGGCCTCGCCGACGCCACGTCCGCACAGGTCGACGCGCTCCTCGCGGCTAGCAGCCCCTGGGCGCAGATGAAGATCATGATTGCGAAGAAAGCCGGCGTTAACTGGTCTACTGGCGGGCACACGGCTACGGATGTCACCCTGCATGGGTATGCGGCGGGGGCGAAGTGGAGGGAGTTCAAGGGGGACATGGCGGGGAACCATGATAATACTGAGTTGCCGCGGTACATTGAGAAGGTGCTGGGGCTGGACATGGATGCGACGACAGCGAAGCTGAGGGCGGTGAATGGGAGTTGGGTTGCGGGGCCGGAGGCGGCGAGGAGGAGCGTGGGAGACAAGAGGCATTCGCATTAGAAGCCGTGCTCGTTTCATAAAATAAAATAAAAAAGTTATGTCAGGGGGTAACTGTCTGTTAAGCTTCTTAAATAAAACACATACAAGCTTTGTTTCGTCCTCGCATCACCAGTACTTCGCCCACCTGCTCGCTCCACCCAGCACGCCCACAAACTCCCTCGCCACCACCCGGTCCACCTGCTCGCTCGGATGCAGCTCATCATACCACAGATAACTATCCCTATCGCTCCGCGAAATGTTGCCAGCGCCCACCACGTACCCCGTGATGTTCAGCGGCGCCGTCCCATTCAGATACTCCTCCGGGTTCGCATACATATCCGTGATCAGGGCATTGACATCGAAGTTGGCGATGTTCGCGCCCGGCCAGGTGGCGTTCACGCGCGTCTCGAACGGCGTGCGGTACGCGTAGATGGCGTTGACGGTATCCACGGTCTCGAGCATGCGGTAGCTGATTTCGGTCATGTTACCGCCGGCGAACGCCTGCTTGTCGGGGAAGAACTGCGTTGTGTTGAGGCCGCCGCGGGCGGGGGTTGCGTATTGCGGGAGGAGGTTCAGCGGCGCGAGGTTCAGCAGGACAAAGTAGCGTGCACCGTTCTGGTACAGCCCGTCGACGACATGGTACACGCAGTCCACGTAGTCGGTCAGCACTTTCCCCGCGACCTGGCTGTCGGTGAGGAAGGCGTTGTTGCCGACGTCGTTGGTGCCGATCCAGATGGTGTAGACGGTGGTGGAGGGGGTCCCCGTGAAGAAGGCGGTGCCGTTCGGGGAGATGTATTTGGAGTCTGCGAGGTAGGCGGGGAGTTCGTAGCCGAGGATGTCTGGGAAAGGTGCGTTGATGGAGGCCCAAGTGCGAGGTGTGATTTTGTTGGAGCAGACAGCGCCGCTGACGGCGTAGTTGTAGAGGGTGCTGTTGGTATAGATGGAGGCGTAGCGCGGCCAGACGAGCCCGCCCGTGGAGGCTTTGTAGCTCTGTGGTCGTTAGAAACTTCCGAGGTCTTTGAATGGCTAATTTGCAATGAAGTGGATTTTGCGGTTGTGGAGGTCACATGGTGTTATTGCAGCCCAAATGCAAGCAATGGGTCAGACGTACCACTCCGAGATGCACTCCAATCGGTGGCGCTGATCCATTATGGCTTCCGAAATATCCTAAACGGTTTTCATCCGTGTAGCTGTCTCCAAACGCCACCAGCGTCTTGAAATCTTGCGCCTGCCACGCATTCGTTGTGTATTGAGCTGACACCGCACCGAGCAGGATGCCCGAAAAGGAAAACCAGCGCATGTTGAAACCCAGCAATGCAATCCTTCAACTTTATGATGGTCAGGTGCAAAAATATAGCAGCCGCGATGAAGCAGTGCTGCAACGGGGTCGGTGGTTCGTCTAAACAATATATATTCCGTCCCTTCTCCCGCGGGCTCTAGTGCACCGGAGGTTCAACCCATTGCTCCGAAATGTCGGCAACTACATATTGAGGTCAGGATGTTGCGGAGAAGCAGCGGGGTTACCTGGCTAGATGTACTTGGTTAACGCAATCTAGCCTGGTCGAATGCGGTATCAGCCTAAAATGCTTGTTGCCGGGACGATCAGACGTTGTGTTCTCGGGTACGATGATGACGACAGCGTCGAACGCTTATGCCCAGACTCGTCGTTGCGATTGATGCTTTGAAGTCAGCTAAATTCTCTGCTGTTGCCGCCAAAGTGTGCTGTGAAGAGCTGCCTTCTCCACAGAGAGTGGGCCAATCAGAGATGCCCTAGCGGGAGGCTGTGGCAGTGGAAGTGCAACTCGGCAGCCATTGAGTCGAGTGCAATGGACAAGACAGCAAGTGAGGGCGACGGCTTGATTGGGAAGTATGGCAGAAAAGTGCGAAGCGCGTCAAGCGACTGTGCTGCAATACTGCCACGTATTCCCGAGCCACACTCACGTGATTGCTGGTGGATGCATCCGTAGGGCTGTTCCCGCTTCCCCGCGGTACGCACTGTTGTTTTGACGATGCCGGATGGTCTCGGTCGGTGGGTCGTTATCACCAAACGCGCGTGTGCTGTATGCAGGCTCGTCCGCATCCGATACTGGGGCCGATGGAGCAATGGGATCTGGATAGGCGTGTACACTTGGTTGGGGCGTTGCTCGGGGCGTTGCTCGGGGTGTTGCTGTGCTCGTAGTGGCGCTGGTATGCATCGAGCATTGGGACATACGGGTGTATAAGGTTGTGTTGCACCGAAACGGCCATCGTGATGGCCGTTGGGCTCTGTCCACAAGTATCCACGGCCAGGCTCAGGCGACAGTGTAGGTACGCCATGGAGCCCATTGCTCTGCGCTGGTCCTTCGCTTCCATCCAGTCGGTGACGAAGGCGTGCAAGGCGCTCGTGGCAGCCAATCAACGCCATCAACCATGTTGCTTGTGCAAAAATAACGTTTGGTGCATGTTGAAGTGGTGCTTGCGTTCGAGCGCAGTCGGTGCAAGCTTGATTCCTTGGAACCCTAATTTAGTCTTGAGCCGGAGACGTTCCACTGTTCCCACTCACCTCTGACCTCGGACAACTCATCCGGCTCCTACTTCATTCTTCATTCATGTTTGACGAGTCCTTCGATCCATGTGCCACCAGTTTGTTGATGGCCAGCGCCGGCGCATTGTGCCTCCGGACGAGCAGTACCCCACGCCGCCGACCGCTCTCTCCTGCAGCCACGGCTGACATCGAAGCGTGAGCACTACCCATCAGGCTCGGGACGTTATACGGCCATGAGTACGACTGGACTGCCGCCTTGGAGACGTTCGTTACACTGGACCAGCGGTGAGCAGGCACCTGGTCGTGCCTTCCAGAGGACCCCGACATCGACATCGTGAACCTCACGCCAACGCCCAGTCACGGCTGGCCTGCACTGCTACAAGAACGCGAGTCCAACGACTGCGCCAGGATCGAAGGGATAAGACGCAAGGGGAAGCATTGTATTGGCGCCGCTTTGGTATTGGCAATGGTGCAGGACACACTCGTACCGCCCGACTAGAAAGCAAACACTACGCTACGACAGAACACCATCGTTAACTCCTGCGCGCCCAGGCTACGTAGCTGTCTTCCCGTCAATACTCCCAACAACAGTGCTCAATGGGACAACTCACATCGGAAGGTATAGCTGCAGGGTTGTGTCTCGCAACTCCATCTTCGCCTCGTTGTTGAGCGTCTCCACCTCCGCAGCAGACATACCGAGACGGTCTGTAAACAGCCAAAGGCTCGCCGACTCTAATAACTCGCTGACCATGTCCACGCTATCCCGTCCAATTCTGGCCATGTGTGGCTCTATCGCATGGTTAAAGTCTTCTCAGAAGCTAGCGGCACGGTTCACTGAACTGACTCAAGGAGAACAAAACTTACCTGAACGCCATCCGCCAATGGGCAATTGGAATGTGTTGAGATTGATGTACTTGTAGCCAGCATCGACAAGCAGCCGCCCGAGTCGTTGCGGCCCAACACGAGGATCTCTTCTCGAACGTTCCATTGCCTCGGCATATTTTTCCCACCAGGTTCGCAGAGCAGAGTTCATGTCCAATCTTCCCGAGTTGGACTGGATGTTGAGATAGTACTCTACCATCTGAACCCAACCGGTCGGCTTCAAGAGCCTCTTCATATCTTGCACGTAGGTGGGCCATCTGGTACTTTTGATACCTTGAGCTAATCGATGTCAGCCGACGAGTTGAGCCATCATCAATACCCGCAGTGCGTACCAACGAAACGGGAATGAACCAGATCGTAAGGCTTGTATTCGAATACTTCAGGAATATCGAATCGGTCATTGAGGTTGTAGCCGTGTAGGCTGAGGTTATCCGGCTGATCTGGAAGGGGTTCCGGATATACTAATCGCAGATGTACAGAATCAGCTGGGACTCCCACCACTCCCGTGTCCTAGCGTTACTTACTGTCCAGACCGGTCACCTGTCAGAGTTAGACGACAATATTCACAAGATGAGGAGCAAGATAGGGTGTATCGAGCTTCCCCTATCAACTGACCTCGCACTGTTCATAGTCTTCGGCAACCTGGACCGCCCATTGTCCTCTACCATACCCGCATTCGAGGATTGAGCGAGGATTGGAGATACTAGGGAAGAAAAGTTTCTCTCCAAAAAATCGGTAAAGTATGTCGTATTGTACCTCCAGGCGAATCTCTTCGCGCTGTACTGCGTTAGCCAAGCCCGAGCCAGAAAAGCTGGAACAGCATCTAGTCATGGGTTTCGCACCTCGTCTCTACATCCGAAATACAAAGTCAGCATAGCTCAAGATAGGACACGCAGAGGAGGCCCTAGTGGAGTAGCATTCTAGCGACTGACGAGTTTTCTGCTTGCCGCTAGAACGACCCGCATTATACCGAGAGGTAACGCACACTGGAACGCAATAAATCCTCCTATCCACCGAGTACTTCTGGAAATCGCGCTCGTGTATCACCACTAGATCACGGACGTTCGCCATGGAAGCGATTCTCTCACCGGTTTACCACGGCCTTGTGTCGATCTACAAACGGGGCAGCAGGCCTTTGGCTCAGCTTGAACAGCTTTTCGCAATCCATTAGTGATCTAGGATAACTAAGCCACACTGGGTTCTCACCTCTGAAGAGATATGAACACGCCGGTTCGAAGGTCGTTCGCACAAATGGTGTGATCACTTCAGGAATACTATGAACGGAGAGAAGAGACGGTAATTGCTACTGGGACATGCCGCAATCCATAGGCCATACTGCGACATTTGCTGAAGCCTAATCAGGGACTCGGCAAAACTGAACGGAGATCAGAGCCACATGACCTCGAGTAACTGGGACTACTGGGTTTCTGCGGGATTGACTGGTGCTACAGGGAGTTCCTGGCCTGCACGTACTGGCGACGGCGGCGTGCGGCGATGAGCTGGCCATTGCCGCGATAACCAACGCCTAGGGAGATTGGCGGGAAGAGGCCCGACAGAAAGAAAACTTGCGTGGATCCGACGAGGTCACGTTCCCCACCTAGAAAGAGAACATTCGCTGCATCAAGAACATTGCTCTCCCGAACGCGGAGCCATCGAGCACTCTGCCGACCAATGAAGTCGTCGATCGTCATCGACGACCGTGAAAGCATTAGCCTCAGTGCCTGGTGGGGTGGCTATAATGACTCCGCCATACATGGACACAGCGTAATGGCGATAATGGGAACGTGCGCATTGTGCCACCAAAATGCGGCTAACCACATCAAGGAGCTCGAGGGTTCTCGAATAGAAGATTGGATGACCCAAGCGTCGGTTGTGAAAACGTCTGTTGGGCTCAAACTCGAGCAAGGGCTTGTCGCGAAGCGCTAGCCGTGTGCATTGACATTTGATAGACTGACAGCCATTCTGAGTAGCGTCGAAAACCAGAGATGAGATAAAGCACGCGTGGCCTACGATACCGTCGACATGGCCCTGGTATGGCCGCTGCAGAGGCCACAGCCGCTGTTGGAGACCACCAAGGACTAGGGCACCACAGCCGCGGAAACCTCGACCACTACTCAAGCTCCATTTTCAAGAGACCCTTGGGACAGACATTTCATTCTCTGCATTATATGCGCACGGTGTTCTACTAAACATACTTTACACACACTTCCTGTTGAGTCCAGTCCCAATCCAGGACAGCCGTACGTTCATTGTTGTCGGAAGCTCACGCCGCTGCTCGTTTCAAAGAGTGCGTACATGGCGGACACCCATGGGAATACCATGTGGGTATTTTTCTGCCGAATTGCGGGCCAACTCCCTGTACAAGCCGCAGCTACATACCCACACAGATGCAAGCCAACCAAGGGTCATTCTATATCTTGCGGTGATCCCTTTACTTTGGCTGCAAAATGATCACGATCTGTCGACCAGCACCCCCCAAAGCTTGTAGTTGTTGGATCGTCGCACAACATCGGGAAGATACCCACGAGCAACGACTCGATGCCTATGCATCGGCCAAGGTCTTTCGCATGCACACGGCTCACCCAGGTTTCTCGCCCACCACCACGCCTACGAGCGACTGCAACATCCCAGATAGTTCACTACGATGGTGTTCTTCGGGAGTCGTTACTCCGATCGTCATTCAACTCAACGGTGAGCACCAAGTCGCTGACTAGGAAAACCGACATGCAATCTAAATGGCCGAGATGGTAGCTCGCCCAACCGAATTCATTGCTCTAGACCCCCCGCACATGTTACGGCAGGATTCTCGCTATACATATTGCACTACGGTCATCGCCAGGGCCTCTGCACGCACGGCTGAGACTAGCTGTAGACCTGTGCTGATGCGGAAAGTGGAACAGCGGTTGCCCATTGGAAGCGAGAGCAAGACTGGTCTATGAGCCAATGGACTAAGTGCAGCCACTTCCCACGCTGCCAGCATTCGCCTGCAACATGTCTGACATCTCGAGCGCCGACCATCCTGGACAGCGCCACGTAACACACACCATGGACCGATTCGGGTACGAAGTGTTTGGAAGGCGTTTTTTTCGATTTATCCGTCATGGAGGCGAAAACTGTACATGCATGACGAGCATGGCGACGAGCATCTTGAGCGGGGCTTTCGGCTGTGAGGTAACCCGCTGTCAAAGTTTGCCAGTGCTTCCTGCACAGAATGCAACAGCCTCGGGAAACGTTCGGGCCTTTTTCAGATGCAGCAAGAGCGCAAGAAGATCCCAATACTGCTCGGTGGTCACACCCAGCCCAAGCTGTGCATCCACTTTACGGTTGTAGCGGTGCATTGGCCACTTCTCCAGGGCACTCAATACCAGACGGTAACCTGCACCTTCTCGGCTCCTATGCTGTACAACGCATTATGAGCGCCGCCCCGTTGGTTTATTGAAGACATGCATCCGCAGCCAAGCGACCGTTACACACATCATGGCGGAAACAGGGGACCTGCGTCCCCGAGGGATCACAGCTTTAGTCTATTGGGGCTATGGTCCTCCGTATTTGCAATGTCGAACCCAGCTATGAGAGGTATCATGCGCTCGAACCTGGCACAGCGACTCCTGCATTGATCCGACACCATGTGGCGATGTGTTCGATTGCGCAGAGAACGTACGACGCAGCGCAGTATAAGCATATGTACATTGTGGCCCTCACGACTTGCTCACGTGTATAGTATACCCCACGCACCGGTCATTGATGACCCTGGTGCAGAGCTCTCTGCATGTGCTACACGCCCCAGGAGAGCATTGCTCGCCGGTATGCTGTCTGTCTCACCTCTACGCCACGTCGTCGTGTTTCAGAATCGAGAAGCGCCAATGGAAGTGTCCAAGGATCCAGCTGAGGGCAAGGTCTCTCCATCCGGCGTCGGTAGAGTTTTCGCGGGGGTGGAATGGAGACGGGGTTGGTCAGGATGGCCTATCAGCTGTTAATCACTTGGAAGCTTTCACGGAAACAACAAAAGTTCAGAACGTGAAGTCTATATTGAACGTGTTTTGGTAGGCTTCGTGTTCACGAAAAGCCTTTGGTGACATCTCAACACGCTCGCTTGGCGCTACTCCAAGCTGGCTTACGTAACGCTTTTCCTCGATCATGAAGCTGAGCGACCGGTCATGGTTGGGCTACAGGCTCTACAACGATAGTTTACACTGAGAAGAGCCTTGTACCACCTGCTTTGTCATTCACGTGTCTCGCTTCCTGATGCTCTCCAAAATGTGGACGAACGCCAGTGCAAACAAGAGGCCTGGTACCTGAATGCCCCACATTGCGGACTTCCAGGAGGTTTCGATCTTGGGTGGTGCACTTTCACAAGCCCACAACTCAAGTCGCAAGAGTGTCATCAGCTCGGCAGCGGCGTCATAGTCTGGCAGCTGATGTCGAGGCTCTGCTCTGGTTTGCCGGGTGACCTTGCATGTGAAAACGGGCGCGTCACGTGCACCCCCACAGTTCGGCGCCCCAGATTCGGCCGTCACCATGGACCTCGGCAAGTCGGCGGGAGCGATGACCTCGACGCCCGGAGCTCGACGAACACTCAAAACCTACGCACGCCGCCCGTTCACCTGCGACTGACTGTGCCGTGTGATCATCCCTCTTTCTCGCCAGCGTCTTTTGTATATTTCCCTTTTGAGTAGTCCGGGTAGACGACCCCAGAACCGAACCAACAAACGAACGGACGAGCTTCGCAAAGCGTCGCGATTGCTTGTGGCATTGCTCTCTGTAGCGGTGTGCACTTTCCCTCGACTCTTGAAGCACTTGTACGGTACCTGGGTTGGGCCGCGGTATTCGACGCATCATGGCTCCCGCAGAGCTGCGGTATGATGGCCAGACGGTGGTGGTGACGGGTGCGGGTGGTGGGCTCGGTCGCGAGTACGCCGTCTTCTTCGGAAGCCGCGGCGCCAGCGTCGTGGTCAACGACCTTGGGGGAAGCTTCAAGGGCGAGGGTGCGGGATCGGCGGTATGTTCATTGTTCGTTTTTATGGCTTTGGAGGCATCAGCTTGCCACGCCAACTTGTGGTGGTGGTGGAGCATCCATTGAGCCCCACGGTCCCGCGACACGAGTACACACAATACTGACGCGCACAGGCCGCAGACAAGGTCGTCAACGAGATCCGCGCCGCTGGCGGCAAGGCTGTTGCCAACTACGATTCCGTCGAGAACGGCGAGGCCATCATCAAGACGGCCATTGACAACTTTGGGCGCATCGATGTGCTCATCAACAACGCAGGCATCCTGCGCGATGTCTCCTTCAAGAACATGAAGCAAGCCGACTGGGACCTCATCTACAAAGTCCACGTCAAGGGCGCCTACAAGTGCGCGCACGCAGCATGGCCGTACTTCCGGAAGCAGAAGTACGGACGCCTGATTAGCACCGCGTCCGCTGCTGGTCTGTTCGGCTCCTTCGGCCAGACCAACTACTCGGCTGCAAAGCTTGCCCTCGTTGGTTTCACTGAGACGCTCGCGAAGGAGGGCTTCAAGTACAACATCCTCTGCAATGTCATCGCGCCCATTGCTGCGAGCCGCATGACGGAGACGGTCATGCCGCCTGATGTCCTGGAAAAGCTCAAGCCCGAGTGGATCGTGCCGCTTGTTGCCGTACTCACACACAAGTCCAACACCGAGACCGGCGCGATATTCGAAGCGGGTGGTGGCCACATCGCGAGGCTACGGTGGGAACGGTCAAAGGGCGCTCTGTTCAAGCCCGACGACTCTTTCACACCCGGCGCTGTTGCGGCGAAATGGAAACAGATCGTAGACTTCACCGACGCAGAGCACCCCGAAGGCCCGACAGATGCTCTTGGTATTCTTGAGGCTGCGACGCAAGTGGCTCCGAGTCCTAAGACTGAGCAGCCCAATTTCAAGGACAAGGTGGTGCTAGTCACTGGCGCTGGTGGCGGGTAAGTTTCACCGTCCTTTGGGAAGAACAGTCCCTAACAAGATACAGTCTCGGCCGCGCATACGCTCTCCTCTTCTCCAAACTCGGCGCAAAGATCGTTGTCAACGATCTGGTAAACCCGGATGCCGTTGTGCAAGAGATCCAGAAGCTCGGTGGAGAAGCTGTGGGGAACAAGGCCAACGTCTGTGACGGCGAGGCAGTGGTCAAAACTGCCATTGATACCTACGGCCGCATCGACGTGCTAGTCAACAACGCGGGCATCCTGCGGGACAAGGCCTTCACCAACATGACCGATGAGCAGTGGGACGTCATCCACCAGGTGCATCTTTTCGGCACGTATTCCTGCAGCAAGGCCGCCTGGCCCTACTTCCTCAAGCAGAAGTACGGTCGTGTCATCAACACCACATCGACCAGCGGTATCTACGGAAACTTTGGTCAAGCCAACTATGCTTCGGCCAAGTGCGGTATCCTCGGTTTCTCCAAGTCTCTTGCTCTTGAAGGCAAGAAGAACAACATCTTCGTCAACACCATCGCACCCAGCGCCGGTACTGGTATGACCCGCACAATCATGCCCGAGGAGATGGTCCAAGCACTCAAGCCTGACTACGTCGCTCCCCTCGTTGTGCTGCTCTCCTCCGACAAAGCGCCCGAGCCGACTGGTGGTCTCTACGAGACGGGCCAAGGCTGGATCGCTGCTACGAGGTGGCAGCGCACCGGTGGCAACGGCTTCCCGATCGATGTCAAGCTTACGCCTGAAGCGGTATTGGAGAGGTGGGACAGGATCAACAACTTTGAGGACGGTCGTGCGGATAACCCCTACGACAACGCCAGCGGACTCAAGAGTATCATGGCAAACATGGAGAACACAAGCAAGGGCAGCAAGGATGACGGCGACAAGGTCGACTACCTCAAAGCGATTGAGCAGGCAAAGGCCGCAAAGGCGCAAGGCTCAGAGTTCCAGTACGACGAGAAGGATGTGATCCTCTACAGTAAGCCCTCCCTTCCCCTCCACCATCACACATTCTAAGCCACATAATCTAACACGATAGCAGACCTTGGAATCGGCGCCAAACGCACCGACCTCCCCTTCGTCTTCGAAAACAATGAGAACTTCCAAGTCCTGCCGACCTTCGGCGTCATCCCGCCCTTCAACGTCGTCCTCCCCTACAGCTTCGACGATATCGTCCCCAACTTTAGCCCCATGATGCTCCTGCACGGCGAGCAGTTCCTCGAAATCAGGAAATACCCCATCCCCACCGAGGCCAAGCTGATCACGTTCCCGAAGCTGGTCGAAGTCATGGACAAGGGCGCAGCCGGCGTGGTCGTCCAGAGCACCACCACCGTCGACGCAAACACGGGCGAGGAAATCTTCTACAACGAGTCCACCGTCTTCATCCGGGGGTCCGGCAAGTTCGGCGGCAGCCCCAAGGGCGGCAACCGCGGCGCCGCGACAGCCATCCACAAGCCGCCCCAGCGCGCCCCTGACGCCGTCGTCGAGGAGGCCACCACCGCCGAACAGGCCGCCATCTACCGCCTCTCCGGCGACCGCAACCCGCTGCACATCGACCCAGAGTTCAGCAAGGTCGGCGGCTTCGACGTGCCCATCCTGCACGGCCTGTGCTTCTTTGGCTTCAGCGGCAAGCACGTGCTCCAGACGTACGGGCAATTTAAGAACATCAAGGTCAGGTTCGCCGGGACCGTGCTGCCTGGCCAGACGCTGCAGACGGAGATGTGGAAGGTCGGGAATACCGTCGTCTTCCAGACTAAGGTCAAGGAGACTGGGAAGCTGTGCATTTCCGGTGCGGGTGCCGAGTTGCTTGGGGGCGGGAGTAAGCTATAGTGGGTGCGGGGTTGGTGGGCGTTTGGATGTATGATATCTCGCAAAATGAATGAAATAGCTTTTACGTACTTCATACGACGGTTGCTGGTGGAAAGACATTAGAGTGCGGTGGACTCTCCATGCGGAAGAGGATGCATGATGCCCAGTATGTAGAAGTTGAGCAGTGGACGCCGCACTGTGAGGAGGCATACATCTGCCATGATGAGAACAGAACATGCAATGCTCCAACCAACACGACGGCCAACATGACACACAACCCTCCCAACCACGCCCCAGCGATCCAACAGCTCAAATCTGCCTACACCACCTCTCCAAGCCCTTCTCCACGCCCTTGTCCCCCGCAATCACCGCCCCAACCTCCTCAAGACTAACATCGCACTTGACCATGCCAAACCCGCCTGTCAAGCCCCCCACAGTCGGCATAACGAGCTCAAGCCCCAGCAAGCCCTCCCACTCCCTGCGCGCCACCTCCTTGCCCCAGACCTTGCTCACGCCGCCGCTCGCGCTGTTGCCCCCCGCGGCGCTCTGGATGCGCGCCTTGCTCGCGAGCGCCACGTACTCGTCGTACGCCATGTGGAAGTTGCACGTGTCGGTGTCGTGGATGATGTCGAGTCTGCAGGCGGCGATGAGGAGGGCGAGGGCGAGGGTGGAGAGGTGGCGGACGAGGGCGAGTTTTGAGTCGGGGGGGTTGCTAGGGGTGAGGGAGGGCGGGGCGAGGGACGCTGCGAGGGAGGCGGTGGGGAGGAGGAAGGTTGTTAGTGTTGCTGGGATGGACTTTGAGCGGTAGTAGAGCCGGGCGAGGTGGGATGTGAGGAAGGATTTTGAGGCGAAGAGGGTCTGGAAGACTTGTTAGTTGGTGGATGGGTGGATGGGTGAGGCTGGGGGGTTCTGCTTACGTGGATGTTGGCGTTCCACTGCGAGAGGGCGTTCTCTGCCGTGCTGGGCTTTGCTTGCTTGCCCGTCTTCTTCTTCGCTGCGGACTCGAGGATGCTTCGTTCTTCCACGCTCAGGAGCTCCGGCTGGACGAGCAGGTTGGCTTTGCACATCTCTTGAAAGGCTGTGAAGGTTTTCGCCAACGAGAGATGGACGTAGCGATGGCTGAAGCGGCTCTTGACACGTTTTTCAAAGTGGTTGGCGACATCGATGTTCGTTGTAAGACCCAGCACCGCGATTGGAGCTTTGCGCGACTGAGCGATATCGAAGAGATTGTATAGAAGCGTTTGTCGAGGATGTTGAGCGAACAAGTCGAACTCGTCCATTACGAAGATTACTGCCGTGGAAGTTTCTTCTGTCCACTCCCCTATCCTCTCGGAAGGATGTTGCAGCAAGTGAAGCAAAGTGGTTAGAGCGTCGGCATAACTTTTGCCTACGCCTCCGTTTTCTTCCTCCAGCTTCATCTCTAAGCCGAGCTGGCGCCAAATGTCACGAACAGCAATCTTGTCATCTGTATGTATGAAACCGTTCAGGTGAATAACGTGAAAATTGTGGCTGTTGTCCTTGGACACTTCTGATAGCGCCTTCTTCACGAGTGCCGTCTTTCCGCTTCCGCGTGCGCCGATGAGGAGCATCGAGTTACCTTCACCGGCAGTGACTGTGTGCTCGATAAGCTGGTGAACAGTCTTGTATGCATCGTCGAGCCCGACCAAAGGCACAGGTCGCTTCCCAGATATGCGATCCAGCACAATAGTCTTGAGAAGATCAAGCTCGTGTCCCGGCTCGACGAAATTGGACAGGAGAGGAACGTCTAGTTTCTCTTTTTGGGCGGAAGAAGGCTTATTGAAAGGACTCGGTTCGGTTGGGTCGAAAACACTTCCCAACGCACTGTTGCCGTCCACACTCATTGCGTCGTCGCCGTCCTCCTGAACGTCAGCACCGACCGGATCTTCGCCAGCATCTGCGACCTCCTCGCTATGGTTGTTGCCATTGTCAAGCTGACGTGTTGTTCGCCTTGCATCTGCAGTTCTAGCGGCAGTTGCACCGTTTTCGTCAGGTTCATCATCCGTCTCTGGTATTGCGTCGTCTCGAAAGCGCGGCTGCCGTGCGCGCTTGAGCCGGGAAGAGGGTGTTGCCACGACCATGGCATCTTCGAACTCTAGTTTTCGTTGCGCTCGCGCGCTGCTGCGTGGTTTTCGGAGCGACCCTGGTTTGGGATCGATAGCTTTCAATGGCTGATCGTCTTTCGGCGTGCGCCTCGAGCTGGCTGGGGCAGCTCGTTTGGACGCGCGTCGGGAGGGCGTTGCGGCTTCTTCAGTGAGGTCATCCTGATCCCCATTCGCCACCTTCTTTCCTTTGCTCCTGCTCGGTGTTGCCTTCTGCAGCTCGTCGGTGCTGGCATTCTCGTTCGTAGTATCTTGCACCGCCGTCTTTCTGGTCACTCGTTTCTTCGTAGCGGACAAGGCCGGGGGCAGTCGCTTCGTCGGACTCTCGCCGAGTGCACCCTCTATATCGTCCCATACGTCGGCGTCCTCGACCGCTTGCTGTTGGCGTGCGGTGCCACTGGCCCTTTTCGGTGCGGGTTTTGACGTGCTGGCTGGAGGTACTGCTTGCTCCTTGGGTGAGCCGTCCGCTTTGTAAGTCGTCCGAGCAGCCGAGCGTGCAGACTTCCGAACCGTCGAAGGCTTCGCGAGCGGGCTGGGCGCGTTGCGGGTAGGCGTGTCGAGCTTTCTCCTTTTCGAAGCTCGTGGAGAGCCGTCCATGGTGGTTTGTGGTGGAGCGAATACGGATACGCAGTTTCGATCGTTATCAGACCATGGCAATGCACGGAATAGTCGCAATGGCGGCTGGCAGTGAAGGCTGCTCGCGACTGTGCACTCAGGTTCGCCTTGTCGCGCGGTTCACTTTCACCAAGCACAGCCACGTGGTTGCTGACTAAGACATGCACCAGCCACAGCGCCATCCTTCCCGCCGTTTTCTGTTGGTCCGTCCTCCTCTCCCCACACTTTTGCTCCGTGTGTACCCGCGCTCCGCTGTCGGTGCGCCCTACGGATGATGCCCATGACGACTAGCCGTACTCATCAAAGAAGCTAGCGGCCACGATAAAAAGCTTCAAATGCGCTGCAGTTGACGTGCTTCACGTTCGTCACCATGGCTTCAGCGCACACTACAGAAACCGAGTTGATCCCCTATCCACAGCCTGCAGTATATGCACAAGTTGAAGTGCCTACATACGAGGAAGGCACCCACGAGCTTGGTCAAGGATTCTCCCTGCCACCAACTGACGGCGGGAAGCATGCCTGGCTATTTCTTTTCTCCTGCTTCATGCTCGAGGGCATGATATGGGGTGCGCTACCATGCATCTACCAATGCAATTGACTGCTGCTGACCGAGAGTAGGCTTCGGCTCTTCTTATGGCGTCTTCCAGGAATACTACAGCACCCATGAGCCGTTTGCTGGATCAGCCAACATTGCTGTTGTGGGCGCTTGCGCAATGGTGACACGATCGGCACAACTCATCGAACTGGAACTGACGGGGACAGGGTATCATGTACATGTGGATCATTCCCATGTTTGTGCTTCTAAAGCTTTATCCTAGACTGCGCATATGGGCAGCTCCAGTCGGCCTGACCATTATGTGTCTGTCTCTCGGCCTGTAGGTTTATCACAACATGCAAAGGGGATGTGAAGGTACTGTGTCTTGACTCACGCTGACTTTGTATCCGCACCCTAGGGGATCTTTTGCGACCAGCGTCACGCATCTTATCATCAGCCAAGGCATCATGTATGCGATTGGTGGCGGCCTTGCCTGGACACCTATCCTCTTTTACATCGAAGAGTGGTGGGTTTGTCGCCGAGGCTTTGCATACGGCGCCACCATGGCCGGGCTCGGTCTTTCGGGCGCGATTCTACCCGTCGTGCTCCAGTGGCTGCTAGATAGCTATGGCTTCAGGACAACGCTACGTGTATGCGCCTTGTCAATCGTTGCTCTCAACCTTCCAGTCTTGTTCTTCTTCAAGCCGCGACTACCCTTGTCCCAGACAACGCAATCTCGAGAGTTCGACATGTCTTTCTGGACATGTTCAAACTTCCTTATCTTCCAGTCAGGCAACATCCTCCAGGGCCTAGGATACTTCCTCCCAGCCATCTACCTGCCGACTTTTGCACGATCTCTAGGTGCCTCAAGTCTCCAAAGTACAGCCACACTCATCCTACTGAATAGCGCTGCTTGCATAGGGTCTTTCTGCATGGGTGCTGCGGTAGACCGATTCGCTGTTGTCAATTGCATCGGGATCACGGCCCTTGGCTCTACACTTACCGTGTTCTTGCTGTGGGGGTTATCTACTTCTCTTGCGCCTCTGTATGTATTCTGCCTGCTCTACGGAGCGTGCGCAGGCAGCAATGCGTCGAGCTGGAGCGCCATCATGCGAGATACGAAGGAGAAGCGCAGAGGAGCTGACACGGGTAAGCAAGCCCCAGTCCATGCAGGACTCCAGAACAGCTTGATGCCGCAAGTGTGCGAAAGTTCGAACATGAACGGCACAACTTTCCGCACAGTAGCAGCGTACCGACACTTCCCGAGCATCCCTTATCATGTAGCGTTTACGCTAACTCTATCGCTGAGCATCTAGGCATGATATTTGCCTGCCTGTCGGCGGGGAAAGGCGTTGCGAACTTATGCAGCGGTCCCTTATCTGAAGTTTTATTGCGCGCGGGCACGTGGAGAGCCGGACTCGCATATGGAAGTGGATATGGTGCGCTCATCGTATTCACCGGCGCAACTGCACTGCTCAGCGGGTGGAGCTACGCTGCTAAGAAGATTGGCTGGTTTTGAGGCCGAACAATCGCTTTCGTATTGCACCCAATGTCGATCTCATATCTGTCAGCTCTGTAAGCTAAAGTGTCCCGAAGGTTTCTTCGTGTTGCATACGGGCGTCGGGTGCAATATTCGCGGGCCGCGCAGGTACGCGCAATAGTCGACGCCACAAACGCACAGCATGCGAGAGATAGCTCGTCATCGACCGAGTGTTGTTCCAGCGCTGTCCGCAACTGTCCTGAGATGTCCCCAGGCTGGAACAGAGCTGGATATTTACTTTGGTGTTATATTAAGGTCGCGGCATAATTACCGAGTGGTTCGCAACATTGTACAGCGGCAATACAACATTCCAAGTCGCTGTTTGATCAATCGACGGTCGCATGCCTAGTTGTGTCTAGGCCTCGTATCCAGTACCCTACATCTCAACCGTATCTCGCCAAGATTTCTAAATTAGTCTTGTACGTGTTGACCCCCAGTAGGCAAATGTACCTTTTATGGTAAGATGCAGCC
This sequence comes from Karstenula rhodostoma CBS 690.94, assembly GCA_010093485.1. NCBI lineage: Eukaryota > Fungi > Ascomycota > Dothideomycetes > Pleosporales > Didymosphaeriaceae > Karstenula > Karstenula rhodostoma. The sequence goes on from MU001503.1 coordinate 1,050,565, forward strand.
TGAAACACTAAGAGGGACCTGTCGATCAATGCGTGGTTCGTAATCGTTCATCCGCCTATTAGCTCCCGAAACGGCCTCAACAACACAAGAATTCCGACACACTATCAACCAATAAACAACCAAACCAACTACATCATAATGTGCACCGAGACAACCATCCATCTCAAAGTCCGCCGAACACGACGATCGTCTATCCCACCATCGTCATGATCTTCTCGTTTCGTGCGGCTGCTTATCAGACAAACACTTATCTTGAATACAACAGGCATAAGTGAGCAGTGTAACATAGGCTTAGGCTTGAAGTAGTTGCTTCAGCTGTACCTTTCCGAAAGCTTACTTGGCCCTAACTCATGCATCTACGCATGCAAGCACAGACGTAAACGAGAATTCGTCAACAGAAGCCCACGTTCCTTTGAACACGTTTTCCGATGAAGCATCAGCTCTATCATCGGAGGATCTATACGACGTCGTGTTACCTGGCGTGCTCAATCCCCATGCTGTCGATAACGCTTAGCCTGTACTGACAAAGGAACTAACATGGGCATTGCGCGGCCGATCTTCACTACCGTACCCCATGCTGGCTTCCGACTGCCAGGGTATCGTTCCGTTAGCTAGAAATTAGACGGCGGGTCTGTTTTGGACCAAGCCTGCGGCTGAGAGAAGGCAGGTATATAGTTCTGCTGTTCCAGCGGTGGGGTCACTCTACGGACTATTGGCAGTTCCTCAATCACCTTCTCACACGGCTAGACATTCATTCTATTATTTTGTCACAGGTCGGTTATCTATTAATCGTTCGATAACAACCTTGACATATATCTACCCACCAAGCTGCGCTATCTTTTTGTTTCTTCACACTTTTCTTCGGTTACCACTAGAGTCGACTACCCGAAACGGCCAACATGCGGTCATTCATCGTTCTGGCTCTTGCGGGCGCTTCCGTCGCTGGTACGTACTGCATTCCACTGTTCCATAAAGCCATGCTAACGTCATCCAGCTCCGTTCAAGTATTACCACCTTCAGCCTAATCCCAGCAAACCTTACCCTCCCGGTGGCTGGCCTTCTTATACCACTGGCAGCCCTGTGATCCCAGGACCTACTGGTACTGGCATCCACCTTCCACCCATCCCAACGGGTGTCTCTCCACCAGAACCACCTGTCATCTCAACGCCAGACATTCCAAGCATCAGCACCCCATCCATCCCCTCGGGCACCGGTATCTTTCCACCTATCATTCCCACCGGTACTGGAACCCCCTACTACCCAACGCCCGCCGTCGACAGACGCGGCTTGGAGATCGACTACAAGCTTGCGCCCCGCATCCCGGACGGTAGCTATGGAGCTGCATACCACCCACACCCGCCTCCCCCCCATGGCACGGGATATCCTCATGGAACTGGCAAGCTGCCGGGTTTCCCGTTCCCAACTGGGACGAGCGGGTTTGGAATACCGACGGCGCTTCCTACATCCCCTGTACACATTTACTAAAGTATCTCATGGTGATGGATAATAAGGTATATTGTACGACAATGGGCGGGGGAAATATGACGTATGAAACGGTCGATATTCGAGGATAGAGCGATAATTCCGGTTTTGTACTTGATTCCACTTTACTTGTCCCTGCTTGCTCGCCAGGCCACCAGCAACGCAACCCCCCTTAGGGCCTAGATAGAACACATCCTACCTTTCTCCTTTCCCAACCTCCAACCACTCAATCCTTCCTCTCCATCCACCGCTCACACGCCTCATATACCTCCCTATACCCTTCGTACGCCACACACCTCTCCCACACCCGCTCCTCCACAACCCTCGCATTCTGCAGCGCCCCCGCGATAAAGAAATCCGTAAAACTCGGCTGCGCGCCCAGCACAAACGGGCCCTGTGCTTTATTCGTCCGCATCAGCGCGCCCGCGGCCCGCGCATCGTCGTCAATGGCTTTCCACACTGCTTCCTCTTTGTCGCCAGCGATGAGGTCCTCAAGGGGGTGGCCGAGGGCTGATTCGCGCGTGCGGCGGAAGTATTCCTGCGAGCGGGGCGAGAGGATGTGGAGTTCGCGCGGGACGAGCGACGTGTAGAACGCGGGTCCGACCACGGCGCGGGCTTTCTTCTCGATCTCGGCGCCTAGGGCGGACGTCAGTGGCAGCGCGGGGTCCGGGTAGGTAGCCTCGAGGAAGGCGGCGATGGCCGCAGAGTCCATTGCGTAGGTGTTGCTGGGGATGTGATGGATTGCGGGGACGGTGTAGGCGTGTTTCGCGGTGGTGGTTGGGGGGATGTCCAGGGCTTTGAGCGTGGGCTCGATGTCTGGAAATTCGAGGAAGGCGGTGCTATAGGGTATGTTTTTGTAGTTTAGGATGAGGCGGATGCGCCAGCCGGCTGGGGAGAAGCAGACGCCCTTTGTGCAGGCGAGGTCGTAGAGGGTGATTTCGGGGGAGGGAGTCGCCATGGTGGTGTGGTGATGGGAATGGGGTGGGTGGGTTGTTGGTCTATTGAAGTAATTGGTATCGAGGGTATATATCGTACAGCAGAGCTCAAAAGGGTAAAGGTTGCGAAATACGCTAGGCAACATGAGCCTTGTATGCACCACGAACACGTGGCTCCAGCAGGGAGCGAGGTGGCGATTTGGAAACATCCCCATCAGCTGGTGGGGTAAACATTATTCGCACCATTCGTACCTTCAGTAGTGACTATAAATAGGCAGGTAGTACCTTTTTGGATTTGTAGAGGAATTTGATGGACCAAAAAGGCCATGGTTGACTACCGTAGAGTTTTGCAGTTACCCGTCAGTGTGGGCGCCAATGACCTGAGCTATATTCCACTTTTACTCCATTTTTAAGGTTTACTGTCTTCGGGTTGGATCGCTTTAGACCCTACGTGACCACTAATTGCAAAACTCTACGATATACGTCGAATCGATGTTGATACTAAGTAAGCGGGATAACGGTACGTCCAAAGGTCGCGCTCAAGCTGCTAACCGTTAAATCCGATGAGTTGCGGGGCTTTGGTGTTCAGACTAGTGAGCAAGTCGTTGTCGTCTCTCAAGGCCAGTAGATCTCGATGTTTCCCACGGTGGCAGCGAGTTGAATCGAAAGCAAATCAGATGGAATATGCCTTTCTACAAAAGTTGATATGGTTTAACCAACTGCCTAAATGATCATGGCGTCAGAATCACCAACTCTGCCTCCGACCGACACGCGAGTAGTTACCGTTCAGTTTTCTCATTAGCTTCAACAGGTACTGAATCCCCATGGATGAGTTTCAGAAAGAGACGAATCCATTTGTTTACTCGAAAAGTAGATGTACGTCTCTTCATTATTGCCACATTTTACATCAGGTATCCAAGACACATTGTTTCTTGGTATTTTTCAAGTAGAACATCAAATGCATAAGGTGTTCTGTAGAAACACGCGCGCCATGATTACCAGGTGACACAGAGCTGACACTTTCGGCCTATCTACAATGCCCACGTTCTTTACTCCATGCGAAGCTCGCATTCCACGGCAGCCTCATCGCTGTTGCCGAATGCAGCGGTCGCGGATACTCTAAGGAAATTCCGGAGCGCGTACTATACTGCCAGGCCTGTGCATCAAAAACATCAGATTCGAAGACATTGCTAGTCTACCACTACATTCTCAGTCCTGTGCGGGTGTATATCCGCGCTCTCTTTTCCCGCATCGGTCCTAGCCGCCCGCCGTTGCCCCAATGCAGGCCGCCCCACTCTGCGATCACCAAGCGCAAGCGCGACGAACCCTTCGTCGACCGCAAACGACATCTAGCGATGATGGTCACACAACGGCCTCATCGGTAACACTTGTTTCTTTTGATGATCAGAAGGACGCCACGAATCTAGGTCGAGAAAGAACCTACGCTGCGATTGACAAGGATAAGCGCTGCCCAAGCGTACTGAGCTGTTTGTCCAGCGACGACGAGGTCATGGAGGCCCAACAGGGACCGCGCCGGTTCTCAAATAATAGCACGCTCGTTCGTCCTATACTCCAAGATGGTATCAATATCAAGAGAAACAGCTATGGTGCCATTTCCACAGACGCCGACGAGGAAGAGGCGCTCATCACGAGGGACGGAGAGGAAATTACAACCACTGCAGGGAAAGAGACCAAACTTCTCGCCAAGTATTCGGTGCCGCTGTGTCTTACCTATGTTCTGCAATACAGCTTCAGCTTGGTCACGATATTCGTGGTCGGGCACATCGGCACGGATGAGCTTGCCGCTGTGTCGCTGGCTACTATGACGGCAAATATTACAGGGTTCGCGGTATATGAGGGCCTCGCTACAAGTTTGGACACGCTCTGTGCGCAGGCGTATGGAGGTGGAAGGAAAGAGCAGGTGGGTCTCCACTTGCAGCGCATGGTGCTCTTCATGGTGCTTGTTACAATTCCCATCGGCGCGGTCTGGTTGTGCTCGGGATGGATTTTGGCGGCCCTGGTTCCAGAGAAAGAGTTGGCGTACATGGCGGGACGTTACCTACAGATTTTGCTGGCAGGTGCTCCAGGATATGCTATCTTCGAAGCAGGAAAGCGTTTCACGCAAGCGCAGGGACTGTTCAACGCTTCGCTGTTCGTGCTTATCGTTGCAACGCCGGTCAACATCCTCCTCAATTACCTCTTCGTCTTCGTCCTTCATTGGTACCTTCCAGGCGCTGCGTTGGCGACTGTCCTCTCGAATACCCTCCTGCCAATTCTTCTTTGGATCTACGTCTACCTCATTGCTCCATCAAGCCTGGAATGCTGGGCTGGCTTCACTCGCGCAGCTCTTACCAACTGGGGCCCAATGGCCAAGCTGAGTCTTCCTGGAATCGTCATGGTAGAAGCAGAATGGCTGGCCTTCGATATCCTCACTTTCTCTGCGTCATACCTCTCGACAGAGCATCTTGCCGCTCAAAGCGTCGTTATGACCACCGCCGTCATGATATACCACATTCCCTTCAGCACAAGCGTCGCCGTGTCCACTCGTTTGGGCAACCTCGTAGGAGCCGGAGCGCTACCAGCAGCTCGCATCGCCACGCGCACATACATCGTCATCTTCCTCGTCATCGGCCTCGTCGACGCTACATTCTTAACTCTCATGCGGCACATCCTACCTCGGGCATTCACTTCCGACCCCGAAGTCATCCGAATTGCAGCATCTGTGATGCCCATCCTAGCGCTGTTCCAACTCTCCGATGCAGGCTGCGCACTGGCAAATGCCATCTTGCGCGGTCTTGGCCGCCAGGACATCGGGGGCTACGTCAATCTAGGCGTGTATTACCTTGTGGCTATTCCGGTCGCGTTTGCTCTATGTTTTGGGCCGCCGAAGCTGGAATTGTACGGTTTGTGGACCGGTTGTCTAGTCGGAAGCTGTTTGATATGGATGATCGAGGGAACTTATTGTAAGTTATCGAAGTGGCAGAATGCAGTTGATGAGGCGCAAGGGAGAGATGGAGACGCATGATAGACAGTCTCGCTTGAAAAGATAAGAAGTCAGAGTTGGAGAACCACAAGTCCATTACAGCAGTCACCGCAGGTGCTCAAGCTTTTGACATGACGACGTGGGACTTACATTGCTGGCGTTCGAAGGGTATGGAAAAGAGCAAGGGATCAAACAGGTTCTTTCTGGATAAATTTGGAACACCGCTCAATCAAGACAACGAAGCGTATGCTGCAAGTACATCGTAGCATGTATTTAAACTCTATTCTCACAACACCCTGGACCACACAAACAGGGAGACTAGTTCAATTTACCAATGGCGAGTACACAAAGTGCGTACTTTCCAGTTCCCCGTAGAGTAAACCACGCACCAAGCATGTCCACCGCCAACGCGACACACCCCAAGATAAATTTACCACCCAGAAAACACACCAAGTTTCCCCAACAAACGCACAAACCCCGCCTCCTACTCTCGCCCAAAACCACCCAACACGCCGCACTCAACCCATGATCCCATCAACCATGTCCCCCATCTATCTCACCATCCCAGCACACATATGGAACACCACCACCCCAACCCCAACCCGCACACCTCCCCGTCTCACCATCCCAGCATCCGTCTGGAACGCCTACACACCTCGTACAGCCAAACCCCACAAGGAAAAGCAAAAGCAAAAGCGTAAGCGCAAAGACTGCACCTTCAAGCCTGGCCGCGGCGTGTTGGACTTCCACTCCGGCAGCCGCACGGCGGTGGCGTATAAGCCGCCGTGTCTTGGGCCGTCGTGTAGGAATTGTGCGAGGTGGTATCCGGGACTTGCTCGGACGATGGTGGGTTTGGGGGGTGAGGGGGGTGAGGGGGATGGGGAGAAGGGGGATGGGGAGGGAGGTGTGGTTGGGTGCGAGGGCGAGGGCGGAGCTGTTGCTGTTGCTGTGTAAAGAAGGGGTAGGCAGGCAGCGGGTGGGTTGGAAAGCATGAGGGAAAGATGCAGCTGTGCGACTGTTGGAAGTAGAGGCTAGAGGCATCTCTATTGTGTGATAAGCTGCAGAAGAGCAGTTCATACGACATGTTGTACATATCGTGCTATGCAGATGGGAAGATGGGCATGAATGTGCACGATGGCTATTTCAAACCTCGACAAAAGAGGCAGAGTTGTCATCGCTCAGCTCGAAGATCAGAATTGAGCTGGACTGTCTATCGTGCGTAGTGCTGGTAAGTACCTTCGGAGGTATGATGGAGACTTGGCATCGCCTAACTTCCAGCGGTATACTGTATATATATATCTGGCTATAGAGACGCTTGCGACCTAATCGATATCGAACTGCAAACACTCACAGCCAGGGTTCCTCCCACTGCTTTCTAATCCCTTGATGCGAGAACCCTGTTTTTCTTGATACCACGCTTTCCTCTCGCATATCCAGCTAGCCAGGCGGGCGCACGTAGTGTTGATAGTGGTCTATAGTCCTAGTAATGATGAAGTTGGGTACTGTAGGGTCTAACTATGGATCGCGAAGAAGTCTAGTACTGGTTCTACCTAACCTTAAGTACACGTACACCTTCCTACCATTCCCTAGGAGTTATGAGTTTTATAGAATGTATAGTAGCTGTGTTTGATAGTGTTTAATATATTCACCGCAGGCAGAAGAAACGACGCCCAGGCAGACCTCCTCAATGCCTCCCGTCTCTCCCGGAAACCCCCAGCGTCGACGCATCACATCCGAGATAACATCATACTCCGCACGTCATAGGCCTTCCCCGACCCGTACCGCCATACCTCGAACCCCCGCTTTTCTTCCAATCCGGACGCCCGAGCAGATGGAGCCGTACGTGCGAGGGATACCGGGGTGGGTGGCTGCAGATTCGCGTGATTATGAGGGGCGAAGTCGATGCAGGATAGATTGAATGTGCAGTAAACCATCCACGGCGAAGGAGGTGTTTGAATGACCTTCGGCATGCACAGAGTTGTTGGAAGAATCGCTTGTGTTGTGATCAAGAGGAGGAATCAAGCCCCTTAGCCACCTATCGCGCCTTAGCCGCTTTTTTGATCCCGCACAACACCTTCTTGCCCCCCCTACTTTATTGAACCGCCCTACCTCATCGTGATTATATACAATATATATAGCTACCTACTCCACGCAGAGTTTCCATCTAGGGCTGCATTAAAGTACGGTAGACCGTGATGAATATTTTATCCTCTTGACTTGAGACTTATAGGGGGAGAGGAAACGCAAGGTGCGTGATACCGCGTTGCCTATCTAAACGAATGGCATATATATCAACGCTTCCACGAAGACTACTGTGTACGCTTTCCCATGCCACCTTCGCCTTTCGCACGCTTTCAACGTATGTATCTAGATAGCTGGACTTCTTAGCGTCGCTCCATGTCAGGTATCTTCCTAGCCAACGATATGCACAGCCTTTTATAAAGATCTACACGCCAGCGAGGCATCGCTACAACGTCTTTGTCTAAACTCACGCGGCGCGACGGACGATGCGGCACCGTCCGATGTCTCATGGTACCCGCGCGGGAGAGGTTTCCCAAGCACGTGCGCGACAGGACGATAGAGGGGGGGGAGGAGGAGGTCGTGGGATTCGGGCCTCGCGCAACATGATGAGTCTAGCAGATAAAAGGTGGTCGGTTGACCAGGGGTCTGGGATGGATCGATCAATCGGACCGCGGAGGGGGCATTGTTGAGCTTTGGCGCCGAAAGGGTAGGTGGAAGTTGTTCTGGAAGGAGAAGAAGGCATCTCAGAGAAGCGCGACTCAAGACCCAAAAGGCAAAGATGCTTACCCGCAGCTTCTACATCAAAGCACGTTCTTTTACACCCACAGACGAAGACGCTTTTGAAACATCCAGGAACAGAAGTCAGTCAGAGCGGGATAACAAGGCGGGATGACAAGGCGGTCGTGGGGCTGAGCGACTGCATCGAGACCCTTGGCGTCAGATCTGTAAAAAGAAAAGCAATATGCTCTTCTCACATGCTTCTCCCCAGGTAGTGTTTCAAGTGTGGATGGCGCCACACGATCCTCACTGCGTGTCCACATATGCAACCTCGTATTTGCAAGTGCCGTGGTAAGACATGTATGCGGAGGATGTGGTTGATGCTGTCAGCCTGTCAGCTTTTCGAAACGCGTCGTCTCAGGCAGAGTAGCCATGTGCGACCAGTGGGGCTCCAGCATTGGTTGTTGGGCTAATTGATTTTGCGTCCTGTACCCTTATTGACGTGGTGGCTGCCACGCTTGGGATGACCGTGCTACGGGTGTAGCCTGAGCAGAGGCAGGGGGAGCCACCGTGTACCCGTGCTATTTGTGTAATCGTGCATGGGAACAAATTGTACAGCATGGTTTCGATATTCTGCGAGCTAAACGTAGACCAGGCAAAGTAAGAGTGTTCGACGGTCTGTGGTGGGTCACCTGACGTTATGTTGAGGTCCGGTAACAAAGACGGCTGTAGTCGCACAGGGGCTGGTGATGGGCGACATCTGGTTCGGCGAGCCCACGAACGCGTTACATCAATAGAAGCAGGATGATGAACCAATTTCGCTCAAAGCGAATCAGGCAGCCGGTGTGGTGTTTAAGGTTGGAAGTCGATAGTTGGGTTGCGCCTCTCCGCTAGCTCTTGCGGGGTATCTTGCACAGGCAAAGCGACGCCAACGCAGGGGGCCGACTCCACGGCTGCCTCGGAACAGATGTTCCCTGAGCGGCAAAAACAGAAGGCGGCTTGTTTCGGGCTCCGGGTCGAACAGCTGGCCGCGCAGTTCGGTGCAGATGCATCTGTGAGGCGTCGTTCGCCGGGGGCGGGCGCTGTCATGTCGCAAAAGCTCCGATGGGCACTCCCCAGACGGCGGAGACGACGGGCTGTGGACTTCGTCTCCCCGGGGCAGGATATGGCATGATTGGTGGACTTGGGGGAATGTTCCAAGCCCCGGCATGCAGTTCTCAGCTCGCAGGAACACGAAGTTGATCCGTCTGACGGGCAGTGGGCGATGGCTTCATCCCCCGGGCCAAGCGGCAAGGCGAGTAGACGTGCATCTGTCGTCGCGATGCCTGCTCATCATGGCCATGGTCATGGTGAGGCGGTCGTCGCCACCATGTTTCCGTGGCGAACATGCAGAAGCGACGGAATAGCCGGTATGATCGACGTCGCGCGAAGTGACCACGCTGCAGCGCGACGATTCAGCACATCTCGTCACTGTGCATGCTCTGCATCTCGGGGCCTAGCGAGTGTCGATCCCAGTACCGCGGCGGTGGTTCCTGGGTTTGTTTTTTGCCCGAAAAAGAGCCTGCATCGCAAGGATCCCGACGGAGGGTGGAGAGCGATGCACGTCAAGGGCGGGAAACTGCAGCCGCCATGCCAACGATTCGACGCCTCGATCCGAACCAGAGGAACGAGATGATGCCCGCGCACGACCGATGGGGCGCAGAGGCGCCGTGGCGGATACGTGAGGCTGTCCGAAGGGACGCGTGGGCGTGAATGAGGCGAGCAGAGACCCCTGGTCGGTGTACGCGGCAGGAGTCAGACATGCACGCTCGGCCAATACGAATGCGACTGTGTTTCTGGGACGCCTTTCATGCTTCAGGAAATCCTGCAAACATTGATTTGCAATGCTAGTCTATTGAGAAAACAAGAGCCATGGCTCCTACAGAGCGGGCTCGGTTGCTGCCCGACCACGCAGCCCAACTCTCTCTCAGCGCCTCGGACAGCTGTCGCTGTCGGTGCCCATCTTCATGCACGAACACCTGCCTCTTCCGTCCATGGGCTTCCGCCCCTTGCTGTGTCCCCATCTCCACCGGACACGTCGAATAATTGGGGCTTGTACCCCATCTCCCAACCTAGTTTCAACCATGCCCAGCATGCGCCAACAGAACCGCACACCGCATCTCTTCATTAGGATCCATGCCAAACACCGACCGACGCCAGCACCGGCCCAACTCTTTTATTAGTCCCCTTGACCGGAAAAGCAAGCAAAAGCCCAAAGTCCAGATGTCCGCCCATACCTGCCCAATCCCCGCGCCATTGACGTCGCGGGGCCCATGGGAACCCAATGCCTAACCCTTTCGCCGTGTCGTCCATCTAATGCAGAGTATCCTACCTAATAGGAGAATCGATAAGTCCGGTGGCGTGAAATGGAAAACATCATGCCCAGGGTCCCGAGTACGTCGTCGCTGCGCGAGCTCGGCGAGCTGTACAGTCCCCGCTATACTCTTCGAGCCGGGAGGCGGAAAGAAATCGAGACCAAGTGAAGAAGAGTGAGACTAGTGAAAAATGGAACGAACATGCGTAACGACAAAGAAAGATTCATGTACAAGGAGAAAAGGGAAAGATATTGCTGGAGAACAGGGCGCCGTTCTTGCAACTGCGCATAATGGTACACGAGTAACAGGCAATGTAAGGGAAGAATAGGCGAGGTGGCTTCACTCGATGCGTCGTTAGCGTAACAACCACGAGCGCCATACGAAGCCACCGAAGAGATCGCCGTCGCAGAAAGCTTGTATTATCGCCGTCGTGAGCTGGAGGCCGAGGGTCGCTGAGTGGAGGAAGAACCGACACCCAGTTTCTCGAGTTGTTCGAGGCATTTCATCAACACTGGGAACAGTCAGCTCTGCAGGGGGACGCAGGTGGTTTACACGCACTAGCAGTGATTTCTTCCTCCCACACGCCCATTTGGTAATCGACAAGCCCGTGCTTCTCCATATTGTCGCAGTTCTTTACGAGCTTGCTGCCCATCTTCTCAATCAAATCGTATTCGATTATCGACTGCGGCGCCTGCGGTCGTTGGCCTGTAGTCCGCATCTCTTCGACCAGCTCGAACTGCTTTTGGAATAGACCCAGCCAGCAGTTGTTGAACTCTTCCCACAGCTTGAGGCGCATCTGGTAATGCGTTTCATCGTCGCGTACTAGGCCTATAGTCAATTCAGCTGTTCGTTCGCGCCACACGCGGCGAAAAAAACTCACCCAAGGTCTCGGCCCAGTGCAACAGCCAATCCGAGAGCCGGTCGAGTGCTGGCGCGGCCTCGCTCAGGCGCCCGTTGTGGACCTGCTCAAACGTTTTCTTGAGTTCCGTCTGGTAGGTGTTGTAGAAGTCATCGTACTCGTTGCTGTTGCCGTCCTGCTGGGGCTGAGGCTGAGGCTGGGGCTGGGGATACGCAGGCTGGGGGTAGCCTCCGCCGTGGGTGGTAGGTGGGTGCGGGTCTGTCATGGCGGCGGTCGAGTAGGCCGGCGCAGACTGCTGCGGTGTATATCCTATGGACGGGTACTGAGAGGAGACGTTCTGCGGCGCAATGGCAGAGGAAGGCGCGCTTGTTGGGCCACCCTCGCCGGGCACACCACTGTAGTATTGCGGTTGTGCAACGCCAAAGTTGGTACCCAGGACCTCTATAGCCGAGTCCCTGTTCTGCTGATACTGTGCCACGGGCTCGTACTGTGACGAGCCCGGCTGCGAGGCCTGGGCGGGCACATTGTACATGACGTTCTGGGGGTACTGCGAGTACTGCTGCTGGGACGCGCGCTGGGGCGCTTGCTGGCCGGCATAGTCTTGGGCGCCGTAGGCCACGCCGGGCTGTTGGATCGACGAGCCGACAAACTGTGAAGCTCCTTCGTAAGCGTAACCGTAACTCTGTGCGCTGGGGCCTGGGCCCGCGCGACTGACCGCAGCTGGAGCTGACGGCGCAGATGTGGGCGGTTGGGCGGCCAAAGGCGCCTGCCTGAAGCGGTCGGATGCGCTTACCACAGGATAGGATGCTTGTGGTTGGAGCAGCGTGCCTTGCTGGCTCGCGTAACCTGCGGTACTCTGCCGTGGCCGGCGGTCATTGTCCATCCCACCCGGCCGGCTCTTGAGCTGCACGTTAAAGGGCGGTTCGAGGGCCCTATACGCCGAGGGCGACACTGGCGGGGTCGCGTAATTTGCCAGCTTGGAGACGTGTCGGCCGACGAGCGGTGGGCGGGCGCGGGGGTGCTGCAGTCGGGCGCGGTGGGCAGAGAAGAGAGGTCGGACGAGGAAGAGCTGCAGTGAGGGGAGGGTCGTGTCGTGGTGTTGGGGTGGTGGTTGCGGGAGGTGACGTCCGCAATGCGAATAAGAGCGGGATGCTCGAGGCTTCAGACGGATGGGTATGGATATAAACAGCGCCCTCGCGCATCACTTGCGCAGCCAATGGAGCCTGACAGGAAAAAGCAGCCGGCGCAACGCCTCACCGGCCTGGCACGCTCGCAAGGATATCCTCGGCCCGTTGTGACGAGGATGTTTTTGTAAGAACCCGGGAGGCGGCGTCCCGATCTGGCAACGTAGGAGGATGACGAAGGAGAAGGGGGACCTGCGGGCTCGTAGCCAAACCGTGACAGGACCGTGGCGCGCAAAAGAAACGTGGAAGACCCTGAAAGAGTCAGGCTTGGTGTGCTGCTCCCCCAGGAACGCAGAGCAGATCCAGGTAGGGCTGTCCTTGCACTCGGTCAACAGCCCGAACGCGATGGGCTAGAAGGCCGGGCTACTGGATCTCAAACAACCCAACGCCCCCGTTCCGGCAGCTGGCCAGCCCTACGATGCGTTGGCGTCCGTCACGATAGTAGCTCCACGACGCACAGGACGATGGGGAGCAGGTGCAGTGGAAGATGAAGCGTTCGGTGCGCGTTAAGACGGCAGTGCGACAGTTTTGCTTTGCCCGAAGTGTTCGCACTGGCCCACGGGTTGAAATCGGGTCCGGTGGAGAGCCTTTCAATGAGGAGAGTCGTGCGGGCGTGGTCTCATTGGGCAGTGGGTGGGGAGGTCTTTAAGGCAGGTTGCGTCACGAGCAAAGCGCTCGGGCAGATTTGCGTGCCAAAGCTTGCCGCTACCGCAGACGGCGTCCGGTGCAACAATAGTCTTGGGGTGCAAGTGGGGGCGCGTGCAAACGAGACGGGAGTGCTAACGGGGGCGTGTGGTGTCGGTTGGGTTGAAGATGACAAAGTGAGGGTGGGAACGGCCACATTGGGGTGTGAGAGCATCAAGCGGGAAGGACGCAAAAGAAAAGGGCCAGCGCGCCACGGCGGCCAGGCAGTGTAATAATAGGGCCGGGCGGGCGAGGAAGGGTGTGGGTGTGGGTATGGGTATGGGTATGGTTATGGGAGAGGAGCCAGGCCACGTTTGGGGTCTCGTACCTGAGGGGTGGGTGTGGCGCTGGGCGGAGAGGAGACAGTTGATGATGAGGCGGCTTCAGCGAACTGTGGATGACATGACGGCGAGCAGCTGCGTACCTGGCCCAGGCAAGGCTCGGATATCCGACCATGATATGGTGGGGCGTGCGCTAGGATGAAGCCCTGCCGTCAGGTTACAGATCGCCCTCGACGATCTGCAGAGGGCTGGATGGTGGACAGGCCTTTCTGCAGGGCATCAGCGCTGTTTGGCGGATACGCGCGCATATGTACAGGCCCTCTGTCAGCATCCTTCCGCAGCGCGGAACGCAGCAGCTGTCGGCCTCACTCACGCTTCTACGTTCGGCTTCATGCGCGCGGTGCAACGGCCAGGACTGAGGAAGCACTTGGCGGCCACTTGGAGATTGGGAGTGCATACCGGCGGCCCAGTGCTGGCCACGCTGAGCTGAGCAAAGGGGGCCGTCACCACCAACTGCGCGGTCCGCGACTGAGCACTGCGAGGAGGAGCGTGCCGGCGAGAGCGAGGGCGAGGGCGCGGGCGAGGAGCGTCGCAGCCGTGTTTCATGCAGGCGAAGAACGAGATGCATCGTGGAGAGGCGGCGCTGTGATTCGGTTCGCGGCGAGCCAAATCATCAAACGGTTCTTCGACCATTGCAGCGTCATCCGGTGGTGTTGCTTCGGGGCACCAACATTGCATTCCATTGCATGCCATGCCACGGGCCAGCGCCCGTGCTCACGGTGCAGTGTTGTCAGGGGGTGCTTCGCCCAAGCCCAGGACTCGCTCATCTCTCTGATGCCACGGCGCAGGGGCACACAGCCTCACTCGTCGATCCCGCCGCACGCCAGCGCCGCCTTTGCGGGCAACATGCAGGCCGCATCGGCGTGGGCGAGGGCTCCCCAGACACATGCCGACGCGAGCTGCGAGCTGCGAGCTGCGAGCATCGCAACCTCGACCCGCACCGCTCGCGGAGCTTTGGCTCTGGCAGCAAACTCGCCGCGAGCATCGGCACGCCTCCTGCGCGTCTGGCTGGCCTTGCCCGCCGCCCTCTAATGCACCGCGAAACCTCCTTCCGGCGCACGGCTCAACGCTCTTCTGGTGCTGGTCGGCGAGCGCATCAATCATGGTACACTACTCACACAAGGAAAACGCTGCTCCAACACGCGCCGACACGCGCACCCACCGGCATCCCATGTGGCCGTTGCGACCGTCGCGACCGCCGTGAATGCTGACCTCACGTCCCCCTCGGCAGGGATCGCTTGTGTGTGTCAGTCTTCTGGAAAATGTGCAAAAGTCCCCGATCGCACTCGCCCTTACCCTCCCCCATGCTGCCGTCTCGTGAAACAGGCGGCGTCCAGGTTACATCTCGGTCTGAAAAGGCCATTGGTGCATCGTCTAGGCCAACAGCAGCAATCCGGCACTCACCCGCCGTCCTCGACACATCCGAAATTGCAGGTCCCGCGAACAGCTTTCCAGAAGGCTGTCACGACCATGTTTCCTTCGTTTCTTTCTGCTGCAGCTACTACAAGGCCTGTGCCGCCCCATTGGCATCTGGCAGGAGGCCTAAAAAACAAAGCAGACAGCTGCGGCGACTCCTCTCAAACCATCGCATAAACTGTCTGCACGCAGCCCATTCTCAAACACCACCCGTGCGGCTGTTGTCCTGCTTCCGACCATGTGCCGCAGCAAGCATCGCATCTGCCCGTTTAGCCGTTAGGGCTGGCTGCTCCAACCCTGGATGCCGGCGATATCGCCGTTGAGATGAGGGAGATCAGAACGAGCATTTGGGGAAGACGGGGTGGTTGCGTTGATTGGTCGACACGTTGAACCATCGCCCATGCGCCTGCAATTCGGCGAGTCAGGAGCACATGGCCCACGCAACGTGTTTGTTCCTTGTCAAGGACCTTTGCTGCGACTAAGGTATCAGCCATTCCGGTCAAGATCCATTTCCACGCTTGTTTTTCTGAACAGTGCGGCTCTCTCCGAATAGCGACGCGCCAACCGCTTTGGGACACCCATCTTGGAGAACATGACGCACCAGCCATCGACACAGGGATGCCATGCCTAGCGCGTCGCGAATCGTTGCAAACTCAACGTCGAGCTGCACAAGACAGGAGAACGCGCGCCGCTGAGAGAAAGCCACCAGATGAGGGCTAGTAGAATAGAGGGGTTGGGCGAACAAGTCGAGAAACACGCCATTCGTACAGCAATCTGCGTCACTGAAGCTCGCAAGTGTAAGAGAGTGACAGGGAGTCAGCGAAACAATCGAGCCGTGAGTGGTTGACAAGGACCACCATCCCGTTCGTCAGGCCTCGAACGCTTCGAAACCTTTGGCCCGAGGCATGCCCGACCATGTGCTTAGCCGCTTCTGCGCACTTACAGATCCTCCACAAACGCCCGATGGAAAGGGTGACCTGTCTTGCTGACGCCAAACAGGATTGTCCATGGTTCCTGGCGCAGAACTCCATGGGCACAGTACAAGCGAATCTTCCGGATCGACCGAACCATACAACGTTCGGCTATACCAAACATGGTCAAGGTCGATTGATTGTGTGTGAACCGCGACAGCCGACAAGGAACATGGCTTCGACTTTGATCTTCAGTCGCCTCTTTATACCATCGTCATTGGTCACGTGCCTCTTGCCATTCAATCTATGATCAACAACCGCTAACTGCCCAGCCTTGGGTTGGGGCAGATGCTTCATACTACACTACACGGTGAGGCGAACCTTGGCATCAAGGCAAAGATGTGAACACGAAGACGTAAAGTCACAACGGGACGATCGCCCTGCATTCGAGTATGTTACAACAAATATGTATGCTAATGCACAAGGATAATATACACTGCGCGAAAGCCTAACGCTTGACCCAGGTGGGCATCTTGCGCGCCTTGACATGACCTGTCTTCTTCCTTTCCACCTTCCTTGGATCCCGAGTAACGCAGCCAGCTGCAGAGTATTAGCACGTTGTTCGGATTTTCCGCCAAGAATATAGTAGCAGCACTTACCGCGTCGCAGAGCTGGCTTCAACGCCGGCTCGTGTACCAACAAGGCCTTCGCAACAGCCAGAGTTAACGCTTCTGCTTGGCCTGTAGATCCTCCGCCTTGAACCAATCCAAACATGTTGTATTTGTCCAGCCTATGCGTAGCCTTCAAGGCCCAGACGGCGCTCTCGCGGTGATGCAAACGTCCGAAGAACTGCGACAAGGATTTGCCATTAACAAGAGCCTCTCCTTCTCCTTCTACCAGCCACACAACCGCAGAGGAAGTCTTCCTGCGACCGACACCTCTAGCTCGGCCCCAGTCATCTACAAGCTGAGGAGCAGGGACGAGGTCACCAGGCTGGCTGTCTTTCATGAACCGTCGCATCGCCGTCTTGATATGCTCCGGCATCAAAGATGGATGCACCAGGTTCAATCTCTTGACAATGTGCATCATCCTGTGGAATCGCTGCGTCTTGACAGGCTCGTTGGTCATGATGCGGTATTGATCGATCGTCTTCCATGCCACCCTGGGGGCCTCGGTGGTCAGTATCGTGGGTAGCGTGGCAACGCTGCGGAGGAGAGCGGAAACATGGAGGTAGTCGTCGGTGAAGGTCGGCTTTGCGCTGAAATACGATCGAGATGCCGGGACAACACGCAGGGTGCGAAGTAGCTGGTTGTTGCTCTTTTGATTATTTCCACCCCCCGAGTCCTTGTCTCCACCCTCGTCTGCCTCGAATTCGATTTCAGGAGCGGCAGTGAAGGGTTCCAGCTGCGCTTCGGGAGTCTCGCTGGTGAGCTCAGCGCTGCGCGACGGCGTGGTCGAGATGAAGCGCGCTGCTGGCTGGAGACTCCTGTACGGTAATCGCATCGTCCGCGTGCATTGGGATCGTGGTGCACTTCGCAAGCCCTCCGCGGCTGACCATAGCGTTCGTGAAAGCTCCCCTCGCGCCATGGCGGCTTCAATTGTCGCGATGTGTCGTCGTGGGTTGTGATGGCTTGCAGGCAAGCTATGTTTCGTAAATTCTTGGGCAGGCGCGGACCAAGCGCTTTCCCTCGTTGCTCGTTCAGGCAAGGCGTGGTCGGCGCGCAATTTCTCCGGCACAAAAAGCTCTTCCCTCATCTTGCCCCGCCTCCCCTCGCATACTTCAATTTTCTCGACCACTGTCTCGTCAACCACTGATTGTGCTGCTTGTATTCCAAGAAAATCGCAATCATGTCTTTCGGCAAGCTTTACTCCTACTCGGTTCGTGCTCCCGTGGTACAGCTGTTTGGCGCGCGCAAACGACTAACATGTCCCCGCAGGGCAACCCGCGCACCACCTCGCTGCTCGCCGTTGCGAAGGAGAATGGTCTTGACCTCGAGTTCGTCGAGACTGTGCCCGCCAATGGTGTCTCCACCGAGTACCTGAAGCTCAACAAGCTCGGCAAGGTCCCCACCTTCGAGGGCGCTGACGGCTTTGTCCTCAGCGAGACCATCGCTATCGCCGTTTACCGTACGTTCCTCCCACTTTCCTAGTTGCGCAAAGGATGAGGCATATTATCATTCAGTTATCCCTGTCTGAACACATTTGTTGAGAATCTTCTACTCTGATTTACTTTACCGCATATATTGCAATATATCGCTATCCCACATGGTGACTCAGACTGACCATCACAGTCACCTCCCAGAACGAGAAGACCGCCCTCCTTGGCAAGACCAAGCAGGACTACGCCTCTATCCTGCGATGGATGTCATACGCCAACACTGAGATCCTCACTCCTCTCGGTGGCTGGTTCCGCCCCCTCGTTGGCCGTGACCCCTACAACAAGAAGAACATCGACGACTCCAGGGCTGCCGCCACCAAGGCCGTCCACGTTCTCGAGGAGTACCTCCTTACCCATACCTACCTTGTTAGCGAGCGCCTCACCCTCGCCGACTTCTTCACTGCCTCCATCCTCGCCCGCGGTTTCCAGTACTTCTACGACAAGGCCTGGCGTGCGGAGAACCCCAACGTCACCCGTTGGTACGAGACCGTCTACAACGTTCCTAGCTACTCTGAAGTAGCAGGCAAGCTCGAGTTCATCGAGGAGGCCATCAAGAACACTCCCCCGAAGAAGGAGGAGAAGCCCAAGAAGGAGCAGGCCAAGGCTGCTGCCAAGCCCAAGGAGACCCCCGCCGAGGAGGAGGAAGAGGCTCCTAAGCCCAAGCCCAAGCACCCGCTTGCCCTGCTTGACCGCCCCACTTTCGACCTCGACGAGTGGAAGCGCCAGTACTCCAACAACGATGTCAACGTCTCCCTGCCGTGGTTCTGGGAGAACGTTAAGTTCGACGAGTACTCCATCTGGAAGGTCGACTACAAGTACAACAACGAGAACAAGCTCGTTTTCATGACCTCCAACCTTGTCGGTACGTTATTTCGCATCTTTAGGTCATCTACACACACTAACATTATGCAGGCGGTTTCTTCGCCCGTCTCGAGGCTTCCCGCAAGTTCATCTTCGGTGCCGCGTCCGTGTACGGCGAGAACAACGACAACGTCATCCAGGGTGCCTTTGTCATCCGTGGCCAGGACTCTACCCCCGCTTTCGATGTCGCTCCCGACGTTGAGAGCTACGAGTTCACCAAGCTCGACCCCCAGAAGCCCGAGGACCGCACCTTCGTCGAGCAGCAGTGGGCTGACGAGCCTCCGACCATCACCGTCGAGGGCAAGGAGTACAAGTACGCCGACGGCAAGGTCTTCAAGTAAACATTTTCTTTAAAAGGAGGGAACTAGGGATTTGGTTATGATGGGACGAATATTACGACTTCGTGATGGGACATTATGCATATGAAGGATGACAGATGGACCCGAAGGTGTGTGTGTGTGGGGCGGCTTCTAGTAGAGTTATACCAGTCACTCTTGCTTGCCTAGATGGGCGGACAAGCCGAATCGAAAGAGCTTCCAGCCCAGACTACAAATGCACTAAACTGACCCACCTGAACATACCTGAAACGTACCATCCCTTGGTCGCGGACCCATTCCCATATATGTTCATCATATCGCCCTGTTCAGTTCTGCCGGATGAACCTGGTGATAGTAGACGGGATATGCGCGTACCGACATAAATGCATCGCTTACATTGAGTATTTGGCATCTTGACACTGCATGCTATATACAGCAACCTTGACTACAACTGTACGACATTCATCCATGTTATACAGCGGATGAGGTGGACCAATAGCGACACTTGGGTGGTATTCTGGTTGTACATACGCAAGGCAAGCAATCATGCGGCCCCCGCTTTTCAGGCCTCGGACGCGGGTCGTTGTTGATATGTGCTAGTGGGCTAGGGGAGTGAGG
This sequence comes from Karstenula rhodostoma CBS 690.94, assembly GCA_010093485.1. Lineage (NCBI taxonomy): Eukaryota > Fungi > Ascomycota > Dothideomycetes > Pleosporales > Didymosphaeriaceae > Karstenula > Karstenula rhodostoma. The sequence goes on from MU001503.1 coordinate 1,070,407, forward strand.
CGCACGTTGCATGCGATTCGCAGTCCAGGTGCCTCGGTCACGATCGCAGCACAGCGTCACACCACCAGATGCACCATCATGTCGGGCCTACATCGCAGGAGACAGCGTACAGGTCTCTGACAGGAATGCGGCTGGAGAAGGGAAGGCTGGGAGGACCCAGGCTTGAGTCGAGTCCGGTGTGGGCGCATCGCTGATTGGGTGGGCGGCGGAGGAAGCTACAATTCTGGGCGGTGATTGGGCAGCGGGCTTGGACCGCAGCCACACAAAGGCGACGAAGGCCGGGGCCTGGTCTTGAACGCAGCTCTTCTTTTGACCTCGAGCGTCAAAGAGACTCGCTGTTGGCTTTCTTTGCGCAGCGCATTGAGGCAGGAAACATATAAGAACCAGGGCCGGACTCGAGGGGCTGGGAATCGCAACTGCGTGTGCTTTGACGTGTTTGTATGCGCTGGACGTTGGATCGCATCGTGCCCGGTAAGAAGAAGTGGATACTCAGCACTTGACACGCACGCGCAAACAAAGACGAAGACATTGCAACGGCGCTGCTGAACGTTGGCAAGAGAAGGCTGGTTTTGAGTTTGGCGAGGGCGACGATCGCCTGGGGAAGAGAGCGCGCTGCTCCGCTCGCCTGCAGCGCGAGACGGCTTGCTGCCGCATCGCGACACCAATTCTGCACGACATTGCAGCCCCTGACGTTCGGTTATCTGGCCTGTACGCGGACAGTTGCAAGATCGCCTTTGGAAGACGATCACCAAGAGAAATTCATTGCCCACCAAAGCGCATCGCGCAACGACACAGGACTTCCAGCGGTCACGCCTCGGATTCAAGACCGCTTGAGAGAAAGAGTACAGATCATTGGTGCGGGAGGCTGCTTGGTTACGGCTTCTCCCAGAAACTGGTTGTAGGGAGGTGTAGCGCTGAGACAACGATCCCCGCCAAAAGCAAAAGGTCTCCGAGTCAGATCGAGACAAATCTAGGCTTCCATTTGTGGGGATAGGGCTGAGACCTTGTACTCGACCAGTTCCAGTGGAATATCCGGGCGGTAGACCATCGTTCCACCACGATCCTGGAATGAAGGAAGGCGAGGGGCATGGGCAGACGAGGCGGACGTCGGGATACTCGAACGAGCCTGCGCTACAGGTCATCTGTTTGGTAGGTTGGATTATTTGGTTCTCCACCCTGCCGCGTGGGATGCGGGAATGGACATGGCTGGTCTCGGATGACGCAAAGGCGCATATCGTACCATCACACCACCATGTACAACAAGTATCGCACTCTAGAACGTGTTTACTGACTTTCTCAGGGCTCTGGAGGCGGACCCAGCGAAGACAATGTCACGGGCTTTCTCGTCCGGTCAACAGCCGCAAAGTGGGCGAAGAACTCCGTCTTGGCCGTGGATGCAGGCTCCCATCTGGCAGCCATAACCCGCATACTCGCCAACGACTTTCCATTAACGTCAGCTCCTGCACCAAAAGCACTACCGAAGCTACCGAATAGGGATGGCAATGGCCGTGAGGGAGACTCACCTTCGCCAAGGACAGCCCCCTTGTCAGTCTCCGACGAAGGGTCCGATATTGATACGCCAAGTTCAGATATCGAACCAATGCCCTCCTATACAACTCTGGAGAAAGGCCCTTTTGCTGGAGTAGCGTTTCCCAACGAGACGGCAAGGGCCAATGCACTGCACGTAGTAAGGGAACACGTCTCGACCTACCTTATCACGCATCCTCATCTGGACCACGTGTCTGGCTTTGTGATCAACACGGCAGCTTTCCACAATACGTCCCGTCCCAAGCGATTAGCTGCGCTCCCGTTCACCGTCAACGCGATCAAGACGCACATCTTCAACAACATATTATGGCCGAATCTGACTGACGAAGACGGCGGCGTAGGTCTAGTCACCTTCCAAAGGCTCCAAGAAGGCGGTAACATTGCTCTTGGGGAGGGGAGCGGACGGGGCTACATCGAAGTCTGCGACGGTCTCGGCGTGCGAGGCTTCAAAGTCAGTCATGGACACTGCATGCGAGGGCCCGGCCACGTCCATCGCGGCTCCAACGCAAACCAGCTCGAACCATCCAGCATCGGCATCCACCGCGCATCCACCCACCACATCTCCTCCCAGCATCTCGAGTCCATGCCCGACGGCCGTGAAGCCCGCTCCCTCAGCTTCTCCCACCCTACCCAGAGCGCCCCAGGCACCCCTCTCTACTCCGGCAACAACCCCACCGACGCCGGCCGCAACAGTACCGTCGGGCAGTCCAACCTCGCCGACCAATGCGTCATCGACTCCTCCGCCTACTTCATCCGCACCGAATCCACGCCCACAACCCCAACAAAAGAAGTCCTCATGTTCGGCGACGTCGAGCCCGACAGCATCAGCCTGTCCCCGCGCACCGCCCACGTCTGGGCCAAAGCCGCGCCCAAGATCGCCGCCGGCATCCTCACCGGCATCTTCATCGAGTGCAGCTACACAAACGCGCAGGGCGACCCCGTGCTCTACGGCCACCTCGCGCCGCGCCACCTCATCGCCGAGCTGCAGAATCTCGCCGAGATGGTCAGGGACGCAAGACGAGAGCACGAGAGGGAGAAGGAGGAGGCGCGGAAAGGGCGCAAGCGGAAGCGCGCGAGCAACGGGGCGAATCTAGACAGCGGCAGCACGAGCACGCCCGATGCGCGCAAGAGCAGCCGCACGCGCGCGTATAATCCTGATGCTCCGACTCCGACTCCGACTCCGACGCAGACGCAGACGCAGACGCAGACGCAGCCTCGCGCGGCCGCAGGCCTCGACGACGACGTCATGACCGACTACGCGCCCTCTCCGCACGGCAGCACCGCGACGGGCTCCCACACCCCTCTCCACCCCTCCGCGCCCGCCGCCCTCAACATCGCCACCGTGAGCGCAGAGTACAGCCGCGCTCTCCTCACCGCGGGTCTCGAAGCGCCCCTCAAGGGCCTCAAAGTCGTCGTCATGCATGTCAAGGACACGATGGGCGATGGGCCTGTCATGGGGGATCTTATCCTGCAGGAGCTACGGGAGGGGGAGCGGGCGGCGGCGGAGAAGGGGAAGGGGCTGGGTTGTCTCTTTGAGGTCGCGAGGAGTGGGGATAGTTATTGGTTTTAGAGGGAGGGGGTGCGGAGGTTATGTCATCGGTTTGGTAGGGTTATGGATACGGGTATGGTTATGGTTATGATTGGGGGAGGGATGAGGATGGGAGGTTGGGGTTGGTTCTTTGGGTCTGGGTGTGGGTTTGGCAGGGCGTCGGGGGTGTTTTTTGCGGGTGGCGTGGGGCTTTCAAAGGGCTTTGGCCTGATTACATGTAGGGTTGTGTTGCGGTTCGTATGTGTTTCTGCTGCCGGATGTGTTGGCGCGGCGAGAGACGTGGTGTATGGGAAGTAGATACATGGGTGCTAGATTTTTACTGTCTCTAGTGTCTAGTCCAGCTGCACACGCTTCGTTCTTAGGCGAGCAATCGTTACGGACGAGTAGTTTATCCTAAGCGCTGGTGAGGGACTGGCAAGTGAATGCTAATTTCGACTCGTGAAGACTGTTCGCATATGTCATACCCAAAAGCTGGTTATGGAAGAAATGTCCCTCCGAGCTTTTCGCAATTATTTCACCGGATCAGGTTGACGCAGGAAAGTCTCGCTTTGTTCCAACTATATTCGTGTTTTGGTAAAAGCGTGCGTCTAGCTTCAGATGAACTAGGAGAGTTAACGGGAGTTGTTTCGTCTTTTGGGCGTGAGCAGGACGTGAGCTCCTTGTACTTGTTGCCACAGGCCTGTGGGCTGGAGATGCTCCGCGCAAATGAGGTACGTGGTCGTGTTCATTTAATCTGGATAGATATTCTGAGGTGCTGATATTCATCCCATGTGTTCCTTAGGCAGTGCTCGTGAGGAGTACAGCGATACGAGACCATGTAACTGTACACCATTGCTGAAGATTGTGTAACAAAACATGGGCTCGGATTTGAGCTAACCGAAGAGAAGTGTGATAGGAAGCTGATGGTACATCTGGTAGTTGAACTCCTGGCTCCATTCCAGAACAAAGACTTTCACAAGTGCAACAATGTCATCGGGTTCCAGCCTGGACCTGGGGTTCTTACCGATATTCTCCCAGAAACTTGTCGTATCGCGCTCCTGCGTCGTGCCGCCATGAATCTGCTCAGCGAGCGCCGTAACTATCCGTACAGCGTCGCCGGAGTTGCCGCGGCCTGCAAGAACGGCACTCGCTGCCATTTCACCCATCTGATGCTTTGCAAAGTCACTGTTCCACCCTGAGTTGACTAACTGTGGATGATGTGTCCGCGCGGCATCTCGAAGGCGTTGGGCGAGCTCGTCTCGGTATGTGTTCATGTGATCGGCAGCCACTTCAAGCAGGAGGTCTCTCATGCCGCGATGCATTGACCACGAGAGATTGGCCCAAGGCAAATCATCCAACGCTTTGCACAGAGTCAAGTAGTCTTCCTCAGAAACATGAAGCGACACGTCGCGTTCACCTTTTGTGGATGGCAACGTCAGAAGGTATTTTTCCTTGGCTTCCTTTACCTCGAAATACTCCATCGGCTGGGGAAAGAGGAAGTCGATTTCAAACACCTTTCCACCGTTCATGTTGTAGATGTGTCTGCTTCCATGTGATAGACCAAACCCGTTCTTTTGATGCTTCAGCCTGTAATGACCTGGTGCTAGGCGTCCTGGGAAAGCGACGCTGAAAGACCCCGGCGTTGCTGCGTCGACCACCACACCAGCCATCATCTGGACACAGCGATCAACTCTTGCTGGAAACGTAGGAGGGTAAACGTCAGTTGCAGGCGAATGCGAATCGTGTGGTTTGAGTGTGACTACAGCTGGTTGGCCCGCGCGCCAGTTGATATACCATTGACCGGTCCAGCTACCAAATGCTCCCCGGTAGCCGCTCGAATCGGAATATTCGTATATAGTGCGCGCATTGGACAGAATGAGGATTGTGATTAAGGTGGCACGATTGATCTCGACCGCGTGCGTGCCGTTTCCTCGAATTGTGTAAAAGTCATAGCTGCCATCTGCGCTGCTCAATTTGTAAGGATGCGCGTTCTTTGAGAATTGTCCAAGACCTGGCAGAACTCTGGAGTGGCCAAAACTAGCCACCACGGCTTCCCAACTTTTTTTTGAGGAGATTAGGCTGTCCCCATGCACCGTCACCTGAGTGTCCTGTTCGTGAAACAATCCTAGGAGGGTAGCGCACGAGCTCGCGTTTGATTGAGGTAGGGGCAGACGAGATATCAAGATGTTGTTGTGACCACAGAAACCGTCCTTCAAAGTTGCTTTGATGTCGTTGGTGACTTCCTTCTTGGAGCGATGGGTTGTCAGGTGCAGTGTCACAGCAGCAGCAGCTAATATTGCCAGCGCAGGAAGTACATGAGCAGGGAAGTCATTTGTGGACATGCTTCTTGAACGGGTGTGTTGTCTGTTGGTGTTAAGCTAAGATTATCATGGTACATAAAGATGCGACAGCTGGTTTATAAGGAATCGCCTGTAACCCCCTGTACCTCGTACTGCCCCGCGCTAGCCAGCCACAGTATACATACTGCACCTCGCCTCAACGGAGAAAGATCTTTTCCCATCTTAGCCCGTCCTCCCCGGCATCCTGAGAAATTTCACCGTCCATGTATCCTTGAACATAACATTCTCCAACAACCTGGACATGATCTTTGTCCTCACCCAGTCTGACAATTAGAGGCAACGCGCATCCTTTCAATATACACACCCGATCACGAGCAAACAGAGTCCGAGGGCCAATGCCAATGTAGCCATTCACGGTTGTGAAGAGCCTCCGATGAAACATTGCCTGGCCGAAACTGTGCTCCCACCCGGGCCATCCTGGAAAATCCGCGCGCGACCCTTCGAGCTCGTGCCCACGGTCGCGATAAGTCTGATATGCCTCCTGCACGAGATCACGAAGCGAAAAGCCACCAAGCTCAATATGCCTCATTCCGTGCCATCGCTTCTCGATATTGGATGCGCCCTCCCGTGGCGCTGTGGGAATAGAGCCTGGACGCTCTTGCAACTCCCCGAGAAGCACGTCGCATTCATGACACGCTTTCGCAAAAAGCAGGCCAAAAGTCGCTTCAGCTTGTATCGGTTCTAGTGGAGCTTCTCTTCGGTGTGTATCCGCGACAACGGTACGATATAATGCCTCGAAGGCTTCAGCATGTGTCTTGAACGCCGTGGCTCGCGACTTGCTTTGTGCGCCTACTCGACGTTCAAAATCATGCTTGCACCAAGGATCAAACTGCACACCATCGACCGCGTCTACAAAGGCTCCTTCAGCCTCCAGAATACGTCTATCACCCAAAAGTCGCACTGAGGGCAAAGTATCGCCTGGTGCCTTCCAGTGCGGCCAGTCGGTGGCGTTATTGCTCCAAGAACATTTCAGCGGGTATGATGGCTTGGAAGGACCCCAATCTGGCAGCCATGTTGGAAAGGTCGATCTGCGCTTGTTGAGAGGAATTCCAGCATAGCACAGTATGGTTAGATCCTGCTCTTGCTGTATATACGCCCAAGCGAACTCAGTGCACACTTTCTCCACAGAGACCGAATAATCCGGAGAGCACAACTGGACCGCTCTTCCTCCGATCAGTCCATATTTCGCGTAGAGCAAATCTTTTGGGTCTGAAGCTATGCTGTCTTTGGTCAAGAACAAACTTGGAAGGCACCCCAATCTGCGCCCTTGTTGAAGATAGAGGCGTATCCGAAGAGGACCCAACAACCGCTCAAGATCTCGACTGGTTATACCTATACTTCGGATGGTCGGCGAAGGAAACATGTGGAACCATAATCCAGTGAACAGCGTCCGAAGTTCAGCCAGTTGTGTTTCCGAAAGTACTCTGTCTCCGCACGACATCTCAATTTCTCGCGCGAGGACAGCTTCCTGAATAACCCAGGCCCTTTTCCACCAATTGCGGTGGAGCAGAGCGTGGAATGATTTCCAGTGATACGAGTACTCGGGCTCGCAAAGCTTCAGAAGCCATTCCAGGCGATCAGTCTCGCCCGGTCCGGCAGCCAACAGAGCAAGAAAATCCATGGCTAATTCGCTGTTGTCCGCATGGTGACCTAGCCACACTACTACCTTCTTTGCCCATGAATATATGCGCCCCATGAGCCCGACTTGTTTGCCACGTTCCACGTCGTCTTGTTGATTGATGCATATCGCATCGATCCAGAGTCGTCGTTCGTTCCTTTCGAAAAGGTATTGAAGCGCGTTGCACAGGTTCCGCGTGATGGGTAAGGAATGCTCGTTTATCTCTATAGTGTTAGGCATGGATGGCCTCCGATTAATCGACTCCTCCTTTGCTACAGTCATCGGGTTCTTCCATGTGTACGAGAGCGCCGTGTACGTCACCAACTGCACGTCGTCCAGTGAGACAACCTCTAGTCGGCCCCGTAGTGGATCGATCTGTGTGAGCGTTAGTATCCTAGTCTCTTTTGTGCTATTGAGCAGTGCGGGGTGTAGTGCCATCGTGGGAAAGTTTTTGGCTACTAACACAGACCGCTAGTACGTACTTGTATGTATAGCGTATGGTCCAAGAATATGGCTTATCGGATTCGCTTCTACGAGTCTTGTGTCCAATCACCATCTCTCTTGGAGGGGGCCAAGTGCTCAGCCTGTGACTGCCTGCGTTGTCGCGTAGTGAGGCTGACCAATAGATCATACACACCTGATATGATATCGCGCTAGAGCTAGGCTTGCTTTTGCTATTAGACCGCCTCGTGACAGTGTTGGTAGTTTAGTCATCGCCTAGTTTCTGTGCACGACCTTCTAGGCAACCGCGAATTCGAATCCTAGAGACCGCAGCGAGCAGTACACATGTCCCTTTGACTTTACCGCGTGCGTGAGTACGTTGAAGAACCCGTCAGACCTGTATACCATCGCAACCTTGGCATTGTATCGTGGACTGGGTTTACCCAAGGTACATTGAGCGTCTGACACACCTTCTTTTCCTTGTTTTAGGTGCTAAACCCAGACATTAGAAAAGCATGTCAGAAAATCTGCACTGTGAGTCTCTTTCTTGCTCATGAATTGTAGATGACATAAGAATAGATTGCCTGCCTCAGATCCTAGATGATAGCGTCTAGGCAGAATCGTAATCCGCCAAGCACTTACGCGCGAGAAGTTCTTCCTCCTACACGTGCTTCCTCAGCTTGGTCAAACTGGCGAAATATCGTGTCAAACTGCCTTGTCCTCAGCACAGCATCCTCCAAGGTAGGCCACTCTCTGCCTTTCCTGACACACTTCTTCCCGGCTTCCACCCATTCCGCATATCTCTCGTACAACTCTGCAACACCTCTTGCTTTGACAGGCAAATCTTTCTGCCAATCAGCCCAATCCCATGCCAACTCTTTAACCTCGTCTGTAACGTGGTCATGCAACTGAATGACGATAGGGTCTTCCAAGAACAAAAACTTCTCGCCCATGGTGACCAGAAGCTCTCCCTTCTCCCCGTTGATGACCAATGTGAGCCCAGGCTGCCCTTTAAACGGAGTTCCATGACGAAAAACATGCGTGAACAGTGCTCCGTCCACGACCCCACTTTCACCCTCTCTTGCCTTGAGCGTTCCTTGGATGGCGAGAAGATCCGGAATGTTCGTCCCGATCACCTTTTTTACTTCCCTTCCGTTTCCTATGATCTTGACCCCCGGACGCTGGATCTGCATTCTACTCTCAAACTCGTTGAACTCGCCAAGGACCTCATGCACCCAATCAAGACTGTGCCCATTCTCAATGATGATGGGATTGCCGCCATGCTTCCGCTCTGCAAAGAACTCCATACTCTCTGGTAGTGCATCGCGCGGGAGCAGAGCACCGTACGAAGATACATGACTGCTGAGTACTTTTCCTATGACTCCCTCAGCGAGAAGAGCTTTGAGGCGCAGCGTGACAGGCGAGACACGTCCCTGTAGCCCGATAATGCTATCCTGTATGGGCCCGTCGCCTGCCAATTCGAGAACGCGGGACAAGTTCTCTGCTAAGGGCCACTCGACGAAGACGGCTTTCCCTGCCCGGATGCTGGGCTCTATGGTACGGAAATGAACGTCGACGCGCGTACAGCAGACAACCAGGTCAATATCAGGGTCCTGTGCTAGGGCGCTGGCATCGCCGTAGGCTTTGACTGAGGATGAGAGGTTGAAGGTTGTGCGTGCGGATTCGGCGGCAGAGATGCTGGAGTTGAGAAGGGCAGTAACTTCGTAGTGCTTACTACCGCAGGAAGAGAGGAGGTATGGGAGATGGGCAGAAGCGGCCCAGCTAGTTATGGCGGAGGCAGAGAGGCCGATGATAGCGGTGCGGATGCAAGGCATCGTGTAGTATAATTGTAGACCTACTGGAGTTACGAGGGACAGCCTTTATACTACTATAACTGAATCATCAAATGGTAAATGGATTGGAAATCAGAATACAAGTCGAAAGTTGTTCCGCCGTGATGGCGGAAGTTTGCTCGTCACGTGATGATGTATAAACGACTAGTGAACGTAGGTGAGAGAGCTCGGGCTCAACAGACGTCACTCAGCTAGTAGCATCACTTCAGATATTTCCCTATGTCAGAAGGTGGGGTTTAGAGGTCAGAATTGGCGATGGCAGTTTTAATTGGTTTTTGAAGCTCTGAAGCTCGGGGCCAACCAGATAGAAGGGAGCAACGACATCCCGAAAAAGCTTAGACAGGTCGAAAACTGTGCAGAAGATAGAGAGCGGGTCGGAGAGTAAGTGTTGAAGAAGATGATAGTTGAGAGACTGAGAATATTGAAGTGGCCAGTGTATCGTTGATGGATGGACCCGCCTAACACGTTTGATATGATTGGTCAAATACACGTGATGCCTCTTTCAGGTAAAGCCCGTGATGTTGCACTCGCGTCGTTTATCCGACGAGCTTCATTCATTGTTCAAATATTCTTTCCCCATCGAAACATGAGAGGACTCAAAATATGAGTTCCTTCAAAACTTGTGCTCGTCAGATGCACTGCGCAGCCTTGCTTCGAAGGCAAACGCGATCTTTTCACGCGTTATCACGTCTTCGGAAGCAACAGTCCTTCCCAGCTGCATATTACCGCGGCGGCACATCACGCGCCGTCATCTTCAAAAAACAAGACCTACCCTCCGAAGAGAAATGGCCTTCTATATTCCGTGGTGTTATCAACTCCCCAGATCCCAATGGTCGGCAACTTGACGGCATGGGCGGCGGTGTTTCTTCCCTCTCTAAAGTTTGCGTCGTGGGCCCTTCAGTAAGAGACGACGCAGACGTCGACTATACGTTCGCTGCGATAGGTGTTAAAAATCCAGAAGTGGACTTCTCAAGTAATTGCGGAAACATGAGCTCCGCCATTGGGCCTTTCGCTGTAAACGCTGGCCTACTGAGCAAGGAAGACGGGCCCTGCACGGTACGGATACATAACACCAACACCGGCAAGATTATCCATTCAAAGTTTATCGTGGAAGAAGGAGAAGCGAAGGTAACAGGATCGTTCGCAATTGATGGCGTCGCTGGGACGGGTGCAAAGATCGAGCTTGCTTTTATCGATCCTGCAGGTTCTAAAACAGGGAAAACTCTACCCACAGGAAACGTTGTCGACATTTTTGACAATCTTCGGGTAACATGTATCGACGTCGGCAATCCTTGTGTTTTTGTCCATGCTTCCAGCCTCGGTGTTGAAGGCGGTATCCTTGCAGATGCTATCGACGCACACCCAGACCTTCTGCATCGACTGGACTCGATTCGCAAGCAGGCTGCTGTCGCTATGGGTATTTCCAAGTCATTGGACTTGGTTCCGGGCTCGATTCCCAAAATAGCCATGGTGGCTGCGCCATACACGCACGAAGTGAACTGGTGAGACGGTGGGAGAGACTGATTGCGATCTGCTAGTTAGAGCAATCAGTGTCGGGCAGCCACATCGCGCGGTGCCTATAACCGCAGCAATGGCGCTTGCCGTTGCGTCGCGATTAGAAGGATCTGTTGTCAAGCAAGTGACGAGTTCGAGGCCCATTGATGCTGACGGAGTAACGATCGGTCATAACAGTGGAAAGCTCTTGGTTGGTGCAAATTTCGACGAGGCGGGCGATATTAAGGATGCTACTGTATTCCGCACCACAAGGCGAATCATGGAAGGCATTGTATACGTGGACTGAAAGAGGATATCCTTGTGAGTAGATACAATCAAACGGCATGCACCATACATCATCCTACTATCGTCAGAAACAATATTCTCCAGCGCGGTGTCCAAACCAAATCCAAACCAACATCCCGTCGTCAGTGTAAACTAGCACACTCAACTAAGATCAGTTAATCTTCTCTCAAAGGGCATTTTGAAAGCCAGCATTCAACCAGCCAAGTCGTCCGCTACGGGAGAATCGGACGCACTGCTATATTGAAGTTATATGTAAAGAGTGTCTCCACCGAGTTCCTTTACTGTACTTTGCCGGGGCTTGCAAAAGCGCGCGAAGTATCACATTTGGTAAAGATTGTCTGATAAGTTTAGATAAATTAATTGTTGTCAGTGCTAGATTTAGCTTCAACTACTACTACGACTTATATTATTCAGATAACTCTAGATTAGTAAGTTTTTAGAGAAATTAGTAAAGAACCTTAGCCGCTTTTTTGGTCCCCCTTTGTTCGTGCATAGGCAAAGCACAGCGCGCCTTTTTGTCCCCCCTACTTCATCGAGTCACCTTACCTCATAGTGAGTCTCTACAATATATTAGTAAAGAACAAAGAGAATGCAAAACTATATACCAGAAATATTCATATGTGTGCGCTACTGGCTGCCTAGTAATATTATCTACTTACAATTCGCAACACACCGCTCCTCTACAGAGCCGGCTCTTCGGGTTGACCAGCCCAACGGATTCCCCAATAATCGGAATAAAGCCGGTTTTCGTCCGGTTTTCGTCCTGGTCTCACGCTCGAAAACTACCGGTGTGCTACAACACTATATAACGCATAAGCGAAATACATACCAACGGGTCGGCTCGAAAAGCCAATGACGGTCGGTCGCGCATGACTGACGGCATGGACCAATTCCATTCGATTTCACTAGGTCTTGAAGAGTGAGATTATGATTACTCCACATGTTAAACAAACAATAAGGACATGAAGTTGATGCTGATTTGCAAAAGTAATCGAAAGACACGCGTATCAATACATGTCTCACGTCTGTGTGCGCTGCTCGTCGTTAAAATTCATGGGCAGGTGTGATATTCAACCGAGAGCAACCCTACTGCACATTCAGGTTCCACCACACTCGCGTGATTATAGAGCCTACACTTTGGCCAATGAGAAAGTGGATCGCTCATACAAAGGAATTCTACTCGGACGAAGAACGGTTTGGGTGCGCTCACTAGAGAGGACCCTGGATATAATGGTGGAAGAGAGATCGTACATTATAAAAGGCAACGAACCGTCGAAAAATATGTATCATCGAGATCCTCTTATTGTACCACTAAATCTATACCAAAGTCATTCCAACCATGTCTCACGTTGTAGCTATCGCTGGTGGCTCTGGTGCACTGGGTCGGGCTCTTGTTGACGCTCTGAAGAACAGCGCATATAAGCCCTTGATTCTCGCTCGCCAGGTAACAAAGGTTTGAAGGTCATACAGCTCTGAGACTGACACTGAGAAGGTGAATCAAGCGTTGGAAAGCGACTTCGGCGTCCCCGTACTTCAAGCCGATTACTCCAGTCAAGATTCTCTCGTCCAGCTCCTCGAAAGCCACAACATCGACACCGTCATCTCTTGCATCACAAACTACGACGAACATCATTCCACTGAGCTCAACCTCATCGCAGCAGCAGAGCGAGCCAGTGTTACAAATCGCTACATACCCAGTATATGGTCTGGATTTGACTATACATCCGGGTAAGCCCTACACATGTCACTTTCACATAACACATTGTAATTCGAAAATATAGACAAGGGAAAGTCAGTCCATTCGCAGGATCACGGCTTACGCTCCTCGATGCCTTGAGCACAACGAAGCTTGAGTGGACAGCTATTTTCCCCGGCATCTTCCTCGACTTCTACACACTGTCAATTCCTTCGTACACGAAGAGATCTGCGCTGGCTATTGATATCGACGGAAACGCCGCTGCAATCCCCGGCGATGGGAACTATCCGGTCTATTTCACGCATACCACTGACCTCGCGAAATACACAACCGCTCTGCTTGGACTCGACCACTGGCAGAAGAAGTACTATGCCTACGGCGATAAGATGACCTGGAACGAGGCCGTGGCAGTTGCCGAGACTGCAAAAGGCGTCAAGTTCAGCGTGGCGTACGACTCGGTTGAGAAACTGAAACGTGGGGAGATAACTGAGCTTCCTGGTCACAAGGCGGTATACAAGCAGCTATTTGGCAGCGAGGACGCCAAGGCGAATTTCCAGAAGATGATGTCGGGGGTGGCCGTTTTCATGGCGGAAGGCCAGATGGTGTATGAGGGGCCTTTGCTCAATGAGATCTTCCCCAGCATCAAGCCGTTGAAGGTCAGGGATGCGATGACACCGAACAGTGTTGTTTAGATATATTATCAGGCAAGGATAGCTGGAAGGACAGCTTTGGTCGTACATGCTCCAGTAACACGAGGGTCAATAAACATCATCTTCGATACCGAGTCATAACAACACACGAACGCAGTTTCCTCTCCATGATCCATGCCTTCACTGAGGATGTACCCTATGCCCGACGCTGAGCCTTCTATCAAATTACATCCACAAGTGAAATCGGCTTGCTCTTCCCATGATGTTTCTCGTCAACTGCATCCAAAGGTTTACATGTCGTGCTTCCAAAGAAGCTCATTTCGCCCTTCGGGCACTCTGTGCATGGTAAGGCTGTAAACCTCCGCATGTACATGCTGGCCTTGATCAGTTCTTACCGACAGGAGCCGCAAGCGTGCAAGCGGAGAAGAGGAATGCTACGATAGTGGCGAGGTGTGCAAACTGCATGCTGGAGAAGCGGTATGTGGTGTTCGCGAAACTTGTGTACTGGGTGGTGGGTGTGAGACTGATTCGTGTCGCGCTGGCTGGCAGGGGGTTATATGTGCAGAGGTTGGAGATTGCGGGCGGCGATATAGAACGTCAATGGCTTTGTGGGGATGGTGGTGGATGACCATCACTAGACAAAGAAGTGACGCTGTTGGTGGGGTCTAGAAGGTGCTTGCATTGAGTCATGATGACCGTTGGAGAGTTAAAGTGGAACTAATAGAAAGATGATCGATTCGAGCTTGGCAACAATAGGGAAATTATACGGCGAGGACATGCTCGAGCAACACGAATGAGGTCATAGAAGAAGAGTCTAGAACATCCGGCGCTCTCTATTCGTGGCGTTCAAGCCTGTCCTTCGCGTGTTCATCAATTCGTTCGCGGCCATCTGTAGCCTGCCGGCACGTTCTTGGTGTTACAGTACAACATGCCGTTGCTCATGATACAGGCTATATGACGTTAGTCCACCCAAGAGCATCGAAATATAGGAGCGTTGGGCTTACTTGGTTCCTGTCCTCGTCGCTCCATGCGTGGCCATTTGTAACCTTCAGGCACGTTCTGGGCGTTGCAGTATATCATACCGTTGTTGGTGATACAAGCTACGTTGTTGGTTAATTGAACAGGGCAAGGGGACGTACTTACGAGGAGACACCGGTGCCGCAATAGCAGAGGAGGTGGCAAGGGACAAGGAGAGGAGAGTGACAATAGTGGAACGCATGCTGGATTGAATGGATTGGTCCAGGTGGAATTTGATGAGGTTGATTGTGTGGGTTGAGTAGACAACTGACTTCAAGAAGGGATGTGAGATATGCGAGTTCTTCTGACAAAGGTAAGGAGGTAATAAGTAGTCTATTCATAATGGCACAAACGACAACAGGGGGCCAATCCATCGGGCAAGTTGAGGCATAGCACGGAGAACGTTTTGATTCTCCATTAGTATGAAACACAAAGGACAAGGCCTATTTTCGAGAGTCTCGGATACCGGTGTCATGTGCATTGTCTATAGAGGCAATCGTCACCTTTTCCGGCGGCGTGGTCCACCTTCGCCCCCATGAGTGGCACCTTCTCAAGGAGCAGACTTGTGGCGCGGTACATGGACTCCGATTTGCACCGCATTGCACGAATCGCGGGACATGTTCCATAGTATCGCAAAGGAGAATAGCTTCTCAAGGAAATGAGTCGTGCGAAAAGGTAGGATGCAAGTTGGTTGAGGTGGGGCGCCTTACCTGGGCACGGACATTTACACGTGATCGCGCGAAGCCGCGTTTCGATGGTACCTGCCGCTACCACTCTGCCCTTTCGCTGTGGGACGTAGCGCAGCGAGAGCACCTGTACTTTAGGATGTGTTCTCTTATGGAGAAGATGCCTGGCTCTCTTCACACTTCACCTCGATCACGGATCTCCCTCTTGACTTGACGCTTGTTTCGCGTTGCGTCATCGATCGACGCCACTTTCGCCCTTGGTTTCGCGCGCTCGAGCGATCGCACCATGCGCCAACGATGCCGCAATTGAAGGCAGCAACGGTTTCCAACCAAGTTATACGAAAGCGCAAACGAAAAGTTCCCGAAGATGAATCACCGCAGCCGGACGAAGACGTAGTCGAAACCACCACGACAACCACGGTACCCACAAAGACGCACGACGGCGGGAAGAAAACCCGAAGGACACCAAAGAAGAGCGATGGGACGGGCAAGCCCTCGTTGAGCCGTGCGGGCTCGTCGAAAATCGTGGAAACAATCATACCATGGCCAGAGCATTTCACAAGGCTGGCTCAGGTATTCCGCGCGCTGAACCTCGTCTACACCTTCTGCTGTACGCGGAAGCACCTCGCGACGACTCTGGACAACCTGAAGAGCACCGTGGAGGCCAACATCCAGCGCGAGCTGGTGGTTGAGGATGTGGCGCAGATAACGGCATTGATCCCAAAGGCCATCAACTTCACCTATGTCGACGAAGCTATGCTGCAGGTCAACTTGGTGAGCGCGGAGGAGAATGCAAAGGGCAGAAACGCCAGAGACTTCTTCGTCCCAGATCCCCAGCTGGATAAGCACGGCCACAAGGAGGTGTTGCTGTTCGAGTTCATCGACGGGGAGTTGAAACGGCAGGTTCAGCATGCGAAAACCGGCGAGCCTACCAAGACATTCCAGCGGCTGAGGAACGAAGACCTGAAGATGCCAGTCTTCAGCCAGAAGCAGATGATGAAGCACATCGAGAAACGGAACACCAAGTTCACGTCGGCAGTCAACGCTTTTCTCAACCAGTGTGGTGATGAAGGACGGGACGCAGTAACCCATCTGCAACAAATATCTCTAGCTCACATTCCAGAGCCTTCAGAGAGCAGGTCGGGTACACCAGGCCCGGAGAGGTCTCTGCTACCGCCAACCATACCTTCGGAGCGCAAGGCCATCCCCGAAATAATTGAAGAGATCACAACCCTGGACTGGTACAGTGGGCAAGTCGTTCCGGACGGGCACCGCGTGTTCGATCCTCAGCCTCCGATATATGGCGAACTCAATTTCCAGATGTCGCAGAGCCTCGTCAATGCACTATACAACACGCGAAATATCGAACAGATGTATGCGCACCAGGCCGAAGCGATCAATAACCTCTATGAAGGGCACAACGTGATTGTGTCAACATCTACAAGTTCTGGAAAGTCGTTGATATACCAAATCCCAGTATTGCACCAGCTGGAGCATGATATCAATACTCGAGCAATGTACATCTTCCCCACGAAAGCGTTAGCGCAAGACCAAAGACGCAGCCTGAAAGAGATGCTGCGCTTCATGGACGGCTTGCAAGACCTCGTTGTGGAGACGTTCGATGGGGACACGCCGATGCCAGATCGGAACTACATCCGTGACGAGGCTCGCATCATCTTCACAAATCCGGATATGCTTCACATCACCATTTTGCCACAAGAAGAGGCTTGGCGATCATTTCTGCAAAACCTGAAGTTTGTTGTTGTAGATGAGCTCCATGTGTACAACGGTCTATTTGGAGCGCATGTCGCATTGATCATGAGGCGTCTGCGCAGAATATGCGCTGCCCTGGGGAACCACCACGTCAAGTTCATTTCATGTTCAGCGACTGTTGCAAACCCGGAAGCGCATATGAAAACTATCTTCGGCGTCGAAGAGGTTAAATTGACAGATTTCGACGGTTCACCTTCGGGGAGAAAAGAGTTCCTGTGCTGGAACACACCTTTCAGGGATCCCGGTGATCCTACTTCGGGGCGTGGTAATACCATGGCCGAGTCGGCGAAGCTTTTCTGTCAACTTATCCTGCGAGGCGTCCGAGTCATTGCTTTCTGTCGCATCAGGAAACAGTGCGAGGTTCTGCAAGCGGCGATCAAAACCGAGCTGCAAGAGCTGGAGCGACCGGAAGTCATAGCGAGGGTCATGTCGTATCGAGGTGGGTATACACCTCAAGATCGACGGCAGATAGAGCGCGAGATGTTCGACGGAAAGCTTGTCGGGATTGTCGCGACAAGCGCCTTAGAGCTTGGTGTCGACATCGGCTCGCTTGATGCTGTCATTACAGTTGGATTCCCATACACTATCGCAAACCTCCGTCAGCAGAGTGGTCGCGCTGGTCGAAGAAATAAAGACTCTCTATCTGTGCTCGTTGGCGACTGTTTTCCGACGGACCAATTCTACATGTCAAACCCTGATGAGATCTTCACAAAGCCTAATTGCGAGCTACAAGTCGACCTGGAGAATATCCTTGTTCTCGAAGGTCACATTCAGTGTGCCGCTTACGAGATGCCGATCAATGCAGAAGCCGACAGAGCCTATTTTGGTCCCCTTCTCCCGAACATCGCACGAAAGCGCATGCGTAAGGGACCCGACGGTTTTTTCCACTGCGACTCCCGATTTCTCCCCCAGCCTTCGCGTCACGTAGCTATCCGTGATACAGAGGATACGCACTTTGCCATTATCGACATTACGCACGGCAACAACACCGTTCTCGAAGAGCTAGAAGCCTCGCGCGCGTTCTTCACTATCTACGAAGGCGGCATCTTTCTTCATCAGGGAAACACCTATCTCATCAAGGAATTCAGCCAAGAGCGTATGATTGCAAAGGTAGAATATGTGAAGGTGGACTGGACTACTCAGCAACGCGACTTCACAGACATTGATCCCGTAGAAACACACGCCATCCGTCGCATCCCAAATTCCCGTTCCAGAGCGTTCTACGGCCCTATCAAGATCAAGCAAGTTGTGTTCGGATTCTTTAAGGTCGACAAGAAAAGACGTATATTGGATGCTGTTGAAGTTGACAATCCACCCATCATATTGTACAGCAAAGGCATGTGGCTCGATGTACCCAAGACCGCGCTGGACATTCTCAACGAGCGGAGGTTGAATATAGCGGCTGCGATCCATGCTGCCGAACACGCGATCCTCTCGCTGATGCCCAACTTCGTCATCAGCATGCCAGGGGATGTGCGCACGGAATGCAAAGTCGCCATCAAGGAGTTCGCAAAGCGCGAGACGCAGCGGAAACGACCTGCGCGACTTACCTTCTACGATGCAAAGGGCGGAGCCTCAGGCTCTGGCATATCGACCAAGGCTTTTGAATTCATAGATACGCTGCTGGAGCAGGCTTGCAAAAGAGTGGAAGCATGTCATTGTTTAGAAGGGTGTTTGGAGTGCTGTTGCGACGAGGCGTGTAAACAGGCGAACCAGGTCATGAGCAAAGCGGGCGCGTTAGTTGTCATCATGTGTCTTTTGGGAAGGGACAAGGATATTGACATTGACGCATTGCCCTACGGTGATGAAGAGGTTTCCCCCGCGGGAATCGAGACCATTGTTCCTGCCGAGGAGGTGCGCATGGTGCGCGGCAGGTTCGTGGATGGCGTGTTCATCAAGAACGAGCCTGAGGATGAAGAGGACCAATTCTCAAAGAGTGTTAGTTTGTTTGGAGGGGAAAGGAAGTTCATAGGGGTGCATCGGTAGCCTTCAATTGCGCACGTGGCGAACAATAAGACGATGCGACTTTGTCATTGGCACGCCACGCTTGATCGGAAACCATTTTCCGAGTCTGATCGACTGCAACCCTGCCTTTCCACGAGTTCCAATTTCAGTTCACGACGGAGCGTTCATGAATTCTCAGCAAAGCTTTTACGAGGACAATATTGAATCATAACGGGGGCCAGCTGATGGAAGAGAACGATACTACATACAGGAACAACTCAGGTGAGATGACTGTCGGCATACCTGGCTAAAATTGGGCATGCGGTGAACCAGCCAAGCGAACGATACCCCGATCCATCCCAGCGTGGAGTGGCCGTGTGAATGCGACTCTAACCGCGAACACTTGGACTGGATAGACAGACAATCATGCGACTCGTAAGCTTACAAGACGCCAAGGTCCAGCATTGGATATACCTAGTATGTCAGGGCAAGAACTTGCTACTGAGACATCCAAACCGTGAGGATTAGCACGCTCAGTTGAACGTAATCAGGAAAGATGTCTTATGGAGCATACTTTGACCACTTTCCAGGCCAATATGTTTGCCAATCAAAGTTTACAAAGCCCAAGAAATGGTCGTGCCACGTTCGGACCTGCGAATACTCGGCACAGACGGCCCAACCGGCTATTTCGCGAAACATTGAGCGCCAATGTATCCGAACAGCCACGAAAGGCTAGCGCACTCGAGCTTATGCATCCCTATGGGATCAAGCTCTCGTATCGATTCCCGACGCACGCGGTGTCAATATTCCAAGACGCCGAGGACCTTTTTCGTCGTATTCATACGCTGACGCTTCGATGTCTTCTTGGATTATGGATTAAATAGCCTCCATTCTTGCAGCAACCTCTACAGTCCCTCACTCACCAGTGGAAAGGGAACAAGTTACATATAATTTCTAATACATTCATCTTTGCTTTCAAAAACAAGATGATCAAACTAGTCCTTTTCGCAAGCCTTCTCGCAGGCGCAACCGCGACCGTGCTACCCCGAAGCGACATCCCCACGGGAGCTCCAGCACTCCCTCTTTCAGCATTCAATACTAGGCCCCACCGCGTGTTCTCTCCCGAAGAGCTCGTGGCCATCGTGGATAACGGTACCCAGCATGGCCCCGAGTCTGACTTCCAAGGCATCCAGGCGACATGTAGCAACACCCGCACACGTCCAGAATGGCACAGAACATCCGATGCATTTAAGCAGAAGTTCGTCGACGCGATCAAATGCCTCTTCACGCGGCCTAGCAAAGGAAATTATCCTGGCTCGCGCAACCGTTATGAGGACTTTGTGCAAGTCCACCAAACCGTCGCGCTCAATGTGCACAGTCAGGGCAGACTTAATGCTAAGTTCCTGGTCTGGCACCGCGCATACCTGTGGGCGTTTGAGGAGGCGCTCCGCGGCGAGTGCGGCTACTCAGAAAGCCTTCCCTGGTTCGACGAGACGCTGTATCCCGGCCGCTTCTCACAGTCGTCCGTCTTCAGCAGCAAGTGGCTCGGCGCGATAAACGTGAAGGGGAGATGCGTCACCGACGGACAATTCGCCAATCTCGCGCTGAACGTCGGGCCGGGAAGTGGCAACCAGTACCACTGCCTTACACGCAACGGTGACGCTTCATCCACAGGGCTATGCACCTCAGCAAATGTAGAAATCTGCCAGCGTGCAAACGACTACCAAGTTTTCGCGCAATGTGAAGAGATGGGTTTGCATGCGTACGGCCATCTCGGAACGGGCGGTGAGATGAATGACTTCTATGCCAGTCCTAACGATCCGGTGTTCTGGCTTCACCATGGCATGGTCGATCGGCACTTTCGGATTTGGCAGAACGATGACGGAAACCGTGTCAACTATGTTAATGGACCGGGGCGGGATGGGAAGACGCTGACGATGGATACGCCGATTTATCTGAATGGTTTGAAGCCTGATCTCAAGATTCGAGACGTTATGAATACCCTGGGTGGGTTTTTGTGTTACAGGTACGATTATTAGAGAGGTAATACTCATTTTTGGATCTCCTGATTCGACCTTGTTTCGCACCGGCCGTGAATTGTCGAATGGAAATGCTTGTTCGCTTGACATCACTCTGCGTTGGTGTAGAACTATCGCATGAGAGGTCTGTAGCGATGATTCCAGAAAAGTACGCTAACCTCATTGGGACTGCCGAGGAGCTTAGCATGAAGGGAACGGCCTGGTCGTCGTCTACGTTGGTTTTCTGAGGCTCCTCACCTCTTATCAGTGGCAGCCTATCTAGGCAACCATATTAACGTATCCAATTTTCCAGTCAAAAATCCGGCTGAACTCCTGAACCCGGTGTGGTCTACCGTATCTTAATTCACTCCAGATGGATGCTACTATTTCTTTTACGCCTCACGAGCACACTCCTCTGAGGACGCTGGAAAAAATCCCCAGAAAGCTCCTCGAAGAAAGTCTCACGGCCTTGGTCACATCATGGCCGCCACAAAAAGCATCGCAAGGGACTTGCATGGGCTTTTACCAGGGACCAACATCGATCGCGTATCTCTTCTTTCATCTGTCAAAAAGCCACCCCCAGCTTGACGTCCAGGGCAAAACACCATCGGCGTGGTTCCAAGACTATTTCGACCATGCACCAGAGTCAAACGTTGACGAATCCTCGTTCGGGATCGCGAGTGAATACTACTGTCGCTTGGCATTAGAAGCAGCACACACTCAAGATACGGCACCTTTCCTGGGTGCGATACAAACAATCAAACTAAACGATGTGCAAGAAGTCCTACTTGGGAGCGCGGGCCTACTGGCTCTTCTCCGCTTCGTCAAAACATTCGTGCCCAGTGCTACGGAGAAAATCAACGATGCAATCCAGACAGTCATCGACCACATCAATAAATCCCCCTGGCTTTTCCACGGCAGAGAGTACACGGGTGCCGCACACGGCAACATTGGCATCATCACGCAAGTGTGTCTCTCCGGCGGCGCGTCTACTGTTGCCGACCGGCTATCCACCTTCCTGGATCTGCAGCAAAAAGATGGAAATTGGCATAGTACTACCGATCGCAAGCACGAGCATATGCAATGGTGTCATGGCGTTTCTGGATGTATCATTTCCCTCCTTGTCATCAAGAGGTACTTTCCGGAGCCGCTGGCGGGGAGGATACAAGCTGCTATTGAAAAAGGGCAACGGCTTATATTTGAGGAAGGCATCATCAAGAAAGAACCGTGTTTGTGCCATGGTACTACCGGAAATGCATTAGCGCTAGACACGGGTGAAAGAAACCATCTTCTGAGCTTTGCGACGCCGGGGCTGGTTGCGAAGAGTGAGTGGGAGGGTTCATCTGATCCAGCGGGACTGTACTGTGGGGAGGCAGGGAGAGCTTGGGTGTGGGCTATGTTGGATGGTGGACGGGAGGGGCTTCCTGTATATACTGATGTTTAGACGGACACTGCGATGTATTGTTGAGTTTGCTCGCAACAGCTTCGAGGTATTGTCGCCTACAAAAGGACTCGTGATTCAGGACTACCATACAATGTCTCAGTATCTATTGGTGTTGTTGCAATAGCACTCGTCCGATGGTCTCCACGACCGTATGAACCTGCGTTCTCTTCTCCAATAAAATCGCAAAGGGCACATCCACCTTGAAGGCACGGTACATATCCGAGTGGAACTCGGTCGCTAACATGGACTCTATACCAAAATCTGCAAGGAGAGTGTCCATAGCGAGAGCTTCTTCGCCAACCAATAGCAACGACGCGATTGGCTTGGCCACAGTGGCCTGAATGACATCCAGAAGCGCTTCATTC
This sequence comes from Karstenula rhodostoma CBS 690.94, assembly GCA_010093485.1. Lineage (NCBI taxonomy): Eukaryota > Fungi > Ascomycota > Dothideomycetes > Pleosporales > Didymosphaeriaceae > Karstenula > Karstenula rhodostoma. The sequence goes on from MU001503.1 coordinate 1,093,148, forward strand.
GGTTTTTTTGAATCTCCGATCTCTGCCAGAGCGATTCTCACGGCCTGAGGTAGCTTCAGCCTTGCGTCGGCGCCATTGTTTCCTCCGAGCTCTCTGCAAACGCGCCTGCAATTTAGGTGCAGCCAGGGTCCTCTAGCATTTTTGTGCCTCGCATAAAGCCTTGGTCCCGGATTTTGTGGAAACTATGCAGTTCCAAACCGGTCAAAATGTGGCCCTGCATCTGGTGTTCAAGCCCGAAGCCTTCGTCTACGGCTGCAGAAGGTGGAGAAGCGATGCCTGAGAACTATATATTGATGATCTGCAGAAGCTCGGCTTCGGTAAACGGATACACAGCCTTGCGGAGCAATACGGCTTCTGTCTCCGGGTTCTTATGTAAGAAGCTAGCTTCCTAGATCATGCTGAGACTAAGCACGACTGTAGGGGGGCCGCGGCTCCGACGATATGAGCCGAAAGCGTCGAGGAATTCATCAGCCACGCAGTAGTTCCGACGCTGCCTGTGGTGGGGCTTAGCAATAAGAAGAAAACCAACTCAGAATCACATCCTGCTAGGACACGGTGAAGGTTCCAAGTTCCCTGGATCTTTAGGACAAGTCGGGCGTGCCAAGTGGAATTGTCTGTCCTTGGAAAGAGAAGCAACCAAAACAACATCACTATCGGGACAACGAATTTAGACAAATCACAGAAGGGGTGGTGTTTATGTGCTACAGACTGGCTCTTGCTTGAGTCCTATTCGCTAACGGAACAGTGTGTGACCTTTACTTTCTTTTCAGGAGAGTGTGGGTATCAATCCAAAACTACATTTCTGACACGAGCTTGCTCAACTCTAGTCGTTCCATCTCGATATGACAATCCTTCAACTACCAATTTGAGCCGAGTTCACGGCCTTGAATGGCAGATCCAGGTGCGGAAACCCCTCCATCCGTCTCATCGACCTTATACACGAGCTTTACGGCTCTGACCTTCCCCTCGGCGTGCTCCGCGATGCTGTTTTTCAGTAAGCATTGGCTCTTTCCACACTTATGAGTTGTGCTTACCCTCCAGGAATGCCAGCCAATCCACCTTTGCGCAGAGCAACTGGATGAGGCTTGACTTTTCCCTCTGCCAGTAGCTTCTGGCTCAGCTTCCAGAACATCACACCGTATTCGAAATGAGGGGCAATCTCGGGGAAGTCGATGCCAAACTTGGAGAAGGCTTTACCAAAGGACGTATAAGCGAGAATGGCAGTGGCGGTGATGTCCTTTCTTGGCCAGGTATCCGTAGGTAAAAGCGTCACCACCTGAACTGGCTTCTGAGGTGTCTCGGGAAGCGCTTCTGCAATGAGCTTGTAGCTCGACTCTGTTGACACACAATCGAGAACGTAGCAGAGCTCTCCTCTTGTGTATTCCTTGATGAGACGCGCACATTCTGGATCGTGATAATCGAACACGGCGTCGGCGCCCCTGGACTTCACCAACTCAAAGTTCTCAGGGCTAGCAGTGGTGACGACCGTGCGCCCAGACCTACGTACGGTGAGTGAGCTGAGCGTATATTGAGATAGGTTTACATACAACTTGGCATACTGAATGGCGAGTGTCCCGGTCGCAGAACTTCCGCCATAGACAAGGAAAAAAGGTGCGCCTTCGATAGGCTTCTCCCCTGGGAGAGGCAGGTTCATAGTCATGTATAGGCTCTGACCAATAGTGGTGATTCCGACTCCCAATGTCGCTGTCTCCTCAAAAGACAGACCCTCGGGTATTTTTGCAATATGGCCATCGCGGACCAGAGCGTACTCAGCAAAGGCTCCGTCTTCCTCTGAGGTCTTGAGGAGTGTTAGAATATGATTGAGAGAGATCAAGAACGTATGTCAAAACAGGGACTCACCAAATTAGCTCCGTGGCACACACCATAGACGTGATCGCCTTTCTTCACGTCCGATTTGCATTCGCCGCCAACCTCTTCGACAATGCCGGAAAGGTCGCATCCAATGATTCCTCCTACACGACCAGCCCCTGCGGTATGATGGAGATCGGTGGGGTTGACGCCCAGAGCTACAGTCTTGACTTTGACGTAGTCAGGTCGCATTGTCTGCTCTTTGATGTCCGTGAGCGCAGGGATGCCATGTTCTTTAATGATGACGGCCTTCATGATGATACAGTGAGTTAGAGTCTTGACTAAGGATCATAAGAGTGTCTAGCAAAGCGGGGAGATGTGGAGAGAATCGAAAGTTGGATGATGAGGTTTATTTAATCTACGGACCTGCATCGCGGCGAAACTGCACATGCGACCATGCCGCGTTTGCCCGCTGCAAGATTGCGCCACCAAGCCCTTGCTCCACTTTATTTGAAGGCGGGTCGTCTTACATACACTCATATGGTCAGAGCCGATGAAATCTCACTTTGGCCCCAGGCTTCGACATTGATGTCCATTTAAACCGCCACTTACATCGCCGGCTTAGTCTTGCGACTAAACAACCGGATCCCGCGCGCCTTGCCTATTGAAATAATGTTATAGGATTCCGAGACGAGAGATCGTTGAGGCAGCCAAGTACAGTTCCGGGAAATTCGATATCGCGCCCACTATCTACACTTGCTCCATCGAGAAGGCATTGCATCTCTTCTCCAACCATGTATCAGGCAAACCCCCAAGACGTATTCGTACGAGTGCGCAATAGTTCTGGGCCGCCCCTAAGGGAGACTACGGCTGACGTTAGATAGGCTTACGCAGCGCTAAGCATTTTCAGCCTCTTAGTTACGCCGCATAGTTGTATTGGGTCTGGCGTCCTTTCTACTACATGAAGGGACCGCACCGCTTGACTGCACGGAAATGGCAAGGATGATAGGCCTTACAAAAGCTCGAAGCGCTGAGCTAGATTAATTATCTTGTCTCTAGATTTGTATTCTGGGAATGGGATACCAGAGCCTGTAGACTTTGGCTCTACAGTATGTACTATTGCGCCTGAGGAAGGTAAAAACTTCGCGCTTAGTCGCATGCATGCCACTGACTGACATATGGTTTATATTGACGGACTTGAGCTATTTGAAATATTTGTGTTTTGGCACCCTACAGAGTTCATGTATTGCGTTTTGCCGCGGCTTCCAGAAGCTCGCGAAGTATCATATTTGATTGACATGGACATGGTGGTTCCGACACGCTGTTCATGGCAGTGCACCCGGGGGCTAAGAGGAAAAAAAGGGAACCTTAAACCATCAGTGGATTTCCGTTCATCAATTCAACTGTGCTCCTTGTGGGAAAGGATTCTAAAATGTTCAGTTTTCGTCTGTTGGGTTGCGATCTATCCAGCGAGATGTCTGGGAATCAGCCTGCAAGTTCCTCTCAACCGCCTGACGACCAAAAGTCTACAATGGCTCCGATCGAGGCAAAAAAGAACGTGTCGAAGAATGAATTCGACTGGGACACAGATGGTATCAATCCTTTGAACTGGACAGTGTGGAAGAGGACTTACGATACTGTTCTTCCGGCAGTTTTTGGTCTGGTGGTGTGAGTAACACCTGCATCACATTGCTGGCTTGTACTGGCACATACACAACAGAACATTTGTGTCCTCGATCTACACGTCCGCCGTCGCCGATATCACAAGATCGTTCCAAGTATCTCAGACCATTGCCCTACTTCCGTTTTCGCTCTTTTTCGTAGGCCCTCTGAGTGAAAGATATCGAAGGACAGCAACATACTTGATATCCATGCCATTATTCGCAGTCTTCCTTCTGGGCTCGGGCTTCTCGCCGACTTTTGCAGGCCTAACGATATGTCGCTTCTTGACAGGAGTGTTCGCCAGCCCACCTTTGGTAGTTGACGCTGGAACAAACGCCACCTTGTGGCTGCCACAAGACCGTACTGCAATGACAACACTGTTTGCACTGTTTCCATACCTTGGACCAGCACTAAGGTGAGTGCTCTGCTTCTGCGTAGATATACTCTTCTCACCATGTCAAATCAGACCAGTCGTTGGAGGGTTCACAGCAGCAAGCAAAGGGTGGCGATGGACCCAATGGGCTGTCTTATTCTCTGCTGTTGTTGCGTACGTTCCATAGCCCTCGCATCTTGGAACGAATCCTAGCTAACTCCAACAGTGTACACGAAATTGGGCGTTGGATGGGCAGCTACTGTGTTCGGATTCATCTCCGTCGCGCTTATGCCGATTCTGTGGGTGCTATATAGGTGGGGCCCACAGCTTCGTGCGCACTCTAGCTTAGTCGTTGGGGGTCAGAATCGGGCATTGGGGCGCGCCCTTGAATATCTACGACACTAATTGCATGACGAAGTGGAAATGGCATTCTCTCCAGCTTCAATGATAGCTCTGGAGACTGTTATGTGCTACTATCTAATGATTTATCTTGTAAGAATGAGCACATACGACCATAGGACACTGAAAACTAGGCTTCCCGTCCGCTCAGCCATATATAAGCAGTGTACCGGCGGATCAGTAGTTGCGTGGGTGACCAGCAGCGAATCCCCGCTGTTGTATGTTTTTGTCAGGTCTTTTTTTCTTCCATGTGGGCCCCAGATCCTCTAGCAATGTTCTAGCGATGCGAACCTGGAGCGATGCGACTAACGGAGAAATATTTAGGCTGGCGGTAGCTAAAGACAATAAATAGGCAATCGAAGATCTGTCTTTTTGCTAAGCTGGATAAAAACTAGGTTAAAGTGTTATTACAGTGTCGTGGGTTTTCTCCTCCGCAGCTATGTCACGTGCCGTCGCTGTATGGATCTAGCGCGGCAAACATCAGGAAGCCAGGAGAAAGACAAGCCTTTGTTTTTACCTTCTAGTGGTTTTCTGATTGTTGACTCGAACTACAAAGTAGTGTCCCGTAAAGTGATAGACAAACATGGACAGACTGGCGTCCAAAAGTGATACAAAAGGAAGCGTTGTGAGCTTACCTTCTAGTATCATTCTTTAATTCTCAAGATAGATACAGCTTTTTCAATTGGCAGTCGCTCCTAGGGTCGACGATCTGCCGGGAATAAGAGCGTCGTACGCAGTGTCCAAATTAGGATAGCAATCCTCGTAAGCACGATCTGTTCATCTTACCTATACGAACGATCCGGGCAGATGCAAGCGCGCACGATCGACACTGTCCAATTTCTTGCAACTACCGAGCCATACACAAGTGGCCTTCGCGATTCTTGTACGAGCACTCGAATGACGCGCGCGGCGCTTAGGGCTTTACCAAATGGCTTCTGCAAGGTCGAGGTAACAAATGGCCGCCGCTTGAATGCATCCAGAGTTACGGGTCGGCCGAGACGTGATTAGTAGTGGGATGGATGCTACCTTATCGCCGGCGAATCAGGCCATGTCTACCACACCTACTTCGGGTTAAGAGTATGCGGGGGAGTAAGACCTAGCACCTGAGACAGTCGTGCTTTGCGAGTCCATCTATATCATCTCAACGCCCTGTGCGGCAGCAGCGGTCAGTCATGAAGACGTTAGGATAAGCATCCGCCCGAAAAATTGATACCATAGGTATAAATTGGAGCAGCTTGTGTGCACTGTTGATCACATCTCTCGTATATTTCCACGCCGCAAACCCTACGCCGTAACTTCATCGCAGTGGGCGCAGTAACCACGATGAGCCGAACAACAACACTCACGGCGACCCAAGCGACCACGCCACTGACGTTATCGAGTGATGTCCCGCAGAAGCTTGAAATGTCTCGCTTTGAGAAATATGCTAAGTTGACCCGCGAACAATGCGGACACATCCGTCACTTCCACAACCTTGCCTCTTTGCCACCAGGAGACTGGGCGCACATGGGAAGCCAGGAACCCGGTCAGGAATGGGACACTGCGTACCGGTATCAGCTTGCCACTATGGCATACGCGGCTGGTGCAGCCCATTATCACCGCCTACCAGCTATGCGCAGCATGTTCAAGGAGGTGCTGCTGAAGCTGATCGGAAAGATGATGAGAAGAGAGGTGTGGGGATACTGGTACCTATCTAGCCAGTCTGGAATACGATTGAACCCAGACCTGAAAGAGTTGAGGAAACCGTGGGCGGACCCGGTACGCAAGGAGAATATTATGTACTCTGGCCATTTACTATTGATGGTCTCATTGTATACAATGCTCTTCGCAGACGATCGTTTCGACAAGGAAGAGAGCATCTTGTTTGACTGGAATCCCATGTTTTGGGGTATGGGACCCGAGAAGTTCAGCTACACCCGAAGGTCGCTACAGAAGGCAATAATCGATGATATGGAGCGCGAAAATTGGATGGGAGTGTGCTGCGAGCCGAACCTTGTGTTCATCGTCTGCAATCAGTTTCCGCTACTCTCTATGCGGTACAACGATGCCACGGATGGTACGAATGTATTCGACGAAGTGCTGCCGAAGTATCAGAGGCGGCGTGGGCTAAGAAGAACGGATTCGTCGGTGACAATGGTTTGTTCAAGCTCTTTTATGCTACCGGGCAAGACTGGGTCGTCGAATCGAACAACATTTCGCATACGGTCTGGGCCATGGTCTTCATGCCATGGAACCTTGACCTCGTCAAGGCATTATACCCACAGACGGGGTACGGATACCTTCAGCGAAGGGGCGACCGGCTCAATCTTAATTCGCAAACCCTCGCCAACAAGATCCGCGAGCTTAACCAAACAGAGGGTGCCGATCCCGAATCATCCGCAACGATCGAGCGTGCCAAAGAACTCGTCGCGGGCCAACCCCAGTCAAGCATGCCGTATTTATCGCCCACGTTTGGCTACATAGCGCAGTGGCTCTCTGAGATCGAGAATGGCAACGATCTGGCTGCGCTTTTACGGCATGCAGACGCGTATCCCAAAATGGGAGAAAGGCGGACTATACTACGAGCGCAGCGATCAGGGATGGGATGGCGATGGGAACTATACCCATGGTGAGGCGTATACAGGTAACGCCGGCATTGGATATGGCCGACCCAACGTCAAAGAGGGCCAGAGGAAGATGTGGGAGAAGCCTTGGACAAAGACAGAGGTGGAAGCCAGACCTTGGGTCGATGGAGTGGCTCTTGAAAGCGGTGTTGATTGCTTGAGGGGCGTGTGGGTCGAGGAAGAGCGCGCTATGCTTTTGAGCCTTAGGACTTGGGACGGGCACAAAGAGGATGTACGCGTTAGTGTCAACGCGCTTCCTGACACGACGTGGGGCGTATACGTTGATGGGCAGCTCGTGCGGATTGTAGACGTTTCACCGAAGAACAAGACGGTGACATTGGACGTGGAAGTGAGCGGAGAGCCCGTCGATGTAGTGCTTCTTGAACTTGGGAAACACTAGTGACTCGGAGCTCCACATCCATCTTGTCTGTAAGTTACCATCTGATAAGTCTACACTTGGACAAGGACAAGAACTATGTCTCCGGATAATTATTTCTCTCGAAACTCATATTGAAGCCTCAAGACATTGGATACATTATTATCATCTAAAATAGGCCAAGTACGTTTGGTCTGATTAGAAAGCTGCTGATACATCCACAAAGCACTTAAAGCTGAACGGACACCATATCTGCGCTGTGACAAAAACAGACAGAGCAAGTCAACAAAAACACAAAACTACCCTTACGAGATCATAAGGCTATCCAATCCTAGCGCCTCTCTTTGCGCCGGACGACCATGTGTCTGGTAGATACCACGTAGTCAAAGGGTACAAGTTCGTGAAACCCTTCAAGAGCCAGCGTAGCAGTAGACTTGATGGACCCGTCTCTGTTACGTTCAGGGACGTGACGGAGTTCTGGTATATTCTACGCCAGGCTGGCTTCGACTGCAATCCGAAATCGGCGCCCATACGGATCCCAGATGTCGGTCTCGTCAAACTGCTCAGGAAGACCATATAACATTGTCTTGCTTCTCAGCCATAATAATACCAGCAAGAACTCCCTTGGCACGCTCTACTACTTGCCAACGGTCGGCGTCATTTTGCATTTACAGAGTACGTTCTCCAAGTTACCGTGGAACAAGGGCTTGCACGTTCTCTACAGATACAAGGACGTGGGGTCGTCCAGCCGGCCCGAAGATATTAGGATTGATACCCCAATAGCCTCCTTGGAATGCTTCAAGGATATTTCACACAAAGGGCAAGCCTGCTCCTGGAAATAACTTCAGGTCTACCGGCAGGCCTCGAGAGCTACCAGGTACTGCTCCAAAACCGGGTGGTAGTAGGGCGCCACTAGTGTGTGGTGATTTGAGAAAATCAATTAATACTTCCGCTTGGCTTAGATTGGCCCGGATGACCGAGCTCGGATGATCGTCCCTGATAATCAAGGCGAACGTCTCTGGCAACCATGTGTTCGTGAGAGAATTCAGGCATAACATTACGACGTGGGACCTCGATGCAGCTTTAAATCACTGCTGAGGAGTCTGAGATAGGTAGACTCCCTGAGGATATGGCACCTAAAGAAGTGGTGTTTCCCATAGTTTGTAAACCACTGGCAAGTCCACGCTGAGCTGTTGACTCACCTCCGCGTACATATCATAGTCCCATACAACCAGACCACGAGGGAGCCAGCTCTCAGGTTTGTTCATATCATAATTCTCCACGAAACCCCACTGGAGAGCATTTTTGAACCACGGAGCATTAAGGTCGTCATCCTTCCAGATAGGCTCCCGATTATATACCTTTAGGTTGTCTTCAAACAGCGGAATTCCCTTCGAATAACCAAGAGAAGACGATTGTTGCTCAACCTGACGACGAGCAGGATTCAGTATATTGGCGTAGGCTGCCAGGCATTATGCAACAAAGCGGAGGTCAACGCTCAACAACCTCTCCTATCTTCTTTGACTCCACGAATATAACACCGCCCTCTGCACGCAACAAGATACCAGAACCCCAAAACGAAAATGCAAAGTCTCCAGACCCCAAAGAAATATGCACTCCAGTTCCTGACGCAAAAGAGCAAGGACAGCTACGAGCACAGATCATGTGCAGGGTACACACTTTACCTTGAGCATCCTTACCATACGATGCATCTTCCGCTGGTACGCCTCTGCCCAGCACACTTCTAAACTCACACATCACGCCATTCGTTTCGTTCACGCATCACCTCTCACATCCCACATCATCACTGCCCGAAAGTCAAGAAAGGTAACATCATTTCATTATCCCCACCCACCTCCCAATCCTAGCAGCGCTACCCAACCATCACCTAGACGGTTTCATCCTGCGCGCTAACCTGTTCATAATTTCCACCTCCACCACCACTCCTCGCATACCGCATCCGCGGCACCTCATACAGCCTCGTGTAATCCACCCTATCCCCTGCCAACCGGGCAAACCCACTCTCCTTCTTCTTAAACACGGGCGCCCCATCGCACCAAAAGTCCTTGCAATTCGTGATGACACCGCGACTCCAGGGATTGCCTCCAACCCGTCGCCGCTGGTCCGCCTGTGAGCCCTGCAGCGCGGTAGCCCAGAACGAGTCGATACCGAGGAGGCGCTTCCACTGGTCCCAGATGGAGTGGGGCTGGTGCGCGGGCCGCGGCGCGTCGTCTGTGTCCTGGCCGGAGCCGAAGCCCGGCGCGGGCGCGTTGCCGCCGGCGACGTCCTGCGAGGTGTCGCCCGTGGTGACGAAGGTGTTGAGGGCGTCGGCGGGGGTGTTACTGTGGAGATGGCCGCGCATGCTTTCGTAGGTCGTGAGGTTACGGGCTACCTGGAGGAGCTGCACGCAGAGGAGCATGGTGACCCAGGTGAGCTGGAAGGCGGCCCAGATGGTGAGGACGATGGTGAAGGGATCTTTGTGAAGAATTTTACAGAGGTCATCGGAAAGGGCGTTGCATTCCACGTCTTTCGGCGATTCTAGGCGTTCGTTTTCGAGATCTGGTTCTGTCAGATGCGCTTCTTATCACAATACGTGAACTTACAAGAAAGGACCAATCGAATCCAGGCAAGCACGCCGAGCTCCAGGCAGAGGATATAGAACACAAAATGACGGTGGTTGTTGTTCGCAACGCAGTTGTTGACCCATGGGCAATGACTGCAGCCGTTAGCCGAAATCCAAGCAGATTCATCAACCACTTACTGATCCGTCCTTGCCACACAACGTTCGCATCGCTTGCAGTGCTTACTGCGAAGTGGCTTCCGTACCATGCAGTTGATGCAGAAGTTGTTCTCGTCGAATCTCCGTAGCTCCACAAGCTCATCGATGACTGCCTTGGACGTGCTCCTGCTCGCCGACTTTGGCACAAAACCAGGGTCTGAAGACATGGTAAAGAAGTAGAAGTACGCGGTAAGTCCGTAAAATGCTGCGAATAGTACATTGAGGAAAAAGTTCGTTCGTATCGTCCCTACTGTCGTTAGCCTTGCCTCGCCCAATGCCTGGTTTGAGGACACGCTTACAAGGCAGAACGGTCGTGACCCATCGCAGACCGACCCAAAATAATGTACTGGCGAAGATGCCAGCTAGAAAAGGCTGTTGACACTATCAGAAATCTGTTTGATACTTGCATGTATGAGCTTACGGTGTGTTGTATGTTCCGCATGTTGGCAGGAGCCCAACCCAAAAGCCTCTGCGCGCCCCATTGCATGCCGTATGCGACGACAAACGCCAATGGTAGCCCAACGTACACCGGATAGTAGCTGATCAAATACAATGCGAATAGAATAATCAAGAAAGGCCAGAAGAATATAAATCTCGAAATGAACCATCGCGTGTCCTTGACTCCGGGTATCGGAAACTCGTTGGGTGTGCCGTCTTTGTTGTAGCCCGCCTGCGACAAGGCCTTATGCCATTGTCGGACTGTGTTCATCTCCTCTGCGGTGACGGCGGGCGTCTTCCCGTCGTTGTTCTTTGCGAAGCGGTCGGCGCCGTACTCAAGGAGCTTTTGGATTGAGCCTTGCGAGCCCTTGACCAACGCCCAGTGCAGAGCGGTGAAGCCCTGGTCGTCGGTCGCATACACGTTTGCGCCCCATCGCAGGAACAGGTCCACGCACGAAGGGTACCCCTTGTATGCCGCCCACATGAGCGCCGTATGCGCCTGCGCGTCTGGTATATCGACGGGGATGTCTTGGTGTAGCAGGAGGACGAGCTGGTAGACGTTGCCGTCAAGCGTCGCGGAGTGCAGGAGGTTGAAGCCCTGGTCGTCAGTAAGCAGCGGGTCTGCGCCGTGCTCGAGGAGCAGGTTGACAATGTAGTAATGACATCGCTTTGCGGCCCAGAGCACTGGCGTCGCGACCGCGTCTCCTCCTTTGGCGTTGATGTTTGCGCCGCTCTCGATCAGGAAATGGCAGAGGGCATAGTGATTGTTAATTGCGGCCCACTGTGTCGGTTAGCCAGCGTCCTGCGCACATGTCGATGGGTGCGCACGTGAAGCGGCGTAATGCCCTGCTCGTCCTTGTACGTTGCGTCGTACTTGCCACTGTCGAATAGCTTCTGGATGGCCGCGATCTCTCCCAGCCGCGCCAGCTGCATTATGTCCTCCTCGAGCGGCACATTCGGCTTCTTGTCCCCCATTTCTTCGAGTTCATGTTCGCCGGCAGGCTGGCCGTTGGCCTCTGGGCTCCCTGGGGCCATGCTGCGGAGCGGCGGAAGTGAGTGCGGCGCTGTTCGGATGATGTTTGGTCGAGATGTTTACGGGGAATCGCGCATGCTGGGGCGAGAACGCTGCAGGAAGGACGACGCTTGCAGAACGGAAGACAGCAACAGGGCCTGAAGTTGGACAGGCTTCGGGGAAAGCGGCATGCTTAATCTTCGAAATAAGCAGCAAGTGCACCCCTGCACCTGCATGCGCATGGTGATTGTGGCGGTGCCGCGCTAGTCTCGTCTACCGTTGTACCGGCCGTTGATCACCAAGCCCTCACTCCCGTCCTGCCAAGCATCGTGAGGCCTAGTCCATCTCATCAACCTGTACTCTTGGGTCTGTTTTGACTCGGTGCCTGTTACCCGGATGGCGGAAAGCGCCGATACTTCCGATGGAATAGCCTTGAGCAGCCCGTTCTTTGAATCACATTCTTAGATATAAGCACTCGAACTCTAGAAAAATCAAATTCTAATCAGAATCTACTGCAGCCATTGAGATGTTATTCCATGCCAGAAGACAACGCCGACTCGATGAAAACGCCTAGAAATACAAGGGCATGTGGCATGAAAATCTATTGCTTCCGGAACTGGCTCTCCTTCTCCAGCCAAGTGCCAAAGTCCATTAAGCCAGGGTAGATCTTCCTGCTCTGCTCAAGACTTGCCCCAGTACCATTCGACTTCAAGTAGTTAAACATGCTTCCGACAGACTTGACCGCGACCAGACCAATGCACGCCACAAACTCAAATGTTCTCGGCATATCTGTTCCAATTCTCTCTTTGAAGACAGCATTCGCCTGGTCGAAGGTGAGTTCCGCACCAGCAATCGAGAGATAGCGTCCTGTGCACTCTTCCGGGTGCTTGAACGCCTCGGCAGCAAAAGCCCCGATGTCCTTCGTAGCAATGAGTTGCAGCGGCCTATGCTTGAGCGCAGACTGCCATGTCGCGGCCATGGCCTTGCCAGCAAAGTCGTTTGTGACGTTCTCCATGAACGCTACTGGGCGGAGCACGGTGAACTTCATTTGAGTCCCTGCTGCTTTCTCTTCGAGGTACTTCTCGATGTTGTGCTTCGTCGTCCAGTGCGGCACGTCGGTCGGTGTTGATGACGACTTATCACCCCCGCGGTCGACCGAGCTGTAGACGAAGAATTCTACACCTGCGGCAATGGACGAGTCGATGAGGTTTTTGCCCCAGGTCTCTTCGATGGCCACGTTGCCCTTCACTTGGGCTTGGACACTGTAGACGCCCCAGATAGGGCTGTTGGTGGCAGCTTTGGCATTCTTGAAAACGGCTTCGGTGTTGTCCAGGTCTCCTTCAATGAGTTTGATGTTTGGTGACGAGCTGGCGAGTTTCTGGGCTGAGGGTGACGAAGCACTGCGTGTGAGGGCGAGGATTTGGAAGTCGGTGTCATGGAGTGCTTTGATGACCGCTCCTCCTTGGCGTCCGGTCGCACCAGTTACAAGAATGGTCCTTGACATTGTGAAAGTTGGTGAATGTGTGGGTATGCGAAGGACAAGGAGGTGGTCTAGATAAGTAGTAACTGGAAAGAGCTATGAAGGTGGGGATGTTTTCTGAATGGAGTGGTGATGAGAGGAGTTATTTGTTGTGAGAATGCTCCATCTCGTGATGCTGCACGACTTATATGTACATCACCCGGAGGCACTATTTGGCGGCACAGGCTGACAGCTCCTACGATTGCGGTATCAGCTAGCGGGCCAGCTTGATGAGCCGCAAGCTCGCAGATCAAGAGCAACTCCATCGGCGGGGAAACGTCTGCGCGTGGGCCCTTCGGTCGAAAACGCGAGGCTGCGGCGCTGAAGCTGGAGAAGACCGGGGCTGACGGAGGTTGGGTCAAGTCCGACGGATATGCTGGTATCGGCCGAGCGCTGACTGGAGTGTGAAGACCACAACCGATGTTGGTCCGTCATTCAAGACAACAACACTGTTATGGTCATCCAGTTTGTCAGTTTGTCAGCCCGGCGCAATGATAGGGCATGCAGCAGAAGACGCATAGGGTTTTCAATGGGTCAAATTGAAACACTGGAACAAGGCTGGTGGTCCAGCATCCTCCGAGTCACACTGAGACGAGCGGCCGTGGACATGACCGACAAGGTCGCTTTGAATCGCTCAACAAGCATAAAATTCCAATCCAAGCATCAAGTTACGGAGCGCGTTGCGATGGTGGTGGTGTCTTCAATCCATGCTCCGCTAGTCCGTTCTTGGCCAGCGCGCTTTCCTCACAATTGAATTTCGCCCACGGTGCCTGCCCCACGCCGCCACTACTTGAACTTTCGCAGACGCTCGCCTCACCACCCCCGAACCAGCACACATACATATATCGTCATCCACACGACAAGCACAACTAGCACGACTCTCGTTCCACAACACACAGCAACCATGTCGCCAGTAGCAGGGTGCGTATCTCCGTGTGCGCGCATTGTCGTTTCGCTTACTGACCCCCGCAGACGAACAGACTGGGCCGAGGAGGAAGATGAGGACTCCCTCGTGCTCCCGCAACAGCAGATCATCAAGAACAAGGATGGAACCGAGACCATCATCACCTACGCCGTCCGCGATGACGGCAAGAAGATCAAGACCACCCGCCGCATCAAGAAGACCGTCAACAAGATCGTCGTAAACCCGCGCGTCGCCGAGCGCAAGCACTGGGAAAAGTTCGGGCAAGAGAAGGGCAAGGCTGCTGGACCCCAAACGGATACCGTCAGTGTTGCCGAGAACATCGTCTTCCGACCCGTCGCCGGCTGGAAGGCCAACACCGAGGAGAAGAGCCAGGAGGAAAAGTCGAAGGCAGATGCACTCAAGTCAGCAAAGATCAAGTGTCGTATTTGCCAGGGAGACCATTTCACCACAAAGTGTCCCTTCAAGGACACCATGGGCGAGGGCGAGGTCGCGCCGGCGGACATGCCCGACGATGCTCCCCAAGCAGGCGGCACTGGCATGGGCTCGGGCAGCTACGTTCCCCCTCATCTCCGTGGCCGTGGCGCGGGTGCCGGCGAGAAGATGGGTGGCAAATTCGAGCGCGACGACTTGGCCACGCTCCGTGTCACCAACGTTTCCGAATTCGCGGAAGAGCAGGACCTGCGCGACATGTTCTCAAGATACGGCCATGTTACCAGAGTGTTCCTCGCCAAGGACAGGGAAACAGGCAGGGCAAAGGGCTTTGCTTTCGTCAGCTACGCAGACCGAACAGATGCGGCCAAGGCTTGCGAAAAGATGGATGGATGTAAGTGTATCCTTCTATCCGCTATCTATATGGTACTAACCCATGTCAGTCGGCTACGGTCATCTCATCCTACGCGTCGAGTTCGCCAAGAAACCTGGTCAGTAAAAAACGGCCAAGGGTAAATGGGTAACACGCCGGGGTAGACGAACTGGGAATGGGAAGTGAGAGTGGTTCGAAAGGACGACATGGGCCTCACTACTCAGGTCGAAAAGCAGCCTTTACGCTAAAGGCGTGAGGCTCATTCATGGCTATTGTATGAATTGCATGGCGGCGTTATATGGTATGGCAGATTGGTTGGTTGAATGTAGACAACACACCGTTGGAGATACTGCGCAGGCTAGGCCGCATGTACTCGTGCGATGTCGGTACGTTACTCCACCAGGGGGAGTTCAATGCATTCTTTGTTCAAAGACACTCTGTTCTCACGACGAGATGTTCATCCTCTAAGGGTGCCGGAACTGACTGACTGAACACCGTCGAGTGAAGTGCCCCTGATTTATCATTTCATTGTGCTCGAGTTCAATTCAGTGCGGATCCCCTGAGATGGATCGTGCGTCCGTATATCAAACTTCTGAGGTGCAACGCATGTTCGGTATAGATACCATTCGACCGTTTGAGCGGCTACAAGTAGACATGAATTGCATGTGCTCTCGACACACAGGATCCACGTGATCTTGCCGGTCAGCCGAGGCGAACCCTGATCCGCGCGTCAAATTCCGCTAGGAACGCAATTCTGGTTCCGACACAACATCCGTTGCCGATATCGAACGCCTTTCTCCAATCTATTTTGTATATACACTTTTGATACCCCTGGGCGCCATGTTGTAAACATATGTGATTTATGCATAGGAAAACAATACCAGGTTTCACGCGTCTCCCGCCATGACATCATCCGAAGCCCTCAGAGGGCTCCTTCGAAATACTGCGACTCGCCATACGTCTCGCTTTACCCTTGCCACACGCGCTACCACGAGGAGGTCTATTTGTACGGACTGTTTGCGCACGCTGCGGCTGCAGAGAAGCAGCTGGAATGATGCACCTGCGCCCAGACTAGCTGCGATAGCTGGGAATGGTGCGCTGAGGTTGAGGACTGGGGCGCGCAGAGGGCACGCGCAAGAGGTGCAGGCTGCCCTAGCGGAAAGAGAACAAGAAACACGGACGACTGCAGACCGTACACCTTTGGAAGAGTACGATGCGCGGGTAGAAAGCGGGCGTCTCCGAAACGACGAGCACCAGCGCGGACTTATCCAATTTCTGGACGATCTCCATGTTATGCTGTCACAATACGAGCAACCGCCTGTACAGCCGCCGGAGATCGAAGACTTGAAACCCAAAAAAAGCTTCTTCTCCTTCTTTTCCTCTTCACATTCGTCGAAACCTCCGCTCTCCCCGATCCCAGAATCTCTTCCTAAAGGCTTGTACATGTACGGCGATGTTGGCTCCGGTAAAACAATGCTCATGGATCTCTTCTACGACACTCTTCCGCCCAACATCACGAAGAAGACGCGCATCCACTTCCACGCCTTCATGCAAAGCGTACACAAGGACCTCCACAAGATGAAGATGCAGCACGGCAACGATGTTGACGGCATTCCCTACGTAGCTGCCGGCATCGCCGAGCGCAGTAGCGTCCTCTGCTTCGACGAATTCCAGTGCACAGACGTCGCAGACGCCATGATCTTACGACGATTGATAGAGTCCCTCATGGCCCACGGCACCGTCATGGTGACAACCTCGAACCGTCACCCAGACGACCTTTACAAGAACGGAATCCAGCGCGAATCTTTCATCCCAGCCATTAACCTCCTTAAAACAAAACTTTCAGTCATAAATCTCGACTCGCAAACGGATTACAGAAAGATTCCCCGGCCGCCGTCGGGCGTGTACCACCACCCGCTCGACAAGGCCGCGACCAACCATGCAGAGCGGTGGTTCAAGTTCTTGGGCGACGTCGAAAACGACCCCCCTCACCGCGCCGTGCACCATGTTTGGGGCCGCGAGATCGAGGTCCCGAAAGCCAGCGGGCGCTGCGCGTGGTTCAGCTTCGACGAGATCATCGGCCGGGCGACTGGCGCAGCAGACTACCTCGAACTGATGCGGAACTACGATGCGTTCATCATCACCGACGTCCCGGGGATGAACCACAAGAGCAGGGATCTCGCGAGGAGGTTCATCACGTTCATTGATGCGATCTATGAGAGCCGCGTAAGTCCCGTCCCATCTCCCTCCGCCCTTTCAAAGGTGTCACTAACGTGCGTGTGCATCAGGCCAAACTCGTAATGACCACCGCCGTCCCGCTAACCTCCCTCTTCATGTCTGCCTCAGAGCTCCAAGACGCCTTGACAACCGAGCATCCCAAGGGCACCTCGCGCTCCGCCGACGACGGCGCCGACGTCTCCGACGTCATGCGCAGCCTCATGGACGACCTCGGCATGAACATGAGCATGCTGAAGAACAGCAACTTGTTCACAGGCGACGAGGAGCGGTTTGCGTTTGCGCGCGCGTTGTCGAGGTTGAGTGAGATGGGGAGTGTGGAGTGGGTGGAGAGAGGGCTGGGGATGGAGGTGAAGGGCGGTAAAGGGGAGAGGGAGGGGTGGCAGAGGGTTAAGAGTAAGTGGAGGGAGGATAGTATGTAGGGAATTAGAGAGGTTGAAGAGATGGGGGTACTACATGGTGCGCGTGTGTTTTGATCGGTGGTGTGAGGTGGGTGGTTGGGATGTTGCTGTTTGGGCGGCATGCGCTGCATCTGTGCTGCGACGTATTGGGTGGAGGAGATGGGCGCTGCGAGATGTGGACTGTTGAGTTGTGATACCCGCGCGGAGATTGGTAGATTTGGTGGGATTGTCTAGAATTGGGACCTCGGTAAGAATGGCATATCAACGAACAAAGATCAGCTTTCAAGAGATGGATATCGTTTTATTATAGAACATGCGAATGATGTTTATGCAAGGGGCTTTCGGTACTTTGCAAAGGGGAGGTAACATAAGTACCGTAGGTACGGTCCCGTCACGCGTCAAAATGGGACAAGTTCCGGAATTCAGAATCATGATACACCATACGCTGATACATTATCATCTACGTACAAACGACACTGTAATTCCAGAGCATCATCCCTGCAGTCCTTTTCTTCGAGAAAGAGTGTCATTGCCTCAATCTAAAGTATGATATTGAAACCTCAACACTCGCATTGGGTGTTTTGTGCGTACGACATCTGACAGATCCTGACTATATTGTAGAGATTCACTATGAGGTAGGGTGACTAAATGAAGTAGGGGGGACAAAAAGGTGCGTTGTGCTTTGCCAACGCACGATATCCTGACTATGTTTTATATGTCGCCGCGAACACACCAACAGTACCTTTGTACTTTGATGCGAAAACCATGATTGGGACTCTCCGCCTGCCTGTGGTACCTCGATTACTAAGATTAAGATCCAACAACCTTATCCACGTCGGAAAACCGCTAGTAGTCAAAGTCCAGGATCAAAAATCTCTCCCACTTTTAACTATACTCGAGAAAACTGGGGGTGTCTCACTGGGCTTATCGACATCAGATTCTACAGTTGAGACCGATTCAAAGAGCTCGCTCGTTCTTGAAGCACAAATCGTGGATTCATATCGTCTAGGCCAGTCTCTCAACTCTCGTTATCAAGCTGCCCTCAGTTAGTCCATTGCTCATGTACTCAAAGGTAACAGCGATTTCCGCAAGGAAACTCTAACGAGCGTCCTTTAAAGCTCGCGATACGCAAAAGGTCATGACGACTGTACGATGATCTCCTACCAATCTACAAAGGCCTAAGACTCGAGAACACCGAAGAAAGAAATACTATCGTATACGATATCTTCCTGCACAGGTCGGGTTTGTTTATGTGATTAAGCACCGCATTGCAAATGGTGGGATATCCAAACATAACGCGTATTAAATTGTAGAGATTACAGGTTATTACAACTAGCACAAATCCGTCCTTGTGCTTTATTTGGCGACGCAGGGGGTCAACGGACGGGTCGAGAGGAAATGGTTGGAGGAGCTATGGACGAGTTTCGCATAATCCCGGGAGAGATAGGCCGTCCTTTCGATGGAGTCTACTAATGGCACAGTCCTAGAAGTCGTCCCCATCGAACACCCCCATTCAGAATAGAGTGTCTTGATAGATTCTCTCACTGACTTTTCGTTCATACGAAGTCCCCCTGGGGCAAAGAACCGCACATTTGACTGAAATTGCCCTTGCATGTACAGTCTTCGAGTCAACACGAGAGCACAGTACGGGTGGTCCGACTTACAACTCCCGCATGTGGACGTAAACAAGCACTATTCCAGGCTAAGACACATTTGACAACAAGAGTAGATTATTCATGAGACTTTGTACAATACTTGATATTATCGGATAAGAAACTATAACCCTGTCCGTAAGGCACTGCGCTGCGATAGTCGCAGGATATTGCTAACCAACCCCAAACAGATAACCACCCATTATGAGCAAGAAACGAAAAGCGCAACCACGCAAAACAAAGAGTCCGAAAATGCGCAGTAGCGAAGAAAAAAGCATAGCCCAACGCAACGCCTACTCCCGTTTCAAACGCCTAACAAAACCCCACCAGCCTATTCATTCTTTTCGTCCTCCCGCTATCGTCCAATCCATCTCCACACTCCCCACTACGACCTCCACCCAAACCTCCTCCCCTTCCTCTTCGGCACATTACACGCGAAACTATTCCAACTCGTCCGCCTCTCCTCCCACTCACTCATCTGACCCACCATGAAATCCCAACTCCTACTCTCATGCCCCGTCGTCTCCGCCTCCATTGCACACATCTCACGGTACACGCGCGACCGGCGCGCGCGATCGGCTGCTTCCGCGCCGACGAGGTGGGGGTCTTCGAGCGGGCTTAGGGGGGCGATTTGGACGGGGTACGCGGAGGCGGAAGCGTCCGGAGAAGATGGGGAGAAGAGTGAAGCGGAGTCTGGGGAAGGAGAGGGTGGTGCAGCGGAGAGGGAATTCAGCATGGCCTCTGTGTCCGCGCGTGCCTGCGCCGTCCGCCGGCGCGCAACCGCGCTGTACTGCTTCGAATTGACCGTCCGTGTGATGTTGAAATCAGAGTTCGCGCCGCCGGCGCGGTTGCGCAGCTCGGGCGCGAAGCCGGGCGCGTACACGCGGGGCGCGGGGAGGCCGATTGTCTCCTGGCCTGGGGACCGCGGCGGGAGGAGCGACGTCGGGGTGCGGTACGATCTGTACGTGGGGGTATCGGAGACGTAGGAGGGGGCTACGCTGCGGATGGAGGCGGTGTCTGGGTCTGTTCGGGAGTAGAGGGGGAGGGAATCCGGGTCGGGCGGGCGGACGTCGAGGAGGGTAGACATTGTGTAAGGCAGGTTGGTATGGCGCGCGGAGCTGAGTGTTGCAATGGCTTTGTGTATGGAGCTGAGATCACGCTGGTACGGTGATTGTTATGTTATGCTGCGAGCTGTTTCAATGAATGAGTGGCAGACAGCAAGCACGTCGGGTTAGACGCTCGAGCAGCGGAGACAGAGCAACTGGGGTCCTGACAGGGCGACGCTTTCGTTATCAAAGGACGCGCATCGGGCGCGCCTGCGCCGACCAGGTACCCGGCCTGGGTTTGGTCATCAGCTCCGAGTCCGAGGTGCGTCTGCATGGTAACCATGCACGTCCACCAAGCTTGCATTAAGTGGTGGAGGTATCGCGCTGTCACAAGCATTGGGTGCCGCTGTACCGGATACCCCGCATTCGTGATGTCCGTCATGCGGTCAATTGCCCCATCCATCACCACTTCATCGATAGGAATAACTGCAACAAATTGAAGTCTCATGCAATGTTGCGCTGTCCAGACACGTGTGCCAAGTATGATCAATCTTCAATTCGCCGCGCCAATTTTGGCTGAGACGCCTGTGTTTGAACTACAAAGGAAACTCCGCCGCCACGGCCAATGGGTATCAGTGTACAAAAACGCCATGTAAAAAGTGACTGCACGCTGTAGATGTCGGCCGTATGCGGTTATGCATATGCTGCGAAGCTGCTCGCGAGCTTCAAAGTACCGCATCGAATCAAGGAGATTGGAAAGTCTTCAGCCCATGTATGGTAGGATAGCGGTCTACCGTGGGAATAGAGGCATGCTGTTGGAGTGCAAGCCGTCATCGTCGTCGTCATCGTCCATGTATTCGTCTTCGATTTCGAACTTGCTGCCCAGCGCCTCACGAGCTTCCCGGAGCATGGCGCTCATCTGAGAACTCATCCTCCGCATACGAGCATCGTCTTCAACCTCCTCTCGTCGCAACTTGTTGACGAGTCGCTGACTCTCTGGGTGCAACGGACTATTCTTTTTGGACGAATCGTCGTTGGACAAGGCCGGCGAACCGTAGCTTTGGCGGCTGTACGACCGAGCATGGCCTGACAATGGAGGGTTTGCCCCTGCCGAGCCGTGAAATGATGTCCTGTCCAACGTAGAGCGTCGAGAGACCGGTATTAAGGATGACCGCTTGTGCGCAGGCGTGGCCATGCTCGCCATGGAAGCAGGCCGCGGGATTTGCGAATGTGACCTAGTATGACCTGGCACTCTCCGCGCAGCCATGCGTGGGGTTGAAGGTCGCGACGTCATATCTCCTCGATTGTCCACAACGACCCAGCTCTCGGCCGTGCGCTGCCTCTTGGCTCCCGGTCGCTCCTCCTTCAGCGATTCTATTGACTCGATGCCGTAGTCGTTGTCGCGGTACTCAGTCGGAGCAATGTGCTGCGTAGGGCCATTCGGGAAGCTGGTGTCATCATCCAACCCTAGTTTCGCCGCCACTTCTTGATTGTTGAACGAATATGCCTGACCCCCTCCAGCTTGAAATCCGCGAAACGGCACAGACCAGAACTGATACAGCTTGCCGGCCACTCCACCCACGATATTCATTAACTGATTCAGCATCCGTGGCTTTCCGCTGGGTGGTGTGACCTGGAGCTCAGCAGGCTGAAGATGCGGAGGTATGTTGTAGTTGGGACTTGCAGGCGTTGACCACATCTCGCGCTGTTTCTCGAGGTGAAAGTAATCGTCCAAGTTTCCGTTTTGCCTGGCGAACCGGTCCGTAACCTCCACCCCTCCGGCTAACTCGTATCGTTCGTTTGCAAGCGGCGGAGGACTCCTGATCGAGGAGCGGGAGTAGCCCTGCGAGTTCGACCAGGGATTGTTATGTTGCGGGTTGGCGGTGAAAGTGAAGGTACTGTGTGGCATGTCAAGGTTGTCGTAGCGCGAGCGTTTCCGGGTCGCGTGTTCGTTCTCGGTCACCTGGAGACCGGAGGTTTCAGAAGAAACGGGCGGGGATCGGGGGACCGGCTCGTACAAGCGGGGTCGCGAGTCGCACCGCTGGAGCGGGGATGGGGTGAAGAGACCGGGCATGTTGTGCTGTTGTCGGGGTGCTGTTGCCATGAGACTTCGTAGAAAGCGTCCTTTCGGCTCTGTTCGCGGAAGCGCAGCAAACGCCTCACGGGGTCGGGGGTCAACACAACGGGCTCGGGCGACTCTGGAGCAGCAGCCGCAAGCTTAGAGCGGCATAATGTCGTTGGAGATGAGAGGCTTCTGAGGAAAGCGTTGAGAGGTGAGAGTCTTTGTTTGGGTTACCCGGCGACGCGACCTCGGGAATCGACCAATCACGTGTGGCTAAAAGCGCTAGGGTTAGATCTCGAACGGCGGTCAATTGTTTGCAACGCAACAACAGTGTCAATGTCCATTAAATCGTAAATGTCGAGTAATGCTAGCGTCAGCCGATCCTGGGCACTGTCTAGATATTAGAAATACGCCGCCGCTACAGAGAACCCAACGCCATGCTATGCTTCCAACCAGGTTTTCAACCTCTACGCCCGTGCGATCCACCCGCTGTGCACGAAAAAGTCAAATATCTGCTTCGTCTTTCGTTCATCAATCTTGGCGATCTCGATTGCAGTCCGTTTCTTAAGCGAACCACCTTGCTTCATTGCCTCTCGGATCAGGTTCTCTTTGATCACGAAGTAAGGTTTCGGTAAGATTCGAAGAATCCGACATATTTCTTGCTCTTCCGGTGTGAGGAGCTGTAGGTCGGATGCTGCTTCTTTCGCAAACTTCAATGGCACCGTGTTAGGGAGAGCCTTTGGTACGAATTTAGTCTTAGAGTGTTGCGGCGTTAGCACGCCGTTGGTTCCGTTTGGCTGATCTGGAGGCGGCGTCGAGAGACCGTTCTTCTGGCGTAGGTGAAGAGGCAGTTCAGATGCCGTCAATGCTGACGTGGCTGAAGGTGTCTCAAAAGGAGGCGTAGGCTTGCTCATCCGGTTTGACGCAAGGCGATCAAACTGACCCAATGGAGGGGCTCTGGACTGCCGGACTTGTTTCTCTTGCTCGTACTTCTCGCCCTGTTTGAGATCTGTGATCTGGTGGTTTCTCCAATCCTGCAGCTGGGATATGGCCTGCCGCAAGCTGTGTTCGTATATGAGCCCATCGCAGAACCTTTCAAAGTCGTCGTGCTTCATCATCCTCGCGAAAGGCTTCGCTTTGTTAAGGAGGTCCCGTTCTTCCTTGGTTCGCTTTTTGTCGACAGCGGCATTCTTCCGGTATTCCAGGAGCTTGTGTTCAAAGATGACTTTCTTCCGCTCGACTCGGGCATCCAGCTTGGAGTTGTAAATCTCCATGACTGTCATTTTGAGCTCCATCTCTGGCTCGATCTCGCCTGTCCGGGGGTTGACACCGTCGCCAGGTTCGAACTGCATGTGCTGCACGGCTTCTTCTGCCTCGTTGAAGTACTCGGTTTCGAACTCCAGCCGACCAGGCATGTATCCCTGCACTTCGTGACACGCCGGTACACTGGCAGTCGGCTTCTGCTTCGGCGTGGCAGGTGGCGCATTTTGAGCGTCTTCCTTCTTCTGCTCTATCCTCCTCTTCTTGTTGGCTTGAAACACATCTCGCGGTATCCGGTCGCTGAGTTCCGTATTCTCTGGACTTGCTCTTTCCGGAAGAGGGAACTTGGAGCTGTTGATATATGTGTTTATGTAGTGGTCCCGTACTTCGTCCTTGGATCTGAAGCCGCCGATATGATCTGCTATGTCTGCCCATGATCCTAGGCCGTACGTTTCTGCTCCTTCGAGGAGAGCTAGTTCTTCGTCTGCACCCCAATCTTCGGTGAATATTGGTATTGAATGCTGTTCGATTACTTGATATGAATGTGTTTTAGGGTCGTGGTCGCGGGAGAACTTGGCGTCGGAGAAGCAGGGCACGCAGAGGTCGTACTCGTGGCAGACATCGCTGGCGCAGCGTATGCGCACCTGCGAGTGTCAATGCTGTGTTTTTGCGGGTCTCTGATTAAGGAGGCATCTGTTGTGGTATGCGTCTGGGGCCTGGGGGCTTACCGTCGATGTTATGTCCGCCGAGCACACGTCGCACACGTACTTGACGCCGCCCTCGGTGCCCCGCGACGCAGTCTTCTTCTTGATCACGCCCATGTCAGCTGTCTAGCCACTGGCGCGTGGAATAGGCAGTGAGGGAGCGGGTGCAGGTGGGCTGGAGCCCGACGGAGAGCGTGGCTGTGTCTGTTTCAACGCGTTTACGCGTATGTAAAGCAGCTCAACACTGCGGCTCGGCTCGGTGAAGGCAACGCAGGCGAGTGGGTATGACGTCGCAACGGTGGGCGTGATGTCGCAAGCTGGCAATGCAACTCTGGGTCGGTGTGGCGGCGCGGGCGGCGGGCGGCGGGCAAACGCCTCACGGAATCGCTACAGGCTCCTGGAGAGAGGCGTCGGCGCCGCGGGCACGACTCACGACTCACGAGGTGCTGTCAAACGGCTAGCTGCGTCGAGGGACCAGCTGCGAGCCTGTGCGTTGCTGAGGGAGAGACAGACAGCCGTCGCTTGGCGCAAGCCTGAGACACTGATCCCCACTGCCCTCCCCAAGCACATTGAAGGACCCGTTCGCTGTGAAAAGGAGTCGCCCTTCGCCACTGCACATAACATCTCCCTCGGCGGCCGCCAACGCTGCTGCACCCCGTGTCCCCATATTCTCGAACGCACCTCGCACCCGACCACCTGCCACCCCGCCTCCTGCGTACCTCGTCACTCGTCACTCGTCCCTCTCTCCGAGGACCCTCTTCTTTCTCCCACACCGGCACCCGAGCAGCGAACCAGCCCGCCGCCGCAACCATGAGCTGGAAACTAACCAAGAGTGCGTCCGCCCGCCCGTCTCCTGCGACCCTTCTCTAACCATGCGCAGAACTCAAGGAGACCCACCTTGCGCCGCTCGCCAACACGTTTAGTCGCTCGTCCTCTACATCTACCATCGTCAGCGGCGAGCAGACGCCCAAGGCCACGAGCAGCACCGCGCTCTCCGACTCAAAAGACCCCAATGGCATCGGTGCGTAGCAGCGAACCTCCCTGTCTGCCAACACTGCTGACCAACTCCAGCCGCCTCCGAAGCAAACGCTACCCCTCCTCCACCGCCCCTCCGCCCGGGTATCTTGATAGTGACCCTCCATGAGGGCAAGGGCTTTTCGCTCCCACCGGGCGCAGAGCAGCATTTCCAGGGCGGACATCACCAGGGCTCGTTATCGCAAGGCACCGGTTTCTCGGTGGCCGGGTCTATGCGTCCTGGCTCGTCATCACGAAACCAGACCGCCGGCTCCTACACTTCGACCCGACCGCAGTCCGCTGCTGGCAGCATCAATGCGGTCCCCACCATACACGGACGCTACTCGTCCAAGTACCTACCATACGCACTCGTCGATTTCGATAAGCAGCAGGTGTTCATCAATGCGGTCTCGGGAACTCCTGAGAACCCGCTGTGGGCTGGAGGAAACACGCAGTACAAGTTCGATGTGTCTCGGACTACAGATATGAGCGTCTCGCTATACATTCGCAATCCCTCCGCACCACCGAACGCAGGCCGAGCCGACGACATCTTCATTGGAAAGTGCCAGGTCCGTCCGAGGTTCGAAGAGTCACAGGCCGCTGATGCGGCTGCGAAGAAGGAGACTGGCCCGGGCCAAATTGGTGCCGAGTGGCTGGAGCTTCAATATGGCTCGGGTACCATGAAAGTTGGCGTCAACTTTGTAGAGACCCTGAAAGACAAACTGTCTATTGATGACTTTGATTTGCTCAAGGTCGTCGGTAAAGGTAGCTTCGGCAAGGTCATGCAGGTCATGTATGTGTTGGCCCCAACGTAGACTTCGCACGTGCTAACGGCTTGCAGGAAGAAGGACACACACCGGATCTATGCCCTCAAGACCATCCGCAAGGCGCACATCATCTCTCGCTCCGAAGTCGCGCACACTTTAGCAGAGCGTTCCGTTCTGGCCCAGATCAACAACCCGTTCATCGTACCCCTGAAGTTCTCCTTCCAGTCGCCTGAGAAGCTGTACTTTGTTCTCGCATTCGTGAACGGCGGCGAACTCTTCCACCACCTGCAGAAGGAACAGCGTTTCGACATTAATCGTGCCCGATTTTACGCAGCAGAACTTTTGTGCGCCTTGGAATGCTTGCACGGTTTCAATGTCATTTACCGAGACCTGAAACCTGAGAACATCCTTCTCGATTACACTGGTCACATTGCTTTGTGTGATTTTGGTCTTTGCAAGTTGGACATGAAGGATGAAGACCGGACAAACAGTAAGCACACACCTCCTGGGTTTTAGGCCTCACTAACATGCTCTAGCATTCTGTGGAACCCCAGAGTATCTTGCTCCTGAACTTCTCACAGGAGCAGGCTACACCAAGACTGTCGATTGGTGGACGCTCGGTGTTCTCTTGTATGAGATGCTGACAGGTCTCCCGCCGTTTTACGACGAGAACACCAACGACATGTACCGCAAGATTCTCACAGAGCCTCTGCACTTCCCCGGGCCTGAGATTGTGCCACCGGCTGCTCGAGATTTGCTCACTCGTCTCCTCGACCGCAACGCCGAGAAGCGTCTAGGAGCCAAGGGTGCTGCGGAGATCAAGGCACACTACTTCTTCCACAGCATAGATTGGCGGAAACTGTTGGAGAGGAAATACGAGCCTAGCTTCAAGCCCAATGTGGTAAGTCAGCGCTCGCACAGTATCGACGTGGAATTCCTGCTGACATAGCACAGGCTGATGCGAAGGACACGGACAATTTTGATGTCGAGTTCACCCGCGAAGCTCCTACCGACTCGTATGTGGATGGACCAGTGCTTTCACAGACCATGCAGCAACAGTTTGCTGGTTGGTCATACAACCGCCCCGTTGCCGGTCTCGGCGACGCAGGTGGATCGGTCAAAGATCCCTCGTTTGAGGATGCGGCACGGTAGAATTCTGCAATGAGGGAGAGTTGTGGATCTTAAGCACGGAACGATTTAGACAAGGGCGTTTGATGGTTGTTGGCGCGTGCTGCAGTACGCATCATAAATTTCGCTTAGCGAGCACCGGACCTCAGAACCTCGCCCTGCAAACAGCCGAGCAGATGTTTGGCCTGGACCATTTGAGACTTTGCAAGCGTGGGGAGGCGCGGGCCAGGGACGGCATCATGAACCTGGAATGAAAGGCAATTCAAAACGACCTACACATGTTGGAAACCCTTCCCAATTGGCAGCGATGCTTAGTGATCAGATGACGCTGCTTCACAAGTGTTGCGTGATGTTCCCAACATTCAGTTCCAGAAACGCCAAAGCTTGACCCCTGCTCCTGCCCCTCCTTATGACGCCCGGTGGTGCCGCCTTCCAACCCCACCAGCATCTGGCGCGGCGACCGCCTCACATTCTTCTTTACACCTGACCGCGCGGAATTACAAACACTCACCCCACTCCTTCGGCCCTCCGATTAAATACCTGTGAGTTGCTCAATTGCTGCATCCATCGCCAGTCCTGCGCCCATTCCAATCCCTCGTCGCCATTTGTTGAGCGTCACTAAGAACACCCCACCAGCCCTGCACCACAACAACAAACTCGAAACACACAATGCCCGGCTTCTCCCAGGCGTCGGATCTCTCGGCTTGGAACGCCCTCCAAGACCACCACGCAAAGCTTGGAAAGGACATTGTTCTGAAGGAGTACTTCAAGAAGGACCCGAAGCGGTTCGAGAAGTTCTCCTTCACCTTCAAGAACGATGTCGACAACTCTGAGACACTCTTCGACTTCTCCAAGAACTTCATCACCGACGAGACGCTGAAGCTGCTCGTTGAGCTCGCGAAGGAGGCTGGCCTCGAGAAGCTGCGTGATGACATGTTCTCAGGCGACAAGGTCAACTTCACTGAGAACCGCGCTGTGCTGCACGTTGCGCTCCGTAATGTTTCCAACCAGCCCATCAAGGTTGACGGCGAGAGCGTCGTCGAGGGCGTCAACGAGGTGCTCGAGCACATGAAAGAGTTCACCGAGCAGGTTCGCAGCGGTAAATGGAAGGGATACACCGGCAAGAAGATTAAGACCATCGTCAACGTCGGTATCGGTGGCTCTGACCTGTAAGTGGTTCCAACATATGTATGATTGTTCGCATTCCAGCAGCTGACTGTTACCAGTGGCCCAGTCATGGTCTCCGAAGCTTTGAAGCCATATGGCGACCGAAGCCTCACGCTCCACTTTGTTTCCAACATTGATGGTACACACATCGCCGAAGCTCTCAAGGAGTCCGACCCTGAGACCACCCTATTCCTCATCGCATCCAAGACCTTTACGACCGCCGAGACCGTCACCAACGCCAACACTGCGAAGGACTGGTTCCTCAAGAGCGCAAAGCAGGAGGACATTGCCAAGCACTTCGTTGCCCTCTCGACGAACGAGGCTGAGGTCACCAAGTTCGGTATCGACAAGAAGAACATGTTCGGTTTCTCCGACTGGGTTGGTGGACGCTACAGTGTATGGAGTGCCATTGGTCTGAGCGTTGCCCTCTACATTGGCTACGAGAATTTCCACCAGTTCCTTGCTGGTGCACATGCCATGGACAACCACTTCAGAAACACCCCACTCGAGGAGAACATTCCCGTGATTGGCGGTCTTTTGAGCGTGTGGTACTCCGACTTCTTCGGCGCGCAGACTCACCTCGTCTCTCCTTTCGACCAGTATCTGCACAGGTTCCCGGCTTACCTCCAGCAACTCTCTATGGAGTCGAACGGCAAGGCCATTACTCGCAGCGGCGATTACGTCAAGTACACAACCGGCCCGATCCTGTTCGGCGAGCCTGCCACGAACGCTCAACATTCCTTCTACCAGCTGCTCCACCAGGGCACCAAGCTCATCCCGACCGATTTCATCTTGGCTGCTCAGAGCCACAACCCTGTGGACAACAACAAGCACCAGAAGATGCTTGCCTCCAACTTCTTCGCTCAGGCAGAAGCTCTGATGGTCGGCAAGACCCCTGAGGAAGTCAAGACCGAGGGCGCGGCCGACAACCTCGTGCCCCACAAGACCTTCTTGGGCAACCGACCTACGACCTCCATCCTTGCCGAAAAGATCACACCAGCAACTCTCGGTGCGCTCATCGTCTACTACGAGCATCTCACCTTCACCGAGGGTGCCATCTGGAACATCAACAGCTTCGACCAGTGGGGTGTCGAACTTGGCAAGTCGCTGGCCAAGAAGATCTTGTCTGAGCTCGACGACAAGAGCGAGTCCACGGCGCACGATGCCAGCACTAGCGGTCTAATCAATGCTTTCAAGAACAAGGCGTCCTTGTAGGCCAAGATACAGGCACCTTGAAGCAGCAGGAATGACAGTCCGACAACGATCATGATGAAACACGAATTGAGGAAATTACTGGCGAGCATCTGGCAGGGTTCATAGAGATTTAAGCTCGAGCGAGCAATCTGAAAGTATCAATAGACGGTCTAGATCAAGTGTGACATGTACAATTTTCAGGTTCTGATCAGCGGTTGCGGCCTCGAGACGGTAGTCTTGGGCCCGTGCGCTATGAATTATCTAGGTCCGAGTTGACAGATCGCATACAACACAGGCGTTGCCCCGCACGCTCACTTCAGAAGTGCGCGGCATGTCAATTTATTGTACACGAGTTTAATTCCAGCGTTTTGTACATACCATGTCGCGCCCCCTCCACTCATTATGGCTCGCCATCTTCGCCATCTACTCCTTCTGGATCTCACTGGCGCACGCGGTGTCTGGGCAAGAGCCTTTGAAAGGGGCTACGGAGGGCAGAGGATATAATCTTGGAGAACCAATCCCTATCAGCTGTTTGAACAGGACAGTGTACGTCGCGTCAAGGCCACCGCAAATGGGCATCCAGAACCACAAAGGGCGAGTCTAACAAGTCCACAGCGATACAGGCGAACACATAACCGACGCCTCCGGACAACTCCAATACGTACCGTTCCCCACGTGCAACGAAACTGGGCGCCCGCTCGAGCTCTTCTTCGGCGTCGAGCAGTCCCTCAACTGCACGCTCGACTTCATCTCGGACCCATTCTTCCACCTCCTCGAATTCTACATCCACAACGACGCGCCCCTCTCGTGCCGGATCCCGTCGAAGCCGCTGCCGCCCAGCGTGCTGGAGAAGGATTACCGCGAGGTGGACGAGAGCACGCAGGAGGGCGCGCTGGGGAGCCAGTCGTCGCTGTACACGCCGCTGGTGGTTGCGCTGAGCGGGACGCTGCAGCTGAGCCACTTGCATATCGGGAACGATCTGAATTTGCTGGTGCATGCGAAGCCAAAGAACGAGGACCCCGGTACCATCGACGCTGCGACTGCGTACAGCATCGCGAGCCACACGCGCAACGCCAGGGTCACGATCGGGGATAGCTTGAGTCTGCATTTCAGCGTAAGGTGGTATCCCTCTACCACGCTACCGCCCGGCTGGAGCGGGTATGGCGGTCACCTGTACAAGTCGACGTTTCTTTACTGCTTGCTGAGCGCTGGGGCGAGTGCTGCCATTTGTGTGGCGTACTTTAGGGGCATCGAGCTGCCGCGGCGGCTGAAGCGGTATGCGGGGGATCGGATGGGCGTGGGGAGGGGCGGCGGGTATGGGTTGCCTGTTGCGAATGGGAGGGGGAATGGGTATGGGGGGTATGGGTACGGAATTGGGACTGGGAATGGAAAAAGGATTGATTAGGGGTAGGGATCTGGGGAGGGATACAATCGAGTGGGATGATATGCGGTATAGGTGCATAACACTAACGCAATGTACACGAGTAGAAGTGACAATATAGTTGAATTTTTGTACAATCGAGGTTTCCACCTTTCTATATGCCATATGCCAAACAGTACCCACACCAACACATCAGTAATTGTACAGAATATGCACGCCGACTCTGCATTTACAGTGACAGAAATCGTCCGCAACAAAGTAGTCTCCCCATGGTATCCAAGCTACCACCCCTTCCTTGTCAATTCGCTCACACGCCCCGTCACTTCCTGGAACCCCTTCTTGAACAGTGACCTCCACCGCTCACTCTTCAGCCTCTTCCGCTTCAACCCAGGTCGCTCGTGGAACCTCTGCTTCATCATGTCTGACCGAATCTTGTTCCTCGACACCAGACTGCTCAACATGCCGATTCCGCGCACCAGATCGCGTCCGACCTCCGGCTTCAAGTCGACGGTGCGGCCAAACGCCGGGTTCAGCCGGGGATAGGCCTGCTTCTCCGGCTCGAGGGGCACAGCAGCAGTCTGGTTTGGCAGGTTGAGGGGCAGGCCGTCCATGCTCATGCTGCCGAAATCGAGGCCGGCGGGGCGCCGCTGGAACGCGGATCCCTGCCTCGCGTTGCTGAAGTCGCTGCCGAAGACGTTGCGTGCGCGCTCGGCGGTTTCCTCCTGCGAGGTTCGTGTGTAGGCCGAGGGCGACTGGCGGGCGAAGGCGCGCCCGGGCATGGCGCCGAAGAGGTTGTCGATGGCCTTGCTGGTGCGTTCGGCGCTCGCGGGGGTGTCGGGCTGGGGAGGCGTGTCATGGGCGGTGTCTTCTTTTGGCTGGGGCTGTGCGGCTTGCGTTGTGTGCGAGGTTGATATCGTGCGGTGCGCGCTCCATGATGGCGGTGCTGCTCGTGTGAGGGTTTGGGCGCAGGACAGGCGTGATAGCGAGGTTGGGCGGAGCAGGAGCTCGCCGAGCGAGCGGGAGCTCATTGTGGATGATCCCGTGTTGTATTACGAGCAGCGAGAAAGGAAAAAAGTCATGGTTCACCCGCAATTGGGAGTTTCAGGGAGACGGATGATGATGGACATGTTTCGTCGCGCTCTCCAAATTCGTCGGCAGTTCCTCGGACGGGTCGCGCTTGGCATGGGTGCGGGTGGAGCTTGCCGTTTACAGATTTCACGCCCTCGTACCTTTTTACCCGCCGCGCGCCTGCCTGGATACTCACTGATACACTCTTTATATCAACTGGACTTGGATCTGCGACAGTAAACCCGAAAACGCCGACTTGAGATGTATAACAACTACGGTGGTGAGTTGTTCGCTCGTTGGAACTCGACAAATGTTAACTTGGGTGACAGGCTACAACCGTCCTCCGGGCTATGGAGCACCTCCAGGCATGGCTCCGCCTCCGGGAATGGGTACGTCTCATATTCACGAACATGCGACCGCGTTAAAGTGGTTGTAGCTGACAATGTAATGTAGGCCCTCCTGGCGCAGCCGCAGCACCTCCCGGAGTAGCACCACCTGGCGTCCAGTTCAATGGCCCTCCCCAGCTCGGCGGACCGCGCCCGCTGCCGCCCAACTTCCAGCCGCCCGCAGGCATGCCGAACATCAACTTCAGTGCGCCCGTCATCCGCCTGGGAACCTCTGGAGCGCAACGCAGTGGCAACTTGGACAACCTTGCAGGACGGCGCGATGGCGGTACTCCTCTTGCGCGGCGCGGATTGGGCATGGACGACCGAGATGGGAGGCGCGAAGACGCGAGGCCTCTGCATCCTCCCACGCGCGAGGAGATCGCCCGCACCATCTTCGTGGGCAACATCCCTCCCGCGCTCGGCGACGCTGGCATTGAGAGGATCTTGGAAACGGCTGGAGCTTTCACTAGGTTCACGCGAGCGAAGGATGCGAACGACAAGGTCCAGACGTTTGGTTTTGCTGAATACGGGGATGCGCAGAGCTTGCGAACTGCGACGGAGCTCTTTCAGGATGTCCAGGTCCCCACGAAGCGACAAACTCCCGGCGACAAGCAGGATCGCGACGAGGTGGAGACGACAAAGCTGCAGATCGTGATCGACGACGCCTCGATCAAATACGCCGAGGATTGGACAAAGAACGAAGACGAAGAGCAAATGCAGTTCCGACTGGACTCTGCCAAGGAAGCCCTGGATCAAGTTTTGGCGCAGCTGTTCAACCCGCCAGATGCCCCGCAGGCAGACGCAGAAGACGCCATGATGATGGACACACAGAACGAAGACAACCCTGACATCGTCCAGATCGACATCACAGCTAGCGGCGAAGATGATCTTTCGGATATCCCCGCGGAGATGCGCGAGACTGTGGCGGCTGAAATTGCTGCCTTCCGTGACCGCTCAAACCAGCGTGATCTGGAGCGACTACGTAAGGAAGAGGAAGAAAGCGGTGGCAGGAGTACCGTTGCTGGGGGCGCCAATGGAGTTCCCGTCGGTCCGCGTGCCGATAGAGGTGTTCAGGGTGCACCTAGCGGACCCAAGGGCTCGCAGTTCCCCCGAGACTACCAGGGCAACATGAAGTTCATCAATAGCGAAGCGATGATCAACGGCGGTTTCATCAAACGTGAAGATGACGATGAATCTGCGAGTGACTCCGAGCTTGAAGAGCGCCGCAAAAAGAAGAAGAATGCCGAGCTTGATGCAGCCTACGAACGGGAGCTCAGTCGTTGGCTCAAGCAAGAAAGCCGCAGTGTCTCGGCTCTTGAGCGGACACATAATTCTACGAAGAACAAGGAGGCCGAAGAGCAGAAGGCTCGCGAGGCAATGGGTGCATATCTCAAGAACTTCGATGACGATGAGGAGGAGGCACGCAAGCACGAACTTTTCTATCGCGACCACGGTGCGTACATGCGAGAACGGCAGAGGTACCGTGAGCGGGAAGAGAGGGAAGATGCTATTGACCGAGAGCAAGAGGATGGCGAGATGGCAACGAAGCAGAGGCAGAAGGCCGATGCGCGCGACCAGGCCAATGCTTTCCTCGACGCACAAGCGGAAGAGATGATGCGTGCCCGGACGACTCGCGAGACACAGGGCAGCTTCAAGATCTCTCTTGGTGCTGCAACAAAGAAGCTCGACCAGAAGGCCGCACCCCGTCGCACGGCTGCCGATGTCGAAAACTTGCTTGAAGACGAGGAGACCGCCGACCCAGCGGACACCAAGAAGCGCACGCTCATCCCTATTAATTTCGACGCAGCAGTCCGTGCCAATCTCACCCAAGAAGAGGTCGAGGAGGCACAGAAACAGCTCGCTCGCGATATTCCAGCCGACAAAGATGGCCTTTGGAAGTGGCCTGTTTCTTGGGAGCACCTGCCTGATAAAAACATCGACGATGATATCAAGAGATGGGCCGTAAACAAGGTGCTTGACCTGCTTGGTGTTCAGGAAGACATGATCGTCGATACCATTGTGGAACATCTGCGGAGCCACGGTGGTGCTCAATCTTTGGTGGAGAACCTGGAACCGGTCAGTAAATCTTCTTGCTTACAGGTCAATATTCACTAACATTTTCTAGGTTCTCGAGGACGAAGCCGAAAGCCTGGTCAAGAAGCTCTGGCGTATGGTCATCTACTACAGCGAGACGGAAAAGAGGGGTATCAAATAAGCGCTGAGTGATCCATCTTTGCGTGTTTGAAAGGAGCGGGAATTGTTTTCACGACTGCCTAGGTCATCGTTCCATGCAAGTACAGCATCAGTACAACAGTCCGGGGCATCTTCGTGGGCCAATTTGCAAAACATGATGTTCAGAGCGCCACGAGCAGTGAGTATGGCGAAAGGGCGTTCTTTCACGGAGATATTGATTGGGTGCAGCTTCTCTGGACCTTCTTCTCCACCAGAGTGTATAGTAACGTGATAGCCAGTTCTTGGTGGCTTGGATGGGGTACCTGGGCACTAGGTGTGTTACTTTCTACGGGCAATATACTAACTGTCAGTGTCGCCCGTGCGATGATACTCCAAAACCAAACCGTGTGCCTGATGCGGTACGTATGTGTTCAAGTAGCTCTCGTCCTGACTGCAGGTGTGTGATGAATCAGTAGCCCGGCAGCGCGCAAACGACCGCACCTCCTTTTCCGTCCGTCCATCCCCCAGCTCTGAGTCAGTTCCCTCGCGATCTAGATGCCACGGTCGGTGCAGTAGAACATAGAACAAGCTTTGCGGCTCCCCCGGCTTTCGCAAAAGCCAGGCCACCCCCACCAACATGCTCACGTGCGGAGGCGCCCCCCGGGCCCCTAGTGCGCCCCAAGCTGGAAGTACAGCCGCGCATCGGCCCTGCAGTTGCCGAGCGCCCGCCTCTTCACCAACGGAATCCATTTCTCCACCTATGGGCGTCATAGTGCGGGGCGCTGCGTATGGATGCGCGGGCGCGTGGAGGGGCTTTGGAGGGACGCCGCGAGCTATATAGGTGTGAGGGTTTGGGTGGCTACGCAGTTGAATTTCTCCGTGAGATATTTTATCTTTGGCTTCTGCTGTGTGAAAGTGCGAGATCTTGTCAACCCTACTCTTTCCCCCTCGATTTTTTGTAATCGAAATATGGTTACCATCACAGGCGTTGAGACGAGGGATGTGCGGTTTCCCGTGAGTTGTGCTGTTCTCCTGCTGTCAATGCCCCTCCCTCCCTCTCTCTGTCTCTCAATTGTTGAAAGAGAGGCTAATGCGGGGTTGTAGACGTCCCTCGATAAGACGGGCTCGGATGCGATGAACGCGGCCGGTGACTACTCCGCTGCGTATGCTATTCTGAAGACGGATTCCGAGTTCAAGGGCCATGGCATGGTGCGTACATTTCCCTTTCGCGGTGTTGTTGTATGGAGGGTTAGCCGTGGTCGTTGTCTTTGGACAGAGATGAGGGGGGAGGTTTGGTTCACACGGTGGGCGCTTGACGCCATGTTTCTTCGCACCCTCCCGCTTTCTATGATTTGGCCTGGTTTTTTTTTTGGATGGGAAATGCTCAACGAGGGGGGTGGTTACTGACACGATGCCTAGACCTTCACAATCGGGCGCGGCAACGAGATTGTCTGCGCCGCCATCGAGCACCTCGCGGACCGCATAAAAGGCCGCACGCTGGAGTCGCTCGTCGAGAACTGGGGCAAGACGTGGCGCCATCTGGTCCGTAGACCCCTGCGTTGTCTCTCCAGCAAACCACACCTACCTTCCCTCAACACATCACCTATTCCCCACCATGCTAAAAGACCCCCCAGGTAAACGACTCCCAACTGCGGTGGATCGGCCCCGAAAAAGGCGTCATCCACCTCGCCCTCGGCGCCGTTGTAAACGCCATCTGGGACCTCTGGGCCAAGACACTGAACAAGCCCGTCTGGCGCATCGTCGCCGACATGACGCCCGCGGAGATCGTCTCCCTCATCGACTTCCGCTACATCACCGACGCCCTCACCCCCGAGGAAGCCCTCGACATCCTCACCAAAGCCGAAGACGGCAAGGCCGCCCGCGTCCAGGAGGCCCTCGAGAGCAAGGCCGTGCCCGCCTACACCACCAGCGCGGGCTGGCTCGGCTACGGGCAGGATAAGATGCGGGGCTTGCTGAGGGAGACGCTGGAGAAGGGGTACAGGCATTTTAAGCTCAAGGTCGGGAGCGATGTTGCAGAGGATAGGACGAGGTTGGCCATTGCGCGGGAGATTATTGGGTTCGACAAGGGGAATGTGTTGATGGTGGATGCGAACCAGGTGTGGAGCGTGCCCGAGGCGATTGAGTATATGAAGCAGTTGGCCGAGTTTAAGCCGTGGTTCATTGAGGAGCCAACGAGTCCGGATGATGGTATGTTGTCTTTTCTTTTGCGAGGAGTAGGGGTACCTGGTGGAGGGGATGGGGAAAAGACCAATATGTCAGCAAGAGCTGAGCTAACGGATGCACAGTTCTCGGACACAAGGCCATCAGGGAAGCCTTGAAGCCGTACGGCATTGGTGTTGCAACGGGCGAGATGTGCCAGAACCGCGTCATGTTTAAGCAGTTCCTCGCCGCAGGCGCCATCGACGTCTGCCAGATCGACGCGTGCCGTCTCGGTGGTGTGAACGAGGTCATTGCCGTCTTGTTAATGGCCGCGAAGGTAAGCATCCAAGCACATCCTCCGCCAGAAACGCAGCTAACAGGATCAGTTCAACGTGCCTATCGTCCCCCACAGCGGCGGTGTTGGTCTTCCCGAGTACACACAGCATCTCTCGACCATCGACTACATCTGTGTTTCGGGTAAGAAGTCCGTCCTCGAGTATGTAGACCACCTGCACGAGCACTTCCACCACCCATCGGAGATCAAGGACGGCCACTATGTCACGCCCATGAGCCCAGGTTACAGTGTCGAGATGAAGCCCGAGAGCATGGACAGGTATTCGTTTCCCGGCAAGGAGGGTGTGAGCTGGTGGAAGAGCGAAGAAGCGAGACCAATTTTGGAGGGCGAGAGGATATAGAGCGAAATCATACCCAAAAGTGAGGAGGGTTGGGAAAACAACAAATGAAATTTATTCGATAAGGAGGTCTATTCGCGCAAACTAACCTCCAGACCAGAGTAAACCCCAACTAGCTTTCTGAACCCATGATCCATTGTACGCGGCCGGGGCGATGCGGTTGGGGTTGGGAGGGCACGGAAGACGGTACAGAGGAGAAGCTAGGGCTCGAGGCTTTGGATGGAGCATTGGAAGGGACATGCGAATGTTGGCCGTGAGTTGATGCCGCCAAGTCCGACATGCTGTTGAAAACGCGCGCATGTTGAGCTTGTGCAGTAGCAGGGAGCCAGCCACTACTTGTGATTCCTTCTCGGTCCATCAGGCGCTACATGAGGTCCTCTTGGATGACTAACAGATGCTCGAGTGCAGCCAGGCGTGTGTCTTCTTTGGCAGAGCAGCAATGGATATAGGAACGACCAGTAGGATTGTGTTCGACGATGGCAGCGGCGATCTTGCGAGAGGAGGTGTTGCCGTAGGTAATGATGTCCAGGCAGCGAGCGGGGCCGTAAATTGCTTTAGCGTTTGCTGCAGATGGTCAGTATATCCCAGGACGTTGCGGCATTGATAACATACCTAGTACTCTTGCTCTCGAACTTTCCAATGAGTCTTCCGATGCGGTTTCTTGCATCCGATGTATCAGCTCGCTGGCCGTCCGTTCGAGTTTCAGACTCTCGTAAGAGCTCTTGCCGTGCTTCATGTCCTTGAACGTCTCGATCATCATGTGCTGCACTGGAGTCTTCGCCACCGGTGACGACAGGATTGAAAGTTGGCTCAGGTGGTTGCTGTGGCTGCTGTTGTGTC
Source organism: Karstenula rhodostoma CBS 690.94 (assembly GCA_010093485.1). NCBI lineage: Eukaryota > Fungi > Ascomycota > Dothideomycetes > Pleosporales > Didymosphaeriaceae > Karstenula > Karstenula rhodostoma. The sequence goes on from MU001503.1 coordinate 1,131,174, forward strand.
TGCTGCTGTTTCTTCTGCTGTTTCTTTTTCGTTGGTCGCTCGTAACCGGGACAATGTTTCCAGCCTACAAGTCTCCAACCGAACTGTTTCAGCTCCTTCTTCCAAGTCCTCTTCAATGTCCGTGGATTGAAGCGCTGAGTTTTTAGCTTGCCTTCGTTGCGTCTGCGTTGCTTCCTGAGGTACTTATCCCTGCGCTGCCACTCGATATATGGCTTTACAAGGTAGTATTCTTCCTTCAGCTGCTCCCACCAAGGATCCTGATGTATTTGATCCCACGGATGTTTGGGGAAGAGAACAGTGGGATCGACGCCACACGATCGGCAGGTTTTTCTATATGGTCCAGTACGAGGATAGTCCCGGAAAAGATGTTTATCGGTAGCAGAGTTATCGACAGTAACCTGAGAATGTAGGGGGTGAGGATAAGGTTGGTGCGGTAACCCGCGAGTAGACGATAGGGGAAGCGGGATAAGAGATGGAGACGAAGGTGGAGAGAGCGGTGAAAAGTTGGGTGGCGAGGGGATGGCGGAAAGATGGTTGCCGTGGCGTCGAATTGAAGCCGACCTCTGGGAGCGATGGGAAGTCACGCTTCTGAGGGATCTTGGTGACCCAGGCGGCGAGAGCAGGTCCTTCGAATGCCGACGCGAGCCGTGTTCCATTGGTATGTCCATGGGAGGCAGCAGCCCCGTAAAGACGAGCGTGGACGCAATGGCGATAGCGATGCCGGAGCTGAGAATATGGGACAGAATTTGGGGCGGAGGGTGTCGTCATGCCCACGATATCTCGCAAGATTGGACGTTCTTTCCCAGCCATGGGCGAGCTCGCAACTGCTTCTCTTTGCAGAGGTGCGTGTCTGCAAACCCCGCCCGCTCCTTCTGTTTACAGCCTTCACTCACCGAACCTCAACCTCAGGAAAACCGCGAAAACAACGCCCAGGCGCCCGATCCCCTCACCTGCAGGTAAAAGCTATTCTAACAAATTCTTACGCTTACATAGACTTTCGATTTCGTTAATCTTTCATCAAAACGACTCGCACGAAGCTTATGACGGATTGGGGGCTGCACCCTCATCAACCTAAGTATAGAGTGAGGACGTGAGTTCGATTCTGGTAGTGGTCGGTCATGGTGCAGCATGGCTATAATTCCATAGGGGGTAAACCTGTGAGCGCGGAACCCGGCGCGACTGGCACAAAAAACAAGGTCTCTGACTGAGTTTCTAGAATACGGCGTTCGCGCCTCAAATCTAGTTTTTGCACTTTTTTGCGTCTATCTGGGGATTCTGGAGCAAGCGGGTGACATGCAGTGAGTGAAAGGTGCTGATATATAGAGCGCCAACTTTTATCTATTGATTGGTGTTGGCTGCCTATCTAGAGATAAGATTCAATGACTAATGAGAAGACATTGCGGATGAAGTTGAGCTACTTCATAACTTGTGACACGCTTGACTGTGGCTGCAGGGGAATGCTCGCCGCATAGCTCGAGTCTGACCTGAAGTCGGCCAGATTTGGCCACCTTCACAACAGAGAACTATCGATGTGTCATTGTGAACACATACACGAAAGGTTCTCCTAGGCGTTCCATCAACACCTCTTCAGTCACTACATCTCATTCACAAACCCCAACAGCTACCGAATAACGAGGCTTTGTATCAGTCAACACCTCTCGCCACCACTGTCTCGAACAAAGCTTCCAAACACTATCTGCCCCACTATCCACAGGTATCACAATGTATTTTCCCATCAAGATAAACCACACGTTTGCACAAGATCTCGACACCCGATCGAACGCCACCGCACCAACACAGGCTGCCGGCCAGCGCTACCTCGCACCCATCATGGTCGGCACCATTGGAGCCGTTATGTTTGTGGGGTTTTGCTATGCCGCGAGAAGGTTTTGCTGTATACACCAGAGAGCCTCGGCCTCGTGATGGAGAGTTCCGATGAGTGCGAGGTTTCTCTTCTCGGTATTTGGGGGTTATTCTGTGTAGGAAACTTCAGGCATCATATCGAGGAAGTGGAGTTGTGTCCATGGGAAGAGATGGGGCTAATAGTGTTGGCGGCATGAGGGGCTGTCATTCCAACAATTTTTTTTTTCTGATTGTTAACACGAACCACAAAGTGTTCAATGATTGATACTGATGGTAGATAAGAAGGTCGGGGAGCGACCGACTAGACACGCTGTATTACTTACACCGCATGCTTCTCATAAAATATCATGTCAACTACGGAACCAAACACTGAGTAAATACCACTCCTGCATGTACTCTGCAGCATTCCACCCGAAAATTCGACTAAAGAGACGCGAGCCCTGTTTCACCAGCAGGCAATTGCTTATCATATGCACTAGTGCCATAGGTGAGCAGCTCTGATGATGTCGTGCGTGTCCTGTGGTGGGGCGTGGTTCCAAGCTTTTGCCCATCCCGCACTCCACAGTGTAGATCAACCCACCTCCCAGAGCGGAGTTGTCGCCCATGTCCGGACGGAGCAACTAGACTCGGTATACTTTCTTGAAGCACTCGGCATCCCAAGGCATCGAGTCTCTCAACAATCGCGTGTTACATGTGACACCATCTGATCCACCGGAAAGGGGTACCTGGGTACGTACACGAGCAGATCCTTCTTGGTGCCTAGCAACGTCGTTGCAACAAACACGCAGCCAGACGCTGGCGGCAGCTAACTCAGGAACGCGCAGTGCAGCCGAATCATGCCCCCGGGAGTTGTCCCCAAACGTAGCGTGCTGCGCCGAAAACTGGAGATGGCGTTGGGGCGCATGCAGCCAGCCAAGGCCGGGCGACGCAAGCCGGTGGTTGCTGGGGAAACGGGCACGTCTAAACACGCACCCACGCTGCCGGAGCCTCCACCGCAACGTTCGCTCTAGAACCACGGCTAGCATTGCAAACATACAATTCACATTCTTCTCGAGAGTATCCACTATCGCATCGCATCGCTCCGTCAACGACACGAGACCAGCTGCGGGGTGCATTGGCGCAAAACCCGTGCAAAACAAGACCGTCAAGGCCATGGATACACCAGGCGGACATGCGCCGTACGGACGCCCGCCTGCGTACGACGACGACGACGCGTCCCCGAGCCATCTGCAAGGAGGGTCCACGATGCGCTTGTTGACCCACGCCGACGATACACAAAGCTATGTGTCGTGAGTATCACTTCTCTCCTACATTCCCCTCTACTTCCCAAACTCATTCCGTGCTGCGCGCGCAGAAGACCCCGAAACCGAGAATCAGCTTCGCTGCTATCGACCATGGGCAGCACCGCCGGCACGCTGGGCGACAAGCTCACGCGCTCCGAAGTAGGCGCGCATGCCGATGCTGAGGCGGGCATCGTCGACCTCTTGCGCGAGGCCGACGCGGCGCTGAGCTCGACGTCGCATGCGACCTCGAAACCCGTGCCGCAGACGCTGAAGCGCAAGTCCATCACGACGCGGCTCGTGGACCGCCTGTCACCCACAAAGAAACCGCAGGAACCAGGCTTACCGTTGCATGACACCCGCAGACCACCATCGCCCGTGGCTCGATCTTATCAGCCCTCGATGTTCTCCTTACCACTCTCTAGGACGCCCTCGGTGCTCGACACTGCACCGAACATGCCTCCCCCTGGCGAGGACTCCCCCTCCTACGTACCCTACCGCCGCTCATACTCCCCCGAGCGTGCTGGCCCCAGCCGCCCGTACTCACCCACACGCACATCCGCAGACTACGCCCGCCCACCAGCATCATTCAACATGTACGAGCCGGCAGACCTCAATGGCAGCCCCCGACCGGGTACGCCCTCTTCAAGATACGGTGGCGAGCGACCGGGCAGCCCCACGCGGCCGCTGCCTCCAGCACCACTTTTCGCCGGTGGCCGGCCCATCTCGCGCGACTCTACCACGACCCTTGACATGAGCTCGATACCCATCGACCCTGACGACCCATTCACCGATTATGGCGACGACCGCCCGGAACTGCGCTCAAGAGACTCGTACATGACCGAGGAAACCATCACAGACGACTACACAGACATGGACGAGAAGATGGACCACTACGGCCCAGCACCCGAGACCGCACAGCCGAGACGCGGGGCGCGAGACGCCGTCATGACCACGAAAGAAGTCCGTCTCATCAATGGTGAGCTCATTCTAGAGTGCAAGATCCCGACCATACTGTACAGTTTCCTGCCGCGGCGCGACGACGTTGAATTCACGCATATGCGATACACGGCCGTTACTTGCGACCCCGACGACTTTGTCGACAGAGGGTACAAGCTACGACAGAATATTGGCGCCGCTCGTGAGACGGAGCTCTTCATCTGCGTCACCATGTATAACGAAAACGAGATTGACTTTACCCGGACGATGCATGGAGTCATGCGCAACATCAGCCACTTCTGCTCTCGAACAAAGTCACGTACCTGGGGCAAGGATGGGTGGCAAAAGATTGTCGTCTGTATCATCTCAGATGGTCGTCAGAAGGTGCATCCGCGGACACTGGACGCTCTCGCTGCCATGGGCTGCTTCCAGAAGGGCATTGCGAAGAACCACGTCAACCAGCGAGAGGTCACTGCGCATGTCTACGAGTACACCACCCAGGTCTCTCTGGACTCCGATCTCAAGTTTAAGGGAGCTGAGAAAGGCATTGTTCCAGTGCAGATGATCTTCTGTATGAAGGAGCGCAACCTGAAGAAGCTCAACTCACATCGATGGTTCTTCAACGCCTTCGGGCGAGCACTCAACCCCAATATTTGCATTTTACTTGACGTTGGAACTAAGCCTGGACCAAAGGCATTATACCATCTCTGGAAGACCTTCGACAATGACTCTTCAGTTGCCGGTGCTGCCGGCGAGATCAAAGCGGGTAAAGGTAAAGGCTGGCTCGGCTTGCTCAATCCGTTGGTCGCTTCGCAAAACTTTGAATACAAGATGTCCAACATCCTAGATAAACCACTCGAATCCGTCTTTGGATACATCACTGTCTTGCCGGGTGCGCTGTCAGCTTATCGGTACATCGCCCTCCAGAACGACCATACTGGTCACGGTCCACTAAGTCAGTACTTCAAGGGTGAGACATTGCATGGTCAAGATGCAGATGTCTTTACTGCGAACATGTACCTCGCCGAAGATCGTATCCTATGTTGGGAGTTGGTGGCAAAGCGCAGCGAGCAGTGGGTCTTGAAATATGTCCAGGCAGCTACTGGCGAGACCGATGTGCCTGGTAAGTTACCCCACGAAATAATTTGAAACCTGGTGCAATACTAAAACCTGTAGATACCGTGCCTGAGTTCATTTCACAACGTCGTCGTTGGCTCAACGGTGCCTTCTTCGCGGCTGTCTACTCATTACTCCACTTCAAGCAAGTCTGGGCGACTGACCACACCATCTGGCGCAAGATTCTGCTCCACATCGAGTTCGTCTACCAATTCGTTCAGCTCATGTTCACCTTCTTCTCTCTGGCCAACTTCTATCTCACCTTTTTCTTCATCGCCGGCTCGCTCAGCGACAAGAACTACGACCCCTTCGGCCACAACATCGCCAAATACATCTTCATCTTCCTACGGTACACCTGTGTGCTCCTTATTTGCATGCAGTTCATCCTCTCCATGGGTAACCGTCCGCAAGGAGCAAGGAAGATGTTCTTATGGAGTATGGTCGCATACTGTGTCATCATGGCGTACACCACGTTCGCCTCCATCCTCATCGTCGTCAAACAACTGCAAGATCCCAAACAACCAAAGAAACTCGGCAACAATGTCTTCACGAACTTGATCGTCTCGGCCACAACAACCATTGGCTTGTACTTCTTCATGTCCTTTATGTACCTGGACCCCTGGCACATGTTCACCTCCTCGGCGCAGTACTTCGCTCTCCTCCCTAGCTACATCTGCACCCTCCAAGTCTATGCCTTCTGCAACACGCACGACATCACTTGGGGTACGAAGGGCGACAACGTGGCCAAAACCGATCTCGGCGACGCCAAAGCCAAGAAGGGCAATGTGGTCGAGCTCGAGATGCCGTCGGAGCAGCTCGACATCGACTCGGGCTATGACGAGGCACTCCGCAACCTGCGCGACCGCATCGAAGTGGCGGAGCCGGGCCTCAGCGAGGCGCAAGCCCAGGAGGACTACTACCGCGCGGTGCGCACGTACATGGTGGTCGTATGGCTCATCTCCAACGCGATCCTCGCCATGGCCGTATCCGAGGCCTACGGCGGGCAGCACATCAGCGGCAACTTCTACCTCAAGTTCATCCTGTGGGCGGTGGCGGCGCTGGCCTTCTTCCGCGCCGTCGGGTCGACCAGCTTCCTCATCATCAACAGCATCCACTCCATCATGGAGACGAAGCTCAAGTGGGAGGACAAGATGGAGGGCAAGCGGGGCTTGACCGGCGGCAAGAAGAGGTTCGGCAAGGGGTGGCGGAACGGAGGGCAGGGATGGTGGAATGGATGGTGGAGCGGGCGTGCCATCAGCAGCAAGGTCAGCAGTTGGGCGCCCAGCTCGTGGGGCGGGAGCAGTCTGGGTAAGTGAGATGAGATGGGTTCGGTTTGTATAGCGTTTTGATTCACGATTCATGAGCGGCGTTGGTTGGAATAAGGAAGGGTGATACCTCGACGTGGGTGCTTGTATATGCGTGCGCGTCGCACGTGGGTTCTGTATGATGGGGACGGCGGATGGCTGGGCTGTTGCCGAGCTATGAGACGCTTCGTGCTGCGCCGAAAGGGAACTAAAAGGAACGATGTTATGTAGTATGGTAATGCGGTTGTAATGGGGATACTGGTGCATGTCGCTTCTTCCTCCTGTCGTGCTGGATCGTCGTGGGTGCTAACCACCTCCTCTCCCCGTTAAAGCTGTTTCTCTGATATTGGATCCAAATCATCGCTGCTCATCTGTAACCCCCGCTCCTTCTGACAGCAGAGAACTTGCAACACAGACACGCTCCTCCGATGCCGAAACAAGCACGACGGGTGTACGGGAGCGAGTGCGGCGAGCGATGCAGTGTCATTAGTTAGTAATACACGCAGTGAGACCTGATGTTCGTAATGCGATAACAGCTGCATGCCGAGAAGGTACCGAAGGGAAAGGAGAAGACACACGCTTTCATGAAGTTGAGCGGGCAGTGTAACATGGTGGATGCAATACATCTCGCGCTCCAACGTAATAAATCTACTTCTTGTGGGCGCGTCGTTCACCGCAGTCCTTCCAGTGATGATTTGTCTTCACAACACCTTACTGTGTACGGTGGTAGCGCCCGCACTGACAGCTGTCACGGGTTGCTAGGCTCACCGGCGCTGGGGTTTAGACTGGTTGAGGGGTGGGGCGTTGAGGGATGGGGCTTGGTGGTGCGTTGGTAGCTGGCCGGCGTATGATAGTTGGGATGTGACTGCAGTCACCCATGAGGATATGGGGATCGAGAGTGGAGGGGTTTGGGGAGGTTCGAAGGATGCTGCATGTATCGTGATGGTAGGTGAGGCACGCTCGAGTGTGATTGCATCGTCCATGCTGCGCGTCTTGTTGAGTGTTTCTGGTCTACTGGTCGACAAGCAGCACGCGGACAGACGTTGACTCTCGCGCCCACGGTACGACAGGTGTCAAAAGCCAGTCACAGTCTAGAGCCCCCACACACTTCGTAGACTAGACGGTACTAGTAATGTTAGCTAGGTTGCTGGTGGACATGCTACTTGGCTCGCGCCTTCAACATGCCATCCCAGAAGTTCCGACCTGCAGACTCGCAGCGTGTGAGGTAATAGCGTGTAGACGGGAGAGATGATAAAACCCCCCCCCGCGATGCATGTACTTTCTTCCTCGGCAATGATCATTTCTCGACATGACTTTCTCCATCATCGGCATTCTCGCCTTTGCAGGCGCGGCAGTCAGCTCGCCCCTTATATCATTGCCGGGATGTAAGTGCCGCACTCGAAAACCCCCTCGAAAGAACGACGCTGTTGTGAACGCTGTTTGTATCTGGTGGAAGCATCACTGACGCATATTCAGTCCTCCCTGTACAACAGGTTACTCTCTCCTCCATCGAGACTATCGCTTTGGCTACATCGTCGCCTGCACCCGTTGTCTCGCCTGACGCTCCGCCACGCATCAAAGTGACTATCAACCTGTCTTCTAAGACCCCGAGTCTGCCCACTAGTCAGCCTGTGGATACAACAGTCAACGCCGTTTTTCCTGTTTCGACTTCGACTTTGACGACGGCTACTGCGTCTACGAGCGTTGAGATCAGCGCCCTGGTAGGGGTTGTGGCTGCGTCTTCCACGACCACCACGTCATCCAAGACCGTTGCTGTGGTGGTCCCTTCGACGACGAGCTCGCATTCCGCGGCTTTTGTTGTCGTGCAGCCGTCTACGACGCCTACGCTTAGTAGCACGTCTGGTTCTACGACAGCTGTCACGTCCGCGGCAGTCGCAGCCACTCCTTCTGCGTCAACCAGTTCGTTCTCGGCACGTCCGTTCACGATCGTTTTCCTGCCTGTGCCTGTGCTGCCATTTGTTTCGTCTTCTTCGGCCACGCCCATTGTGGTTGTAACACCAACCGCTGTGTCTACCTCGAGCAATTCCTCCCTCTTCTTGCAGGATGCGTCCTTCACAGTGCCACCGACCACAATCATCACGCCAACGTCGGCTTCTACCTCGACAACGGCCATACAAGTAAACTCAACAACGACAACAACGCCAAGACTAACTGTTTCGACCATAAATACCTCGACTGGGCCGAGTGATCCCAAAGCTACTTCGCCGCTCTTGTTTGACGAGCTCGTTGAGACGGTCAAGCTCCACACCGTACGGATCATAAATATTTCACGGTTCGCCTCGCTTAACAACAAGAAAACGTCTGACCGTTTGGATGAAACCATTCAAGCTCTAAATGCGCTGTCGAACGAATTCAACACATCCGCCAAGCAGATCGCGGAGAATTTCTTCGAGATAAAAAACGCTGTCGGGACGCTGGCCAACCAGACGACGGACAGGTCCTGGGAGGTCAACAACGCCTTCCAGCTGCTAAGCATTCGCGTGACCAAGGAGCTTGAGCATCTGAAGGCATCCCACGAGGAACAGATCAAAGGGCTTGTACGCGCTGAAACGCTTAAAGCAGTGAATGGAAGTTTGAGCGATTTGATCGAGTCCAAGGGGAAAGTCGAAAACCCGTCCGTCTTTGCCGATCTAAAACTTCTTGCCCAACGCGTTGTGTTCCTGGAGAATGAGAACTGGAAGTGGAACCACGCGGACAGGCAGGACCCGGTCGAGACGCGCTTGGAGGCTCTCGAGGCACAGAACACTTTCTTGAAGCAGAAGCTCGAACAACTCCTGGGCGCTGGGGAGGATGATCCTGAGCAGGACGAGGAGCACCCCGAGGAGGAGCATTATGAGGAAACCCCCCAGCAGCCGCAAGCCCAAGAGCCCGACAGGCCGCACTGGCCTGAGTGGTTCGAAGGCGTGTGGAACGGCGAGTCCTCCAAGAAGCATTGAGTTCGCTCGCCATGGCACTCCTTTCCACATGCAGTAATATTGGGTAGAGTAGAGGCGCTTGCACCAAAAGTAATGAATTTTTCCTCAACGAGTTCGTTGAATATGCCGTTCGCATCTTCCTCGCGCTGTTGGTAATGTGATATGTTGAATGGCGCCCTCGTTGGCTCAATTCTGTTGACGAAGTCGTGACTTGCCAAGTCGATCGTCTGGACGCCGTTTCTCCCCAGTCCGCACTTTATAGCGATGCCCGCACCCACCGTGTCTGGCGTGAGGTGATCTAACGGGGTGTGTACTGCTCACTGGCATCGCGGATCGTGCCAAGTGCTCAGCTGTTCATAGCAGCCTAGATTATGCGACGGTGCAATCATCGCCCATGCTAAGTTCGACACCGACTACATCACGGCTGTTCTGGGTACCATCGCGCAATCGAGTAGAGACACGACGAATGCGCTCAGGTTTTCTCCACGAGGATTTGTCTGCGGACGGATAAGCCGTAGAATGCGATGAGGGTTCAGAAAGCGCCGGTGCCCCAGTGCTCAAGTGATCTGATCTACCTAGCTGTTTCTAAAAGCGATCTTCGAATTTCCATGCGTTACAGCATTGCAGCTGACGATGCTACCGGGGTCTTTTGGTGGCAGCTCTGATCCAAATGCACACACCAGGTGTGGCGGTGAAGTCGTGCACGTTGCAGGGGGGCTGGGCTAGGCGCTTTGTTTGCACCTGACCCCAAACCAATGACGCAGATACCTAGCGGGCGCACGGATCACCCTGCGCTCGCCCCAGCCTTGCCCCAGCATCACGACTGCGCTATCGCTGCGGGAACTCAGACGTCTGCTCAAGTCCTCGACAGTCGCACGACCCGGTTCTGCAGCTCTACAACCCTTACACCTTTTCCTCGCGCTCCATCTTGCGCATCGTCAACGAATAACCGTAGCCATGAAGGTCTCCGCTGTTCTCGTCGCTGCCACCAGCGCTGCGTCTGTCTCGGCAGCTGCGACTTGGATGACAGGCGGCAACCAGGCCGTGATCAACGAGGCGTTCAAGGTTCCCGGCGACAACCCTTTGTACTTCTGCGAAGACCCCAAGGACTACATCTTGGACATTGAGAACGTGGACCTGGACCCCAACCCACCTCTACCGTACGTCTGGCTTCTTAAGCAACAGCATACATGCTCCACTTTGGGGTAGCTTGAGGGACTTAGCTAACATTGTGATCGCAGGGGCCAGACTCTCAGCATCACTGCCAAGGGCGACTTCAGCAAGGAGATCGAGGAAGGCTCCAAGATGCACCTCACAGTTCGTTACAACAACCTGATTACCCTGATCAACCAGGACGCCGACACTTGCGAGACGGTGAAGAAGGCAGACTTGGAGTGCCCGCTGAAGAAGGGCGAGATGAAGCTCACCAAGGACGTTGACCTTCCCCAGCAGATCCCTCCGGTAGGTCTCCCAATCATAACACCACGTCCCAGTCGACTAACCATCATGACAGGGCAAGTACAACGTCAAGGCCGACGTCAAGACCAAGGACGGCGACGCCATTACCTGCCTCACGGCTGAAATTACCTTCCACCGGTAAACATTCCACCGCGGCTGCCTTGCCCTCGATGCGAACGAGGCGTCTCTGAACGCTTCACAGATCTGTGCAAGTAGGCAAACGACACTTCCAAATGTCCGGATTGGGTGTAAATATCGTGCAGAATCGGTTGCGGAACGAGCTCTGAGTCAATTCTGTGGGCTGTGCAATGTGGACGAAGCTGCAAAGGGAGCATGTTCCGGTCGGTCTTGCATTCGAGTTGAGCGAGATATCCATTTTCTGTCATTTTTCCGGTGAACTTTGGGGCGGTAATTGCTACGTATCAGCCATGCTGTCATGATATTATGGACTTGACTTCGTTCATGCTGAATTGGATATCTTCAAGTCGTGATATGACTCGTGTACAAATGCAGTGCCCTACATGACCACCCACAAGACCCCCGCCTCCACTTGATATGCGTTTACTCTCCAAACAGCCTTCGCACCCGCTTGAGCACGCTGTCTTTCTCAGGGTCGTACGGGTGGTCTTTGGACGGTATCTCGAGCAGGGCTGGAAAGGCGGCGGTGTACAACTCGACTCGGTGCCTTATTCGCTCCGCAATCTGCCCTGGTTAGCAGCGCATTCTTCTTTAAGCTTTCTCCAGAAGCATCGTACATGTTGGTTTATCAGGAGAATAGCAATATCCTTGCGCTCTTGGGTGAAGCGATCGAATGCAGCTTCGATGTCGGCGTTCTGCGTTTTCGCGTCTACCACAAGGAAGTTCTTCTGCGAATCCGGGGGCTGCGTAACGTGCTGCGCATATTTTTAGTACACGGTTACGTGCGAAGCTGTAGAGGAGCTTACGCCGACGCCTGCGAGCAGCATGCCTGTTACCGTATCCTGAGGGCTGTCAGTGAAGTACGCATACAGCGAGTTCGAGTTGCATACCTCATCACCAATTACGGCGAGGAACTGGCGGTCCTTGTACGCGGCCGTGGAAGCCGACATGGTGGTATGGGTGAGACTTCACTGCGTCCGGGCAGCTTGGAGAGGCCGGGGCGCAGACGGCAGCTACCGTCGTCATGGGCGGGCAGCAGCACCCGCGGAAAAACAATGATCCGCGCCTGCTTGTTTACGGCCCTTGTTCTTTCACTGCTTCCTCCGACCTCGCGGGGCGCCATGCCGTGAGTCTAGTTTTTCCCTTGTATTTAATACTTTAATCTCTCCGCTTAGAGATTCCCCCGACCCGGATTATCGTCTGCGACTCGACGCTCACTCCGCACCCAGCAAGATGCCACCCCGCGAACGCCTCGTCCGCAAGGCGCCGCTCATGGAGCGTGTGAAGGCCTACCTCGATTTCCACGACTGGCTACTGTGGATTTCGGAAGAGCTTAATACGAACGACTGGGAGGACTTCGCCAAAGACTACGCATTCATCATCGGCTTCGTCTTCAACTTGGTCTACATCGTTGCGCAGGCGAACACCGCTAGCGGTCCCCGCAGCGACGACATACTGCTGGACTCAGTCAGCGGACCCGGATGGTTCACATGGTTCTCGAGGCTCGCTGTGACGGGCCTGTCAGTGATTGCTTTCTTCAACGGCTTCTTGACCTTCCACAAGAAGCGGCACTACCGCCTGTTCGAGCAGCCCATCGAGATGGCTCCATCCACGCCATCTGCACACCGAGTGCGAGTCGATTCGTCGCCGGCCGCTGGAACGCCATTGCGCTACTTCCAGAACCTCCTGGGCTCTGCTTCTGCGGACTCGCGCGCTCACCCCGATGCCGGCAGAGATGTGTGGGAGATCTCAGTCTGGGACCCGAATCCGCTTTGTCTCGACATGTTCTGTCTCTTCAGCCCACTACACGTTGTACTCTATTGGCTAAACCTGCCGGTGCCGCCTATGGATCAACAGCCCAGCATTAGGGTTGTTACTACCGTCGCTGTCGGCGCCTTTCTTTCTTTTTCATTGTGGTTCTTACGGACTTCCTTTGCGAATCAGATCCGTGACAACTGCGTCATCCAGCGCGAAGTCCTCCATGAGTACGACAATAAGTTTGTACATCCGTCGACACAAAAACTATACCGCGATGTCGGCATCCAAGCCATCTCCAAGAACCGATCTCGAGACTCCAGCGTCGGCGTCCGCGGCAGCAGCGACGACCTCGCGTCACAAGTCACCACGTACACCCCGACAACCATCATCAATCGCACCTTCCGAACGAACCCAAACCCCGTGTACGCCTCGCAGTACGATCCCGATAACCTCCGCTCGACGACCCACACGCCGTCCGCCAGACGCTACTCCACAAACGCGAACTACTCCTCAACATCCACCGCAACCGGCGCGGACTTTTCCTCGCCTATACGGCCTTCACACACACCAAACCCTTTCCGCCAGTCGCAAACACAGCCGCAGTTCCGCCCATCCGCCGCCAGCGGTGATGGAGGCAGTCTCGGCATCTTCACGCACGCGAACTCCCCGTTGCGCAAATCAACGTCCACAAACTTCGTGCGCGACCGGGACGATCGAGGCCGCGATAGTCTTGTGGGCCATGGCGTTGAGCGGAGAACAGGGACGCCTGCGCGGAGAGAGGGCAGCCCGCTGAAGCGGGTGAGCATGCCTGGTGCGGGGTTGAAGGCGAGCGGGAGTGAAAGCGTGAGCAGTGCAGCGGATAAGTTTGCGCGGTGGAATGGGGGCGCGGGCAGTATGAGAAGGGAAAGTGGGCGGTTTTAGGGTGGTAAGAAGGAGAGGGGCATGCGGGCGATTGCGTATGGAGTTATGGCTTTGCACGTGTGGATTACATGGCGATATGCCGGCGCACACGCATGGCATGGCATGGTTGGATGCCTACTGTATATATACATGTACCTGCCGACGCACGACGCCTGGCATTCGGGCAGGGCTACTTTGTCCCCTTTTCTGTATCTGTATCTTGTGCGAAAATACCCAGATTTCTTGATTTCTTGACAACTATCCGATCAGGGCAGAGCGGGCAAATGCAGTTTGCGTTGGTTGCTGTGAAATAAGATTTTCTGATCGTTGACACGAACCACGAAGTGGTATCGCATAAACCGATAGACAAAATTACGGACTGCGAGTTATGAAGCATGGTGATGTGGCTGTGTGTGTTGTATGAAGAAGTCTTGGCGCTGTAAAATACGTGGTATAGAAAAGTATCGACGCAGGGTATGGAAAGTGGAAAGAGTCGCGGATTGCTAGGTGCGGGTTGGGGTGGGGTGGGGTGCTGGGGAGTAGCCCCATACCATACCATACCATACCATACCGATCCCAGCGCATGTCGGGGCTTAACATGTCCGTCATACATGGAAGGTTTTCGCGGGTGCGATGTATGCGAGGGATGGGATACGAGAGAGGCTGTCTTGGCTTGATGCGGTGCGATGCGGTGCGATGCGATGCGATGCGGTGCGATGTACATGCACATGTACATGAACTTGGACTGTCGTGGGGGTTGGTGCGGAGTTCGAAGTTCGAAGTTGGTTAGTGTAGTGGGGTTGATGCTGTGTGAGGGGAGGCTGGGATGGTGAGCAGGTTTAGGGTTGGTATATATGGACGGATTTGGTAGGTAAATCAAATTGGGGAGGTGATGGATGTGATGTGGTCAGTTGAATTGCGTGAAGTTGGGCATGTGATGGAGAGCACCTGGCAAGCATCTTGGTCGCGATTGATGTGATTGGAAGCCTATGTCTATGTATGATCTATCGCTTGTGAAAAACAAGTACTTGGAGGGGAGTTGCAGAAGACATGAGCTGTGTGGTACTGGTTGAAGGTGTACTGAGAGAAGCCACGATCTGCTGTTCAGCGTAGTGTCATGCAATCTCCTATAAGATAGTGCAAGAAAGAGGCATGGGGGGTATTGTATTCTGTGAACTACCATGGGTAGAACATACCTGGCGGCGGACTTTCAAATCCAATGCTCCGTGCCCTGACATAGTCCCGCGGTTTCTGCGGCACGGTTGGGTGCGTATCGATTGTGCAAAGCGAGATTTTGATGGCGAGTCCCTTGGAGCTGAGGTTTGTGGGTACGGGCGCGTATCGTGTTGACACTTGGGTGGAAAATTATAGTTTTGAGGTTGTTAGGCTGAGGTAACAAATGAGTGAGGCAAATCAATGTCCACGCGTGCCTTCTTCGACTGATCATCGTTAATGGTGGGCGTCTCAGCTGCACGTCTGTGAGAATCCTGCGTAGAGCAACCGCCCTGGTGGAAGCGATCCTGCATCTGCGACGCGGACATGGCAGTCAAGGAGTAGGACCCGGAGCGTCGGCTCATGAGATGGCTGTAGTGCGTGGGGGTATTATCCCGGATTCGTGCATCATAATTGTCTCAAGTTCCCCTGGACGTCACGAGAGCATGTCGTTCTTGTACCGTAGCCACGAAGCTTTCGTGCGTACAGTCGATATTTACCCTAAGTCTGCGTTTCATTGTGATTACAATGTTAGTTCTTGTTGGGCTGAATGATTAGTGAGTGACTATGATGTAGGACGACAGTGTTATACGGGTATGCATTGCGCTCAATCCACCCGTTTCGGCCCGCACGGCAGAGTCGGTACGCACGGAGCAGACTCCCGTGCCTATTTGTCGGGCCCCGAGAGATTACCGTCAGCGCTTTTGTCGGGCCGTGCGGATGCTAATGCTGACACTTGTACGACCGTCTTCGGAATTATCCAGTTCTTCGGTGAGTCAGTGTCAGTGTTATATTATGAGCGTCAAAATATTTGGGATTGGGGAGTTCAAAATGTTAGTTGTCAGACAAACGCCTGTCCAGCCCTAACTGCGACGTAGAATCCTGGTGTCAACAAAAGAGGTCAATATTCTTTAAATGCAAGGGAGGTGTCCACCGTCCCGAATATATGCACTTTGAGGACTCGATAAGGAGAAAGGGTCGATCAGGCAAACTGTGACCATCAGACCCAATCACGCGGCTGAGTAATGCGACCGCCAATGTTATCCGGGTCGTGTGCCCGTGGCCGGAGAGGTTCGGGGTGGAAGGTTCCAGTTCAAGCTGTGCCGCCTGAGAAAGTCCCACCATTGCGGTAGAAGTCTTGAAAGTTGTCGGGTTGTAACCTTTCCAAGACACCCTCCTCCTTTCACTTGACATAACTTTGTACCACACATTGTCCGAGAAAGGACCGAATCGCTCGGTCTCAGCTGGAAGATGGCTCCAGTCTTCCGGAAACGTCGTTGCATTCACATACAGGAAAGTCTTAACGCACGGGTTTGCTGGTATCCTCAACGGCCCGATATGCAGCTGTCCGTTGGAGAATCGGTCAGCGGTTGGCTGGCTTGTATCCGTGTTCAATGTTGGAGCAACGTTCAAACAGTGTGGGTTGGTGGTATCTGGCGGGAGGGATGCGCGCCGCTGTGGACCCGTGTGGGATCACGTACGTTCGTCGGTGGATCTCGTGTTCGTGATGTTGGTTCCTTTGAGATCCCAGCTTGTGAAGCTGTCACTCCCCTGTGCCATATCCAGCGCATTGCCCATATGTGCTCCTGTCATCATTCTTTCAGGAATTTTTGCCAGGCCGCGCTCTATAAGAGCTTGAACCCGACATTTGTGAGTCCTAGCCAATGGGTATAGTCCAAGATCCTCGAGTCTATCGCCTTCGCTTTCTCGCCATATTCGTCAACGGCAGCATTTTTCTCCCCTTTGGCATTCGTTGTGTCTTTGCCGAGCCTCGTAGACCCTTTCACGCACGAAATCGAAGTGTTCCAATGACAAAAGCCACGTTGTTTCGACGGCACGCTTCGAACAATCGATTATAGTTGCTGGGTATACACGGCAACGTGTAACCCTAAGGGAGCTGTATCAGGCCAAGAACGCTGGATACAAGGTATTGCGGTATGTCACGGAGACATAGTGCCCCTCGATAGAGTTTGAAGTGCGCTTGTGTGGCGTGGACGACTCGTATTCGTGGAGTTCCTTGCGTCCCTGGGAAGTTTGGGATCGTGTTCGTTTCTGTGCTTGTGTATTCAGTGCTTATGTCGTAGTGATTCGGTAAGGCTGACCATCGAGGGTCATTGAGCATGCCTGGTGGATGAAATGACAGGTGTAACTAAGATGTAGGATGTGATCTCCACAGGCAGTCCTGCGCTGTCATGAACAGCTCAGGTTGTAACCAGGGTATTGTACAACTGTTCTCGTCGGTTCGCTATCCTTCAGAGTGTTATGCGAAGCAGTAACATGGTCTTCAAACTTGGTTGGGCGGGCTGCGACGAGACGTGGTTGTGCGGACGAGGGGCGGGAACGATGGCACTGCGTTGCCTTCGATCAGAACACTAGAACAGTAAGATCTCGTTTGCCTAGACACTATTAGACCTTGTGCGCAGTCGTGTTATTCAGCGTTTGAACCCACGGCGGAGAAGGCAGTCCGTTGGTCAGGGTTGCCGTGATCTCATGATTATCGTTGCCGGTGTGCGCTGTTGCGCTTCTGAGCCTCCAGCAATCGAGAGGATGATTCCTGGGTCATCGCGAGCTGTCATTGCACCAGCGCTCCACATTCTGACCGGCTGCTCTCGTATGGCGTTGCGCGCTCGTCCGGGTTTCTCGAAGTTGTTGGAGATTGGAGGTAGAGCGATGATCGATTGCGGAGATGCTCCAAGGCGGTGTGATATGGCAAGGTACCCGAGCATGAAGAGTGAGCAGAATCAGTCGAGGAAGGTTGTTATGATCTTCAAGAGGAATTTGTCGGTTTGGAGACCGGAGAGAAGCCGGGGGGGTGGGCGGCAGAGCGGGAAAAACTAGCCTGTGCTTGCCTGGCATTCCCACACTCCCAGAGAACCAAGCTTGGCCACCCTTCCCTTGAGCATGTGATTCCCAGTGAGTTGTTCGTTCCATTGAAATTCAATGGCAGATCTCTCTACATTGAATCAAGTATATATGTGCCCTACGTAGTTCGTCTGCTGGAGCTGCCGCAGGCGTGACCGCAGAGAAATTTAGCCTCACTGCAAGGAAGCCAGTTCAATCTCAGCACATACACATCGCATCATTCATTATCTCTTGTTCGTGACCAGCCTTTCTGGTGCATTGAACTCGGTTGCTTTCTTTAAGCATTACTCTGCCATTAAGATGATCGTATGTTCGTAAATCGGATTCTAGCCGGTGTCGTTCAGGTGGGAGTGGGCGTTACTGGTCGACAACCCATAGCCCCACGCGCATGTTTCATGTCCAGGGTACATACATAATCATTAGGGTGAATACTAACAACCACTATTGATTCGCATTCTCATACTGTACATATCCTTAGCACGTGTGCAATTTGCTCACGATGTTACCAGCCTGATGTTGATGGGGTCTTCCTACGAGTACTGTAGGACGAGTCATTCGAGAACTGGCCACCGGCGGCGGTTAGGAAAACAAGCACCTTTCCCAACGCGTCAGCGGCTCCAGTGTTGTTTGCTTGGATGCGGTCGGCGCGTCGGCCAAAGGCTAGTCGACATAGCTACTTACATCATCCCTTGTGATATTAGAGCTACAGGTGTGCCGGACAAGCATTCCGTCCAAATAGCCCCTCGGAGCGAATCTGTTGTGGAATCTACCGCACGGCTTCCGGTCAGCATCTGCACTTACCCACGTCGATAGTGTGTACGTTGTCAACGAGGCGGCTTATCCCCTGTTCCCAAGCATCTGCAGAGCAATATTCAGTGGTCGTGCCCTAATCGTATGATCTTCCACCCGTGCTGCAAGTTGTTTGTGACACCAGCAATTTAGGCAGACAACAGCGGTTTGCCTACCCGCCCTAAAGCGTATAGAACTATTGGCTTCCCCCCACGCCAACAAGTAATCTGTGTAAGCCTCAGCCTGATTGTTCGGGCTGGGAATGACATCCATGTCGCCTGACCCTATGAGAAAACGACTCGGGCTGTTTCCCCTTGCCGCACGCGAGACAGATCATGCTATGGAGGTGCTTCAGCTGCTGAGCCGAACCGACCGGGCCGAGCCACGCGCAGCTGACGGCAGACAAGGTCAAGAGCACCGCCAGAGTCTCTATGTGCCTCCCGAGCTGTTGAAAATCATCATGAGCATCGCAATGACGCCAAGGATCGGCCTCAAGGAAGTTCAACAAAAGGTCAAGTGGAAATGATCGCTATCCAAATCCCGGGGGTGACTACGTGGTACCTTCACCCTAGTTGCTCCGCGGTGGCACTCTTGGGGTGATGGCGATGGGTTGCTGCACATGTGGTTTACGTTTGGGATCGGATCGGACGATTGGCTAGGGGCCCCAGCATAGCTGCACGCCTCGTGATGCGCCCGCTATGATGAACTCCTGATTCTGTCCACGAGGCTGCCAGTATGCAATTGTGTTTTCATGTCGTGGTCGTTCTGCCAAGGATCGCTTCCAGCCTTGTACGGCACAGTCCAGTCATCCAAAGAAGCAAACACTACGTTCTTTCAAGTTAACACAGGTTATGATATGTATGGGCAGAAACAAGAGTACAAAAGCGTTGCGTAGTAGAGACGAAAGGAAACACGAAGGTTTGTTGAAGCTGGCTAGGGTTCTGGTGAGCCCGATATGGTTTAGCGCTACGCTACTGGAACGCTCGAACTCACATGCATGTCGCAGCCACAAACGTTCATGTGGTTCGAGAACATGATCAAGAACTGCCATATATCTTAGAGCATGTACCTATGCAGGAGTATGGTATCTTCGGGTAGACGTCGAAAGTGGTACGTGGCAATATTGTCCACCTTGCAGGAGGGCACATCACCTCTGGAAGGCAACTTATACACGGAGTTCATGTATGCGTCCGTAATTGTTCTTATTGCAATACAACACCGGGTAACATTCCGAAATTCGTTACGAGAACCAATCGAGTGTTCCCCAGCCACACCATTACTTACATTAGCGTAGACATCATGTCGGTGCGTACGAGCCTGGCACCACCATCGATCCTCATCGCTCTTTGATGGGTCCATAGTTGATGCCGCTCGTGCGGATATGGTGCAAGAGTTTATGAGACCGGAAACCCCATTCCCCCTCAACAGTCTGAAACGCGACCGAGCTCGTATCGACAATCCGGAAGAATAAATCATGATAATATCTCATGAAGAATGACTGGACTGTCCATGGCTCAGGGGCCGAAACAGATAATCCGCCCATATTGCTACAGTTTCAAAACATAGCAGATACACCATTGCAGGAAATGCCACCCTCATGTCTTGCAGTTGTCCTATGTTGCGTGGTCGTCCTACGCGTGCTGGAGGTAGTAGCTGAGACATAGTGAGTTGACTGCTCCAAGTATACTATTAACGACTCACCTGGCTGGTGGAGGCTGTTCATTTGGCTTCATATACCCCGTTAAGTTACGGAGAGCCACTTCTGCAGCATCTTCCCTTGCTTGTTCAAGTCGTTCTCCTGAGTACCAGAATCGCGCCGAGTGGTGTGCGCCTTGGATTAAAACTATGCTACTCCAGGCTGTGCGGCCTCCTAGAAGAAGAGTCAGTGTCAAATGTGATACTTCGCGAGCTTGGGCAGGCCGCGGCAAAACTCAATAAAGGAACTCGGTGGGGTGCCAAAACACAAAGATTTCAAACAGCTCAAGAAGAGTCAGTGTGTTGGTGTATATGAGACGAGAGGACCAATTCACGGTGCCAAGCTGTTGCGTGGATATTCGAGCCACGAGGCATAGAACATCAAAGTACACAGCTTACCACGACGGTCGCTAACGTCCTGCCAGGCTGGTTCGCCTAGATTTCGAACGCTGCAATGCTCTAATTCAGGTAATCAGTCGATGGATCATGCAAGTGAATGTAGAAGCAGCAGTGCTCATAGTGGGACATTGCCAGCCTAGCTATTGGCCTTGGCCGTTGAAAAGTGCACATACCTTTAAGGCGCTGCGCCCACTGTCCTTGGGCGGAAGGCACAGAATGTGTAGCAACTACTGCGGGCATAGTAATAAATTTAGTAGCAAATTCGAAGAATGGATAGGGATATTGAAGCTTGTGAAATCAAATCTGAGTTCAAAAAACGTACGGCTTCTGACAAAACTTGAAGCATGCGACGGGGTCTGATGTTCTTATAGCTACACTGGGAGATACCGACACGTCGATATGTTGCCATAAGGGCTGGCATCAGCTTTCACTGGAAGCTTTGGGTTCCGAGCAGGCAAGCTGCCTTCCGGACGGCCCGAGCTGCAAGGCAAGTGAACCGCACCCGGACAGAGTCACCCAGGTGGTCGGTGAGCCAAAGTATTCTGCATGAAGCCGTAGTATGCATGATGTGCTGGCAGGGCAGCATTTTCACAGCGTAAGGCTGCACACCACAAGCATTTGTTAACAGTCAGCATTGCCTGACAAAGCAGGGATGCAAGTGCACCTGCATTAGACCACGAAAGCTGAAGATGGCTGTTCACAAAGACTTGCGTTGGCGTTACTTGAAGGTCTTGTGCGTTCTTGAACGGGTACACATATTACGAGTGTTAGTCATCTTACGGGTACCTACCTAGCCGTGATGCAAAGTGAGACATAGCACGAGGCCATATACCCAGCATGCCTGACCCACGACCCTTCGACAACCAAGTAAGGCATCGTTGTTCATCTTCATGGCTCACTTGACAATAATGAAAGCGATAAAAAAAAACAGATGCGGGCTGAGCGGGTTGCTCGAATTTTGCATTATCATGAAGAGTCATAAGCTCGTATAAATTTGGAATGATGGTCCAAACACTCGTGGGCGTCCATGCCCTGTCGCGATGTTGCTGAGGACTTCCAACCATCGCTCTGATCCAGCAAAAGTAACTGTAAAATCAAGGACAGTGAGCAACTCAACTTCCGTGACCGCGATGCTTGCCTAAACGCTAGACGAATGCACATGCGGTTCCCAACGTGAAAACAAACAAAACAGCTGATGGCAAGGAGGAAATATGTACGTAGGAATGCCTGCACCCGCTAAGGGACACGTTGCGGTGGAACGGGTTCTAACAAGACAACCTGAGGCTCGATACAAAATACTAAGCTTCCGTGGCGGGTCGGCGTAACGCAGCTGGTTGTCTGGTAGGCGGGCCGTTGCGGCTGGTACGATTGAACATCTCATCAATCAGCCGCTTTGGACCGACGTAATCGAGGTGCAATTTGTTTCGAATCAGTGGTATGTGCAATTGTGTGGACTGCTTCTGATGGAAACGTCGCTTTATACAGTCGTCAACTAGTGCCATCAGGCCAGTTGCAACTACGACACTGGAGCAGGTTAGATGTATAAATGCGTACTGCCGCTCTCGTACTTACTCAGAGATATCGCCCCTCGATTGAAGAACATGCTCGTCGGTTATGCGCATATAACAAGGCGGAATCCAGCCTCCTCTTGCTGCCTCCTCGCGTGCTTGGTCGTGCGTCAACCGGACAGGACTGATGTGAGCCAAGGGTTCCGATTCGTTGTCTGAACGAATCAGATAGTAAGAGACGCTCTCGTGACCATCTTCTTGCGTAACGACCCGTTTCCACGAATAGTTGTAACCCCAGTACTCGAAGGCGTACTTTTTGCCACTATGGGCTCCTCTGCGCTTGACATCAATGTGGGCATAGTTGGAGAACTCTAATTTGAGTGTATTGGTAGGCAGGAGAGCGCGTCCTTTGGCGTAGCCTGTCGGCTGTGGTACTGACTCATCCGCATCTGCGTCCACGTCATGTACGGATTCGTAACCAGAATCAGAACGCTTGAGGCCTCCTGCCGTCGAGGGCCGGGAATCAGGCTTGTGGCGAAAGCTGGCGAGGGCAGTGCTTGCACGCTGCAACACGGGACGCTTGTCTGATGGCGGCTTCTGGTACTTCCTGATGGAATGGCATACTTCACGGCCAGAATCTCTGCAATAGCGACGCAACGAGAACTCGCGAGTGCGCAAGTCGTGCATGCGCAAATGAAAAAGCGTGTAGCTTTGCTTCTTTCGATTATGTTCCTCCACGTGCGTATCCACGCGCAGGTTCATGTTCCCATCGAGTGTAGAGTCATCGTGCCGGATCGAGATGCGCTTCGATGTTGGGAAGAGGTCTGCAAAGTCGCGAGGAGTTGTGGGAATGGCATCGACTGGGAGCGGTTCGTGCGTGTACTGCGGGACTTGGTATTCGGGGAGAGGGTCGAAGTCGTCGGCGAGGTCCTCCTCGGATGTTGAGGCGTATGTGTCGACTGATGTGCGACCGTCAACCGTGCCTTCAGTCGGGAAATAGTCGCGAGAATGCCCTTCTACACGACCGAGGCACGTCCCAGTACGTGCCACGGCCGGTCGCGCACTATATTCGGTGGGCGCGGTGTCGTCGGAGCGTCGAGAGCTAACCGTGGTACTTCTGCTGGAATGACTCCGGCTGTTTTCGCATGTCCGCGCCATGGTAGGAACAACAAACAGACAACGAAAGACCTGAGGTAATGGTGGAGATGCACTGCAGTACGGTTGTAATTGGGACGGGTGGAGCCAACATGCGGAGGTGTGCGTGGTGTATAAGTAGAATGATACGCCCGAGTCCAGGCCGCCGCCGAGACCTATCTAGGTGCCTTCGCGAAGGATGAGTGGAGTGAGCTGCGCAGCACGCACACGAGGCGGTCCAAGGATATACCCTTTGGGTAGGCTGGCCGGCACGCAGGGGTTTGTGAGGGATGCTGGTCCTCCGATGGCGCAGCAACCGCGGTCGGCAGCAAGTTGCAACCAGTCTCGCTCTGCACCGACACGACTGCATTCGAATGTTCGAGAGCGGGTAAGATATGCGCTCCCTCCTTGGATGCACACCGTCAAATGGGAGCTGTTCACGAATCATCAGCGCTAAACCGTGATCGAAAAGCCGATCCCCGATCCCGTCCAGGTGTGCAGCGACAGCGTCTCCGTAGCGAATCAGTACCGTCTCCCGCCCCTCCTTATGAATCGCACGCATGCAGCCCTCATCAGTGAACTCGGATGACAAGAGGTCCTCGATGGCGGCGATGGGGCTCAACCCACAGGGCTGACTGCGTCCGCCCTACGACAAGAGTTGAACACAGCAAGGCGGTGGCCGAACGGCGGACTGAAGCCCCCTGGGATGACCCTCGTTGGACTTTGAAGGACGCGAGCTTCCCGCTGGCGTCCGCGCCTGAGCCGCGCTGATCCACGTGCTGCACCGAAGTCTCGATCCAGCAGTGCACATGCAGCGTGCGGCTTCTGTCAGTGTCGCTTCATCATCAGCAGACAGCCTGGAGCGCAAGACTCAAGAGGATATGTTTCTACGTCATATGCCACGGCCAACGCAATGCTTCCAAGGCACCGATCTGTACTCCCTGGCGCCGACAGCGTGTTTGTGCGCCTCGCCGCTTGATTGACACCCAAGCCTACTCCTCAGGCGTCTGCCAGCAAGCCCCCTACACAACTTCGTCGACGGTAATGACGCGGAAAAGTACGAATATCGTCTTATTGGCGCTGTGATCGGTGGAGCGCATAGCAAGCGCAAAGTCTGTTTTCTGCACGACTCCCGGACTGATGAGCCACCTACCCTAGCGTTCGCCTCACCACGTTTGCACAGCACCTGCAGTGTAGCATCATAGCACTTTGACATTGGATTCTCGACACACCATATAGCGTAGACTCAGGGCTCAGCTATACAACGATGGAACGGAACCACATCCCCAATCTGGATTGTTGTTCAATTGTCAAAAGTCCGCTTGTGGCGCCGTCCTGCCGTCAAACCGTCGCGCGACTTCCCCAGCCACCTGGCCCAACCCCCCATTGCAACACTGCATCCAAATGGCGAACCAGACAGGTCCACGAAGCGGTTGGAATTTGCAGAATGCAACCATTCATCCGTCTTCCCTAGCGAAATCCATTACTATTGCCCAGCAGCGGTGCAGGACTCCGTTGTGTTGAGCCAATAGAACACCACAACGTGTTTGGGTCGTAGTTTGCCAACATCGCTACCAGAGTGGCCGCGGAGCCTTTGCGAGCGCATCTCACTGTGCGTTACCGAGGGCAAGCATCACAAAGACTAGGTTCTGACGAGGCGTAACTCGATCGGTTCCTATAGCGCACTGTGGGAACGAACGGTGCGATCTTGAAGATTCCCCTGCTCGTGGTTGGTCCTTCATGGGATTAGGACGTGGATGACTTCCATGCCTCACTGGCCGGGAACATCAGCGTTGCTCGTTTACACGACCCCACGCAGAAGTAGTTTCCATTCGGACGGGTACCCGCGTTGGGCTATATGCGCCTGCAGTAGCCACCCGTAAGGTCTCCCTTCATCTGGGGTTGAGGGGCGATTGCATCATATCCAATGACCGTGATTCCCCCCAAACCCCACGGGTCAGCAGTAATGATGATACGTGGGGGCTCTATGGTCGTATCTCGATGTTTTTCCTTCTTACTCGATCAAATTTGAGAAGGTCGTGGTAGCGGACGGCCTATCACGATGCCCCGAGCTGTTAGAAGCGTCGACCGGTCTACGCGATTCGGAGCTTCCTACTGCCATGGTACCGGTAATCTCTACATCGTTGAGAGTATATTATGGTTTGCCAGATGCTGGTTGTTCATAACACAAACACCTCATCTGGTGGGTATTTCCTCAAGAAGTTTCGCAAGCCAGTCGAGATCTCCCGTAATTCCCGTGGCCGGGCCATCGGCGCGAAACCTATCATGAAAGAGAGAGATGACTGTGTGCTCCGTCAACCATCGGCTTACTCGGCCTTGCTGACTTGTCGTATCGCTACCACAAAGGTGTTCCGGTTGCATATTACTCACGTCAGGATCACGATTGCGATGGACTGCTGTCAAACAGACGCCCAGTACCGCAACAGATGACGACAAAACGGAAGATCTCACCAAAAGAACCATTCAGCTGTACATCACAAATGTAAACTTGAAGATCCGAACGCTACCCTATTCTCTTTTGCAAGGATGCCGTTGTCTTCTTCGCCTGTTTTGTGCAGCGTAGGATTCCCGATACCGCTCCGCACATCCGCGTGCCGCCCATACTGCATTCAGGTTCTGCTTCAAGCAAAGATGATCGCGTGAACCCGTTCAGCGTGCGGGGGTTTTGCGGGGGAACTCTCCAGCACAAGGGAAGGTGGTGGTGACATATACTAACTCATGCGCTCGTTTCCTATCATGTCGACCCCAAGAACCTCAAAAAACGTACACCCGGATGAATTTCGCTCTCCAAGCGGCACTCTCATCCACTTCAACATGGATGTATGATTTGAGTGAAGCCTTAGTGCACGGAATGCTCCCCAGCTTCTGCGCTCATCTTGCCCGGTGTCACGCATCGACATACCCAAAGCGGCATCAGAACCCCCATTGCTTTTCTCGGTCCCCACAGGAGGCTGATTGGGCGTGTGGGGTATTTCTGCGTGATATTCGGCATTATTCGGGTGCAGCCGAAGAAGCAATGTTTCAGCAGCTGTCGCCACAACGAAAAACAAGACAGAAGTACCCAAAACATATGCTACTGTAGGAGTGAAAACTTTTCGCTGCCCAGCTTTTGACTACCCGCTCGATACGTAGAAGTTTCTTTGTCCGATGGAGAGCGTCTCCAGATCGGGTGGACACTTACTATGGTACGTAAGGCGAAAGATCGCACGTGATACCTTTCCATTGTTGGCTTCGTGTACTAAGGCCGACCATCCGGCTGAGCCTTTCAGAACGGACGGAACCTCTGTCTTCGATGCATCCGTGCGAGACAGGCGGTGAAATGTGCGTTGTTCAGCTGCACAAAAGGGTGTTCCGTGTTGATGAGGCGTCCGATGGCTTTTGCGGCTCGGCGGAGGCTCAGCGGAGGCTCAGCGGAGGCTCAGCTCGCATACGCGTTCAGGTGTCTGAGGTGCGGAAGTTCCAAGAATAAGTGCATGTATTCACCGAAATTCATCTTTCTGACAAAAGTGACTTCATCATGGATGGGATGGAAAGACTTTGACAAGAAGAGACCTAATGCGGTCTTCGCGCTAACTTCCTTTGGATGAATCTCACGTGTCGCACCTTTCACCTGGGCATGCTGAGCAACAATGCCATCACCGATCCATCTGCATCTAGCAAATCTTCAACGAGGGAGTACAGACATGCCTCCGCACAGGGATATACATATGGCATATTCATCTATCCCACACCATCACCGCTACGGCATCCTTGGAAGTCAGACATTCGTGCGAACCACTGGGTACAAAGTGGACGGGTCTCTCTTGCAAAAGGAAAGACTTTAACTCCTAGAGTTTGCTTATTTGAGACATACAGCACCTTAAGGCAGGATCATGCACATCACAGCAAGGCAACAGATGCGCCTCTCGCCCGTGTTGCATTCTCCGCATTCGCAATAGCATGCGGCGATCCGGACACTGCCCAAACCCGGATAAATTTTGGCCGGGGTGCGCAGAGCAGTAATTTGCACCGACTTGTTCAAACTTGTCTAAACAGAATGCGTCTTTTATTAAACAGGACATGTCTAAATGGTAACAGAAGGAGATATTTACAACACTCACTTGTGGGAAGGCCCGCCGAAATGCCACGTTGGTGCACCAAAACTAACAGATTACGCTATCTCACAACAAAAGATTACTGATTAAACAATCAAGCAACGACCTCCTTCTCCTCCGCGGCCCTCAAGAAATCAGTCCTCTCCTTTATATCCTGTGCCTCTGCAGCCTTCCATTCGTCAATGATCTGTTGCTTTCGTGCTTCGCTCCTGGGCTCGAAAGCCATCTGGAACGGGTCGGGCTTGACGATGAGGAGGGAATTCGACTTGGTTGTGGACACCTCAATCTCCTGTCCGGTGGCGGGATCGACCTTTCGCTTCAAGTTGAAGGCCCACGAGAGAGCACCGCAACCGACTAGCATCTCGTCACGAGTGATAGATTGGCCAAGGCACTGGCGCTGGCCCCAGCCAAATGAGGTCATGCCCATGATGGTGGGGAATTTGGCGAGGTCGGGGTTGTATGTGGGCCAGCCAGGCTCGAGCCAGCGCTCGGGTCGGAAGTTCCATGGATCGGGATACTTGACGGGATTGTGGAGGAACGCGTAGTCGAGCGGAAGGATGCGAGTTCCTTTGGGGATGAAGTAGCCCTTGTGCCAGTCATCTTCCTCGAGCTCATGGGCAACACCTAAGACAAGTCAGCCCGATGGTCGATGCACTACGAATCGAGTACGCTTACCTGTTGGTACATTCGGTCTCCATCGCATGGTCTCCTTGATGCAAGCGCGAAGGACAGGAAGGTAGGGCATGTCTGCAAGAGTAGGGGGCTTGTGTCCGCAGACCTTGTCGACCTCCTCTTGGCACTTCTTCTGCCATTCAGGGTGGTGAATCATTGCCACAAGGAAGTAATACAGCGGTCCAGCGACAGTGAAGATGCCAACCAAGGCCATCATGCCAATCACCGAAGAAGCTTCGTAATCTCCCGAAATGGCAGTCTTCTCGGCAGTCTCTAGGTATGTGCGCGTGTAGCACAGCCTTTGCTTGCCCTTCTCGAGCTTCTTGCGGGTGTTCACCAACTGCTCCATCCACCAGGCTTGCTGGTCGTCGTGGCGTTTGCGTTCGGCAATTTTCCAGGGATTGACCATCTGTGGCAGCCAGTCCCAAAGAGGCGTCAGGACGTTCGTGATCGGGCCGGCCGGAGACATCTGTCTTAGCAAACCCCAAGCGCTAGGTGTGAGTGCCTTGCTGAGGTTTGGGTCATCCCAGGTGAGCTGGCACATAACCTTCGATGCCATATCTTCCAACGAGAAACCAAAGTTGTCTGGATCGTTCAAGAGCGAGTACATCCAGCGCTTGGCCTCGAGCTCCATAATGCCGTAGTAGCGGTTGTTGGTCGATTCCATCAGATATGCGTGAGTGAACTTCCTCTGGCGGGCCCAGTACTCTGACAGCTTGTTAATGGTGGGGACGACCAGCGAGAACGGTAACTTACTGTTCCGGCCCATGAGAGGCAGATATTCCATGGATCCATGAGTGCTCTTCGCGTCAAACAATGACTTGATCTGGGGCCTGTCCGAGTAGATCTTGGCCTTTTTCGTCAGGATCTCCTCGCATACCTCTTCGTCCGAGATGATAACGAAGTTTGCTCCCAGCATCTTTGTACGATAGATCGGTCCATACTTCTGACCCCACTCGTAGAACTTCAACCACATGTAATCGATAGGGAGGTCATGAACGCGTCCAATCCATGGGATCAGAGTCGGTCCCGGAAGGCCCTGCGGATTGTATTTTGCGTTACGTTTCCCAAGAGCTTGGCTGAAACGATAGAGAATCCAGCCGACGGCCGCGAAGCCCACGGCATACAGCGTTAGAGGATGCATGATTGTGTGCCAACGAGTTGATGTGTGGTGATGGTATTCGGGTATACGCACAGCGCAGTCTGCCGAGGAATGGTTGGATAGGAGTCAGTAATTGAAGAATGACTGCTTGCTAAGAAAACGACCGTGGAGGTATATTGCAAAGTGGAGAACCATGCAAACTAGTTCTTGTCCCACGTATATAATACCAACAACGCAGGTGACAGCCTGCGTCTGTTGCAGTTCTGCATGGTCGGCTCTCCAACTGAGTCTTATATCAATCCGGGGCCAAGCACCGCACTAGGATCGATTTCACAGGTAGGGAGCAGGTCGGAGGCTGGACCGCCGCTCGACAGAGATGTGTGAGTGAACCGACGGCACCCTTGAATGGGCAAAGTGAGCAACCTTATCCAATGAAAGTGAGAGGAAGAGTTCTCGGAACACACATCGGGACAAGAAGCCATGAGCCCCATCCAGTCGGGTTGGCTGATGTCGATCTAGCACATGTGTGTTCCACTAAATACTCACGTCAACATCGGTACTAAACGGCACCGATCATGACCTACTCTAGCTCCGTGAGTCAGAGCGATGAACGAGCAGTAAATTTATCATATCTTTCCAAGTGCTCCCTCCAGTATGTGCGAGAGGTTGACGAGTCTGGTGAGAGTCTGGTCTTCACCACAGCCCAGGAACATAGGGTGTGGAGGCACAATGGTCAATATACGGAAAGAAGCAATGGGTCTAGATGATCAGCGATAACAGAAGCTGAGGTTACCACAGTCGAAGGAGGAAATCACCCTTTGACTTCGGTGGTTCCGAGCCACGTTTGGCGGCTGAACGCCGTCAGTACGGTCCCTTGGTTTGTTGTGAAAGTTTTACAGCCAACCGATTTGTGACATTGAACCTGACTAGTTACCGTCGGCAGCAATAAAGCCATGCGCTCCGTCTATGTTCCTTTGGAGTGATGCTTGCTTCGACTTGTTGCCAGGACGAAAATCATTGTACATATGGTTGCAAATGTCACGGCCGTTCTAGCTTGCGAACGAAGTGTAAAAGCTGAATCTCACCGCGTCGATTCTGTTCTCGAAAAACTCTACGAATTCAGCTCGAGGCTGTCTCAGCCTATAGTTGCACGGTAAGATGTCTATTATGTGGTCGCTGCTGTGACACTACTAAACTGTGTTCCACCAAACTCAAGGCTGCTGGCTTCGCTCTGGGCGAAAGATTACAAGAATCTGGTTGTAGTGTACCCGTTCCGTGTCTTGTTTAGCTTCGGACATGGTGGGGAACCATGGGCTATACCTCGGGCCAGACTTGACCTCGTTGACAGCCATATATGCGCTCGCTTCCGCTTAGCGTTGCGCTAGCATACACGTCGCCGTCATATCCTCTTTCTCTTAGCACCACTACCCTGGAAGGAGATACAACAGCCTGGACACCACCGCAGCAATTAGCAGTAGTCGCAGTGATCTTCGTACGAGTTATGCACTTATTGGTTTCTAAGGCTGGCAGTAACCGGGAATCGGAAGCCCCCCGGAAGAAACCACGCCACCCTGCGGGCACTGGCGGAGCACCCTCGACAAACGCTCACGATCATGATCATATAAATATTAGTCGATCGAGTACATGGTCCAGTGATATAAATATACTTGGCGGGCACTTGGAAGTGCGATCACAAATAGATTACACCTTTGCTTTTTGAGCACTACACTCTAACATTCAACATGCCTCACGCGCTTACCTCTCGCGACTCCACGATGCAGTCGAACCCGCTTGGTTCTTACGAATCAAGCGGGATTGACGTCCTGATTATCGGCACCGGTTTGGCCGGACTCGTCGCTGCACTGGAATGCATTCGAAAGGGACATACTGTTCGCGTCCTGGAGAGGAGCGAGAGCATCAACACAAACGGTTGGTATCACTGCTGCAAACAGCCAGCTTGGCTCAACCCGCTTACGTGTCTTAGGTGATATGTATTTTATGGGCCTTAGTGCGACGCGCTTCCTCAAACACTGGCCGGAACTGATGGAGGAGTACCACAGGATCTCGCTGCACAATGCTTGGATCGAGACATTCAAGCATAGCGGCGAGGTTATCATCACACCAAAGAAGGTCGCGGACCGGTTGCGCGCTCAAGGTCTTGACCCTGATACTCCACCGGGCGAGTTCCAGATGCGCCCGCTCGTTTACAAGATGTTTGTTAGCGCAGTGGAGAGGCACGGTGTGAGTGTAGAGTTCAACCGGAAGGTTGTAGACTACTTTGAAGACGAGAAGAGAGGCAGAGCTGGATGTGTCACCGCCGATGGTACCACCTATGAAGCCGATGTCGTTATTGCGGCCGATGGTGTAGGCTCCAAGAGCCAGAAGTTGGTGGGCGGACAGGTCCGCGCAAAGCCTTCAGGCAGAGCCATGTGGCGCGCAGCGTTCCCAATCGAGCACCTGGACAAAAACCCAGAGGTTAAGGAAGCCTTCAAGATGATGCCCAACAACGAGCCAATCGTACGGACTTGGCTAGGTCCCTCGACCTACGCGTTGACGCTAACGCGCGAGGATGTGATGGTATGGATCATGAACCACGACGTAAGCATACTGAGCCCGTGTTACTATCATGAACCTTTGCTAACGACCGTAGGTCACCGGAACAGAGAAGGAAAGTTGGAGCAATACCATCGATGCCGAGGAAGTGCTCCAAGGCATGGAAGATATGCCCGGTATGGAGGTGAATAAGTGGGCACCGATCTTTAAGGACCTCGTCAAGATCACCCCTCCTGATACCATTGTCAACTTTGAGCTGTTGTGGCGAAACCCCCAGCCCACATGGACCTCGCCCGGCGCCCGTGTTATCCAAATCGGCGACGCCGCACATTCATACCTCCCAGCCTCCGGCAACGGGGCTACCCAAGCCATCGAGGACGCTGTCTCGATAGCATCTTGCCTACAGATTGGCGGTCGGGAGAACATCCCCCAGTCTGTCCGCGCACACATCCGCTTCAGGTTCATCCGAAACTCCTGCGCTCAGAAACTCGGCTTCTCGAACGCCGAGCTCCTCCAGGACACTGATTGGGACAAAGTCAAGCTCGACCCGCGCCGCGCCGCGCCTAAGCTTCCGAAATGGGTCTGGTCTCACGACCCCGAGGCGTACGCCTACGAGAACTATGAAAAGGCTGTTGCTAGCATGAAGAAGGGCATCAAGATGGAAGATGAGACCGGCTTTGAGCCGAACTATCCCAAGGGTTACAAGTATGAGCCCTGGACCATTGAGAAGGTCATGGAAGACATGAGGGCAGGAAAGCCGATCGACCTGGGGCCTGGTGACTGGGAGTAGATGCTTCCTGCGACACGTTTGTTGTTCTTGTTGTCGCTATTCCGCGGGCATTTCTGGTGATCGGTGTCGTTTCTTACCTTCTGTGCACAATGGCGCTGATGCACCCAGCTGTGGTACAATCCAAGCGTTACTTATCTACTGGCTTCTTTGGTCAACTTCACTTCACTGGTTCCCTCTTCGCAGGTTCTTGCATTGCACCCCCGCGCATTATGGTTGAGGCACGTGCCAGTGGCAGCAAGCCGGATCTAGTTTCGTGAATTCCCCAATTGACTGGACCAGAGTCCCAGCACTATGGGCAGGAAAATTTCAATCGTCAGAATAAGGTTTAGCTTGGCTGCCGATACGGGCTGTGGATGACGATCCCGTTGAGAGAGGCTGAAGTCTGATGCCGCCTGTCAGCCCGATGAGGGCACCGTTCACTGTTTTTGTTACTCTCTGTTCAGCCACACTGATGAAACGCCTCAGAGATGGAAGTAATGGAAAAACTTCTGCATTATTGTGAGCTCGGAATGCATTATCGTGAATAGATGTGGTGTCACATTGGAGCTGGAGTGTAAACGTCACACTTTCGCCGTTCCAGCCTCCGACATGCCGACGGCGTCTCGCGCTATGCTGTGGTACACTAGCAAAATAGCCCACGATCTACGAGGTGCAGTTCCAAGAATCTTTGTTCACGGCTCTCCAACGGATATTGAAGATGGTGCGAGCATGTCTAGGATGCTGCGAGGGTGGCGCAGTGTGGATGCGGGAGGCCGATCCTTGCATTCTCGGGAGCTGGACTTAATAGTGGGGCTCGGCGAGAAGGCAGGGTTGAAGTCGGAGGTTGGGGATGATCTAAGGAATGCTGATCCGATCTGTATGTCGGTTGCGAGACTGGCGGACTTTGGAGGAGTACCGTTTGTTCGGCCTGGCGTTGTCGCCATGGAGGCCAGTGACTTCGCGCTTCCCCCATCCCGGTAGTCAACAATAGTCTGCAAACACCTCCTAGACCCTGCGTGAATGTAGAGCTATCGAGAGCTTTTGCTTGACTGTCCCAGCTTCGAAAGTGCGTCTTTACTCTTTCTCCTATCGACATCGTAACCACAAAGTCACTACAATGTCTAATCTCCACATCTCAAACTCCGAGTTGCGACTCGCAACAGCAACTCTCGCTGCACTATCAGTCATTGTCCCAGCCTTCTATTTCCTGCGCGGCGAGAAGGCCCAACAAGCCACACCTCAGTTGCAAACCTTCCACAAGCTGCTCAAAGCATACACGACCCTGCGCCCCGCAGCACTCGGCGCGAACGCATCGAAAGACTTCTCGCATACAGTCCTGCCGCTATCGCTCAACCTCCCCCCTCGAAGTCTCGAGAATTTCCAGCAGCATGCCGTCATGATCTTCTCGCTGTTTGAAAATTTTAAGATGGAACCGCATGGCCAGGTGCACTTCTCAAAAGAGACGAATACAGTCATTGCGCATTGCAAGATGGGAGGCAAAGTGAATGCGGCGAGCGAAATGGGCAAAAAACTCATTGATGGAGGTATCACGGACTGGTGGACAGAGTGTGTTTTGTTTGTAAAGATGAGTCCTGATGGGACGAAGGTCGTCGAGTTGAAGGAGTTCGTGAACAGCGCAAAGGCGGAAGAGCTACAACGGAGACTGAGTGGCGTTCTGAGCAAGTAGCCAGTAGTTGGCACAGAAGATTGTTTCAAGCATTGCATATCGGACCACATTGTTCATGAGTTCGAGAATCTGCGATTACGTAGCTGATTATTGCAGCCGGCTGGCAAGCGAAGAAGTAGGGTCTAGCATTGTGCACATGCGGTCTGGTACCAGTGCCATGTGCGCCATGACTAGTTTATCCTGGTCGATCTCATACTACTCTAAACGAAAAAGGAATTATTTCACTAGTGCCTCCACGAATGACTAGGCGAATCTTGACCTGCATCAGATCAAAGATCTCTCATTAAAGTGATTTTCGACATGATATTGCATCGCATGCCCTCGCAAAGCGATTCTGATAACAAGGTGCAATCGAGTACCAATGAGTGGTCGCGTGAAGCCCTTAGTGCCACGGAGGTCGGGTTAAGCGTGAGGGGAGAGTGGAGAGCTCCGATGCCGTACAAGTCGCGTGCTCGGGAACGCCGGTGAGATCAAGGCAGCAAGCGTTAGTCGTACGGGTGCGTTCGACATCAGCAATTGGCTGTTTCGGCTGACAGTGGACCGGCTATGTAGTGACGACAGTGGCATCTTGCCTTAAACGGCTCATCTGCCCATGGCGCCGCTTGCCGGTGATACTGAACGCGTACCTGTCTGGCGGAAAACGGGGGCCCGGTCGCGCTGCTAGCAGTGAAGTACGAATTGAGGTATTTCACTTTCACTCTCACTCATCTACAGACTGAATCTCCATCTGACCGCCTTTCATCTCACGTTACTTCCTCACAACACAACAATTGTGCCTCTCGAAATACAATCATGGCTTCTTCAAAACCCATTCTTATCACTGGCGCGACAGGCAAACAGGGCGGCGCAGTCCTCGAGCAACTCGCCTCTCATGCTTCTGCATCTCAATTCGTCCTGCTCGCAGTTACCCGCAACACGACTTCCGCCAGCGCCCAGAAGATTACCAAGCGCTTTCCCGACGTCCTCCTTGTGCAAGGTGACATGAACGATGTTCCGGACCTATTCAAGTCTGCGCAAAACACACTCAAGAGCGCCGGAAAACCCAGCAAAATCTGGGGCGTGTACTCCGTGCAGATCTCTCTGGGGCCCGGCGTCACTTTCGAGGGCGAGATTGAGCAAGGAAAAGCGATGGTCGACGAATCTGTAGCTCATGGCGTCAAGCATTTTGTCTACTCCTCCGTCGACCGTGGAGGCAATGCGAAGAGTTTCGAGAACGAGACACCAATCCCGCATTTCAAGTCAAAGCACCAGATTGAGCACCACTTGCTTGAGAAGGCCGGGTCAAAGGGCAAGAACATGGGCTGGACTATCTTGCGCCCGGTCGCTTTCATGGACAACCTCGAGCCTGGCTTCAAGACTAAGGTGTTTCTCGCAGCTCTCCGAGACACGTTGCAGGGGAAGCCGCTACAGTGGATCTCGACCGATGACATCGGCATCTTTGCCGCGAAGGCGTTCCGCGATCCTGAGGGCTGGAACACCAGAGCGGAAGCTCTTGCTGGCGACGAGTTGACTTTGGACGAAATGGCTGGCTGCTTCGAGCGCGTCACGGGATCGGCAAATATCGCAACATACGGCTTCTTTGGCAATGGCTTGATGTGGGCTGTCAAAGAGTTGAACATTATGATCACATGGTTCGCAACTGATGGGTATGGAGCAGATATTGGTAAGCTGAAGAAGGAGGAGCCACAGCTCTGTGGGTTTGAGAGGTGGCTGCGGGAGAGGAGCGCATGGAAGACCCAGTAGAAGTCGCTATCAGAGGTCAATATGTATGTCCCTTGATAATGATGGCGTTCAAGTGTGCTCGTTTTTTGCAGAAGGTAGAACTCGTCAGTAGATAATGTAGGAAGCGAAAGGTTATCAATCGAGACTTGACAGTTCAGCTAGTCCCATCATGAATGAAACGAACAACGAGATGGTGCAAGCATTCGGTCTCTCGCACTCAGGGACTTCACCTGTTACAAGACCTTGGCATGTTGTGAGGCAAGGACATGGCCTGAAAGCGCCAGGTTTAGGAAAAGCCGTTTTATCTCAAGCACCATCGGAATCACAGATAGATGGTCAAATCTAAACTTGCGTTGATATTAAAGATGAACTCCATAGATTATTATTAGATCCCGGTAAGTTCCCAACGATGTATCCGTCCACTGCCAGTTCAGTAACAAGAAAAGACACCCAACCACTACTGAGCAAGCTGGAACAAGGCCAAAGTACCAGCAATAAGGGGCGTGATCACCCTGACTCTGTTCCAGCT
Organism: Karstenula rhodostoma CBS 690.94; assembly: GCA_010093485.1. NCBI lineage: Eukaryota > Fungi > Ascomycota > Dothideomycetes > Pleosporales > Didymosphaeriaceae > Karstenula > Karstenula rhodostoma. Next base: position 1,167,614 of record MU001503.1, read on the forward strand.
ACCCCACCTCCTAGCAATGCCCTCCGCTGCGCCCAAGTCCTTCTCGCTGGTCCTGCCAGCCAGAGCCTCCAACTTGTCGTTTAGCGGCTGCATGTTCACCGCGGAGTGAATGACGGTTGTCAGATGCAGGAGGGCTGCTACAGCGAACATCCTCCAGTCACCTTTGGCGACGACATGCTCTTTGTACTCCCTCCAGACCGCGTAGCCTGCGTAGGCGTACCCAAGGACACCGAGGGTAGATATCGGGCGGAAGAACTGGTTACCAACCGTCCAGCAGAGAGGCCACTGGCGGCCCAGAAGACGTGCTCGCGAGGTGTGGTCTGGTGTGCCTGGCTTGGGGAAGTCGACCAGGAGGGCCGGCACGGTCATGTATGACTGGGTGATGGCATTGCCTGCAAAGTCAGTGAATGAACAAGAATTGCGGGTAGATGGTCTTACCAACGAGGATGAATGAGAAGCCGACGCAGGTACCTGCAACGGTCTTGACGATGTAGTTGTCCGTCATTGTGATGGGTTTCAAGGCTCGATGTTGCTGTCGAAGAAACTGCGGAAGAGGGTCGATTGAAAGCTTGCTGAAGTACCTGAAGCAGGCCAAACAAACAACATTAATGCAAACGCTCAGGGTTCCCCGAACGCTCCTCCGATCGGAGAATGGAAGCTGCACACACCTCCGACGCGCCGCATCCGTGTCGCTCACGCCAGGAGTGCCTGACTTTCGGTTCCCCAATTCAAAATCCGGGCACTACCTTCGGGTTCCTGAGCATATGCAGGTCTAGTTTGAAAGCGGAACATGATGGGAAATCGTAAGCGGGTAGTTCTGTTGATTACATCATGACCTAATTAGGGAAAGCGCTTGATTAGCCCCGCTATGGATGGAAATCACATGCCTCTGCGAGACTGTTGGGAGAGATAGATATAGCTGACCAGAGACGTTTCCAATGATATACCGAAGGTGGAGTGATTATTCGGCTTTGGGGGTTCGTATTTCAAAAGGCGTGATGGTCGAACGAGGGTCAGGTGACCTTTCTCCTCTCCAGCCCGAGCGCTCAGGTATATGGCAGGAGCAAAGAGTGACTACTAACATCCTCACTGTGAGCAACATTCGACTGCCCCCATCTCCCTACAAGAATGTGTTGATTGGATACGGATGGATGCTTCATGGTCATGAGTGGTAATTCGCTGCTAAACCAGAAGCTCAGAGCCCAGTCTCCTCAACGCCACTTCCCCCAACAATCACTCCATCAAGTCGGCACTCGCGTTCATCAAATCATTTTCACTACCTACGAAACCCGAAAATGCCCTTTATCCCTTCAGCGACGCGTCAATCATTCCCTGGAGCGCACTGATCGCAGCAGTGCTCCGCCATGCTGACCAGTCGTGGTTGAGCAATCCCCAGGTCTCCTCGTAATCTTGGGTACCGGAGCGGATGTAGTAGCTGCCCGAGAGGACCCAGACGGTCCATCCTGTCTTCCACTGCGGCATAAGCTTCTTGATACAGGTTGCGTACGTCTTTGTGTAGTCATTCCCTGCTTGGGAGAACCCGAACTCGGTAAGCACAACGGGCATTATGTTCGTTGCTTGGGTGCCAGTAGCCCTGAAGCCATTGTTCCATAAGCCGCTCTCCATGCTTCCACAGTTTGTAGCATCGCTCTGGTAGTTGTGCAGTTCGAGCACCAGCTTGTTAGCGTATTTGAAGTTCGACAGCAAGAACTTCTTGCCGCTGCCGAGATCAGCGCCGGTAGCGATGGGCTCCATCTTGGTGTCATAGTCAAGACCGGAGAGGAAGATGAGAATGTCGGGATTCGCTTGGTTCACGAGGTTCATGGCTGGAATCACTTGGTCGTACCAGGTTGCCCAGTTGTATGCAAGACCGTTCTTTGCTCCGCTTCTGAGTTCATTGCGAAGACCGATGGAAATGAGGTTTGGCCATTGCTTTCCCTGAGCTAAATGTCAGCATCTATTAATAATATAGCGTTGCATAGCTCACATGCTCCGCCATATACTGCAGGCCGCGCTTCCAGTTGTTGACGTTGAAATAAGTGTCTCCGAACCAAGTGTTTCCGTCTCCACTGCCGCAACACCACGCGCCTTTCGACATATGGTTGTCCAAATGGACATAGATACCTTGCTTATCTAGTTCGGCAGCGACAGCATCAAAGACCTACAAGAGTCGTTAACTTGCGAAGAGGATGAGATTCTTAGAAGTACCTACTCACCTGGATTCTGGTAGTCTTCTCGTTGAATTGTGGGTTATTCTTGATGACCTGTTGGTACACCTTCGGACCATTGGTGGTACCGAGAGCCTTATTGAACGTGTTCTGGATGGTAACGTCGCCTCCATTGTCCTTGATGTTGTCGATCATCTCGATTGCGAAGGTCAACCGCACAACATTCATCCTCAGACTCTTGACCTTGGACACAATCGATGCGATTGAAGCGTACTGCAGACCCTCCGGAATCATCACATCGGCGGCCCCCGGCCAGTTGACACCAACGTAGGTGAAGTTCTTGCCTGTGGAGTCTTGAATCCATTGCTTGTTCGCTACAAATGGTGTGTTGAGAGCACGTTCCGAAATAGATGGAAGGGCAGCTGCTAGGACCGCAGGAAGCGCGGCAGCAGCAGCGACGAGCAAGGAGAAGGAACGCATCTTGTCAAAGAGCAAAAAGCCTACTCTCTACATAATCAATCGAGCAGGTTTAATCTGCCTTTTATACATCACATATCCAAAACACTTTTCCGATGCTAATCTAGAATAGAATGTGAACCCGGAATCATAGCACCAGTCACTCTGGTGTTCCTGGAATTGATTGACGGACATTTGAGGTCCTTGTCATTGTCCACGCGACCATAAAGTACCGCAGATGGAGCATCGCCACTATCTGATCTACGAGGGCCGGGCGTAGGCCCGATTGATAGAATATGCCGATGCCCGGTTGTTACATGAGTCGCGGTAATTGGGTAATCTGTTCGGCTAATGTGGACAACAATTTCGCGGATGACCAGTTTTGGCTTGTGGGGGGAACCTTGGCTGTCGATATTGGAGGAATATCGTTGCAAAAACGTTTTGCGGGGCAGGCTTAAAGTGTGGAGACGGACGGTCAACTGGTACCTCGGCGCTTCTGTTTCAAGCTTAACAGAATGCGACGATGGCCCACCAGTACGTCACACAGCTGACCTGACGATACTACACTAGGAAGAAGTATAATTAATTGTCTGCAGCCAAAATAGAACATAGAGTCACCAAGATAAGGCAATTTTGTTTTGATCACAAGATACACAGATACGCTCACCTTCGCGACGTCTTCGAGACCATGCACAGAACGCTCACTTTCACGACGTCCCTGAGACTACGCTTTCTGGCCTGATACCAATGAATTCATCCAAGGCCTGCCAGCAAGGAAAATCCGTTGTAGGCGATCACACGCCCAAGAAATGGTCGATGCAAGTTACGCATTCCTTTTCCCACTACATCTGAAGCTCCCCTAGCGCATGAGCTGAAAGGGGGAGAGTTTCCAAGGGTATCGGACACAAATACGTCCATTCTGACTAGTTTCACACCAATTGCCATTGTCACAAGTGGAAGACGATGTGTACGAAGATGGTTAGATGGCCTAAGACAGCATCAGTGAAATGGGGAGCCACAGTCGCTAGTCTTTTACGAGAGCTTTCGATGTCCTACAGGAAATCAAATACTCGCTTTAGACAGTATTCGATTTCTTGTAGGATATCAATTTAGTTCAACCTTTGAGCAATCTATCCCGGGAAACTTACCATAGCGCAGACCTTAGGTGATCGCAAGCTTGCGAGATACCGAGGTACTACTAGTCACCTCTCCTTCCGGTCTTACTCAGCCTGCAAGCGCATCCTTGGTGCATAAGTCTTAAGCCCAAGTACACTGATGGTGCTAAGAAAACGAAGATGGTAAGCATATTGTGCAAATTTCTTGGCAGCATTTGGACAGCCCTTGCCTGCTAAAATGGGATCTAGAACGGATTTTGAACGAAATAACTTCTCCCGTGAACATAATGATACTGCAAATCTCAATGTTGTGTTTTAACAATTGTACATGCCCATCTCGCACGAATGCCTAGATCATTACAATAAATGCACCTGACACCATGAGGATGTCACCATCCAGGGTCGCGCTAAAATGGACACCTCACAAGCGGCGCGTCGACTCTCACGGAATGTACGGCGACACCACTGGTCCGCTTTAGTAGCCCCCAAGCCATGTCCGAAACGTGCAACCTCTCAATATATAAGAACCGGGATCCGCTCTTACGCAGTTCCCAACGTAAAGCCCTTCCTCAGCCTTGCAGCTAGATCTCAACAACGACTTCTGTAAACTAAATCGTTCTTCGCTTCAATCGCTGCGTCACATTATCAAACCCGGGAATAACCCAACACCACGATGACCACCACCACCCCAGAAGCCCCAGAAAACGCCAGCCAACTCTACAAAACCCTCTTCTCCACCGCCACAGAATTCATCCGCTGCCAAGACCGCGACGACTCCCAGCCAACGCGCATGAACCTCGACCGCGTCCGCGCCATCCGCACCCCTAACCACACCCACTCCTTCGGCCACAATCACTTGGTCTCCACCAAACCCATGCTCCAGGGTGAGCTCGGTGTCGATGCTTTCCTCGCTCACGTCGATAAGATGGTGCCCAAGCTCGATACCTGGGCCGCGCGTATCACGGACATTGTCGTGGATGAGACGAGAAGGATGTGTATCGTGCGAGCCAGTTATTTTATGCAGCCGGTTGGGGCGGAGAAGGCGGTGGAGAATGATGTGGTTTGGTGGCTGTGGGTGGAAGAGGGTGGGCAAAAGGTGAAGAAGGCGGTGGAGTTTGTCGATGGGGCGGCTACAGGGAGGATTGGGGAGTTGCTCATGGCGGCGCAGAAGTGATGTTAGGCGTGCACCGGTATATGGAGAGAGAGTGTGTGTTGTATGTTGGTTTTAACAGTTTGAAAGGGTATGTCAAAGGCCAATGCATCAAGGTTCTGTGTGCTGAGGATGGAGCTTGTGGCGTTAGAATACTGTTCGTGAACTATTGTTTCAATTGATGACGGGTTCATCGCCGCTATGGAATTAGACTTGCATCGACAATCCCCAAAGTTCTCGGATGAATCACGCCATTTTCAATCCATTTCCAGCACCGTGCTTATGATGTCCAGGTCACTCCATATTCAAGCGGAGTATGAACCAATCGCAGACTGGATGATCTCTTTTTTCCACGATACTCGACCATCCTGGCCAAACAAGATCACCCGACAATGACGGTTCCCTTCCCAGAGCCAAATGCCATTCAGTGGAGCTTAATGCCATTCTTTCCCGCTTTGCCTGGGAAGAATACATGAAGCAGGGCACGATGGAACGTGTCCTCTTTTGCCTCAGCCAGCGGGTAGATCTTGTTATTCGTGATGGAGTACTTCTTGAGCTCGGAAAGAGTGCCGAACCGGCGTGGACGGCCAGCTACGAAGTCGTAGATGTTGATGTAGACCTTCGCAAGCGCCTATCCGAGTTAGCGTGCGTCTTGAGAAGACTGCGTGGAGGATTGCACTGACCTTTTTGCACTTGTTGATGGATGTCGGGACTGGGTCGATACCAACATCAACACAGAGCTGCCTCCATGCGTCGAGGTCGCGGTAGTTGGTACCGTAGACCTGGTTGAAGTGCTGCAAAACATGCTCATGTCGACGGCGAAGGGGTCGGCCCCGGGGAACAGGTGGAACTGGACTGGCACCGCCGGAAGAGACAACTCCAGAAGATGCGGTATCTGAGGAGGTCGAGCTTACGGTCGAGGTATCCGAGGAGATCGAGCCCAGGCTAGGAGAGGGCCACGGCTCGCGCGCCGTGCGGGTAGCGGTGACATTGTTTGCACCTATTCAAACGTCAACATATGGTCAGCCGCAACAAATTGCCCAAGGCCTTACCGCGACCGCGCCAGATGTAGTCCTCCCCAAAACACGCCTTCCAATTCGTGCACCATACGATACCGGCCGGCTCCCAGCCCAGATAGTGCTTCGCCAGGCGGTTGAACTCGGCCTTCGGGGTCTTCTCGCGATCGATAGCGAACGCCGTACCAGCACCACATGCAGTGAGGTACTCGTACTGCTGGTTGAGGGTGAGGGCTGTCATGGCGGGCGGTGGCTACCCAATTGTATGTAGCGGGAAGCCTGGGGAGAAAGGTCAGCCGCGGGGACGACCGAGTTTATGTACTGCGGTGGGTCGATGCTTGATTAGTCAAACAGGCACATATTCAGTGCAGCACAGAAGAGGCGGAACATAAGTCTAGGCAGTGTCGAAGATTTTAAAAGGAAGTTGAGTCTGTGCTTCACTCTCACCCATGAACTTTTCAAACCCCTTGGAAAAAAGTCGCATTCAGCTGATAAATGAACGAAATATCAGTTTATCATATTTGTGATTCTCCGTATATTGTAGATAATCACATGAGGCGGGGTAGATCTATGAAGCAAGGGGGACAAAAAGGCGCGTTGTGCTTTGCCAATGCACGAACAAAGGGGGACCAAAAAAGCGGCTAAGGCGCGCCCAGCGTCTGTATGCAGGAGGCTAACTAAATGATTCTCCGTATTTCGTTGGTTTTCTGCTTCAAATAGGATTACTATAATGTAATGCGTATCTTCAGTATGACTTCTCGATTAGAATTCTATCTGTACGTAGCTTGAAGTTACAGCAGATTCCGCATAAACAAAGCAATAGTCAGACAAACAGACACATGATATCCACAAAAGAAAAATTCCACGGAGCATAGATGGACGGTTGTGCCAGGATCTCACAGGGGTGGAAGACCCTGAGCGCAGCCCACTATCGGTGCTTTGCAAAGTTTCGTTCCACTTTACTATGGTACTATATTGATGTCTAGCCGATATGCCTTTGAAGGTGTATATTATAGAGAGCTATATATTGGTTAACCCCTATTAAATTAAGGGTTTTGTATTAAAATAGGGTCTGGAAAGGTTACAACTAGCCTCCCAACGTAAACAGTCCAGTATCTAGCTCTCTATAGTATATGAGTATTGGCCAGCAATCAACATAGTACAATTTTGAGGTGGAACGAAGCTTTTGCAAGCGACAATAGAACCCATCCAAGGCCACAAGATACGACAAGCGGAGACCATACACAACTACATCCTATTGATATTCACCCCTGTCCCACCACAGAGAAAACGACCAAGCGTGCTCCTCCCAGCGAACACAGTAGAAGCGCAACCAAACCACCCCTCCCCATCCTGATCCCCATCCACCCACCCTACCAACTCAACAAACCCCAACACCAACCACATCCAACCCTCATCCCAAAACCTCCCCATCCCCCCCCAACACCAAAACCCACCTATCTACCACCGCCCCCGTCCCAGTCCCTGCAGGTATACCCCACACCGCACATCCTTACCCCGAATCCCTCTCCACGACTTCCTGACACAACTAGGTATGCCCATCATGCCAGGGACGCAACACCCACCCTCCGCCCCCGAAACCCATACACCAGTCGCCGCACGAGACGAGACTGCCTCACAAGCCCGCCGCACATCTGCATCGACCGTACGCCATATAGTGGAGATGTTCGCGCGGGTGTTCGTCGCAGACACGCGACCGCCATGCTACTTGGTGCGGCCCTGACGCGGCGAAGATGGGTAGACGGGGTGCTGGGAGGGGAGGCGGAGGGAGGAATCGCAAGGGGCGAGGGAGGAGACGGTCGTGGAGGAGAAGGAAGTAGAGGCGAGATCGAGGAGTGGATGATTGATAGGTGGTAGATCTCTGGGGAGTGTACTTACTGCTGCTTAACAAGACGATACGGTGCACTGTCTACACTTTGTTACCGCTCCAGCGCGTCAACAGAACGCACTATCAATCTAGCACGTCCACGCTTGCTGTCAAACCTCGCACGCGGCGAGGGGCATCTGTACCGCGCCACTACAACGGGCGGGTAGTCTGGCAAGCGCTTATACTGGAGCGAACGAATAATCGTAGTACCATTGTCTACTCTAACACTTGCTTGCTACTCCCACGACAACGCCGACGACAACCCTCAATAGCAAAGGGAACCCATACGCACTCGACAACCCCAATCCAGCGGGGGCCCCCTCAACCCCCATCCTCACCTTGCCCCGCCCCCCTCCCCCACACGACCCTCCTCACTGAACGACCTACCCAAACCGCCCAAGCGCGCCCGCCGCCCGGGCCCCTGCGCCCATGACTTCAATTTCTCCGAGGAGCCGGGGCCGGGGCTCAGCAGGGCAACGGCGCCATACATAGCCGCCCGACATACATACAGTATCATCCTTCCGGCCCCCTGCAGCTGCACTGGGGTCTGTGCTAGGGGGAAGCAAAAGCAGGACACGACACCGGCGAGGGTGAGAAACGGCAACATGTGCGCGTCAGCCATGGGACTCACCAGATCGGAGTGAGGGAGCGCTGGGAAGCTTCTAGGCCGTGCTACGAGGAAGCCGGTTTCATGCCGTCATGGTGTGGTGTTGTGACTTGGGGCTTCATATCGAGCAGGGCGCGGGCATGCCATGACCGATGGGTGTAGGCGGGATGTGTGCTTGGAAGGTGGGGCTCTGCGTGGGTATGTGGGCTTCATGGTTGATCGGTGGGTCGTAGTTGGTAAACGAGTGAGCGGTAGTTGCCGGTCTTGGAAAGTAATATGGCAAATGCCGTGAGGCGAGGGCATAGCTTCACTGTGGAGAGGTCCAAGCCGTATCAGGCACTTGACGTCCTCATATCCAGGAACCTCAAGTACCAAGGGGATCAACAAGGTTGCTTCAGTTCAGTGTTGGGCAATGATTGGCCATTACGTGCGATGCCCGAGCGCGGAGCTTGTTTTGAGCAGTGCTCGTCGACCAAGCTCGAACGAGGCCGCCAACCGGTCGTTTGCAGGGACATCGTGATCTGAACTGGCCACTTAACGGGGCGTCAGAGCGTGCTCATGGGACAGGATTCGCCTAGTGGGCGTCAGCAACAGAATCGTGAGTCTATCTGGGGTGGGCATAATGGTTCGATCCGCCAACGCAAAAGTAAACCACAACTGCTCACCACAGCCTCGCTCTAGCGCAGGCTGCCGTACCCAGCTGACACAAACCACAAATATTATGCAGCGCTCGGGGCCGATCTAGCGTGCACGCTGATATGTTGTTGATGGAGCAAATAATTGGACGCCGAGGGGGATAATCGGCGAAGGGGTGATGAGCATTGGCCTCGACAGAAGCTATCAACGCAGAAGGATTGTGAGGTCCTGCCGTTGACCATACGCTTGCCGACGGAGGCAAACCATAATGGCACTCTTAATCAATACGGCACCTGCATGTTGCGGAACTGTGGCGTTGTTGATTGCCTGTCCCCGGATTATGTCCTGCAGGTTTGTGCCATTCTAATAGGCGAAGGGCGCAGCTTGTGACGATGCTCGTGCTGTACACCCGACGGAGAAGCACTAGGGAGTTTGGGCACAGTCCTGTTATAGGAATGTTACTCCATCCAACGCCTGAAACAAACTTGTAACCTGCTTGACCAGAACCGACCAGCGGGGATTTGTGCTCTGGATTTCTTCGAAGTTTGTGTCTTCTGTCATTGCACGGACCAATCGTTCATGACCTGATCAAAAAAAGCCGCTTGTTCTACGGCGCCAGCATTGTGTACGTTTTGCTCGGGAAGTCACCGAATGCACAGCCGATGGGCAGTTTGCATAAGTGGAGTAGCACGCGAAGTCCAGAAGTAACTCACGCGGTGTTTTCACGCACGAGCGAGCCTCGAACAAGCGCACCGCACATCGGAGAAGAAGCTCTTGCCGAAGATTTCGGCCTGTACGACAAGAAAGGCAAAGTCTATGCCGAGTACCTTCGGTACCGATAGAGACGTCTTGTGAGAGCGGAGCGCATGAGCCAGGAACGTCCAGCTGTTCGCTACCTCCTTTGTTAGGTTAGGGATGTGGGTAGCGTGATGCCTGGCATAGTTGCTGGGCGATCCGTGGTACAAGCTGCGTGACGAACCAATATGTGCAAAATTTCCTCGGATGTCATCGGCCGCGCCGTACTACATCGTTACTTCGTTACTGGACTTCGTGAACGGAGTAAGAGAAAATCAGGTTCATCAAAGAAATCGACAAGCTCCGTGTCAGACCTTAAGAGACCTCCAGAGACCTTCATAGAGACGTGCGGTCAAAGCCCAGAAGCGGGGCACCTGTCAGCAGAGCCTTGGGATGTGTTCTGACATACTGACCAGTGCCAAGCTAAGCACCTATCGATTTAATCGACGTGTAGGCCTTCCACTGCTTTAGTGTGGGGTGGAAAATTCAACAGTTTCACCAGATCGTCTGTGCGAGTACACATGTCGCAAATGGCAGGTCGTGCAGGAGGCTTGCGCGGCGCCCACGCTGGTCAATGTTCTCCCATTGTCCCTATTGCACGTCTCCCGAACGAAGAATAGCTGGCAACGATGGCCTTGGGATTAAGGAGTTGATGAACCGAGATAGCTGTGCTGGTCATGCCAAATGGCATGATCGCCAGCTGACAACCGCCACCGATGTTTGGCAGCAGTAGTGCTGTTCGATGATGCAAGTGATGGAGCGACCAATAGACTATCAACTCGTATGCCTCGAGAGTGAGGAAACAGGACTCGAGAGGTCCTGTTGACTATGTTTGATCGACCTGAGGCAGGCCCATCGCGTCGGGTCAGTTGCCACCACTGACCGATAGGGGCAATCTGACGGAGGCCGGTTCTAAGGGTATGTGCAGAGATGAATCTCGACCGAACGAGTGGTTGCCCGAGACAAAGCCCGAAGCTGGGACGGAAGAGAAGAGGCAGCTTCCAGCCACTGGCCAAGGTCCCGTTGTCCCTGACAAGGAATGGAGGGCAGAACTGGTGTTTGGAGGCACTTCGCAACGAGGTCAGCCTCTCAGAGACGGGCCGTACCGCTGCTGGCAGACGTTGCTCTCGAAGAGCGACCACAACATCACGTCAGCCGCTCCAGAGGGCCCACTGGTGTCTGATCTCGGGGGCTGGAATGAGTGGAGCTGGTGTAACTGGACAGCTGCGGTGGCCGAAGCAGGGCATGCGACAGCGTCTATGCGATACCGCCCCATGGAGCCATTTGTCGCCGGCTGAGACAGGTAGTTTTGCGCAGTTGCGGTCCCTGCTCTTTCCGAAGTACATTGAGGCTGCTGCAGGCCGCCATGAAGCCGGCGGAGGGTGGCCTCTGTTTGGACGCCCGCGACGAGCGTCACGGGACGGACGGGAGGCTGCAGGCCGGTGTGCCTCGAGGGCGGATTCGGCGCAGAGAAGCATCGCATCTTGTGACCTGGGGTGGGCTGGGGCAGCTCGAAGGGGCGGCCATGTCCAGCACACGCGCGCAGCCACCATCTCATCTGGTCCAACGGGCTGTCGTGCGCGCTCGCGATGGACGCGGTGAAAGGGCTGGCAAGTGCCGGGGGCGGTGCTAGCGGGCGCGAGGCACCGGGAGACAGCGGCAGCCCTGCTCGGGGCAGCTCTCGCATGCTGTTTCGAGCGTGATCAGATGACTGCTGGCATGGAGACGGGAGATGGGAGATGGAGCGGTGGAGGTCGCGGCCGCCAGCCTTGGGGAGGGCGCGGACGATTGGCGGGCGGGGCAGGTGCGCGTCTGGGACGAGGCAAGGAATGCAATGCACGTAGATTAGCGGAGCAGAGAGGTCGTCGCTGGTCGCGGCGATGCATGTAGCGGTCAGGCCGCCCCGGGCGCTGGACAGCGGGCAGCCGCAACGTGCGAGACACATGAGGCAGCCGGCCTGGGACGGCGAGGTCACGTCTGCGCGTGTCGAGAAGCAAGGAGCGGGCGGGCTGGCCGTGGTGTTGAGGGCGGCGGGCAACGGTGCAGTGCAGTCACTCGGCGTGTGGTCAGTGTGGTCAGTGTGGTCAGTGTGGTCAGTGTGGTCAGTGTGGTCAGTGTGGTCAGTGTGGTCAGTGTGGTCACTGGGGGGGCGGCGTAGCGGAGGGCGCTTGGCCGCATGGGGATGGCGCGGGAAGGAGGGAAGGGAAGGAGCAACCGCAGGCTGCACGTCACCACTCGCTCCTTCCAGCGCCCACGACACCCCGCGCCCCGTCGCCCGCGGCAGCCCCATGATGTCCATGATGCCAGGAGATGAGGAAGGCGCTGCTGGAGAGGGCAGTCTCCGGCCAGCGCAGCGCAGCGCAGACAGACGCAAGGGCGCGGCCAAGGGCTTGCTTTTCGTCCTCACCGTTCGCGCGCGCGCGCCCCATTCGCTGCGAGTGCTGCCGCCCGCCGAGCACCTCGCAGGCCGTCACGCCCCGGCAGCGCTCGCGGGCGGCTCACTGGCTGGCCGCACACCCACCGCGCGCTGCTTTCGGAGCATTGCGCAGCGCACCGAGCTGGCGGGCCTGCCAATGCTGGGACGCTGCACCTCTGCACCACTGCACCGTGTGGCGCTGCGCTCTAACTCGAACCTCCAGGCGAGGGCGAAGGTAGCATCCACGCTGCCGGGGGCTCCAGGTGATGCTAGCCCACCTGGACGCTCACGCTCGCTGCACCGCGCCGAGCATTGCAGCGTCGAGCGACGAGAAGTGAGCATGGCGCGAACCGACGACGACGATGCGAGCCGACGGCGCCGCTGGACCCTCGCTGCTGCTGGCACTCACTAGCATTCACTAGCATTCACTAGCATTCACTAGCCCTCGCGAGCCCGCCGTCACGGCCCGAGGCGCCCATGCACCCGCCCACCGTCCGTCCGTCGCCAGAGAAGGCGTGGTAGAAGGCGGTGCTGCCCAGTGCCCGTCGGCGACATCACCCTCCTCCTCCTCATCCTCCTCCTCCTCCTCCTCCTCCTCCTCGTCATCTGTTCGCTGCATGGGTGCTCGCCCAGATGAAACATGGCGGACCCGGGCTGCTGGATGGTGCTGCCGTGTCGAGTCGCCCCATGGAGCGCCGTGTCGTGGCCAATGTTCCTGCGTCGCTGCACGGGAGAGTGACGGAGTGACGGAGTGACGGCCCAGGCGAGCCAATCCTCGCCCCGCGCTGCAGGCCCGCTCCCGCTGCCCTCGGCCGCCTTGGTCGCTGGTGCAAGGAATGCTGCGCGCTGCGTGGGCCGCCGACCTTTCGAGAACGCTGCCAGCCTGGGCCCCAGAATCTGCTCTCCCTGACATCGGAGATATAGACACGCCCCTTTGGGACATGGTCGCTGCTGCAGCTTGCCAATGCTACCGTGGTGCTAGAGAACGGCACCGGTCTGAGCCGCGCGATTCGCATCATCCGCTCGGGGGCTGAATCTTGATCCATCACCGCCAGAGATGCGTTGAAGCTACCAGCTTGGTAGGCACTTCTTCTTTCAGCCAAACAACCCGATCAACATAGCCCAAACCCCAAACCCCACCTCCCCTGTCTATTCTGTATCAATCCATAGCCCTGAGCGCTCTAGCCCACCAGCTTCCTGTACTTGTACTGGCCCCTCTGTCCTGCTTCGCCCCTGCCCTGCCCTCTCAGATAACATCTCCGCCATCTATCCCCCGTTTGTGCCTTCCCCACGCCTGCCTCCGTTGTTTTTTCCCTGCTCACCCCCCGGCTCCCTAACAAGCAATTCTTCGAGAACAAAGATCACGGGATTTCCTGGTCCAGGCGGCCTTGTGCTACCAGACTACGAGCAGGAAGCCGTTGAGCCGTTTGGGAGCAAAAGGCAAAGTGCATATAGCTCAGTCCTCATCTCGCTCCTCGAGGGTACTTTGCACGCCGCCTGCTACACATCCACATCCACATCCACATCCACATCCACATCCACATACACATACACATACCCTTCCTTGCTCCCAGAGCCTGCCATAGCCGTCCTTCACCCCGGCCCTTCCCTTCGCCAGCCCACCGAGTGCCCGCTACACCACGGCGCCGGTGCATACGGACGACGTCGACAAGCATATCCGCGCACCCGGCCTCTGTGCAGATCGCTAAGGACTCGACGACAAGTGACAAGCCTGCGCGCTCGCCGAAACAGCCACGCTCGCCCTCGGTCGGCGCCACAGTGTTGCTTTGGGGCAGCTGCAGGAACAACCTTGCAAGTTTCAACCAGATTGCGGCGGGCCAGAGACTGACAGGTCACAGCAAAGTCTCGACAGCAGCCGCCATCTCACGACCGACGTCGCAGCCGCCAGGAACCGGGGTCGGCTAGCAGATCAGTGCTTGTCTGTGCGCCCGCATCGCGCAATTGGAGATCTGTGGAGACGGGAAGAAGCAAAGCGCACCTGACGACCTGAGGTGTCGCCTCGAGAGCGTCGACGCTTAAGCTTAAGGGCCGCCAGCCGTCCCCACGCCTGGGCTTCGAGCAGACAGGTCAGGTCCTCTGCCCGTCTGTCATTTCCCGTCACCGCCCTGCGCCAGCCTTGTGACTAAGCCAGGCAGCAGGCAGCCTCTCGTGGTTGTCTTCGAGTCGGTGTGGTCAGTGTAGAGCAAACGACCAACTGGGACGCTCCGCGACATATACGAGTCCTCACCAGCACACCGTTCCAGCATTGAGTGCTCGACGGATTCGGCAGCCACCATCCATCACAGGCAGCGGCAGCTAGTCGAGGATCCCACACCCGCCCCCTGTTGCTGTGCCTGGCCCTGGCCCTGTACAGTACAGTACCGGCTAAACCCCCGGATCTCCCTTTCAAGCGAACCAACAACGGCAGTCGACACGCCCGTAGAGCTCGTCTCTGCGCCAGAACGAGCAACTGCACCGCCGCCGTCACATCTACCCACACCTCACGCGCAGCCGTCCCGCGACGAGCTCGCCGGCCCACAACACCAGCGTCATAAGCGCCGTCAGCGACTAGGAGCCTCGCCACAGCCGACGCCCGTTGCCTGCGGTCCCAGCGCGTTGGATTCGCAACCAGCAAAGGAGCTGAGCCGTGAGATTCGCTTCCCCCCAGGCGGCCTCTGGAAGGAGTCGCAGCGACCGTCAGGCCCCGATCGGGCATCCTAAGAGCACTGCTGGTGCGGCTGCGTCTGCAATATGAACCAAGGTAAGTCAGCCTTGAACACATCGCACTCCCTGTTCGGCGAGAGGCATATCCTCAGTCGTTTTCACGCGCGCCACACACCCACGCCCACGGCCGGCGCCCTTCTCCGCATTCTTCCACAAATTCCACATCCTGCCACCCCTTTCTTATATTGGCCCGCGAGCCTGCATCCTGTTTTCCTCGCCCCTTCTGTTTACCGCTACACACTGTGGGTCCGCTGTTCTCGCCTTCTACCCGCTGCTGTAGTGGCACTTTCGCACTCTGCACCCGATCGCGGAGCCTTGTGCGACCGTCCCACGCGTGCACTCATATCGTCGCCGGGTGCACGTTGTCCGTTTCTGTCCTACACCTTGCACAACGACACGCTGCCTGGCGCTCCTTGATTGGCTGACCCGCGAACCAAGCAGTCCTTCAACCGCCTCTGCCATTGGCATCGGAGAACCCTTTCTCTTCGGAGCAAGAATGCATCGATCACATTGGTGCTCATGCACATCATAGTTCCTTCACCGCTGGCGTTTCCGATCAGCTCAGGCGCGAAAGCACGCTGGGCCAGTCAGCGAACGGCATTCCGCTGAGCTCCATTTCAGGGAGATACACCTCTCATCGTCCCGAAGCCTCGTAAGTATCCCATCTCATTGGCTCTTTTCGTCCCGGTCGGCATGCCGGGCTCCGCAGTGTTGCCTTGTCCTGCGGCCCCCAGCCCATGCGCGCCTCGACGCCTCTGCGCTGGTGCTGCCCAAGCTCTGCCTTCCACGACCGCCGAAACAAACACGTCTTCGTCATGTCTCTTGTCACACACGTCCCGGACGCATGGTGCACCTAGCTCTTCCAGCGCGCTGGTCTGTCACATTGATCACACGACAAGGCTAGCGGCGATGCCCACATCGTCCCTGCCCTGGTTGCCAACTTACACCGTACCACCTACTCGACGGTTACACATCACTATCGCTGGCATCACTTTGCCCCGATAACGTTGTTTTGTTGGGTTGACTAACTCTGCGCAAAGGTATCAATCTAGTACGGCTCTTTCCGACACAGGATCGGGGTCTATCTCTGCCTCGCCCAGCTCCAACTCATCCTCGCAACTAGCCTACACATCTCTCGGCGCCTCCTCCAGCTATTTTCACAACCCTCTTCCCTTAGCAAACTATAATCCAGGGTACTACGCCCCCATGTCGTCGACTCGACGGACATCCATGATGTACGTAGCCGTTTGTGGCCCCCTTGTACATGTAAAACCTTGACCGTATTGCATGACAGCTGACAACAACACGGTAGGACTGAGCCTTCACCATCGGTTATGCTGCCTCCAGCACGATCACCAGGGATGGGTAACTCCGTGTCACCGTCCATGGGTGCCTCGGCCAGGGATAATTATACTACATCTACACCAGGCTTGTCTCGACATCCACACGCACTCTCACCTCGCCATTCCAACGGCCCCCGTTACGGTTCTCTTCCCGAGACACCCAGGAGTGTTGTTTCTGCCACCATGCCTTTGAACACATCGTATTCCAGCCTATCCATGGGTGGCTATGGGTCTCAGGGTGACCGTAATGAGGGAACCCCTCCCTTCAACAGCCAAGAGGATTACTGCAACCTCATCTGCGATGGGTCCAAGATCACACCAAGCATCGACGCGAAGATCGAAAAAGGGTTCTTCATGTCCAGTGACGGTGTCTGGACCTGCTACCGAAGGAACTACTTTTCCGTCAACGTGCACTATGACCTACATCCGTGGATAAACAACGGTCGTCTTTACTTGGATCAGGGCGGAGGCAAGTCCCAGGAACAAGTGCAGTCAATGGCTGTGTCGCTGGCCGCAGCGGTGGACGGTTCTGGTGGAAAGACCATTGAGCTGATCCAACATACGCCCAAACGCGACAAGGGACCACAGTTGCAGATGAAGAAGGAGCTACTCTCACCAATGCCTCCTGGAAAAAATCACGAGCACAGCAGCTACGGCCTCAGCACATTCCACCCGTCCAATCAAACAGCCGGCTTCTTGCTTCCTCTTCAGGCCGAACCGGATTCTTCCCAGGCGTACTCGCCCACCAGCCACACGCAAAACAACTATCAGCACGGGTTCGAGCGCATACAGTTCAAGTCGGCTACGGCTAACAACGGCAAGCGTCGAGCCCAACAACAATACTTCCACCTGATCGTCGAGCTCTGGGCAAACGTCCAAAGTCCCAGGGATAACGATCCTCGCTGGGTCAAAGTGGCTGCGCGTGCGTCTCATCCGGTCGTGGTTCGCGGGCGATCACCAAGTCACTATTCAAACGAAGGCCCACACAATGCGGGCGCCTCTCGAGGTGCAGGCAGCGGTGGTGGTCCAGGGCAAGGGCCCCATGGATACGGTGCGAATGGCACCCAATACACCACCACCTATCGTAACGGCCTGGCTGGTGGCGGATCATCTGGACTTGGCGGTGGGATGTACAGAGGTACCACCTACTCGCTGGACCCAAGCCCCCTGGGTAGCCATTCCGTGAGCTCTGCAAGTTCGCTCAGTGGCGGCCCAGTGGAGAACTTCGTGGGCGACCATCACATGGCAGAGGACGAAGACAGCAAGATGATACAATCGCACAACGACTACCAGTACTACCCGGCCCCAATCTTTGAGGCAATACAGCCTAAAGTCGAAACCACAATGCCTCCAAGTCTCGACAGAAGAATTAAGGAGGAGTACCCCGTTTCGACTGGCCTAGGTGCCTCATGGCAAGTCGGAGGATGCGGTCGCTTCCAAGGCATGGAGACGAGCCGTGGTTATTACCCCGACGTACATGCGCAGCATGCGCATGCCGCAGGCTACTGATGAGGGAGCGCCCTTCATCCCGATTTGTCATGACTGTTGGCCGGGTCTCGACAATACGCTGCCCTGGGCTCGTCCAAGCGCATCGAAGCTGGTTTCGGAGATGCCCTCCACACAGTCCCCGCCCCATACCCAGCAACGACACCGACTTCTACAACATGTTCTAACATCATATTTTAATTCGATGGGTAACGAGCGATGACCCGCCTCAGCCAATGGCACCCTCGCATGGCCCGAACCACGCACGGACACCATTTCTCGTGGGTTAACACCAAGGGCAAGCGGGCGGCATGAAGGAAGCGCGCAGGGTGCGAGGAGCGGCTCTATGCACGCGCATCACGGCGCCTGCTTCGCTCAAGAGTCTGCTTCGCTCTTTACCCCGCCCACTCCTGGGCACTTTGATTTGTTCCTTTTTTCACTCATCGGCATTTTTATTCCTGCACAAGCGCTTGTCACGTCACGACCTGATGACCTGCATGAGCGACCCTTTCAACACTTCCACATATCACCTGTTTTCTTGTCTCGTATTGTCTTAATGTTTCATTACTTATCAGGGTTGCGCATCCACACGGATGCAATAGGCGTTTTTTCGGTGGCTAGGCGAACTGGAATCTACGGCAATGTATGGAATTGGCGTCTCTGGAATGGATGTATGCACGGGCTGCATATGGAGCATTGGTAAAAAAAAAACACGGGACGGACATACCCTTTTTCTTATGCCACAGTCATCGGGCGTGAGCGGCCTGCCGCATCGCCCGGTGGACAGGGCTCGGTTCATGGAATGTACGAATGACGGGTCACGGGTCACGGGTCACGGTTTAAGGTTGGCGCAAGACAGTTGGAGACGGGAACGAGGAGAAGAGGTGGATGACGACCAAGTGCTAATGATGGTGGCCTTGTCCATGTATAATTATATAGTCTCAAAAGCGTGTGTAGTTTGAATTGAGCAGGCGGCCCTTCTCCTTAGCATGGTCAAGCTGTCTGTTGTGATGTGTGCTATGGGTGAGGTAAAGGGAAGCTACGACTAGCTCCCGCCGGCTCGCGGAAGCGCCATTCCGCAGCGCCGGTCATCGCTCGCGAAAACCTTCGAAGCACAACACGCTGTCGTCATCCCCACCACCCCCACGCAGCCAGACACACTCGACGCACACGCGCGCGACTCCTCATATATGGCGTGGTACGACGAGGACAGCTGGGCCACGGCGGCCTTTGCCCCGAAGGGCTCGACCATCGCCGCCACATTTCTGCTCGCCGTGCTGCTCCCGATCCTGCTGCACCAGTTCATCTACCGCAAAGTGACACCCACATCGCTACCCTCGTTTCTGCTTATTGGCCCCAGCGGAGGGGGCAAGACGGCATTCCTCACTCTGGTGCGTTCTCCATATCTTTGCAGCGCGCAATGCCCCTCGTGACTTCTCTACCTGCCTGGGAAGCCACCCCCCTCCAAGCGCCCTTCATTCGTCTCCTCACTCGGCTCGTGACTGATTCAATCTCAGACGGAGCGCAAAGCTGTGGCGCAGACACATACTTCCACCGCGCCCCTGGCTGTCGAGGTCCTCCTCCCTGAAGACCACACGCCCCAGTCGTCACACTACCGCTCGCTGGGCGACCCAGCATATGAGCGGTCACGCCGCTTCCAACTTAATGACACCCCTGGCCACGGCAAGCTGCGCCAATTTGCGACGAACCAGCTAGCCAACCCTACCAATGTCCGCGGGATCATCTTCATCGTTGATGCCGCGTCGGTCGCCGAGGAGGCAGGCCTCAACGAAAGCGCAGAGTACCTGCACGACGTTTTGTTGGCCTTGCAGAAGCGGTATACAGGGGCCACCACTAGCAAGGGACCCAAGGAGATCCCCGTGCTGATAGCTGCAAACAAGCTGGATCTATTCACGGCACTCCCACCGCATCTTGTCGCGCAACAGCTGGAGAAAGCCATCTCGGATGTCAGGAAGAGCCGGGCAAAGGGCCTGAAGGATTCTGGACCTGCCTTGGACGGTGAAGACGACAGCTTGGATGAGGAGAGGGAGTGGCTAGGCGAGGGCGGCGAGGGTAGCTTCGAGTTTGCCCAGATGGAGGAAGTGGGGATAACCGTGACTGTGCAAGGCGGCAATGTGATTGGCGGGGACGGTGCGGATGTGAAGAGCTGGTACGAATGGATCGCTGCGCAATTGTGATAGAGCCGTATTGGTTCGAAACTCGCCTTGCGAATCAGCCTTACCCGTGTCCCGTGGGATTCAGCTCCGTGCTCAAGCATCATCACCGCTCCCACTCACCGGTTACCACTGGTGCGGGAAGTGGATTACATTACATTCGCTCTCGGCCGGACGACAAATGGACAACCGATCCACGTCTTCTCTGGTTGAGTAGCCATCATCCCCTCCCTACGGCCACATTGCAGGTGTCTAGGGTTGATACAACGAATCGGGTTGCAGGAGCTACCTATACTACAATCAAATGATGACAAGAACCAGCACCTCTGCGCTGGAATCATTACACCGCATGTTTTACCACAGCTCGGGGTCCAGCGATGGTGATAAGATGCGACGTCTGACGTGCGGTGCGCTATTCTGCTCGTTTGCCCTATGACGATCAAGTATGGCCGTAGGGCTAAGCAAACCGGTGGGACCCAAACTTCAGCCCTATAGCCACGAATCAGCAACCCTGCCCCTGCTCCACCAAGTTCCCCGTCTGAGTCTGCTTTGGGCATAAGGCTGATTGCTTACATCCCCGACTCAGGGTCATAGTCAACTTTTGTGTTTCATTGGTGTACGTATACGATTGGATCAGCGATTTGGTCTTTTTGCTACGGCTATGTATGTATGCTCTCACTGCAAGACGTTTGGCATAGGTCAAGACGGGCCGAATCGGCCATCCCGCGCTGGCGAACGCGTCAAAACTGCCCAGGGTCAAACAGCGGCACAGCGAGGTGTGGGACCTTCCGAAGCCAGTCAGCTGACCCGGTCATGACCTCGCGATCCTCTCAAAAACCGAGCCCGACCGCGTGGAGGAGCGCGGTGCGGCAGGATCTCTCACCCTCGTGTCGGTGAGACATTCCGAGGCAGAGCTCATAGCACGGGGCTCAGCAAGGCTCGAGTCAGGACAGAGCAGATCATATGTACCGTTTGGGAAGTGTTCCGTAGCCTCCGCATCCTTCCCTTCCCGTTTCCCGTTGAGGTAGGGGTAGGGTGGTGCTGATCAGTGGCGCGCGCATCAGCTTATGACAGGGGCAGCACGCACGAGGCAGGGGTGGGGCGAAAGAAGGTTCGGCAAGTACCTAGGGCGTACCTGGTGGTGGTGAATAGTGCAGATAAGATGTTGGGCATGTTTGTGTGTGTTTGAAGACACGATATGCAGGCGCTGGTAGACGACGGTTTTGCGGTCGTCGCATGGTCATTTGCCATGTAGATAACATGGTATGAATGCAAGTTTGCAGTCAGCACACCACTACCGTGGAATACGCCGTCCCCTAACGTCAATTCGGACCTGGCCCTGCGAAGGCGGTGTCGTGGTGGGTGGGGGCGTAAACGACGGACTCTGTCGCTATCCCTGCTTGCTACAGGCAACTTCATCTATCTCTCTGCAGGACGGACGCCTCTAGGGCATACCTAGAACAGGTACGTGCGCGTGTAGACGCCCTTTTTCGGGCAATTCAGCATCTGCCGTCGAAACTAGGGGCGACTCTACCATGCCGTTTGTAGGATGGTTGGGACGCGGAGTCTTTATAGGGGTACCTTTTTTGCGCCGGCGAAAAGGGTAGCAGAGCCTTTCCCGCTGCCGTATCACCATGGGTTGCGGCGCGGATCACTAGGTGCGAAGGGGTCTTTGGAGAGCTGGGACGGGTGGCGTTGGGGTGCTGCGTGGGAGGATTGTGCTACATTTGATGCGGGAGGGTGGACGTCGGCGGTTGGGGAAGTGCCGGGTGTGGGGTGGTGAGGTTGGAGGGCTGTGTGCTTGCCAAGGGGGAGGGTCTAAACTGTTATAGTATCTCTTACTGGGTCTTGTCAGGCTGTTGGGAGGGCGTTCATGATGGTGTTCGTGGTGCCACCGTGGTGCTCGCCATAGGGCTGAAGATGTGCCGCAAGCGGTATAGCGCGGGCGGGCGGTCAACCGAGGCGTGTGGATCGGCTAGTGGCGGGACAAGGTGCAAAGACGACGCAGGGTCGAAAGACTGTTTTTTGACAGCTTGCGCTTGGGAAGGTGGAGATTGCGTGACTATGTTCCTCTAAGCCTTGCTTCCTACACAACGTGATTTGAAGGCTAGTGCACTTGTGTGTGGACGGACTTCGTTGAAAAGCTGGACAAGTGCCCCGCCGCCACCCAAGTTACTTACACCCGTCACGGTCGAGGAAGGCTTCTCACACCACCACACCACAGCAGAGTTTCCAGCAGAGCTCGCAGCACACAACCACCCGCCATGTCTACCACAACGCGCCCCGCGATCCCGCCCGTCGTCATGGACAACATCACACAGCAGATCGGCAACACGCCGCTCGTGCGGCTCAACAAGATCCCGCAGTCCCTCGGCATCACCGCCACCGTCTACGCCAAACTCGAGATGTTCAACGCAGGCGGCAGCGTCAAGGACCGCATTGCGCTCCGCATGGTCGAGGCCGCCGAGAAGAGCGGCCGCATCAAGCCCGGCGACACGCTCATCGAGCCCACGTCGGGCAACACGGGCATCGGGCTCGCGCTGGTCGGCGCGGTCAAGGGGTACAAGATTGTCATCACGCTGCCGGAGAAGATGAGCCCGGAGAAGGTGGCGGTGCTGAAGGCGCTGGGCGCCGAGGTTGTGCGCACGCCGACGAGCGCCGCGTGGGATAGTCCCGAGAGCCATATCGGCGTGGCGAGGAAGTTGGTCAAGGAGCTGCCGAATGCGCATATCCTCGACCAATACACCAACGAAGACAACCCGCTTGCGCACGAGCACGGGACTGCCGAGGAGATCTGGGAGCAGACGGACGGCAAGGTCACGGCGATTGTGGCGGGCGCTGGTACGGGCGGCACGGTGACGGGCATCGCCCACGGCATCCACAAGCACAACAGGGATGTCAAGATCATCGCAGCAGATCCCCAGGGGAGTATCCTTGCGCTGCCGGAGGTGCTGAATGATGAGTTCAAAGACAAGCCGTACAAGGTGGAAGGAATCGGGTACGACTTCATACCCGACGTGCTGGAGCGAAAGATCGTGGATAAGTGGTACAAGACGGATGACCGGACGGCGTTCCAGTACGCGCGGAGGCTGATCTCGGAGGAGGGTATCCTCTGCGGCGGGAGCAGCGGGAGCGCGATGGACGCGGCGGTCAAAGCGATCCAAGAGCTCAATCTAGGCGAGAACGACGTCGTAGTGGTCGTCTGCCCGGATTCCATCCGCAGCTATCTCAGCAAGGTACTTCCCCCCATCACCCCAGACCCTCCACCCATACGCATGCATACTAACACTCAACCTAGTTCGTCGACGACGACTGGCTCGCGGCCAACTCCCTCCTCCCCCCCACACCCCCCATAACCCGCACCACGACCCCAACCCACACGCGGCGCACCTCGCTCACCAAAGACGCCTTCGCGGACGCCACCATCGCCGCCCTCCGCCTCAAACCCATCACCACGATCCCCACCACCGCCCCCTGCTCCGAAGCCATCGAAACCATGCGCGAAAAAGGCTTCGACCAGCTCCCCGTCTCGCTCTACTCGTCGGGCAAACCGCGTCTCGTCGGCCTCCTCACGCTGGGCAACGTCCTCTCGTACCTCTCTTCTGGGCGCGCTTCGGGCGACACGCCCGTGCAGGACGTCATGTTTGACTTCCGGAAGCTGGAGGAGGTGGTCAAGGATCTTGGACGGCTTAGTCTCGAGGGCGCGGGGAAGGAGATTGGACGCCAGTTTGTGGAGATTACGACGGAGACGAAACTGGTGGATTTGATGCGGTTTTTCGAGTGGAATGCGGCGGCGGTGGTGACGGAGAGGGTGGGCGGGGAGTTGGTGCCGAAGGCGGTGGTTACGAAGGTGGATTTGTTGAGTTGGATGGTTAGGCAGGGGAAGGGGGAGTAGGTGGGCGTGAAGTTGGGGGTGTGGGGGGCATAGCATGGCGTTTGGGCCGGCGTTTTTCCATCGAGTTAGACCGCGAGGTAGATTGACTTCAACATTAATCGAGGGTTATCACACTTTATGCAATTGAATGGTGATGTCCTCCATCACTGTACTGTTTAGCTTATGTCAGCCATCCATCCATCCCTCGTGATGCTTAAAAGCTCGATGAAGCGCGTGGGTTGGGGCGCACTTGACTTTGAGTTTTCGCTGGGGACTAAAAAAAGATGCGAGCAGATGGATGTGGTGGACGCTGGGGACTAAAAGAAGATGGGGAAAGATAGATGTGGTGGGGTGTGGTTTGTGGGTGCCGCAGAAGGTCTACCATGAATACTGCGGTGCGCCGTTCCCGTTCCAAAAAGACAAACCACATCAACGCTATGGTTTGGCGTGGAAAGCGGGGACTACAACTTACAAGTCGGCGATCTCATGCGGTGTGCTCCGTGGCAGACTCAAACACGTGGTTCGCGACATCATGCGGTGTGGGCACTGCTGGGGACTTGAACGGTTGAACAACGGACTAATGCGGCGTGTGTGTGGGGGGTCTGGGCACTGAAATGATGCCAGCTCAAGGTTCATGTGGCGTGGGTGCGTGGTGCGCGATAGCGACGCTTGAAAAGTAGCCAACTACAGCTTGATGTGGTGTGGTGTGGGAAAACGACGAAACCGGCTCATCGCCCACGGAATGTGGTGGGCGGGGGAGCGACGCAAAAACATATTTCACCAACACCATGGCGCGCGGTATGGGGACGCAAAGGCAGAGAGTAGAGAGCGATGTGGTGGTTTGGAGTGTGTGGGACACTAAAATGAACTGAACTGCTGATGTGCTGCGTGGAGTGCGGGACCAAAGGTGGTGGAAAGATAGCAAATGGAGTGCTCCGTCCCTGGATGGATGGTTAGAACGTGAGATCGACTATAGTATGCGGGACGCTTTCTCTGGATCGAACACAAAGGACAGAGCTATTATGTGTCGTCTGGGACGACGAAAACGATAACTCGACCGGCATGGGCTGTGGTTTTCCGGGACTCAAAAGTTCGTGACTCCCAGGGTATGTTCTGCCCCCGCGATGGAGATGAGAAAACCGGAGGATGCGCACACGTGGAGTGCGGATTCATGAAAGACCGAAATATGAATACGATACCATCATGCAGTGCGTAGAGTGTGCAGACTCAAAGTAACCCTGTTAGCCCACCATATGTGTGGTCTGGAGGGACTGAAAAGATCACCGCCGAGACGCCATGGATTGTGGTCTGGAGGGACTCGAAAATTCCCACAAGATAAGAAATGGTCTGCCCTCTGTGGGACACGAGAAAAAAATGATGCTTGACTTCATGGAAAGCGGCTCTAGGCACGACTGAAACAGAAAGAAGATCTAGCTATGCGGTGCTCCGTCCCTGGGGTCTCCAAACAGGTCTGATGTCATACCATGTGGTGTGTTGAGTGTGCGGTTCCGCTAGCTCTACAGCTTAGTAACAGCAAATCCCTCAGCGGGCCCAGCTGAGTTCAATGCTCATGCCTTTTCGAGGAGTGAAAATTGCGGGTTTACACCGTTGGTCGTGGCTTGAGGTACCCGAAGATATACGTACGATACGACCTCTCAGATGGGAGAAAGGCTGTATGCACAGGAAACGAATGTATCTATGGCAAGAACTTTTAGCGCAAGAATAAAGATTGATTACTTTCACTATATCCCATTCGCACCCACCAAAGCACTAATGTTCAATTTACCCCCAAAGCATCCACTCACCCAACAAACAACACTACGATCCCGCAAGAGAGGTTCTATCCTAGAAGGAGGAAGCGGCACTCGGGCAAGTGGTGACTGCGGCCGTCACCGTTGCCGTGCTCGTCGAAAAGCTCGTCGAGTCCGCGGTGACAGTCGCGGTGATCAAGGACTGATGTCAGGTTAGTGCGCGACTCCATGCGATTCTCATGAACGGCAGACTCACCGTGGTGGTAGACACGCCGCTCTCGGAAGCAGTTACAGTGGTGATGCCAGACGGGGAAGCAGTGACAGTGGTAGTGCCAGACGGCGAAGCTGTGGTGGTGCTGAGGCTGGTTAGCATGTATTTCTTGTGTGTGTGGGGTCGCCTACGCAGTAACGGTGGACGCGACCGTAGTCGTCTCTGATACCGTGGTCGTCGTCGTGATGTATGTCTCGTCAGGCGCATAGGCGATGCCTCCGGCCCTCTTGTCCAACGTCTTGGACTTCAGGACTGGAGTCTGACCCGCTACATCGGACCCGCTGCGGACGACGCGCTTGCGGTGGAGCTTGAACTTAGCAGCCCCCGTAGGTGCGGTGCATTCGGAGAGTTGGAGTGCGCCCCAGACGTTGTCGTCCGTGCGGATGGCGGAGGTGCTGCCCTTCTTGTAACAGCCTCCACTGATGACCCAGGAGACAGTGATGCAACCAGCAGTGGTGTCGCAGTCGTCGATACAGGCAGCAAAGCTGTTCTGGGTGGAAAAGCCGTTGGGCACTTCGAGGAGTCAGTATGGTGGATTGGAGCGGTGAAAGAAGACTTACAGTCGCCTCCATAACGATCAGTAGAGCACTCGATAATATACTGAGCACCGCAGCTGCTGGTGTATATAGATTTGTCATTCTCAGGGCACTGCGGCGCTCCCGTCACCGGTGTGGGGGTTACCACCGTTGTCGTGGAAGTTGGGCTGTCTGCATCAGTGGTGGAAACGATTGTTGAGGAGCTTGGAGTAGCTTGAGTAGTTGAGCTCGGGATAGACTGTATGGAAGAGCTCGATTCAACCGAGGAGGTCGAAGAGGTCGAAGAAGTGACAACAGTCGACGAAGTCGAATTAGTTGTAGTGGTTGGTGACACGAGAGCGGTTGACGATGTTGACGAAGTCGAGGAAGCTGTGGAAGATGCAGCAGTCGACGATTCGGACGAAGTGGAAGATGTCGACGATTCGGATGTTGTAGTGCTTGAGGAAATCACCACGGGAGGGCCCGAGGTGGTCGTTGATGAGCAAGAAGAGACAGTGTTCGTCTCCGTAATAGTGACCGCAGTGGTCCCGCCCACAACATTCGTCGTGGTTACAGTAGTGCTTGGGGTATACGCAGTTTGGGTCGAGGAAGGACCGCCTGAAGCGGTGACAGTTGTAGCAAATCCGCCTGCCCATGCGAACAATGTTAGTATGTTGCATGGTCCATGGGCAAGGTACAAGGGGGATTGCACGCACCATCTACCGTGGAGGTAGAAGCAAATTCT
The DNA here is from genome assembly GCA_010093485.1 of Karstenula rhodostoma CBS 690.94. Taxonomy (NCBI): domain Eukaryota; kingdom Fungi; phylum Ascomycota; class Dothideomycetes; order Pleosporales; family Didymosphaeriaceae; genus Karstenula; species Karstenula rhodostoma. Next base: position 1,194,743 of record MU001503.1, read on the forward strand.
CCGTCAACCGTGCTAGTCTGCGTCGCAATTTCAATCACAGTAGCTGTGTTTGTGGTTGTTGCCGCAGCCGGGCTCGGTCCAAAAGATGCAGTGAACGGGATTGGTGCCGTGTTTGCATTGCCCGTATATCCCTGAAAAGTTACGGTCAACTTGCCATCAGGGATCTCAGTAACAGGTGCTCCGGTACATAAGATGCCTGTGGAAGATTCAGCCGCCAAAAATTGACACGTCTTGGTGTACCCAGCAGCAGTATTCTGGATGATCGGAGTGAATTCGGGGATGGAGTTCACTCCGTAGCAGGTCGAAGTAGACTGCAGATAGTTCATCTGCAAACCAAAGTAGTCGGAGGTGTGAGGCTCGACATAATTGAAGATCGGAGCCTGACCACTGACCTGGGCAACGAGCCCAGGTGCGACAAAAGAGCAGCCTGACATTGTGAGAGGTAGCAGGAATGGTGGGATCTTAACTCTCGATTGCACCCTGTGCTACATTATATAAGTGTCTAGCATGATGAGTAATGAGATCTCTTGTTGAATCGAATGACTTCACGAAATCATCAAGGTTAGTGTTGAGAGTGGGGTTGCAAAATCCAAGAAAGATACCCGATCACTCGTTGGGACGCGAACGGCCACGGCAATGGCCAATCAGTGTAAACAGCCGTCAAAGGTCCAGCTGTGAGGCAGAGCTAATACAACGAAACGCAGATGTAAGGTTGCCTGCCGAAGCGTTGGAAATGCTGGAGATCTTTGTGGCTCGGTTCGTGCGTGACCCCTCAAACTCCCTGAATTTTTACTGAACTAGACTGCCTAGGATTAAAAGCACCGGATTCGACCAAAGGAATTGCCACTATGAAAACCAAAATGTCTATTCCGGTAGCCCGAGTCGAAGCGCAGCCTTTGTATAGGTCTTCCACGCCGGGAGGGATTTCGTGCTGCGAAAATAAATCATGGGTGTTACCATGTAGCCTTACAACCTATGTTCGCTTGAAAAGAAGGAGAATGAGGTGGCCGAGGATCGGTCTCGCAGCGCGGGGTTGTTGTTGCTGGGTTATGATTACCGGTTGGTAGGTACCGTAGTAATTCGGGTTTGAGGGATACGCCGACTGTGACTAAATTGTGCTCTGATTTACCTATAGGGCGATTTTTATATGGCTGAGCCCGCTTTTATTATTAAACTAGCCTTCTAATAGGCCCTGAAAAACGTTGGCGTACACCCTCCCGGGAAGTACGGGTGCGTAGCACGTCTGGTTTTTCTCTTGTAAAAGACCACACTGAGGTCCGATCACCCCAGCCACGCTACGCACTCGCTCTTCCTGGGAGGGTGTATCCATCATATGCAAATTAATACGGTATCTTGCGCCTCTAAGTCCAGTACCACGCAGAGCTTGACAACGTCGACTTGCACAACTTGAGCGAATCCAGTAATGTGCGACGTATATATTACATGCGAACCAGTCTAATGATCTTGTTCAAGAAGCCCTTTCGTCAAGTTTGATACAGTAACAAGCTAGCGACGCCGCGTCTCCATGTTCGACTAACTCAACAACCGTTGAGCCAACGGGGTGGTTCTGGATTAGCATATCTTGATCGAACATCGCGCCTCTCTGGAGAGGCCAATTGAGGAGTGCATTTCGAGTCGAGATCTTCCAGCAACATATGGGATGATCGTGGTAACATGTGGGGATCCCGGAGTCGTGGAAGACAATAGGGAGGCGCCCGTGGGTGCCCGTTGGGAGGGCGCCCGCGAGGAGGAGGGAGTGTTGGGGTGATCGGTGGGGTGAGTCACGTGTGACCGTGGCTCTGGGATTATCGTCGCCTATGATCGTGGTATCATGTATTATATCATTGGTGGTTGGAGGAAAGTTTAAATTTCAAGCTACCCATATGCGCTCGAAACAGAGGATATTATATCGTAAAAATGCGTGACGTAAAACATTTCATCTTATAAATAAGTTCCCAGGTTGACATGCACCGCCTTGACCTGGGTATACGACTGAAGAGCGTACTGGCCCAGTTCCCTTCCGACTCCAGACTGCTTGTATCCACCGAAGGGAATGCCGAAATGTGAGTCTTGCGAGCTGTTAATCTGTCGCTAGTGTTAGTGCATATCCTTCAACACAAACGAAAGGCGCTTACCCAAACCATGCCCGCTTCAATGTTACCTGCAACTCTGTGGCCCCGCACAATGTCCTTCGTGAAGACTGCAGCGCCGAGGCCGTACTGAGAATCATTTGCCTTCTCAACAGCTTCTTCTTCAGTTTTGAAAGGCTGGATGACTACGAAAGGTCCAAAGATCTCCTCCTGCACTATTTGTATATCATTGTTCGTTGTGGTGAAGACTGCAGGTTCGACGAAAAATCCCTTCTCGGGTATGCCTGACTGCTTTCCTCCGTGTATGAGTTCGGCGCCATCGGACTTCGCTGAGTCAAGGAATCCAAGAATCTTCTCTTGAGCGGCCTTGTTGATCTGAGGTGGATGGGTGGTGTCGGCGTCGAATTGGCTGCCAACGGTGGTGTTCTCCTTCGTGTGCTTCTTGAAGGCGTCGAGGAACTTGTCCCAAATAGTATCCTGGATGTAGAGACGTGATGTGGCTGTGCATACTTGTCCCGCGCCGCCTGAAAGGAATATTAGCAACGTGAAGATGCTGGACACAGGGGGAAGACGTACCCATAATTCCCATGTGAGACCACTTTACAGCTTGTTCTAGGTCGGCGTCCTCGAAAACAAGAAGTGGACTCTTTCCACCAGTCTCCAGAGTGATAGCCTTGAGGTTGTTTGCAGCGGCCTTCATGATGGCTTTGCCTGTGAGAGTGCTTCCGGTAAATGCGATCTTGTCGACTTTGGGATGATCAGCAAGGCGCGAACCAGCGCTTCTTCCCAGACCGTTCACAACATTGACCACGCCAGGGGGAAATCCAGCCTCCTTGACCAATGACGCCAGATAGAGGGCGCTGAGTGGTGTCTGCTCGGCAGGTTTCAGTACCACGGTGTTGCCGCATGCGAGTGCAGGCGCGACCTTCCAGGCGGCCATCTGCATCGATTAGTATTGGCAACCAGGGGACAAAGACAACGAACCATGACCGGGAAATTCCACGGAATGATCTGTCCGCAAACACCTATTTCTGGTCAGTGATAAGCCTTGCTACAGGATGCGTCACAACTCACCGAGAGGCTCATGTTTTGTGTATGCCAGTTTTGTTTTGGATGTTTCGATGGTCTGACCGTAGATCTTGTCTGCCCATCCTGCATAATATCTGAAAACAGATATGGTTTCGCCGACATCCTCGTCGAGGGCCTGTTGGTAAGGTTTTCCGTTGTCCCACGCATCGATGGTAGCGAGGATATGCGCATTCTTCTCGCAAAGGTCTCCAAGCTTCCACAATAGTGCGCCACGTTCAGCGGCGGAGATATCATTCCACTCCGGAGACTTAAATGCTTTGCGCGCTGCTGCTACAGCAATGTCGACATCTTCTGCACCACCGGATGCGACCTTCGCTATCACAGACTCATCAAAAGGGTTGATGGTCTCTAGCGTCTCGCCGGACTTTGCTGCCACGAATTCGTTGTTGATGAAGAGGCCGGTGGGTTGCGTCCAGGTCGCGCCATTGGGTGCCTTGAGCTCGATTGAGTCTGCCATTGCGGGTACCAGAGAAAAAGAAAATATCTGGAAGGTCAAGCAGTAAGTGAGAGAAGGATGGAGATGAAACGAGAGTTGCGATGAGCGGATGATGCGCCTATCTAGCTACCGGGCGGTTTCCACGGCTTTCCGAGGTTCAGAAGCAACCCCGCACTAAGATACGACCACGCCCCTCATGATGCACCCTGGCTGTGCGCGAACAGGTTTAACCCTCCGTAGGAGAGCGTTCGATAGGAAAGATTGGAAGGATGTTAGAGCTGGCCGTGAGTCGGCCCTTTCGATGCTTGTGCCCTCAAAGTTGCCTCTTTGGAATTAGCGCTCTGTATTATTACGGTTTCTAGACGGCTTCACAGACCCACATTCTCGTGGCGACCGTTGTCATCGGTACCTGCACTAGGACGCTAAAAGTTGCCTATCAAACTGCCGCATTGAGGATAGAAAGTCTGACACATGATCTCATTTCTGGATGCGAGATCTTCAAGGCGAGCGTGGCTTCACACATGTATCCACGCGAGTGCGGGGACCCCGCATGACAACTCGAGATGCCTATCTACTTGCCCCATCTGACGACGCCACAGAGGGCTACCTCTCCGGCGCCAGACTAAGGCGTCCTTCCGGTGATAAGATTGTCTTTCTTTGGCTCATCTTACTGAGGGGAGGTTTGGTGATTGTCACTACCTCCTGACTAATTCACAGCGTCCCTGTAGCACGCGTATTCACCATAGATATACGCCTTAGACGCCGTCGTTGTGCTTTTGTAATACAGTTTGGTCGAGCTTTGATCATCAAAACCATATTGTGCATTCTCGATTACAGCCAACATGTCGGATACCGAGAAGAAACACCTTGACGACACCATGGGATACGAACCGACGAGCGAAGGCGAGGGCATCGTCCAACACGTACAGCTTGGATATTCGACAACTCTCAAGAAGAACCGCTCCTTCTGGAGTGTTCTCGGCATGGCACTTGCCATCGTCGCCGTTCCGTACGGATTCGGTGGCCCAATGATCAGTGCCGTCTACGGCGGTGGTCAGCTCTCCATGTTCGTTGGCATCCTCGTCGTCCTTGTGCTTGATGGCGCTGTGGCTGTCTCACTCGCAGAACTTGCGTCGCGGTATCCTACTTCTTCTGGCGTATATTACTGGTCCTACCGACTCTGTGGCCAACACAAAACTATGCGAAAGACCCTCTCATTCGTCACCGGATGGTTCTGGCTTATTGGAAACTGGACAATCACTCTCTCTGTCAATTTCGGCTTTGCTTCGCTAATCGCGGCGACTGTTACCATTTACGAACCAGAATGGACAGCATCAAGTTGGGAATTGCTACTGATCTTTTATGCTGTTTGCGCTCTGACGTTTGTCATATGCGCATTCGGGGATAAGATGCTGCCGTACGTCGATACTGCGGCCGCTCTCTGGAGCGTCGTTACCACCATCGCTATCCTTATTGGCGTTGTGGTTCAAGCGAAATCAGGGCGACACTCAGCCTCTTATGCCCTCAGCCATTACGACACCAGCTTCTCAGGTTGGGGTCCGGGATTCACCTTCTTCATCGGCCTGCTACCTCCCGCATACGCTTTCTCAGCCATCGGAATGATCACGTCCATGACAGAAGAATGCACAGATCCTGAGGTCGAGGTATCCCGCTCGCTAGTACTCTGCATCCCCCTCGGTGGCATTGCATCACTCTTCTTTATCCTGCCGCTCTGCTTTACGCTTCCGCCGCTCGAAGCCATCTTCGAGGCACCCAACGGCCAAGCTCTGCCGTTCATCCTCGCTACAGTCATGGGAACCAAGGCTGGAACTTTGATACTCATGGTCATGGTGTTTCTCGTTACCTTGTTCTGTTCTGTCAGCATCACCACGGGCGCCTCGCGATGCACATGGGCTTTCTCCCGCGACCATGCACTTCCGTTCGCCAGCATCTGGACCCGTACCGTCGCCGACTCGCCCATCTACGCATTGGCCCTCGTCACGATCATCGAGATGCTGCTTGGGCTAATAAACTTAGGAAGCAGTGCCGCATTCACAGCGTTCGCGTCTGTAGGTGTGATAGCACTGGCTATTGGATATCTAGTTCCCATCGCCATCAGCTTGTTCACAGGACGCAAAGAAGTAGCACACGCGCGATGGAATGTGGGTCCTGTCGCAGGCACGGTGGCGAATGTTGTTGCGATAGCCTGGATTCTCTTCGAGCTTGTCCTTTTCAGCATGCCTACTGCAATCCCAGTCACCGAAGTCTCGATGAATTATGCCTCGGTTGTGCTGGTTGGCTTGATCTCAATTAGTGGGATATGGTACGCGATATCAGGACGGAAACGTAAGTTGTTTCTATCGCTGGCTTTCTTATGGTGTGCTAACAACAGCCAGATTTTACCGGACCGCCAGATGAGATTGATGAGATTTACTGAGTATGTTTCGCACATACAAATACACGACCTGTTTTTTTGTAGCGTAGTTGCACTGTTTCTATCGGTCTATCGGGTCATATGTATTTGTTTATATATATTGTATACGATCATTATGAGGGCGGGTAAATCAATGGAGCAAGGGGGACAAACAGGCGCGAGTATTTGTTTATGTATAATCAGTCACTACAAGGTGCACTTTTGATCCACATGATTGTCGGCGCACACTCGCAACCTCCTAAGCGTGCCACGTCAGACCGAGAGGGGCTCGATTTGTCTTCCCATAAGTCAGCAAATTCTAATGTCCGATACTAAAGAGTGATCTCCGATTTGTTGTGTTCTGAGGATCGCGTCACACCAAGAACGACAATGGAGCGCGCGCAGGTCAATTCGAATACCCAACAACTGATTACAAGAAGTCCAAACGTAGCAACACAAAGTAGTCAAGTTTCATTGGTAAAATTCATCTGGAACTTCATTTTAGCGTTCAACATCATATATCTATCCAACAGCGACCTTCGAGCTCTTGCCCAGTCCAAGTCGACCTAAAACGGGAACTCACCCTCCTCAGTGTCCAGCGCCCCACTATCCACCTGCTTCCGATGCATCTCGTCAAGATATGGCAACATAAGCCCCTCCCAGTGGCTCCTTCCTTTGTAATGACTGACCGTCCCATCCCAAGCCCGAATCGCCTCCGCCAATCTCCCAGGAACATGAGGCTCCTGCGCTATCACCGTGATAGGTTCGAAGTAGGTGCGGATAGTGAACATGAGCACTCCAGACTTGGGCAAACGGCGCAGAGACTGGCGCTCAGAGCGGAAGTGGATTTCGTCGATGGTGAGGTCTTTAGAGTTCGCATTGGCCCAGGAAGCGACTTGTTTGACGTTCTTTTCGTCGCCCATGCGGTGGGACCAGTGCAGGCCGTCGTCGAGTTGGATGAAGAACTTGGTTTCGATGTCAGTAATGGCTATCATGTGAGAAGAAGAGTTGGCTTACGTTGTTTCTGATCACTGGCTGATCGGGCGTCATGCGCGCGAAGAAGCGGTTCATGGATTTCATGAGCTTCTCTTGGTAGTGAGGGACGCCTGCTTCGATGTGCAGTGTGTCGAGAGACATTCTGAATTTCTCCTTCAGCCGCCAGAAACCGGGCAGGCAGACTGCGCCAGCGTCGAGATGGTATTGACCGTCTGGAATATTGTTAGCCGCTACTTGAGCATACCGCTCCGAGTGCATAAATACCATCATTCAACACCATGAGTGCAATGTCATCCTGGATCAGCTTTGCCGATGTCGCCATAGCTTCCTTTGGAGTCGACGCAGGACACGGGAACTCTTCCTTCGTTACCGAGTTTCGGAGTATCCCATCCTTCAGCGAGAACATTTCCGGAAAGCGATGTGTGAGGTACTGCGTCAGTTCCTCGTAGACCTCGAAGCAGGCCAGTCGCGTGACCTCGTTATCGACGTATCCAACATGGGCATCGATGTCCTTTTCAAGCTGCTCGACCTTGATGTCGTGATACCGCACGAAGTTGGAATCCATCTCAATCCACTCATTCCAGTCCATTTTCCGTATGCCCATGGTAATGAAGTTCTTGCCATGGCGGAACGGCCGGTAGAGCTTAGGCTCTGTAAGCTCGAGCTTGTCGCCTTTTTCTGCCTCTGGCAACGGCGTTTGGAACGACTCTATGGCACCTGTAAAAATAACTTAGTTGTTGATCACTGTCCGGTGGTTTCGAGGATACTTTACCTTTCTCTTTCTCCCCCGGACTACTTGCCCGTGGCACTGGCTTCTCTGTCTTTCTAGATCTCTTCAACAGCGGCACTGCAAGTACCAGCACGCATGCTGCGAGACCAAGAAGCGTAATGGCGGATGGTTGTAACGAGTCCATTGTGCAATGTGGCTTGACAAATCTTGGTGACCTCGTAGTCGCACCTGTAAACCGGCTGTATGTATAAATGGGCACAATGCGGAGATCGCCCGAAGCTACTTCTCCAGCGTGGCTACCGGTATCGCCTTCCTGCGTGATTAGTTCACTTAGCGTGGCCCTCAAAGTTGCTGCATCGAGACTAGCTTCAGATGCAGGTCGGACCCACATTTATGAACCTAACATGGCCGTCAAACTTGCTTGGAAAGGCAACTTCCAGGACACAAATGCCCACGTTGGCGGGCTGAACGTGCGGAGATGTTCCAAGACTTGGGATGCGGGGATGATAGTAAACCACCGACGTCGGTGAGACAGCTCCGTTTTGTCGCGAAAAGGGCAATCTGAAGGGCAAGAACGCTAGCAAGCATGCAGTCCGCGGAGCGGATCTGCACCGTTCTACGGAGCTCCACCCGATGGGACAATGTGATGCCTGTCGGCGTTGACAAGAGATGGAGGAGATCCGCAATTGGAGGAAGACGTAATAGCAGTTGTCTGTTGAATTGAACATCTGCAGCGACAAGCCTACCACTCCAGCTTGGCATTAAGATCCTGGTCCTGCTTCTCCCATGCGTGGTGTATTTAGACTTGCCGTCCTGGAAACACGAGCAACAGACTCCCGAATCATACATCATCCTCCCTGTGTTTCCGCTCGAAAAGCATATTCCGCTTCACCCATATATCCAAAATGTCCATCTCTGTCCACAACTACGCTGGCACCGAGGAAAAGTCCGAGGCATTCCACTACTCGCAGGCCATTAAAATCGGTAATGTCGTAAAGACATCGGGTCAAGGCGGATGGGATGACTCAGGGAAAGTCGTCTCTGATCTGAAAAAGCAAGTCGAACTTGCGTTCCTCAACGTCGAAAAGGCTCTGCAAGCCGCAGATAAGAGTCTCTCCTGGAAAAATGTATACGCCGTCCGATCATTCCACATCGACCTCGACGAAAGCGCAGATTACGTCATTGATAACTTCCGCAAGTTCACCCCAGACCGACGGCCCATATTCACTTGCGTGGAGATCCGAAAGCTTGGCATTGAAGGAATGCAGGTAGAGATCGAGGTCGAAGCCCTGATCGAGTCATGAAAAATAGGTAGTTTGAGTGTTGAGATATTGTATAAGATGAATGCAAAGTTCATATGACCAGTGTACAAGGCAAAACATCCTTGAATAAATCGATCCAGGTGCTAGTGTGACTTGTAGTCTTCCAAATTTGTTCCAACATAATACGGACGCACGAAACAGATTCGAACCTGAGGTTCTTGTAGATGACATCAAGCTTCTCCAAGACGGTTTCCTTATGTGGTCCAGAAATCGCGTGTGCTCCTGCGACGTAAAGTGGGAACAGTGCGCAATTCTGTACTTTGGTTTTCGTGTCCATTCCTTGTATGCTTTCCAGGCACGCATGAACGTGCTGCTGGATTAGGAAGTGATGGTTTGGTATTTGTAGAATAGCGCTGTAGAGATATATCAGGCCTGCATGCTGGAAAGAACGATTTAGAGATAGCGAAGATGCTGTAACTGCATCAAAGAGGTCGCATTTCGATCCCAGTGGCTTCTTGTCCTCGGCCGAATGTTCGAGCATTGAATATGATGGCTGAAGTGCCCTTTCGAAGGCTTGTATCATATTATTGCATGGTTCTGTCCCTTCTTTTACGTCTTGCCGATATGCAGTCATCTCGGCCATGGTACCCAATACTGTGGCCAGCGATTTATTCCCCAGGGGGCTTTCCCACCACACCGAACCAGGTTCCATGCTGTTCCATATCGCAGTCGGAAAGCGAGTCCTTCGGTCCTGCATCATCGCCTCTGTAAGATCCGTTGAAGCGAACTCTGAGAGAAGCATCCGTGTCATCCTATCCGACGATAGGTACGCCACTTCGAAGCCACCAAGAGCGTCGATTATAGCCGAGGCACCTGATGCATGGCAAGGAGTCGATGCGTCATCATTCGCGCAGTTTACGTACCCCTCCAGGAAGTATAGTAGCAGAACGGCAACCAGCAGTGCAGTTAAGGAAGCTGCTTCGGTTTGTTCCAAGCCCAGCTCGCCTCGTATAACTGTTAAGCAATGTAGTCGTCTGTTATCGAGAGTGTGTTGGGCTTGGCCCTTCTCTTGCAGCGCACGGTGTTCCTCAGCGAACACGCACAAAGCCTGGAGTACCGGTTGAGACCGTAAAGCCAAAGCCACTGGAGGCGGTATAGGTTCGTGAACCGTTGAGAAAAGCGGCCATAATCGACCTTTAAAATAATCCACCGCTCTCTTTTCGTTGGTTGCCAATGACATATCATCGAGTGACCTGTGCACCGATATATTTTGCTGTGGCGTCTCCGGCACACGCTTGCTGGGCCGCTTCTTCCATCTGAGTAATAATTTGTCGTAGCTGCAATCCTCGGTTCCGGAAGCTATGCAACGATGGCACGATGGTTGTCGAAGATCGCATTTGACGCGACGTTGTTTACAAGGCCAACAAGATCCCTCAACCGTTCTTTTGCGCCGCAAGTTGCTTGTAGGCGAAAATGGGGAAGACATGGCCAATAAGGCCTGCGAGCACAGGTGCAGTAAGACGCTCCCAGACAGCACGATGAAGCGATATGAACAGTTCTTGCGTTTGCGTCTTGATTGGAATGGCCAGATGTAAACGGGGGCAAGGTCAGGAACGTATGGTATTGAAGGAAGGAATTCCAGATGGGAGACCTCGGGTTCGTCACCACGCTAGCGTAGCGCGGAACTAGGGCGGCGGTAGTTGAAGATGGCGATAAGAGCCGAACTACCTTATAGTATTTCTCTGGTGATGCTTATTGTCATCATCTCAAGCATTGCCTCGTCAGATTTCACCAGAACCTATCGGTTTCTCAAGCGGTCTTCATTGACGATCAAGAGTGGTGTGCAGCAAATACCTCCACCGTCTACCAAGCTCGCCACGTTCCACCGCTCCGGGGTGACCTTTGGCCGAGACATGAGACACGCTCCATCGTCATGAATATCCCTGAACCTTCTTGATGTTTCATTCCCCTATAAGGCAGCAGATGAAGTGCTCTCTGGCCGAATTTGGGCTTTTTCGAAGAGGGGTGTGCATAGTGTAGCAAGCAAAGTTACCCTAATGAAGTTATCACTCACAGCAACACCACATCGGTCATTTGGAGTTCTACTTTTAGTCCTCTGCCATCCGCCTCACGCCCAATCAAATCCTTATCTGCGGCTGTTTAGGCCAACCCTCTTTCACCCTTGCGTAGTGGTACTTTGGAACCCAAATGAAGCACCCCCAGAGGAGCTGTGCATGACGATATCCCTTAAGCTTGCCCTGGTTTCCGTATATATATATAAAGCAGCTCCTCGTATGCAAGACATGAAGTAATACTGAAGAGCATCATTTCATTGGAATCATTTTGCAAGAGAGCCATAAACCATGTCGACTATCGGCCTGGCAAAGTTTTTCGGAGGACCCTTTGACGATTATAGCCTCTTCACTATGCAGAACGTCCATCAAAAGCTGGGATGATGGCTTTTAGACACGCCTAAGTTGAAACCTATGAGGGTTAGTCTTCCCACCGAGGCAGCACATCTTAGACTTCCTGAGTTTCTCTTAGGCCCTATGCGAGTTGTGCGAAGCGTACCAAGTAGCCTCGTTGTAGTATGAGATTATCTACTTATCCTAGGCAGTTGCGTTGACGAAAGAGGGCATCATATCGTGTTCATAGATATATATCAGAGTAGCGAACGACACGCCTCCGCATTCAGCCAGGGCAGACCGAACGAGGTAGCTGAAGCCATCGAGGTTTTATTTACTAACGTCCACGAGCACATGGGTTCTACGGTCTCTAGTTCTGAGTCCGACTTCACCTCCACTCATAGGTCGGTGCGTCTTCATATCTTAGTCTCCAACGATGCAGCACATATTCCCTCTTACCGACGAACTTTTACTTCGTTAGAAGAATCTCACAGAACTGTACCGATCAATGCTATCCGCGGTCGGATTTATATATAGACCACTCGTCTCATCTAAAAGCGATCGGTGCTAACGAAGATGCGCATCATTGCTCATCGTGGAAACTTACATTGAAGGTGGCCAATCTGCGTCTCCATCGTCCACCCGGGGCGAATCACATCCGGGTTCTGTTCGCCGGTCTCACTCCGTCACCAAGCGCAGCCCATAGATATAAAACCCTTTGTTCGAAACCTCTGGGTAGTACATGTATCTTGAAAGTAATGTTTTTAGCCTCTTCTCGTAGCACGCTCTATAAAAGCAAACGGTGTTTGTTTTTGGTCTTCGCCCGCGGGAAACACTCAATATGCGGCGTTCTATACTTTTGGTTCCCTATAAATCACGACTCCGAACTGTACTAATCCAATGTCACCGAAGGCTGAGTTTATATCCCTACCCCTCATCCCAGACCGAGCCTCGCAATATACAATGCTCATGTCCACCATTACTGCGTAGCGAATCTGCCTCAGTTCCTGCGTCTCTACTGTCCGGCTAATTTGTTTAACTATCAGTCCCCCACCGAACGCATTCATCATTCCATACGTTGTGATCTTTTAGTCTCTCGAGGGCACGCCCCATAATATACGGGGCGTTAAGTATTTAAACATCAGGGTAGCGAACCACCCAGGTCTCTTCTTTTTCAGTCACAGTAGGGGTGAGGCATGATTATGCAGAACAAAGTTGTTCTAGAGCGAGTTTATATGCACTTCCCTTATCAAATCGCATGATCTCCAGCACACGATGGTGATGAATAACGCCACTATATGAGGTTTAGCGCCTTACACTCCACGACGCGTCCCATATTACCGCCTCCAGCTTATTTGAATCCTTCATAGGGCACAAGAATGGGGCGCCTGCCATGATAGTTTTAGAGGCCCGCAAGGCAGCATATTTCCGCCACCTGTGTTGGTTTCAGTACCCCTGAAAAGCTGTAGAAGTGGAACGAGCAAAGTTGAGTATAGAGAGAGCTTATGTATTGAATTCCGTCCGAAGTATTAGGTGCGAAAAGCATGGTGGTGGTGCACATCATCACTATTGCTATCGTTGGCGTCCTCCGCACCGGCACGTCCCATGCCATTGTTGTCTTCATGTTTTGATCCCTCGCTCGCAGGTACAAACATCATGTTGAGATTTAAGTAACCCATAAGGCAGCACACATATCTGGATTGCGTTGATCTTTAGTGTCCAAAGAGCGGAAGAAGTGTAGCGAGCAGAGTTAAACTTAAACGGGTTTTTTATACACAATTTCGTCCGAAACGGTAGGTGCGCAGTGTGTGGCGATGATGGATATCATTCCTACCTGCGCTACTCTGGGCCTGCGCACGCGGCAAAAACCTCCCATAAGTCCATCGCCAGTTCGGTTTTACTTCCTCGCTCGCAAGAACGAGCATACGAGCCATTTTAGAGGGCTGGGAGGAAGCACATGTCTGCCCGAACTCTGCATTTTAGTGCTCCAAGTAGTGGTGAAAGGGTACCGATCAAACTCGTCTGGTGCGGATTTATATATGTAGGCGTCGTCTGAAGTGTGTGTAGAAGTGCGTGGTAATGAGCAGCATCATCATTCCCTATCCATGAAGGTAGAGTGGGCGTACAAACTCGCTACCGACTCTCCATGTACTCGAAAAGTCGCGTTCTTGGTGTGTTTTGCGACTTCCCGCGGCACAAACCATGTTCCGAGCATGTAGGATCTTTGGTTCCAATGATTTTAGTTCCCCAAGAAGCTGTAGAAGTGTACCATAAAAACCGCTTGAGATACGAATCATATATAGACAAATGTCGTCCGAAGAACCCAGTGCAGCGTGCGTGATGGTAGTCAACATCATCACCCCCCACAAAGTGGCATGTTCAACATCAACGTACAAACCCTCCAACTCACCACATGGTTACCTATATATATATTGTATACGATCACTATAAGGGCGGGTAAATCAATGAAGCAAGGGGGACAAAAAGGCGCGTTGTGCTTTGCCAATGCACGAACAAAGGGGGACCAAAAAAGCGGTGGTTACCTATGCGAAGTGCTTCGACTCTCTCGCCAGCGCGCACCACATGTTACCTCGCAGTTGCTTACGGTATCTTTGATCCGCAGGGAAGCACATGTTCTGGATGTATAGGCGTTTGTGGTCTTCTTAGAGGCGCCGGGCAGAAGTGTGAGGGGTAGAGTACTTCGGGGCCGGATCTATATGTGTAGGCGTCATCTGAAGGGCTTTGTGCCGCGTACAGTGGTGGTGGATGTCATCACTGCTGAATAAATCCACTGCAGAGAAGCGCGGTAAGAAAACCCAACAGGCGTCGTTAGATGTGATTCTCCCCCATATACAACCCATGTGGCCGTACAACCGGCCCTTTTAATCTCTCCCTAGAGCACACCACATTCACTGGTACCAACCCATTATTAGGCCGCAGGGGAGCACATATGAGGACTGGTTGGGGGTCTTAGTCTTAAGAGAACCCGTGCAGAAGTGTAGAGTTAGCCGGGAGCGGGTTTGTATAGACCGACGTGGTCAGAAATGGTGGGTATGTAGTGCATGGTGAGGGTGATGTTGGTAATCATTGCTGTTTGACACGTGCACATGGCTGCTCTAGAGAGGGCACCAAACTCAAGCATAGAAACAAGATTAGAGAGCGGAGAAAGAAGTGACATTGAAGTAACCATCTCACATCTCACTATACTACACACATAGACCCTCTCCCACCTCCACTCCCACATTATCGCAATCATGATGGTTTTGTTACACTTCTTCATCGCCCTTCCACAATCCCAGGTATATCTCCCCTCGTACATCTGTCGCTCCAATAAAAGCTAGTAGGGAGTAGTAAAACAAGATGCTGCCGTTCCAAGCCAAAGAGAAGAGAAGAGGAAGCTAGTCGCCCGAGGTATAGGTACAGTGAAAAACGTACAAGAGCAAAAGTACAGACACACGTCTAAAGACCCATACCTTCCCAGTGAGATCGTAATGCAAGACGCCTGCTTTTTGCCGCGTAAAATGACAAATGTAAATGACGAAACGAGGTTACATCGAAGTGAAGCGTTTACTGCTTCTTCTCGCCCTCACCCTCGGGCTTCTGCTCCTGCTGCTGGTTCTGGCTTTCGTTGCGGGCCTTGTGCATCTGGTCGAACAGAGTCAGGGAAGCGTTCTGGAGGTCGTCGGTGAGCTCCTTGATCTGCTCAGCCGTAAGGTCGCCCTCGCCCGACTGGCTGTTGGCGATCTTCTCGCGAACATCGTTGATCTTCTCCTTGATCTTCTCAGCCTCGGTCTTGTCGAGACGGTCCTCGAACTCCTTGAGGGCCTTCTCGGTGTCGTTCACAACGCTGTCGGCGCGGTTGGCAGACTCGATGGCGGCCTTGCGCTGCTTGTCCTGGTCGCCGTAGCGCTCAGCATCGCTGACCATAGACTCGATCTCAGAGTCGGAGAGACCAGAGCCGGAGGCGATGGTGATGGACTGGTCCTTGTTGGTGGACTTGTCCTTGGCGTGAACGTGGACGATGGAGTCAGCGTCGATGTCGAAGGTGACCTCGATCTGGGGAACACCACGGTGGGCCGGAGGGATGCCAACAAGCTGGAAGTTGCCCAACAGCTTGTTGTCGCGAACAAGCTCACGCTCACCCTGGAAGACCTTGATCTCAACAGCGCTCTGGAAGTCAGCGGCGGTGGAGAAGACCTGAGACTTCTTGGTGGGGATAGTGGTGTTGCGGTTGATCAAACGGGTGAACACACCGCCGAGGGTCTCGATACCAAGCGAGAGAGGAGTGACATCGAGGAGCAAGATGTCAGTGACCTCACCAGCGAGGACAGCACCCTGGATAGCGGCACCGATGGCGACGGCCTCGTCGGGATTGACCGACTTGGCGGGGTCGCGACCGAAGATGCTCTTGACGGACTCGGTGACCTTGGGCATACGGGTCATGCCACCAACGAGGATGACCTCCTGGATGTCCTTGGCCTGGAGGTTCGCATCCTTGAGAGCCTTGCGGACGGGCTCAACCGTCTTGGAGATGAGCGGGTCGACCAACTTCTCGAGCTGGGCACGGGTCATCTTCTGGTTGATGTGCTTGGGACCGGAAGCGTCAGCCGTGATGAAGGGCAGGTTGACGTCGGTCTGGGAAGACGACGAGAGCTCAATCTTGGCCTTCTCAGCGGCCTCACGAATACGCTGGATAGCCATGCGGTCGTTGCTCAGGTCGATGCCCTGCTCCTTCTTGAAGGCGTTGACGAAGTGGCGGACAAGGGTAATGTCGAAGTCCTCACCACCGAGATGGGTGTCACCGTTGGTGGACTTGACCTCAAAGACACCGTTCTGGATCTCAAGGATAGAGATATCGAAGGTACCACCTCCAAGATCATAGACGGCAATAACGCTGTCAGTGGACTTGTCAAGACCGTAGGCGAGGGCAGCGGCGGTAGGCTCGTTAACGACACGGAGAACGTTGAGACCGGCGATCTGACCGGCGTCCTTGGTGGCCTGACGCTGGGAGTCGTTGAAGTAGGCAGGAACGGTAACGACGGCGTTCTTGACGTTCTTGCTCATGTAGGCCTCAGCCGTCTCCTTCATCTTGCCGAGAACGAAACCACCAATCTGCGAGGGCGAGTACTTCTGGCCCTGGGCCTCGAGCCAGGCATCACCGTTGGAGTGCTGGACGATCTTGTAGGGCACCTGCTGAATATCGCGCTGGACCTCGGCGTCGGTGAACTTGCGACCGATGAGACGCTTGGTCGCGAAAAGCGTGTTCTCGGGGTTAACGACGGCCTGACGCTTCGCAGCGACACCGACCAGACGCTCGCCATCCTTGGTGAAACCGACGACAGACGGCGTGGTTCGGGTACCTAGGTGATAATTAGCCAATGCGGCGGCAATTGGAGATGCGGCGGCAACGTACCTTCCGAGTTTTCGATGATGCGCGGCACCTTGCCCTCCATGATGGCCACGGCCGAGTTGGTGGTACCCAGATCGATACCGATGACGGAACCCTTCACCTTCTCATCGGAGCCCTCTGCGTATCCTCGCGCCAGGAATGGCGATCTGAAGGCGGAGGGCTGCACACGGCGAAGACCAGCGGTCGCCCGCGGCATGACCTGCAATGAGGTCAGTCAAAAGTTTTGATGAGCAGGCGCGCGCAAACTTACGCTTCGTGATATTCTTGAAGAGAACATGATGTGATGTGTGGGTGTGTGTTGCGAGAGGAAGGCGCAAACAACAAAAGCAGATGGGAAAGGAGAATTAGTTGATGGGAAGGAGGATGTTTATATGATGGCAAGATGGAGAGGAGCTTTGACAGGAGAAGTTTTAGTCGTCGAATTAGAAATTTCGAGAAGGGAAAGACGGCTTGGCATTCACCGACGGCGCCGAGGTCGCGTCTGTGCTCGTCCGGGAGGCGGAAGCGCGCCCGAGTGAAGCGGTTGCCGGCTGCGAATGCGCTGTATGGTGGGCAAAGGGCAATGGGCATCAGTGCTGGACAGCTTGCGTCGCATTGCAGTAGGCATGCAGTGCGCTGTCCACGCTCGTGGCGCGGTGTAGTCACGTGTCAGTGTCAGTGTCGAGCGCGCTGCGTTGTGTGTGGGGAAAGCTCCGCGCCGCCATCATACGCGCAGCACGTTGAGGAGCCGCTGCCTGTGAATTGTGCCACGCAGCAGTCAATCACTCCTGCGAACGACCTGCCCCCTACCATCTATAAGAACCGCCCTCTCCCGACGTTGTGCGCTTCCTGCACCTTAACCCCAGAATTCATACCTCGCCCCGGCTGACATCATCGCGGTGTGTCGCATAACCGCCTTGTCCGTCGAGTCCCCATGCTGCCATCCACCTGTGCCTGAAGCATGGCCGTGGACGACTTTCTGTGTGTGCCCTGGCCTCCGTCTTTGTCTGCACCCTACTGACTGGAACCAGAAGTCGAGACACCGACACGTTTGTGCTGCCGCCCAGGTCCTTCTATCCGCTGAAGATCCCCATCGCGTATGTGACGTCTCCCCATGCCGCTCGCACTGCACCACCTCTGACGCCTGCAGGCACTACCAGCTGCGCCACTTCATCAGCTCGCCGGAGCCAGACCTCATCTACTACGCCAGCAACCGCGACGACCCCACCGGCCGCGATGCCGGCTCCGACGTCTACTGCCTGAATGCGAGCACCCACACCCAGACCAAGATAGCGGAGCTGGACTGGGAGGCCCGCTGCACCACCGCAGGACATGGCTTCGTCTGCGTGGGCGGCGCCGACGACGGCCACTTCGCTGCCATCAAAGTGAAGGGCTTCCCTCCAGCCAACTCCACCCATGTCGACGCTCTGCTTCCGCTCGACTTCGCCAGCCGTCCTACCTTGCCGCGCCCGGCAGGTCTGAGCTCTCTCGAACGGCCAGACTACCAGAAGATCGGAGACGACATCGTGAACTCAATATCGATACACAAGCTCCCCGCGGACGGAGACAAGGAGGAGGATGTCGTGGCAGTCCTTACGAACAACGACAAGACAGTGCGCATCTACTCGCTCACAAGGAAGCAAGAGGTGACCGTCCTGGACTTTCCGTTTCCAATGAACCACGCGACTATATCGCCGGACGGACAACACTTGGTGGCCGTGGGCGATATGCACAATGGATTCTTCTTTGAGCGCAACAAGAACAAGAAGTCGAACATTACAAAGAATCTGGAGGGGCGCGTGGAGTCGACACCACCCGACTGGACGCTGCTGCAAGAGGTTTCTCTGTACGTGCCCACAGGTTCACACATAGAGGGTTACTTCACGACAGCCTGGTCACCATCAGGCCGCCTGTGCGCCGTTGGCTCAGAGTGTGGCTACATTTCTATATTCGATACAGAACTCCTTCAGAGGTGTGAACATGGGGAGGATGCTCTTGTCAGGCTCATTAGTTCAACTCGACCGGACATCACCTACGGTGCAGGTGCTGTGAGGACCATGCTGTTTTCTCCAGCACCTTGGGATCTTCTCGTTTGGAGCGAAGATCAGGCCAGAGTCTGCATAGCAGACCTTCGTTCCAATCTCAAAGTGAAGCAAGTCCTCACTTTGGATCCCAAGAACGAAGGCACTGAGCGAGTGGAGATTGCCAACTTCGAGGTAGAAGAGCTGAGCGACTTGCGGCGAGAAGAAGACTTCATTCGAACATATCGCCACACGCTGAATGCAGACGGAACTGGCGCCGCAGCCAACCTTGCGAACGACTACATAGACTCGGCTGAACGTAGGAGACTTCACCGGCGTTTTGGAGTTGTCGAATCAGATGATGACCCACATGCCGGTCTTACTGCTCATGAGAGACAGGTTCTTGAGACTCTGCAAAACGTGAGGCAACGGCGCGAGGGGTTAGGATCAGGTATCACACCTCGAAGCATCAATTACATCACCTCTTCTGCTGAGGGTACGAGGTACACATACCAACATCCAAATCAGCCTTTTGCCCAATGCTAACAGGTTGCTAGGGACCCAGCGGAGCCCGCAAGACGTACTACAGCGCAAACGCGGCTTGCTGACACTTTTACCGAATTTGTCTCAGAAATTACTCGTCAATCCACGGAGCGCACAGCACCGCAGCGTCGGGCGTCTCTCGTTCTGCGCGACGTTACAGCGGAGCCACATCTGGCGCTCGAAACCACCGTAGGAACCTCTGATGCGCCGCCACACCGAGGCAACATTACGGGTGGTGCTACGACAAGGTCGCCAAACCCCATCACGGCCCAGATTCGTCGCGACAACAGCGAAATGATCGCGTCAACTGACGAAGCATGGCGGACCATTGAAGAAGCGCTGGCACGTAACGCACGGGCTGCAGACGGCGGACGCTCTTCTGCAGCACCAGAATTACGCAATGAGCTCCGACGTTTGCGACAGCTCACACAGATGCGGGAGCGTCTCCGCGTTGCCCGCGAAGCCCAAGGACCTCTGGAGACGTACAGTCTTGGAGGGGGCTACCGTCGTGCAAGCCGCAATATGTACGACCCCGCTCTGGGACTGCGGACTGCAGGCCTCGCAATGAGCCCGGACGGTCGCACATTATACTGCGGCACGGAAGAGGGTATATTTGAATTCGGTATAAACCTGCACCAGCGAAAGGGTTTCCCTGCCATCAAACCGCGATGAACATATTGCTATTCTAATCGTCTCAGGCGTCTTTGATGTTTCACCTAGCGCTTCTCTGTATTGTATTTTTTCTCGTTCGGCCGATTCGGACTGCGGTCAATTTACGGACATGACGGCAGTTGCGTGATGGTTCTCGGTCATGGCTTGCGAGCGTCGGCGTTGGACCCGGTCGGCGATACTCTTCCTGTATGCTCTTGGTAATGGTGTTGGACCCAGGTGTTGGACCGGTGTGCAGTATGGATACCCGCTACCTTCGTATCTCTAAGCATACAGAAGCACCTCTTTACCTTATTTCGACTGCGCGTGCAGACGTGGGTGCTGCGGATAGTGATGGGTATTGTGTTTGATCTGGGGTAAGGGCCAGCGGGCCGATGATCGGAAAGAATGACAACCGAGCCAGTGGCGGGCTTTATCGATGGCGCAATAGCAGCGGTGACTCCCCACGTCAGACCAAAAGTACCTTGCAGCATCGCGTCGCTTTCGCAGTTCACCCCATTCCTCCTCTCTACTCTCCACACCCCAGAGCTTGCTGTGTTTTTTATTACACATAGCAATCGACCACTTCAACAGTGTACTACCTTTGTTGGACCTGAGGTTCAAGAAACACCTCTCAACCCCACACTTTCCAGTCTCGGATCAAACGAGCCCGCAAGGCACACTACCGCCGCCATGTCTGGAGGCTCTTTCCCTGGGAGCTCAAAGGACAAAGTCAATGGCGCGGGCAAGGTATTGACCACACACGACCTCGACGGCCACGATCTGCCACCGTCGCCTGCGCCGAGCACGCCGCGCAATGGCGGCAGGAAGTATGCTCTTGCGACGGAGCTGGTCTACACCGAGAGCAACGATCAGTACAATGCTGCTTCGGTTCCCATATACCAGGTATACCTGTCCTCAATCCGGATGGAGAAGCGAATGCTAACGCGTGCAGTCTGCAACCTTCAAGCAGACGTCGGCGACGGGTGGCGGAATGGAGTACGACTACACACGCTCGGGAAACCCTACACGGACGCACCTCGAGCGACACCTCGCCAAGATCATGAATGCGGAACGCGCGCTCGTCGTCTCTTCGGGCATGGGCGCTCTCGATGTAATCACACGACTACTGCGACCGGGCGACGAAGTCGTCACCGGAGACGATCTGTACGGTGGAACAAACAGGCTCTTGAAGTACCTTTCTACTCACGGAGGCATCATCGTACACCACGTCGACACCACTGACCCCGAGTCCGTCCGTGCCGTCGTAAACAACAAGACTGCCATGGTGTTGCTGGAGACCCCCACCAACCCGCTCATCAAGATCGTCGACATCCCTTCCATCGCCTCCATCACGCACGCCGTGAACCCCACCGCCGTCGTCGCCGTCGACAACACCATGCTCTCACCCATGCTGCAGAACCCGCTCGACCTCGGCGCCGACGTCGTCTACGAGTCCGGCACCAAGTACCTCTCCGGCCACCACGATCTCATGGCCGGCGTCATCGCTATCAACGACAACGCGCTGGGTGAGAAACTCTACTTCACGATCAACGCATCGGGCTGCGGTCTCTCCCCCTTCGACTCGTGGCTGCTCCTCCGCGGCATCAAGACGCTCGGCGTCCGCATGGAGAAGCAGCAGGCCAACGCCATGCGCGTTGCGACCTTCCTCGAGTCCCACGGCTTCAAGGTGCGCTACCCCGGCCTGAAGTCCCACCCGCAGTACGACCTCCACTGGAGCATGGCGCGGGGCGCAGGCGCCGTCCTCTCCTTCGAGACAGGTGACGTCAACGTGTCCGAGCGCATCGTAGAGAGCGCGCGACTCTGGGCCATCAGCGTGAGCTTCGGCTGCGTGAACAGCCTGATCAGCATGCCGTGCCGTATGAGCCACGCCAGCATCGATGCAAAGACGCGCGCGGAGCGATCGCTGCCGGAGGATATCATCCGCTTGTGCGTGGGTATCGAGGATCCTGACGATCTGATTGACGATCTGAGCCGTGCTGTAAGTCACATTTCCATTCCTACGTTATGCTGTGCCTGTTCTGACCATAAACAGCTCGTACAAGCAGGCGCCGTCAACCTCACGCCTGAGGGCTTCCAGGCCCTCAAGATCAGCGACGCCGCTGAGTCGGAGGCATCCTCCTAAACTCATCCCTCTCGCCGTCCAGCAACACGCCATCCAGTCACCTCTGCCATGTCACACCCCCATGGTAACGTGATAAATACCCAATGGACCTGCCCGCCTTCCTTCCCCCCCGAAGGCCAGACTCACTTCGATTCGCAACTCTCCCTAACACTAGTCACCTCTGTCAGGCGTTCGCCCTGTTAACGTGATATACACATCTACTGGGACCTTGTGGAAAGGCCCGGCGCATTTTCTGTAGCTAGCTTGAGCTTGGAGTACGGGATTTCGTGCTCAAATGAGAAAGGCATCATTTATTTATTTAATTATCTACTTCTCGGTACCAACGTGAAGACGTGATGTAGAGATGTGAGCGTCAAGTAAAGTGCATGGCATCACCTGGGACATGGTCCGTCCCGTCCTGGCGCAATATCTACGCCCGCGACGTCACCATCCCATCACACGCAGCCCATTTGACGTCCTCCAAACTCTTCTCCCTCGATGCACCGTGCAAACTTTCCATAATCCCCGGCTTCCCGGCCTCGAATCCCGTTGCCGCGTGTCTGAGGTTTCCCCGCTGCTCAAACACACCAAACCCCCATCCCCCATCGTCTCGTCTCTCTCAGCAGAAACGGCACAGCCGCACCGCGAATCGCGCGATCCGCGGGAATCACCCGGAACGCAGGGCGGGCGTGCCACGGTGGCGCAACGAACCCGACGCAGGGCACGCCGGTCTGGGACACATGTGCACTTCGCTCCCGACGAGACGAGACGAGACAAGACATGCATACTGACAGACAGACAGAAAACAGCAGCGTGGGTAACGTCCAGTGCTGCGATGGTAGCGTAGCATTGTCTGTCGTCGCGAATGGGGTTGCGTGTTGTTCGAGATCAAACATTCACAGCCCAGCATAGCATAGCACAGCACAGCACAGCACACACATCACGACAAACCCCAACAAGGACAGGATGAAGCAGATCCAGTTCGTGTATTCCCACTTGGCGACTCGATCCATCATCGCATCTATCAGTCTAGCCTGACCAGGCCATTCGCGCCACGACCCCTTGTCGCTTGCCCCAAGGAAAAAATAAACATGTGCAATGGTAAAGGAGGCTAGATAATACATGCGATACCTTTGCAAGCGCTAAGATTGTAATCGAGCCATGTCGTGACTTCATTTATGCCCATGCCATGCCATGCCTCCTAGCCGCCGTGAGTCCTGAGTTCTAGGTTCAGAGAAGAGAAATCGTTGGAGCTGCCGTTGAACTTCATTTTTGGATAAGATATTCCGTCGTTCCCATGCATACTGGCATCCAGAGAACGGTGGCGTTTGTGGGGCTTCAGGATGCTCCTGGTTGCCACTAGTTGCCGCCAAAGAGCATACTGGCTGCAACGTCCAAGTTGCCGTCGGCTGCGGATAACGCATTGATCGCCACTTCTCGGGGAACAGAGGTGATGCTCATGAGCTGCTGAATGTGCTCCTCCGGGAATTGTGCGGATGATGATGACGATGCCGGTGCAGGCTGAGATTGTGCCGGGGCTGCAGACTGAGACGGAGGCTGGTCCTCGGCTTCTCCAACCGCCACGGACGACTCCCCAGCACCAGCCTGCTTTACAGCACCAGTCTTGGTCCCGATCTCGGTGTTGCCCGGACCAGGCACAGTGGGCTCATCCGCGCCGAAGCCCTTGGGGATTTCGTGTTCGGGCAGAAAAGGCACCTCAGTATCCGCAAAGCAGAGGGCATTCTTCTCCAGATCAATCTTGGCTCGGTACTTTTTGAGCATGTCCAGGCCGAATAGGAGATCCACGTCCTTGCCCTCCATGACGGTGAAGGCGCACGGCATGTCGACGCCGCCAATTTTGATGACAGCGTGGTGCACGCGACCAAGAATGGCAGCCGTGCCGACTCCACGAGCAATACCAGCATAGCGCGTGTCCAGAAGGCGCATGATGCCACACCTTTCGGCACAGCTTGGGGACATGATGGTGGCTTGGGCGCCAGAGTCGACAAAAGCCTTGACTGGGACGCCGTTCACCTCTGTCTTGATGTATAACATGTGGACCGAGGCAAAGACTGTTTTGTTAGTATGCGATTGACCAAGTACTTGGGGGCTCATGCTCACCTTCCGGATTGAGATCGTAGGCAGTGTGCAGGTTTTCGATGACGCGGTCCTGGCGGATGATTTCCTCAATCCTCCTCTGGGCGTCGATGTTGAAGGGGTCTTCGTTGAGTAGCTGGATCTGGCGCTCCTGCTCGCGGCGGGCCTGCTCCTGCTCTCGCTGCATCTGGTTGTAGGCGGATCTCCACTGCACGGGGTCGTTGACGAGAGCAGCCAGCTCGGGCTTTTGCCTGGTGAGCTGTTCCAAAGTGGGCGGGCTGCGCAAGAGCTGTTGTCGCACATCTTCTGGATCCGGGGGTGGCACTCCGGCGGGTTGCTGTTGGCGCGTCTGACGAGGGCGAGATTGTGGCTGCACATTTCCATGCTGCCGGATGTGCACAGCCATCATCTCGTTATCCCTGACGCCGGCCTGCTCCAATGTCTGAGTGTCGTCGCTCAGCGGCATGCCGTTGTAAAACAGGACCTGGGCTTGGGCGGGGCAGGTGGGGTTCTCGGCCTCGATGAAGGCCTTGAGGTCTCTCAGGGTCAGGTCGGCGGGCAGATCGAGGGTGATGAGCGGCTGGTCCGTCTCGCTGGGCGAGGTGATTGAAATTGTTACGCGTGGCCTATTTGAGGAGCGGTTAGCCATCGGGGTTGGCACGTCGCACACGACGGTTTCGGCGCGACTTACATGGTCGCGGTCAGCTGGGCGCGGGTTCCCTCTGGGCTATGCAGGTCGAACTGAAAGGAGGCAAGAGGAGGTCGCACCGTACGCGGAAGGCGACGAGCTCGGGGGGGTCTGGGTGGTTGACGGCGGGGCTCCCACTGGGCGGATGTGCACAAAGGTTTCAGCACCTTGGCTGGTGGCTTATAAGACAGCGGGTCTGCCTCCACGCGCGAGAGCTGGTGGAAGGCGGTGGAAGGCGGTCGGCCGTTTGCGCTTGTTAATAATCAGCGAGGAGCGCGGCGACGAGGTGAAGGCATCATGGGCGGTTACGCGGTGGTCGCGGGCGCGGCTACTCAAGCGTATTATAGCAGGGCGCGCCGGGCGACTGTGAGGGCTGGCCTGGGGGGCACCGGGGAGCTGCGAGGCGGCGGTTGGGCTGCTGTGCGGTGGGCGGTAGGCAGCACGCAGCACGCAGTACGCAGTACGTGTGTCGGACACTGCCTGGAGTCATGAAACGGCCCTTGGCGGTGAGGGAGAGAGTGCAGCCTGTGGCAGGGGCTGGGGCCTCCGCGGGGCTGCTGCAATCTAGTGCGGCGGGGGGGCATGACTGCAGGCAGAACACAGGAACAAGGCTGGCAGTGGCAAAGCGGGCAAAGCTGCATCAGCAGCGAGGCGGGTTTACGAGCCTATATACACAGTGCTCGTACACCACCATCTGGCCGCGGCGACAGCTCGACGGCCCTCTGGGAAGTCGTCCAGCGACCGGGTTTGCGCCTGCCGCCGGCCGCTGGCGGGGTTTGTTTGCTCGCACAGCATGGGAAGGGAAGGGAAGCTGCCGCCCCGGTACCTGGCTGTCTCTGGCACCGGAGGAAGGAACGAACGACTCCCCGCCCCATTCGCCGCTGCCGTTCCTCACAGAGTGCGAGTGCGAGTGCGAGTTCCAGTGCATGTGGCCTCGAGGAATCCATCTCCACCACGCAGCCTTGTGCAGTCCGCTTCGTGAAGGCTGCCGGCAAACAAAGTCGCATGCCAAGTGGTCATGTTCGTATATGCTCGTGGTACGGGCACGGTAGGCTAACGCGCAGGCGATCTGCAACGGCCGCAAGGGTCTGGCCAACTCCCCCGGAGCACATCAAACCATCACGGCACGGGTCGCCTCCCAAACATCCCCTCCTTCTCTTAGCAAGCCAGCCCCCGCGCCGAGTCAGTATGCCGCGGGATCTGTTAGCGGATAAGAAGACGCTGGAGGATATGCCGCCGCTGTCAAAGGAACCTGCCGCTGACAGCTCCGGGGACCCGAACCCAATGCCGCCCCTCTACCAAGTGCCCACCAGCTTTGTCGAGGACCGCTTCAAGCGCATGACCGACCTGCATCCCTTTGCCTCCTTGCTCAACCAGGACGACCTGGATGACTGCGACTGGCTCGAGCACGTTGCCTTCGATGAGAACGAGGCGGCAACGCGGGAAAAGGTGCGTGGAGTGCTTCCATGTCTATTTCTCTCCGCTGCGCCCTGGTCCATCTCGCTGTCCCTCCATGGCTTAATGCTTGCTTGTGCGACGACCTCTCGTTTGGGAATTTCCAGCCATCAATTGGCTGCATTGTTCTCAAAGCGTACAGCATACCGCTCATTCATCATGCGCAATGTCTATCTCGCTTCACCGTCTAGCCTCCCGACGCACGAAAACAGCACCACAGCAGCCCAACGCACGCCTCGTTTTGCCAAGACTGGTGGCGTGCCTTTTTATTTCGTTCATTTGGCACACTTGCTTGACAATCTACTTGATCATGGCTAATATAACTCCAGATAGCATACCGTCTCGCCGTCTGCGGCGAACTATGCAGCGGCATCTTCTCCTCTGCCTACCCCACCGTCTCCGGCCCGCTTTCAAAACTAATCAAGGCTCGTAAACAATTCCCCTCGGTGGACTCCGCAGACTCCGACCGCAAGAGGATACTTATGGGCCACATTATAGCGACCAAATTCAAGGGCAGCAAAGTCGTCACGGACGACGCCATGGCCTATCCGTCGGATTGGAAGACAAACTACCAGCTTGGTCCATCGACCGGCCACCATGAGGACGGCGAGACCATATGTCTGCACTCGCTCTGTGTGCACCCAGACCTTGGTGGTAAAGGCCTGGGTGGGGTTTTGCTGAGGTCGTGGACGCAACGGATGAAGGATGCAGGGTTGGGGAAACGGGCCGCGCTGATATGCAGAGAGCGATACGTAAAGTTCTACGAGAGCGCGGGTTTCGAGAAGGTCGGACCCAGTGCGTGCCAGTACGGCGGAGGCGGCTGGATCGATATGGTGATGGAATTTGACGCTGTGAGCCACGGCGATGATGTCTACCCTTGAGCTTTTTTCAACAAAATTGGAGTCATGGGAACGAGTGGAATCTGGAGGGGTGGAAAAAAAATTGTTTATCAGTGTGGGTATGAGCCATGAAACCTTACGATGTCAGTAACGTTTGGCGCTCACAGCGAGCGCGGAAAACTCGGACGCTTTGGAGCAACGTTTGTAGTAAGCGTGTCCGAGTTACCTTGTGTCTACTGTGGTAATGCCAACTCTTCTGACATTTGTTTTTGTGATGTTGTTCAGGTAAGGAAGGAAGCGACGAGACGCTCTGCAGGTTGTACCTGCCCAATTCACCACACTACGCGCTGCACTTCCATCTCCCACTCCAGTCCCGCTCCACTTACCCAACCACGAAGCTTTGCCAAGGTCACAATCAATCGATAATCGTCGCAGTACACATCGACAGCACCATCGCCCGACACCAGCGTTGTCTGCAGTGCAGCTCGTAACTCGCGTCTTGGCCGATTTAAAACCAAAATAGACTTTTCGCAAAAACTACCTTTACGCGCCAAGCAGTCTTCACCCAGCGTCAGCAACAACTAAGCTCATAAAAGGGTAAGCTTGCGATATGTATATTGTACGGTATATACGCGGTGCTAGCACGGAAGAGGGGTGACTTGCGATATGGCTATCGTACGGTATATACGCGGTGCTGGTACGAAAGAGGGGGTAAGCTTTGCGATATGGCTATTGTACGGTATATACGCGGTGCTAGCACGAAAGAGAAGACCCAGATGTATGCGGCGCGGGTAGTGACGTTGGTTGCTGTCCACGTATCTGCAAGGTTACTTTCGCAGATTTCGCGACCCAGAGCTCTTCTTCGTGCAGTAAGACGACCGTGGAGCGATCGGGGAAGAGCACTTCAGCTCTACATGCGCATCTTTTTCCCTGGCAAGAATCGCGTATGGATAAGGCTCGTGGTGACTCCATGGAACCGGTCGGCGGTCGCATGCTATCTCTGAAATGGTATAGCCGGCGGGATGATTTTCGTCCGCTAGTGGGGCGCGGAGCCTCCTCTCCTCTCCCCTCCGCTCCGCTTTCTTCGCATTCGGTTCGACATTAACAGAATGGGACTGAATTGAGCCGCGTAGGCTATCCTTCTGGCGCCATTCTCCATGTTGGATCACGCCGTCATCCCCAACCAGGTCTTACATCCAAACTGTTTCGAGGTTGAACGAAGGACGGCACAATTCTCTCCCGCTCGAGGAGAATGTCACTGTGTACCCACGCAACAACCAGTATGTGTCCGCGTCATTCGAGAGCAGACACGGGGCTTGGCTCATGGCTGCTTACACGATGATGTGTTCCTTCTCGGGTTAGACTTGCGAGCGGAAAGCCTAAAACGTTGGAGGCTGAGTCTCTACGCATTGACGCAATGGCTCATTGCTCGCACGATACACGAACGGACGAATCGCATTGCAGCAAAACTCACGCCGCTTATCTGGCTTCTGTCCTGTCAGGCAATGTTTGAGTTACAGGCGTGGGCAGTGTTAGAGAATCCACTGCCCTTAGCGTCTAAGACGTGAAAGGCCGTCGTTTATGCACCGACTCAAGCCTCATCCCAGACAAAATGTCGAATCAGATCGCTTCAAAATCGCGGGACTACGAATCGCGCTGGGGTTTGGCCCTAGTAAGCGAACCGTATGGCTGCAAGGTTTACCACGCTTATTCGAATGTTCTGTTGGTAGAACAATGTTCGGGTTTTAGTTGTGGGCGGTGCTGGGGCAGTGGACGCGAATCATTGAATCATGCAGCGTGGTCTATGACAAGTAGTCATATCCATCCGAGAAGATATAGATATAAGGCACCCACGTCGTCAACGAAATAAACAGTAAGCTGCACACACCCACTTCATACCCCCAAATCTTCCTGCCCCCGTTCGGCCGCCACGTTTGCCCATAACCAACATCTTATACTCATCCTCCTTTCGTTACCCCTTGGGTCACCTGTATCTTTCCATCGCCCATTTCGGCTTGCGAAATCGACTTTGATCATTCCCTTACCACCCCACTTTTCTTTCCCAATTCCTTTCAAGATGACTGGTTCGAAAGACCAAGTCCCAGAATGGTGCGAGAGCGTCAGTTTAGAATGTCCCGTTGAGGGCACTGTTTACGGTTATTACCCGTCGTTAGGTTGGAACGTCTTCTTCGCCGCCGCCTTTGGTCTCGCCTTCATTCTCCAAGTCGGTCTCGGTATTCGCTACAAGACATGGACGTATATGATAGGAGTCGGTTTGGGTTGTCTTGGCGAGCTGATCGGGTACATCGGACGAATCCAGATGCACAACAATCCCTACGACAACAACGGCTTCACGATACAGATTGTTTTGCTTATCTTCAGTCCTGCCTTCCTAGCGGCGGGCATCTACCTCACCCTTAAGCACATTGTCATCAACTTTGGCGAGCAGTGGAGTCGCCTAAAGCCGAACTGGTACACCTATATCTTCATCGCATGCGACATCACGTCCCTGGTCCTGCAGAGCGCGGGTGGAGCCCTCGCTGCCACCGCCGACGACAACGACCAGAAGGCGCTGGACGCAGGCACAGACATCATGATTGGCGGCATCATCTTCCAAGTCGTCGGTACGTCTCCCTCACCCCTCCCTCCACGCTCTCCCCAAACTAATGAAACCCAGTCCTCGCCATCTTCGCCGCCATCGTCCTCGAATACTCCTTCCGCACCTACCGCCGCCGCTCCCAACTCTCCCCCGAGGCCCTATCCCTCTGGTCCTCGACCAAATTCCGCCTCTTCGTCGGCGCCGTCGTCGTCGCATACTTCGGTATCCTCATCCGATGCATCTACCGCATCCCCGAGCTGATGGGCGGTTGGGCCAACGACATCATGCGCAACGAGCCTGAATTCATCGTGCTGGAGGGTGTCATGATTCTGGTCACTGTTGTTGCGCAGACGGCGTTTCATCCCGGGTGGTTCTTCCCCGCGCTCGGAGGCACGCTGTTTAATAAGAAGAAGGGGGGCGCGAAGAGTATGAGTGAGAGTGAGACGGAGATGGCTGCTATGGCGTAGATGAGAAGCGTGCAAAGTTGAGCGCGTTTGGGGTTGGGGATTTTGGGATATCGGGTTTTTTATGGAGTTTGGGGATGGGATGGATAGATCTGGGATAGACTCAGCGTCGAGCGTCAGCGCGATCTTAACGATACCACATCACTACATATTTTATGGTAGTTTCTTTTCGCCGGTTTCTCTACATCGTAATTTCAAATACCAAGCGCTACGATTTCGACATTTGAGATCGAAGGCTGACTCGTAAACCTGTGGGAATGATGTTTTCGAGCGACAACATAGATGCATTTCAGGAAAACACAGTACTGAGACGTTTAATTGTAAATCCACAAGCTATGACTATGTTTCTTCCCAAGTGAAGTAATACCGTGATACACCATCCTGAAAGCATCTCTCCCTCTCACAGGAAGGTGAACACCGGCGATACAGTATTAGGCTAAGATTATAAACTTATTTAGTAAGCTGAGTTACTCTAGGATAGACTATTCTATATCTAACTAGTAAAAGCCTTGACTTACAGCCAGTGTTCACCTTCCCGTAAGAGGCGCCCCACTCCGGAGGCTCGGCCAAGCCCCTCCGGACCCGCTAAAATTTCAAGCAGCCTCGCGAAAACCGGTGCGCGTCCCACCACCAACCCACACCCATAGTCGCCCCTCCCAGCGCCAGGGCTCACCACCATGTTTACCGTCCCCGGCTGGAACGTCTCCGCGAAGCTCGCGACGCAGATCGAGAAACCGAAGCCGGCAAAGGCTGAGAAGAAGGGCAAGAAGGCGAAGAAGCAAAAGCAGAAGCTCGAGGAGCAGGTTAATGAAGGGAATGTGGGGGAGATGTGGGATAAGGTTATTGAGGGGAGGGTGAAGGCGCCGGTGAAGACCCTTGGGAAAGAGAAGGAGGTGGACAAGGAGGTGGTGCAGAAGGAAGGTGTGCCGGCGGCGGGTGAGGGTGAGCAGGAAACCAGAGGGAAGAAGAGGAAGAGAGGAACGAGGGGTGAGGGGCGGGGGCCTAGCGGTGGGAAGAAGGTCGAAGCGGAGACGAAGGATGCGCAGGCTGGTGCTGAAGCGGAGGTTGTGGAAGACAAGCCGAAGCCAGCGAAAGACGGCGAAGCGAAGCGCGACAAGAAGAAGGCTAAAAAGGAGCACAAGGCCGACCAGCCCACCGCAGACGCAACTATGCCGCCCGCAGCTATACTGGAATCTCTCCTTCCGCCCGAGCCCAAAGGCCTGACGCCGCTCCAGAAGTCCATGCGCCAGAAACTCGCTGGCGCCCGCTTCCGTCATCTCAACGAGACGTTGTATACGAAGCCCTCTGCAGACTCCCTTTCGCTCTTCAAAGAAGACCCCTCCATGTTCGAGGATTACCACCGCGGTTTCGCGATGCAGACCGAAGGCTGGCCCGAGAACCCGGTAGACGGCTACGTGGACGCCATACTAACGCGCGGAAAATTGCGAGATCAAAGCGCTTCCAAGGACAAGCGGAAAGAACCAAAGCCCAGGTACAGAGACCCTACTAAGCCGGAAGTCGAGGAACCGGTCGCAACTGGAGCCCTCAAGCCCCTCCCCAGAAATTTGAAAGGCCATTGTACGGTAGCGGATCTCGGCTGCGGCACGGCCTCGCTCTCCTACCGCCTGCAACCCCACATCAAGTCCCTCAACATGCACATAGACTCGTACGATCTCTCCAAACCGTCCGGTCCTTCCGCTTCACTCGTCAGGGTAGCAGACATCTCCGCACTACCCTGTGCCGAAGCCTCGGCCGACGTCGCTGTCTTCTGCCTCGCGCTCATGGGCACCAACTGGCTCGATTTCATCGACGAAGCATACCGCATCCTCCGATGGCGCGGCGAGCTCTGGGTTGCGGAGATCAAGTCACGCTTCGGACGCGTCGAAAAGGCGAAAGGCGGCAAGGGCAAGCCACCGATCAACTCGATCGGCAGCCTGAAAAAGGGCGGCCCTAAACCCCCCAAGAACCAAGACGACGGCGGCGATCTAAACTCCGACGACGAAGCCGAACTTGCAACACGCATTGACGGCGCGGCCGCAAAGGAGGGCACCGACGTCTCTGCGTTCGTCGCGGTGCTGCGTGCACACGGCTTCGTGCTCGACGCGCCGCAGGAGAAGCCGTCTGCTGCGATTGATCTGGACAACAAGATGTTCGTTAAGATGCAGTTTGTCAAGGCAGCGCAGCCGACGAAGGGGAAGAACGTCAAGGCGTCTGTGAATGGGCTGAAGATGGGGATGAAGGGGAAAAAATTCACGGCCGTGGAGGACGATGACCCCGATGATGGGGATAACGCGAAGGTGCTGAAGCCGTGTTTGTATAAGATTAGGTAGAGGGTGGATGTTCTGCGAAACCAATGGTTTTCTGTTTGATACATGTGTATTGCGTCTGATCCATGTCCTAGCTCACACTAAGACACCCTCCACCCATAGACTTTATGCAAGGCCTCTCCCGCACACTGTTAAACCCAGTGCTAGCGACCGTTTTACAGATTGGGTCAACGTTTCCTTGCCCCCTCCTTGCGAAATACAGAAATGCAAGCATCTTAAAGCCCGAGGTAGGGTAAGCTACGCTTGTTCCTCACTCTCGTGCATGAAAAAGTCCTCTCACACCGCGTTGCCATGTCCACATCCAAGGGAACAGAACATCATCGATGCCAACAGCGTTGCTTTGAAGAGGCGCGACGGAAGTCCAAGCACTAGTAGTAGTAGTATGCATACGATGTAGGCGGCATACTCTCCATGATGATGATTTTCTGATTGTTGACACGAACTACAAAGTGATGTCCCGTAAAGTGATAGACAAAAATATGAACCGCCGCCCAATGCTCTCCATAGCACCGGGCGAAGACGTAGAATCCTACGTCTTAGTTGTTGAGTTCTACTCCAAGTATAATCTCGCAACCCTAGGTGAGAGGCAGAACGCTTGCCAGGGTGTCTTTGAATGGCGAGTGAGGCATTGTAGACGGTGCGCTAGTTTTCTTCTGTTTTGGGTTGCTTGTCTCTGGTGATGTTCGGCTGGCGCGCACACAAACACTATCCTCGATATCCGCAATCCGTCGTTCCCGAGATGGTTGTGGCTGGATTGTCGGGGCAGTGTGTTAGCATGGTCCACGCTGCGAGGACGAGCCAGATGATTCACACGGAGGACCTGTGCTATATTATGTTAGCATGGTAATGACATGAGCCCTCACGTGTCGCCCGTCTATTTAAAGCAAACCAACAGGTACAAGGTGGATGTTTCTTTGGCGGAGACATACACACGACATCCACCCACCCTGTCTTTACAAAGACTGATTTTATAGCCGCGCCTCAGGCGCCGCTCCCCTTCTCCCGTACTATCTTCCCCAGCTTGTCCAGCCCCCCAAGCCCCCGAAACCTCCCATCCGTCCACCCATCCGGCAAAACCCCATCAAGCACACTCGTCTTACTGATCGTCCCGGCCATCCCACCCCTCCAGATCTGCGCCGGCGGATCATTAACATTCCTCAGCAGATCTCCCACTACGTTCCCCGCCCACACATCCCTGTCCTCCGCATACGCCTCCGTCGCCTCCCCCCTGACAATCCTCAGCACGTCTTCCTCGATTTAAAGTTGAATGTTTAGTTCCATGACTGTTTGATTAGCACCATACGATCATAGCTTCTGTCTAATCTCACCAGGCGCTGGCACGGCAGCATACCATCATCTGATAGCCAGTACGACAGCCTCATAAATGTTCTTTGGGAGATTCATTTCAAATTACAAGAAGACCATAATTTTGACGATACCTCTTTGCATGCCAAGCTACAAGGCGCGAGCTTGAAGACGTTCAGCTCAAACTGCTGCAACAATGCTGGAAAAAGGAAACGTTGAAAAACATGCTTTTCGGCACAACATCGTCAACATACGGATATGATCCCTTCGCTTGGCGCGGTACATGATTTGGCGCAATACACCCAGCAGCGGAGCTGCTACTTCAAGCCCCCCAAGAAGCACCTTTGACGACATAAGGCTTCTTGGACGCTATTCAAGTGACATTCAGAGTTCTGTATGGGATATCTGTAAGGGGCCGATACACTGTACGTTTCATTCAACGCGCAGGCTGTCTAGATGTAGGATCAGTGTAGAGCCCAGAAACGGGTCCTTGATCATGTCTCCTGAGAACCCTTCCACGCCACCCAATCCTTGCTGATTGGATGGCCAGCTCGACCGCCTGGTATCAACAGCCAGGCTGATGTCATTCGCTGTCGTTGCTGATCCCTATCCGTTCTGCCAGTTCGGCACTGGCTACGCCTGGTCAAGACTCTGTTGTGGGAATACGCGTTTTGGTGCGGCCGATCGTTCACGCGAGGATGGACGCTGCAAGAGCTCTCGCTGAAGTAGGAATACACTACATTACCAGCATTTCTGTCGGCGCGGTACGAGTTCAACAGCTCGCCATGTTTAGTATCAACGAGCGAACGAAATGAGTTCGGGTCCGTAAGTAAGTAGGTCCGCCTACTATCTGTATTAGGTTGAGATCTTTCCTACACATCAGATATGCACCTGGTAATCATCCATGATAGCCTTAACCGGAACACATTGACCACAAATAAGAGACATAGAAAACTGGAGACAGGCAGCAAGCCGTTCCAGGCATAGTATCTCTTCGCAACTACTTCATTAAAACCTGGTCCACTACCGCAAACCAAGAGCAAGCCGAATAGTAACCTGGCGCACAATGGCCCGGCATTGTTTGCAATTTTTCCACTCGTCTCCAAGCAAATGTTTAGTGCGGACGGGGCATATCTCACCTTCAGCCTCAACGGGTTGACCTGACTTTGCTCTAGAATCCGAATGGCTGTTACCAATGATCGTACCATCTGCCTCCTGTACTACGGTTGTGTTGTCAAACACAGGCACCGATTCCGGCTCCGCGCTTTGACTTTTGGACGACTCCTCAACCTCTGAAATCCCTTTCTTGCCTTTCTTCGTCTTCTTCTTCACAGCCGGTGAGAACACGCCCCATTCATCCTCTGGTGGTGATACAAGCTCGGGAGCTGGGGTGGGCAGCTCTTCAACCACTGACTCCTCGACCACTGGTTCCTCAACCACTGGCTCCTCAACCACTGCCCCTTTCTTGCCTTTCTTGCCTTTCTTCTTCGCCTTCTTCTTAACAGCCGACCCGAACGAGAACGAGTCCCATCCGTCCTCCGCTGGCGTGCCAAAGTTCGAGTCAACATAAGCTTCGGCAGTGACACGCTCTTCGATAGGAGCGTCTTCGATGCATGGAACACACTCTGCAATAGGTGCTTCGTCGATAGCATAGCACTCTTCTGGCTGAACGTCTTCGATAGGAGCGTCTTCGATGCATGGAACACACTCTGCAACAGGTGCTTCTTCGATAGCATGGCACTCTCCCGGCTGAAATTCTTCGATGGGAGTGTCTTGGGCGTTGGAGATACCCTCTTCGGGCAACCCCGGGATGGGCCCCTCTCCTGTGTCGAGCATGTGCGAGACCTTGTTGTTGTAGAGCTCTATGATACATTTTGCCATGGCTTGGGCTAGAGCGACATCGTTGATGTGTTCGAAGAAGTTATCCCTTGCAAATACTGTGTGATCTTCATCGAACGCAGTTTTGGCTTTGCCCTCTAAGTAGCCATTGAACCAGGTGTTATCGCACACGAGTTTCGAGAAATTTTCCTTGATAGCGTCAACGACGTCGAAAATGTTCATCTCCGCGCCAACGCGTTCGATTTCTTGTTTTGCCAGTTGCTGTAGGCCGGACAAGCCATATCTTTTGGCCGCTGTGTATGTTGAAAGGGCTCTCTTGAATTCGATATTTGCTTCTGTGACCAGACACATTTTGATGCCGAGCGTTTGGTAAAGACCAGTGTACAGGTAGTGGACTAGTACATGACCGGTACTTTCGTCCACATCAGGTAAATGTATATCCCCTTCCCCAGGGCGGCAAGAGTTGGTTAAATCTAGGTTTTGCAGGTGTTCCTGCAGAACGTAGTACGTTTTATTTTCCGAGCCGACATTGAATGCGACAGGACAACTTGTGTAAGGACTGTGAAACACAATCAGTTAGATATAAAAGAGCCGAGGATAACAGAGAGGGAAGATCTGACGAGGTTGTCGGCTGGAGAGCGGTGGCAGCCCGCTGTTGCTTTTTCGTAAGTTTCTTTTTAGCCATAGAAAAAGTCGGCTTACGGAACGAAGCTTATGGAAGTGATCTGGTTGAAGCAGTTTACATATGGATGGGGGAACACTTCAAGTCTATATGTTAAGTGAACTGCGCCACATGCCTAGGCAGTAGCACACCCGACGTCCGAGCGCCAATCCAGTTCTTCAATTGCTGGAGTACCGCGCCGATGGAAACCACTTAGCACCCACCACGTTAACATTGACTTGGCGCTAAGCCCCCGCCCATCATTAATTGCTGTATTGCCATGCAAGAATATCTTTCGGGACACTTCACACACACAACCCCAGCATGACATCGGCCATTCATTGTCGTACGACTCGAACCACATGAGAACTCGTTGGTAGGCTTTCCCCATCAATGATGAAAAGGTCTGCGACGCAGCTTCAGAAATCGCCTGGTCTTCGCAGATCGAGGTAGTGTGGAGCGATTCCGACGCGCGCGCTCTATGGCTGGGCTATTTCTGATTGGCCTACCTGCTTATCGGTTGCACGCCTGCTCCGATGCGCATAAGCTACCGATACAGCGTGGGACAAATGGGGCCTGGACCCCCAATGTGCATGCAAGGACGACGAAAACCTATGCAGCTGTATATCACAGCTGAACGTTTCGAAGATTCCACTTCCGCACGACTATCCAACCTATGATAGTAACGTCTGTCCCCTCTCGATGGCACTCGACCACCAGTGTGTGGAATGTTTGTATCGGCATGGGCGCTACTGCTATCGTTGCCTACTGTGGCCCCCATGTGCCATGATTCTCTGATTGTTGACACGAATCACGAAGTGGTGTCCCATAAAGTAATAGACCAGGATATGGACTGTCGCTATGTCGTCCTTAGCCACACTACAAGCGAAGAAACTCGCAGCTGCGAGGGTAGCATTTACTTTTGCTAGCGATTTGGTGAAAGCCTGGGCTGTGTTAAGTTTACTAACTTGGGTAACCAGTTGTTGACTCTTCGCGCGCTTTTGCAAACCGCGACAAAACGCAGGACAAGAACTTGGTGGAGTGTCAAAACACAAATTATTTATATATAGCTACTTGATTAATTATACTTATGCTCTTCCCTCTTTCTAAGTATCTCATAGTTTTTAAGAGGTGCCTTCCGACTGTCTCTATAGCCCTAGGATCTTGCTAAGGACTATTAAGTGCCACCACGTAATCCGATTTGGTGTCATATTGGGAGGAGATACAAAAATTAATAAGAGAAGAAGAGCGTAGCGATAGAAAGAGCATCCATAGCACCGAATGAGCCAGCAGACAGCCTTGAGTCTTGTGACCGTGAATAACGTCCTCACGTCGATATTCACCACTGGATCAGGCCATGCACATCTCAATCCGGACAAAGATCTCTGGTGGCTTTTCTCGGGCTGCGTATCACATGCAGCAAAGCCATGCAAGTCGCTTGGTAATCGAGGAGTTGGCTGTAGAGTATAACTCAACATTTGTACCACCAATGGAAAGTGGCGTGCGGCCAGCCATGTTTCTTCTTGATAGGCCTAGGAACGGCTGGACTTTTAAACCCTGTCTTCAAATGCATGTGAGCCAGAAATAATAGTGTTGCCTGGTGGAAAAGACCTGAAGGCTGAGGACTTAACCATTTCCGGTGTCTTCTGTGATGCAGCCAAGAGATTGACATATCATGTTACCCAAGAGGCAGACATAGCCATAACTTGCCGCAAGCTTGTATAAAACTCTGGCACGTTGCGCTTACACACTCTCACTACCTTCGTTCTCTTCTGTCTGCCTTTCACTCGTCTTTTCGAAAACACGTGATCAATACGTCGATACCAAAATGGGCTGCAGCAGCGGTGCAGACTCTTCCACTTGTGACTGCTCGAAGTTCAAATGGGGCGGGCAAAATGGTACTTGCAACACTTGTGGATGTCCCAAAAGCTGGCATAAATGATGCAAGGGGACACACGCCAAGTAGGTCCACCAAGCCGGGTCAGCCGACAGGTAGTCTTATTGCTTACTATTGAATGAAGAGAAACATAATTAGGGCAGAAGAAATCTTCGTTGGTCGAGCTTTTTGTTCGTACTTCTCACTCTCTTAGCGGGACGGATGTTGTTGATAGCTATTGTCGTAATAGACATAGGAATAACACACAAGTCTGGGTACAAACGGTCTACGCATTTCTTATCCTTTAGTGACACACCATCTTCACAATCTTGACCTGGCACTGTATATGTAATCAGGAATTCGGTTTAACGATGAGGATTCTCTTGCATTATGTGTATGTGAATTTTGCGCCCGTATATGTCCAGTTACGCTGTCCTAGACTTCGGTGACCGCGCAGAGCTCGCGCGCATTATCATTCCTTGTACCGCCGTTTCTGAATCAGCTCTAATACACTCGCTATGTGCCAAAACTTCGTCTCCCTGAGCTTCGTGACTAACGGCCACCACATCCAAATACTAACGACACACATCGTCAATACTATCGTAACGAGCCAGTAAAGCCAGACCCATTTGGAAACCATAGGGCCTTCGTTCGACGGACCAAAATCCCAGAAACTGGTGCTGAAGAACGTAGCAACAAATGTCCCGGGTAAGAATATGAGCGTAACAATAGAGATGACCCGCATGTCAGCGCCATACTGGTGGCTCATCTCATTATCTTGTTGAGCTCGAAGAGCGTACACCTGTGGCTGTCAACAAGGGCTCTAGGGAGGATTATAAGTGGTGTCTCACCATCTGAACCTGCGCCTGTACCGATTCTTTCACATACTCGTTTCTCCTTAGTGCGCTTTTGATGATTTGACGCATTAGGCTTAGCTGATCTGCAAACATATCGATATCAGCAGTGTCATGGTTGGGATCCGGTGGTGAGTCTTTCCAATACGATTCCATTGCGTCGGCGATGTCGCTCACGCCATTCAAAGATGAGCAATTACTTGCGAGCGCATTCGCCAGGGCAGTCAGCCTCCTCGGCATGTCAGACAAGTCTGGGGCGCGCGCGAGTCGGTCTTCCGATAGAGAGTATAAGTTCGTTCCCATGGCTTCTCGGACAGACACAAAGTCATAGTATGTGTTCGTGGAGAACTGTTCGAGATCTTGCAATGCGATGTCTGAGAGCAGGAAAGCCACGTGCAATGGCGAAAACGCGTAGGCTTGGGACTCTTCCAGGCGTGCGATTAGTTTATTGGCATGCTCTGAGGCAATACCAAAGCACACTGCGTAAGTGGTGTTGCTGTTTCGATCATGCGTGATCATGAGCATGCCACGGAAGGGCAGACCGTACACAAGCCGTGCCATGAGACCTGAGCACGTTTGAGCTCTATTGGAAAGGAACTGAGTAAGTGACGTACCTGCGTATGAGGAATTGCCAGGAACGGGATGACAGGATAGGCTACATGATCCAGCTCTTGCTTGTGCGCGGAAACAAATGTCTGCAATCTTCCAATGTGTGATGAAGGCTTCGAGGATGTCGGCGGGGTATGGAATCTTTCTATAGTCTCCACTATAACGACTCCTCTTGGTGATCAACCTTGAAAAATGTCAGCAACGAACACTTGCGAAAGGACAAGAACACTGACAATTTCAGTGTCCAACTTGCGCTCGTTGAGGCGCCGAACCTTAGCAGCGACAACAGGCCCTCATCGTTCACGTAAGACTGTGACATACTGACTGCCTACGATGTTCAGCTCACCGATTGCTATTTATAAGTATATTTGCCTACGGTGTTCTTTCTTATTGAGACAAATACATGCCCATCATTCGGCTCCAACGACTCGGGATTTCGGGTCCATTCGCGAGCCCCAAAAGATGCACTCATGTTGATGCACGTAACGAGGCGAAGAATACTGACATTTGTGGAAGTTGGAGAAGTTAGACCAGCGCTCACCGGATATATCCGTCAAAGAGGCTGCAGCATGCGAACCGAATACGAAAACCAATGACAATACGCTACCGCAGTCACACTCGCGCCACTTTACAAGCTTAAGCGAAAATGAAATGTTGGACAAAAACGCATCTACCGTATGAATTCTGCGCTACATTCAAGGGCTCATGTAAGGTTGGAGTGAGGCTCTCACTCTTTACCAGTTGATATCAGGCCGGTCAGCATGATGGCATCGTCCACCAGGTTGTTGAGCTGATCATATTGACCTTGCAGCCATAAATCCAAGATCGGCTGGTCTTGGCTCACAAATGAGTTCCTCGCAGGAGGCAGAACCTTGGTACATTCTTTCAAATCATTGATGTTGTTGACACCGAGAAGTGAAAGTCGCGTATAGGCTTTCGCATAGTCCTGCCGATATCAGCCACGGTCTTCTGAGATACTTTCATGACTTACCTCGTTCCAATGATCCTGCCCATTGATGAATTCTTGCCACTCGCCCTTCACCCGAGCGTCTTTGCTAAGAGCGATGTCGCTAGCGAACTTGAACACTCTGGGCGGTGTCGTTGAGACAGTTTCCCCATAAAACTTCACATCCCATACACCGGGTGTACTATCCTGTGGGTCACCGTCTCTTGCTGTGTTGACAAAGTGCTGTTGCGACGTGGTATGCGCACCTACCAGTGCCGCCAAATCATGCGGGTCGATCGTCTTCGCCTGGAACAGCTTGATGAGCTTATCCGCCGAGTCGTTTACATCAGGCAGAAGACCAGTAGGCCCAGCCTTTGCATTGTCTTTGCGCCCGACGAAGGATCGAATACGTGGACCGAGAGGGCATACGACTGTGGCAACATTTGCACCCATTTGAATAAGATCGGCCATGGTTCTGTGCAGGTTAGATGACTGTTGGACAACGAAGAAATGAGCACTTACACTCCATATTTGTTATACTTGGCGTACCACGTCTTCATTTGATCAGCAATAGCTGCAAGGCCGTTGTTGTCAGAACGACTGATTTCATCGGTGAGAAGAATGCTTCCATCAGCACCACCGTAGGAGCTTGTGGTTGACCAGACGCCCGCATCATGGAATCCCAACCGCACAGCACCGCGTGCAAATTTGTTACAGCGGCCCGAAGTTCCATTGAACTTAGCAGTCATGTCATATGAAATCCATTTCCACACGCAGCACAGATCGGCTTTACATGCTGCTGTATCTGGTGTTCCCGCCGGTGCACCAGCATCAATGACGTTCGAACGGGCGTCCTTCTGGTCAAGAAGAATCGCCTTAATGTCCTTTCCGATCGAGGTCAATTGGGAGTCTTTCAAGGTGTTGAGGTCTCCAATGAGTTGCTTCGGCTCTTCGCGAGCAATTTTCGCTGAGCGCTGCAGGTCTTTCAATGTCTCACCCATACCAGGATATGCGAGCGCACATGAGTAATAGGGAATGGCATGGTATAAGAATTTCAGAATCCTCATGATGAGTTTCGTAAAGATATGAGAAGATGATGATAGGATTTCGATATGGGGGCCTCTGGCTAGGGTGGGAGACTTGGAGTACTTATACTTATTGATCTAGGATGAGGTTGCAGCATAGTCTGGAGAGGACTGACATTTCTCTTCTGCAAGTGAAGGATGGATCGATTCTCTTCGGTGGTCTGGAAGCATAGAACCAAATGAATACGAGGAAACTCGGATTCATACGACCACGAAAGCCGGAGCGAGGGGAGCTCTGGTCCGTGTTTTCGATACTTGCGTTTCGCTGAATGGAGCCTATTCTGATAAGCATCTCAGGGTAATAAGAGCTTACGGCCAAGAAAACGTATAGCGGCACCGGGGTTGGCCCGGACAGTGGTACACATGCGTGCCAAGTACGATACCACCGGGTGCGAGCTGCGCGTATGGCGTTGTTGAAAACCTGGTCCAATTCATACATATATTACACGTGCAGGAAGCTTTCTAATCGGAAAGGCAGCGCGGCAGGCCCGGAGGGAGGCGATGGATCCACGGAGAGTTGCAGTTCTCACGGAATGGCCTTGAGGATGGTCGAGATTTTCAAGCACGCTTGGGAGGAAAAAAAGAAACCCGTTCTTATATAGCTTTGGATGCCCGTCAAAACAACACATCATTCGATTAACAGTGCGCTATTACTACCGTTGTTATTGTGCAATGCTAGTTGAGGAGACCTGAGTATCTTCGTGTGCAGTATGCACAGGTGATCCTACCGGACAATGTTTGAAGGGTATCTATTCTTAGCGATCAGAAAAGTTGTCCCTGGGCATAATGCGTCAGCTCGGCGGCGATAAATATACGATTGTGTATCTCATTGAGGATTAGATTGCAAAGTCAGCCACAATGGACATCTCCCGCGGTTATGGGTCGTATTCCGAGCGAGGTTTACCAAAAACTTCAATTTAGCCGGATAAGGCAGCGTTTGCAGATCCCGTCCTTTGGAAATTTTGCTGAATTAACCTGGTCTGTATGTACCTAAGTAATAATAGGATTGGATACCTGCACGCAGGATGCCTCGAGTTGGTTACGGAGTAGCGCTGCAAGCGAAGCGCGACAAATAAATCCCCGAATATGATCATGCGAACGTGGGTGTAACTGGCAACTGTATGCCCTGCACGTGTAAAGTTCAATAATTTTGGCCTGAATCGTCGACTGAAATCCACTGCTCCACCGCAAAACCACGTTTGAGACGCCGCATTTGAAGACCCGGCTGAAAGAGGGCACGATGCAGCTGTCGTATTCGCTAACGACAACCTGGCGCTATAGGAATTTCCGTTACATGTTCTACTTTATGGACGACGCCAGTTGCCGGACCATTGTCACTGTTGGATGTCTCTTCTGGGAAGTATCTCGACTCTGACGCGGCTCCTGGTGCGGATATCCGGTGTGTGCTCGTCCCTGGATGTGTGTGCAAATGGGCAATCGAAACATCACAACCATAGTGTTGCAGCAGCTAATTACATCTGTCCGTCTGCGTACAGCTTGCAAGGGCGTGCTCGTTGAGACCAAACCGCTTGAAGGGCGGTAGGAATGACACGTACTTTGCGGCTTGTTCGCACATGTCCTAGAGAGCGCTGTAGAAGATGAAGTAGTTCGACGGAAGCTAGTTTCATTTGAGGTGTCAGAGCCATAAGATGCGCGCATATAACGATGTAGCGCAGAGACCTGTGCACGGTGGAAGGACAGCAATCGAGAAAATTGACCCTTTCAAGTGCTCATGTCGCCATTAGGCCAGAATGAAGATAACTCTTCCTGGGCAGAAGCTAACAGGACGCAGGAGGGAAATGCACACATTTGAGTGCCAATGTGGTCACAATGGAAGGTAGTGCTATTCGATGGCGCGTTCGGACAATGAGGGGCGTCTCACGTAAGCCACGCTAGTGCGTGACAGGCTAGAACGCTGGGTGACATCTTGGTGACCACGACACACTCCGCTCCATCATTCCGCCCCCATCCATCACGAAAGCACCAACCTGCCTGGAGTAGTTTCGACATTCAAGGAGCGGTCTATTGCGCTCTCATTGCACTGTCATTTGTCGAGATGGAAGCCACTATGCAC
Source organism: Karstenula rhodostoma CBS 690.94 (assembly GCA_010093485.1). Taxonomy (NCBI): domain Eukaryota; kingdom Fungi; phylum Ascomycota; class Dothideomycetes; order Pleosporales; family Didymosphaeriaceae; genus Karstenula; species Karstenula rhodostoma. The sequence continues at coordinate 1,238,608 of MU001503.1, forward strand.
GGTATGATGTTCAGGTGCTCTGTCAGCTTCAGCTCTCAATACCGTGGCATTAACGTTGTGCACTCCGCGTTTGACCGCTCAGCTGCATGGCTGTTGAGATTGGAAGAAACGTCATCCTGCTGCTCAACGCTCCTTCGAACTTATGTCTATATAGGATCCAGCGCTCCGCGTCAGCGAACAAGTGATTTTTACAACGCTTTTAGAACTGCTTACACGAACTTCAATTTCTCTCCGCTCTTATTTCTTGGATTTTAGACATACATATATCTGGATCTCGGTTCCGAAAACATGAAACGGCTTTCAGGACTATTCTCAGCACCCAAGACCACCTTTCAAATTCTTTCCGATCTCTACCTCAACTACGAATCACAATACCTCACATTCCACATCCCAGTCTCAGCATCCTATCTAATCCTCGCAGGCAACGTTGGCCAGCTCGCGGATTACGATGCGTACCTATCCTTCCTCGTCCGGCGATGTAATCTCTATGAGAAAGTGTTCCTTGTTCTCGGAGCGCTAGAGTTTCAAGGTCTTTCGCACGCCGAAGGCTTGCAGCTCGCACATCATATGGGAGAAGAAGCGGCCACGAGAGGACGACTGCAGATCCTCCATCGGACCAGAGTAGATGTACACAATACGGACATTACGTTACTGGGATGTACGCTATGGAGCAATATATCCGAGTCCGCGGAAGCTGCTGTGATCAAGAAGGCACCTGAGTTTGACACCAAAGAGGGGATCCGGCAGTGGACCGTCTTCGACCACAACGAGGAACACTTTCGCGACCTAGCGTGGCTACAGGCTGAGATCAGCAATCCTCGACTATTCGCTGGCACCGAGCCATCTTCATCGGCGTCTTCGCGGCTTGTTATCGTATCGTCGTTTACACCGGATCTGCATCATACGCTTCCTCCTTGGCAAGTGCATTCACCGTGGTGCGCTGCATACGGTACAGATCTCTTGAATGGGACAGAATGGAACGGGGTGAAGTACTGGGTCCATGGAGCCACTGGAAGAACGGGAAAGGCTAAACGATTTGGTCTCAAGATTGTTAGTAATCAACGAGGACGTGTCGGTGAAGAGGAAAAGGGAATCCTGGAAGATGGTGTATCGGAAAAGGACAAGGTAGATTTGTTTGACGTGATGAAGATTATCCGGGTGTGAGAGTGGGAGAGAAAACCCGGTTGTCGGAACAAACTCGTTTCAATCTTCCAGCTCAAATCGGGCGAAAAAGTCGATCACAGCACTAGGACCTAAGTTTGAGTGTAGGGATTACCCAGGGTAGGCAATACGTAGGCCGATAATACTCGAAATTTGGTTCTAGTACTGTAATACATGCCAAAAGTCGTTTGATCAGAGTGCTCGGACGAGATTGAGACGACTGGCTCGGTCAGACCCAAGCGGGTGGATGGCCGAATTCATCTGCTCGATACGACATATAGTAAGCCCCCACTTACTAAGCCTTGCGCGCAATTTCATTTCTTTCACTGTCTCGATTACCTCCAGTACACATCATTAGCTTCCAAGCGTAACACTTCTGTGACCTATACACCTTTCATCATCTTTCACCACATTGTACGAGATCCGAATTGGTCTCCAAGTCGATCTGATGGTTTTCTGGTGTATGGCGCTTAATTCCCACAAGGCTGCGGGCAAGCGCATACGAGCACCTGGATTGTTCCAGCGACCTTCCTGGAAATTTTGGACTTGCACTCGAGCAGTCTTCCAACTCAGCGCGCCTCTTCTTCCATACCCTTTCCTCGTCCCGATTTACCTATTGTTGTTATTCACAAGAGCAGCTGTCAAGATTCTATCCTGGTGCCACGTGGGAGACGGTTCATTCGCGAGCTCAATCACACTGAAAGCTACTTCCGAGATCGTCCTCGTAGGCTCAAACATCTGCGTGATGTCGTCTGGACAATGGCTAAAAGATAACAGAGCCTAATTTTACGGTTAGGAAGCTACCACGGGCATTTCAACAAGTATACCTACACGATCTTCTGGACTACGTACTTCTGCGTAGCTGAATCACTGGAAACATTCACCATGGACTACTGTCAGGCGCTTCGAGAGCAACCCGAGACAGACGCTGAGATCGTCATGTTCGTCGACAATGGATTCCGATTGCAGATTCCCTGCTCGCAAGCCACGAATGACAAAGACCTTGTGCGGCTTCTACGTATGTTCTACGAGCTCACCATGGCAAGACGAGGTGTCATACAGATCTTTGGCTTCAAAACGAGCGCGAGGATTGACGTGGTGCAGGTATGCTCGCTCACCGAACCATTTGCTTCATATTATTCATGTCACATAGCTTCAATTTGGCGCAGCTGTTGGCGCAAAGGTTGGCCCACCGCTAGATCTCGGGCGGCATGGCCCGTACAATAGGCAAATCCATTTCTTCCAGGACTCGTCAACGCTCAGTGGGACCGTCATTAGAGACAGGCTTCTCATTGAAAGCGTCATTCGCAATACGCACGCGGACCCACAACGAGTTCCAATCACCGTTTCACCTCTTGAACAAACACGGGCTTTGAACATAATCAGAAGCTGGAATCCACGATCAGCAAGCGCGACAGTAGCTATTCCCGTGTTCTGCAGCTTCGCCGTATCCGTTATCTGGTCGGCCGTATTCACGTTGAAGTACGGCGCCGACATACAAGCCAGTGTACAAACGGGTTTCACTATCGGAAGCTATGTAGTAACGACAGGTAAGGCTGCAATGAACCCAGTCATCGGAACTACCACTCAACAAGTCCTAGGTGCCGTTCTCATCGCTCTGGTCGCCTTCCTGGACACGAAGTACAACTCCAACGAGCAGGCCTCAGATACAGGCATCTTCACTTCCCCGCCACCTAGTCCGCAACCGTCTAGTCTGCAACTACCCAGATCAAGACCCCTGTCTCCAGAGCGGCCACAGCTTCCAATAAGCCCTCAGCCTGCCCGACCGCGAGCTGCGACAATACACTCACATTCTGCCCCGCAATTATTCCACCAGCGCTCCACGCAACCCCAACCTCTGCAGGCACTGCTTCTACAACGATAGGTAACACAATCGATTTTGTTCCGCCCGGGGATATCGTACCCATTGCGGCGAGGTGGAAAAGACTAGATCTCCAATCCAGTGGTGAACATGTTATGTTAAATCTCGATCCAGCCTAAGATCAAACCGTCTCCAAGCTACCATCTCTCAGCTCCTTCCTGCAGACATGTCAGCGAGTTCACCGTTTCTATGTATCACCAGTCTATACCCGAGTGAGGATTCTCCTGACACACCACCCCTCCTTCCGCCACGCGCTCCAACTCCTCAATCCGCTCGTCTTGCCTCTCGAGCAAAAGTCTCATGTTCTTAATCATTTGCGCCTGCGCGCGAATGGTCTCTTGTTGCGCGGACATGGTATCCTGCTGGACCTGGATGGTCTGGGCATCAGACGCGATGATGTCTTCATACAGCTGCAGAATAGACTCGGGACGGGGTTCGGCGTCTGACTTTGGTGGATCGAGAGAGTAGGGTGGTGGAGACGAGGAACGTTGGGATAGCGGCCGTGGTGGTGTGGTTTTGCGTGTTGGAGTTGGCGCAGCTCTTGGAGAAGGAGGACCTGAGTGAGTGCATTAGCAAAGCCTCAAGATATGCCGGAATGCGGCTTCACTCACTGCTTGGAGGTCTCGTCGGCGACACATTCCTGCCCTCCTCCCCACGCCTATCTTCGTTCTTCCTCGCCCGGCGACTCTTCGACAGCGCAGCTGTATCTCCCGACGGCCCTGAATGGATCTGCACCGTCGCTCTCAGCAGCACCCCGAAGTTCGCAAGCAAAACCACAAAGCCATACACCGTTGCCGCCCTCAAGAAAAGCACAAACACCACCCCATACACCAGCGATCTCATAAACTCATCCGGTGTCTCCGCCATAACACGCAGCTCTTCTCTATCCTCAGTGCAATAAGTACCCACGCGTTGCAACGATCAACAACAGTACGTTATCTCGCTCGTCCAGCTTCACCACATCTCTCGCGCCGTGCCGCGCACTCTGCGAGTATATATCTCTCCCTACCCACCACACCTCCGTCCGCCCCCTCAAACCCAGCGATCCCACGACTGAATCCAGATGTGGCTCAGTGACTCTCAACCCATGCTGTTAGAGGGTGGGTGTGGAGAACGGGTGTTCACGCGATGTGCTCATGCGGGCAGGATGAGACATGCACATGTGCGTGGGTGGGGCGGGGGAGGCGCTGATTGGTTGGCTGGCGGAAGGTGTGGGATCGGCTGAATTGGGGACGCACCTGGAGCATACCGGGCTGGAACAGCTGGTGTATGTACGTCACTGCTCGTTTTCGGACGGTATTTGGCTCGGTCAGGAATGTTCCGGGTTAGGATGTAGGCGGGGTAGGGGGTACCGGTAGCGGTTTCAGGTACGGCTTGCTTCTCTCGGATCCTCAGTGGGAGTGCATTTTGTTCTTTTCAACGCTGTAGGTTGTTTGTTTTGTATGGAAGCTGCTGAGTGGCTTTGTTCCGCGTCGCTGCTCGCTAGATGACACCGAAGTTTTGTGGCTCGTAACAGGGTCAGCACCTGGGCAGTAAGAAGCAGGATCAGCTGCGGACTACACTTGCATATTGATCGACATCTGTGGATGCGACGCCTTCACCGGTCCAGCTGAGACTGTCTACGATTGCGAACAAGATTGTGGGCATGACTGACAACCCCAGAATTGTACATCGTCGGTTGCTGTTCCAAGGAGAACCCGCCATATCCTCCCCGATGATCGTTCGATGGCTGCTCTCGAGGTCTCATCACAGACCAGACCGATATATCGGAGATCATGTTGTATGTAGGCAGCACGAGCATGTGAGTCGCTATCAGCGTTTGAGCCACAGATGCAAAGCGCTTTGACCTTCTCACGCTCCACCTGGCTGTCCATTCTGCATCCGTAAACTCGCCATCCGCGAACCGGTTCCCATTGTTCGGTTCCATGTAGGCAAGAGGAACATGACCCACACTGCCTTGTACGAAGCCTTTGGGCTCGTTGACTTGAAGGACAGCTGCGCGATTCACACCATTTGAGAAAATGCACCCAAGTGGCGAATGAAATCGGGCAAGGACGGCGTTCATTTCTCTAAAGACATACCTATTAACCAAGATTCTGCAAGGCTGAAGGCGAAAGGCTGAAACCGACTGATACCGAATATACCTAGCCACCAGACTTCGCGAACAATCTCCCAATGCTACTCACGAGACCACGTAGGATGAACCCCAAATCTCGAGCTCGAGCCTCGCTTACTGACCAAGTCACGACCATGCCCACTCCCACAACTTTTGCAGACGACGTACCGTACAGCAAACACGAAAAGCTGCGCCAGCAATCCGCGGCTCTTCACCGAATCAACAACCACCTTCCACCAAAGCCCTCGAGGCTGTACACCGCTAAAACGATCAAGCCCCCGAGTATCCACTTCCACGGGTCGAAAGCGTGTCCCGCCGCTATGTCCGGCTCTAGTGTCGCACTTGCACCGTCTTTGCCCTGAACAGACGTCGCGCCCAAGGCTATGTGGAAAAGATTCTGTGGCCTTGATCATCCGGTTAGATAGCCGTGAGGATATAGGGATGTATCAGAGACGGGCGTACAGCGCGTAAGCCTCAGCGGCGGTGGCGAATGTGATGAGCGCTATCAGGACGGTCGCTGTGGAGAGTCGGATCATGGCGGGCGATGTGGCAGGAGGTGTCTTTCGATCGTAGATCTCGGGAAGTGAAAAGGTTGGTTTTGAGCGCTCGAGATACATGGCTGTCTATATGCTTTTTCTTTATCGCATTTCTGACGAGCGAAGCGTCAGCACGGTATAGCGCAGCCACATGGAGCCACAGGGCGAGTGTTAGCAGGCATGGGCTCAGCTGTGCTTTTGAGGCGTAGAACAGTAAGCAAGCATGAGGTCGCGTATTGGTGAAATCATACATGAGGCTTGCATGACTTGTCGGAAAGGGTCTTGGCTAGGTTGGTCTCATCGTGACACCGAGTTGACTTGCTGGACGAAGTAGTCGCTGAAAGGCTACCATATCATCGCCCAAGGAAGCGCTCTCGGAGGGCATGGTCGTGTCTCTGGGCTGTCGAACGCGGCGGTAGACGCGGGCGAGGCTAGAGGAGTGTTCGCACAAGGCCAGATGCTCCTGGTCAGCGACGAGACGCGCAGGACTCATTGAGCCAGGGCGCTTCACGAAGACGTCCAAGTCCCATCTCTTTCTTCTCTGCAGTGCGAAGCGTGCCATTCACCCAGTGACATCACTCGCGGAGTTGAGGTGTTTGTGGGTAGTGCCATCCCATCCCGTTTCCACGACGACGAAAGCTTGGCAACAACAGGCGCCCCTGGCCCTCGCTGGCCATTTATCGAACACACCTCAAATCTTACCGCGACACCACTCTCGCCGCAGAACCGAAAAACGCCTCCGATATACCTACGTTCATTCACGCATTCGCCTTTGTACGATCTTGGAACAAAGAATTCACAATGGTGAGTGAGAGCCGCAGACCCTTTCGCATTTCCCGTCCCCAATCACGTTGCGCGCGGGGTGCATGCCTCTGCGCCCCTGCCCCGGGACGCAAACAGCAACAACGACCAACCCGACTGGTCCGCGCCTTCCACGGCAACGAGGCAACACAAACACGGACCTTGTGCCACGCCCGCGCTCGCTTTTCGTTGACCCTCGGCGCATAACACTCCCACCTTCAACCGCGCCTGCAACACCGAGTCGTTTCCCATCAAAAGCGAACAGCGACACCATGGCCAGCTCTCACACTCACAACGCACAGGCCTCCACCAACTACCGCGAAGCCTTCCAGCTCTTCGACAAGCGCGGCAACGGCCGCGTCGACCGCGGAGCCCTCGGCGACCTGCTGCGCGCCTGCGGGCAGAACCCGACGCTCGCTGAGATTACGGACCTGGAGCGCGGCGTTGGCGCAGACTGTACGTACACTTTGCATCTGCACATGCATTTCCCAGCTGCATCCCGGATTCGCCTTGAATCCCCCGTACCCCTCGGAAACACCAGCGCGAACAATAGCTAACCCGCACGTGCACAGTCGACTTCGAGACCTTCAGCAAGATCCTCAACCGCCCCGGCGGCTTCCGCGAGCCCTTCGACATCGAAGAGTACATCCGGGGGTTTCAGGTCTTCGACAAGGACCGCAGCGGGTTCGTCGGCAAGGGCCAGATCAAGTACATCCTGACCAACCTCGGCGAGAAGATGAGCGAGGAGGAGGTCGAGGAGCTGTTCAAGAGCACCATCGACACGGGCAACAACGAGGTCGACTACAGGGAGTTTGTCAAGACGATTGCGGAGAACTAAGCGAATGGAGACGGGAAGGGTTTCAGTTGGATGGGATGTACATTTTGATGAGGCCTTGACGATTGAATGAAGGGCAGGGGCCTCGATTGCATGCGGCACGGCACGGCACTGGCGTTGGCGTGTAGGTACTTTTAGCGCGGGCGAATGACTTGTCGTCAGGTCTGGTAGTTTCTGGGAATTGAATGCATTTGTGTCAATAATTCTGTATGACTTGATTGTGTTTTGGCACCCCACCGCGTTCCTTTATCGAGTTTTGCCGCGGCTTGCCCAAGCTCGCCAAGTATCACATTTGAATTCCGTTTGACTCGTGAGACTCGCATTCGGTGATATCATCTCAAGGTAATGCGACTGTCGTACCATGCTGAAGTAAGATTGTTAATTGATTGAGTGACGTGCTGCTTTTCGGTGATGCGAGTGTCTCATAGGGCTGAACCAAGGTCACTTGATCAAACTAATATAATGCTTCATGTGGTGAATTAACGACCTTGCTGTAGCCGCGTGCGACACTCGTCACTTCATCACTCGATGAATCAACGAGTATACTTGCGCCTCGTGACACTTGCTCGCATCACGGGAAGCACCTCCACTCCAGTTCGTTCACAGTCCAAGCATCACATAAATAACATGCGATTGCTTACTTGATTGAATTTCGTCTAACCAACGAACAGCCACTGTTTTTGGTCCACGAGCAAAACGCAACGTCTATCTGGGGCGGCTCTCTGGGGTGGGTAGCATGAGAAGCCCTGCGCGTTTCGCCGAGGGTGGTGAGGGGGTATCTGTAACGCAGGAACGCGGGGAAAATTGGAAAGAAAGGAATAGTTGAAGCAAAAAAAGGTGGAGAAGAAGAAGAAGAAGAAGAAGTCCCAGGTGCGCCGTTCCCCCGAAAGTACCGTTATGAAATTCGTTGCCGCTGTGCTGTTCCATCTGCTGCTTGCGGAGAAGAAGAAAAAGAAGATGGTAGAAAGGTATGCGTGGTACGGTACGGCACGCCTACGTCTTAATCTCCTTGACAGCAACCATACCCATCGCCGCGGACGTAGCCGGCGTCTTCCCCATGATCATCTCGCTCGTGGTAACGAACCCGCCGGGGAGCAGATACACGACATCGTCCCTGCGGCCGGCGCGGTCGGCAGCGAACTGGTGCCAGTCGAGGTGGTAGCCGACGACGAGGTTGCAGCGGGCGCAGCGCTGCAGGTAGCGCTTCTCGAAGCCCGAGTCGCTGGTGACCATGGCGGGGGCGTGCTCGAGGCGCGTGCTGAGCAGCAGGCCGTAGTGGTCTGTTGGGGGCGGCGCGGGGGACTCGTTGGAGGGGCGGCGCGGCTTGGTGGGAGGTGCTGGGGGTGGCGGGAGCGGCATCATGTGCGCGGCGTCTGGGGAGTTGTTGCGCGTGGGGAGGGCGTCGAGGGGCGTCGACGTCGCGAGGAGGAGGTGCGTGCACAGGCAGTGGTAGGTGTAGACTGTTGAGGAGGCGGCGAGGGAGAGCTTCTCCGAGGGCGAGGGCGAGGGCATGGCGAAGTAGTCGCGCGAGGACTGCGTGATGTCCATGGCTGGGAGGGGTCCCGGTGTTGAAAGGGTTTGGAGCGTGTTGAATTGGGCGTGTGGAGTTGAGAAGGGCTTCCTGGGGAAAGGTTCGCGGGGTGCAGTATTTGAGCGTCAGAAGTCCGTCTGCGCCGTCACTTTTTTCTGTGAGGGAGGGTGTGGCGTGAAGTGGGCGTCGAGTCGAGTCAGAAGTGAAGTCCGGAATGGTCAAGTACTCTATCGGGCAAAAGTCGGCGGCAGTACAAGGTCGGCGAAGGAGGAAACGGTTGGTGTGGGTGGGATGGAAGCTGAGGCGAATGCGTTATAAATCGACGTTCCTGTGTTTGGGAGGCGCGCTGAAACGGCCCTCTCGAGACGCTGGGCAGATAGTCAGACGTGTGCGAGGCGAGGCGTTGCCGCGGGAGGGGCGGGGTGGACCGTCGGAAGCTGCAGGCCAAGTCCGCGCCGGTTGCGGGCACAGACGGCGGAGCGAGGGTGCGTGTGGCCTGGGGAGGGAGTCGCAGGGCGGTGGAGGTGCGCGGGGAGTGTCTGAGGCTCCGAGGGTGTGCGTGTGCGTGTGTGAGGCTCTGGCAGATGGCAGCGGCCAAGCTCGTTTCTTGTGTGTGAAATGTCTCGGCGATGTTTCCTCTGCGCGTGAAGAAAAAAGGGTCCACTGAAGGTCCGCTGAAGGCCCACCGAAGGCCCACCGCAGAAGATTTGTAAAGGCTTGTGAAGAGGCTAGCGCAGGGCGGGATCCGCAAATGCGCCAGCAAACAAGGGCGAAGCGGATGCACCGGCCGTGTGGTGTGGTGTTGACGTGCAGGCGAAGAGTGAAGGCCGATGTCTGCTTGTTGTCGCTACCGTTGTCAGTTATACAGAGGCCCTCGTTGGAAGCCACTGCGCACACGCGACGCAACCGTCCCAGATAGATGAACGGATCGACTGTGTAGTGTGCCCGGGTTGTTGCTGGTGGCGGCATGCATCCTGACGTTGCTGGCCTGCCCATGGCGATGCATAGGTGAAGGTAGTCGAATTACTGCGCCCGTCTCGCCCACGCCTTGTTGTCGTTTGCTTCGCGCGCCTGGCCGTCCGCTGTCCACCTGCCACCAGCTCGGGTACACTACACTGCACCTGCACCGGCACCCTCGCTGCTCGCTGCCCATCCGCCATCCGCCGTCGCCCAAACCCAAGCGTAAGCTCCGGGCACCCAAGGCCCGCCGCCCGCCATCTCCAGCCAAACGCCATCTGCCGCCTGTCTCGACGGCTTGTCATTGCCATTCACATCCCCCATCCCCGTTGTTGGCATGTCGCCGCTAACCTCGGATGTAATCAAATTCGGCGCCTTCGTGGTAACCAACCAGGTGCGCCTTCCCGCCCACGCACCGTGACGCTGCCCTGTCTGGGACCTCCTGTTGACGCCATGAGGCTGACGGCAGCACACGCACAGGTCTTCCACCTCACACCGCTGTCCTACGCCCTGGTGAATCTCAAGCCCTTGCTTCCCGGCCACGTCCTCGTCTCGCCACGCCGCCCCGTTCCGCGCATCCATGACCTGTCTGCCGCAGAGGTCCAGGACCTCTTCCTGACCGTGCAGCGCGTCTCGCGCACCATTGAGCGCGTCTTCGATGCCTCGGCCCTGAACATTGCCATCCAGGACGGCCAAGATGCCGGCCAGAGCGTGCCCCATGTCCATGCCCACATCATCCCAAGGAAGAAGCAGGACCTGCCCCGCCCGGACGCTGTGTACGAGATGATGGAGAGCGAGGATGGCCATCTAGCCAGGCACCTCACCAAGCGCGACGAGGCCGACGAGAAGCGCGGTACCTTCCCGGCCGTAGACGCAGATGAGGATCGCAAGCCGAGGAGCGACGAGGACATGAACAAGGAGGCCGAGTGGCTCGCCGAAGAAATGGCCAAAGACACGGACAAGGAGGCATGATGCTTACACTCGTGCCAAAGCAACCCCGCTTCATCGAATAGAATGTACAGTACCGGGGGTCATGTCCCAGTACACAGCATAGACGACCCTTTGCCATGTCTTGGCGCGTGTCAGGACGTGGCCTGTCACCACGCTCACCAAATTATCCAAAAAGACAACATACCTACACCATGCATGCCCTTGATCTAATCTTGGAAGAATGCCCTTGATCTTATCTTGAGAGAATGATACCTCGAACCCTTTTAGTACCAAGTCTTTTGCGTGCTGTGTACATGAGCAATAGTGGTTAGTCAGCTTATGTGGGGTTCCTCCTAGGCTTGGGGCCAAAACCCCCTCTCTCCTTACTCCGGCCACGAACGGCTGCCTAATCTAATTCTGGCTCGGCAAGCCAAGTCACCTGCATGCTACAACTCACTGTAGCTCGTCTAGGTTGTTCCATTTCCTCTTAGTGTTTCCAGCATGTCCTCAGCAGGCTCTTCTGTTACCCTGGTCAGCAGGCCACGCACCAGGAGAGCTGCTCCTAGAGTAAAGACGGGCTGCAAGACTTGCAAGTGCGTTCCACTTTGATCAGAGTCCATCAACTTGCCGACTTACCTCGCAGAATCCGTCGAGTGAAATGCGACGAAGAGAAGCCTCATTGCAAAAGGTCAGGAGTCTTCCCAAGTTGTGTCGCTGCAGCCTGACGAATCAGATGCACAAGCACCGGGCGCAAGTGCGACGGCTACTCAACAACCCCAAATGGCAGCCATGCCATTGTGTTTCCAGTAGCCCAAACATCTACTATCCAACGTGCTGTCAGGTCTCCCATGGCGGACGACAAAGACCTCCACTTCCTGGAATTCTATAAACACTGTGCCGCTCCCTCCATGTCCACTGATGCGTTCGACACAAATTTCTGGTCTCAAGCATGTCTGCAAATGGCCCAGTCTGAGGCCTCCATTCGGCATGCTTTGATCGCGATAGGCTACCTCAACAGATCACAGACAGGCAGCTTGAAGAGTGCTCGCTCCGGTTTGGTGGCTACTTCGGGACAGGAGACATTCTTGACCCATTACAACAAAGCCATCAAAGCTCTCGCCAAACGCATCCCCGAAGCTTCTTGCACCCCCGAGGTCGGGCTAGTTACGTGCTTCATCTTCGTTGGCATAGAGGTTTTGTGCGGTAACTACGACGCAGCTATGATGCACTACTGCAACGGTCTCCGCATCCTCCAGACTCTCAGAACGAAACAAGGGTCGAGCAGTGGAAAGATGCTAGGTTCCGACTTCATCGAAAAAACACTTGTTCCCCTTTTCCACCGTCTCCTTACTACAGGAATCCAATACGGCGTACCTACCGATCTTGCCATGTCTCTCATTCAGCGGCCGCCAGACACCCCACAACCCACATTCAAGTCCGTCCTAGAAGCCCAATCCGCGATGCACGAGCTCCGCAACCAAGCTTTACTATTCATCCGCCACATGGGCGAGAACTTCCGCCCCGTCACGCCTCCCCCAGAACACAAGCTGCTCGACCAACAAGCTCTGCTATTCGCTCTGGACGAATGGTGGATCGCACTAGAAGAGCTCGAGAGCAGCACAATACTCTCCAAAGACGACACGACCACCGCCCACGCGCTAAAGGCCTGCTACTACACCACCTACATCCTCGGGGCCTCCATCACAGACCCCAACCAATCCGCGTGCGACCGGCACTTGCCCCGCTTCAAAGCGCTAGTCCACCACTGCAGACACGTCGTCGAGCACAGCCCGCGTCTGGGCGTTACCTCCCCCGCGGCCAACTTCACATTCGAGATCACCGTCATCCCCTGCCTCAACTTCGCCGCGTCGCGCTGCAGGTGCCCCGTCACCCGCCGCGAGGCCGTCGCCCTCCTCGAACGAAACATCCCCCGCGAAGGCCTCTGGGACGCTCAGCAGCAGGCGCTGGTGTGTCGCAGGCTTATCGAGATCGAGGAGAGCGAGGTCGATCCTGTCACTGGGTGGCCGACGGAGAATGCGAGGGTGCTGAGTACGTGGTCCATGTCTTGTGTTGCAGCGCCGAAGGCGGAAAATTCGCTATCTGGAGCTATGGCAAGACAAGTTACCTCCCCCCTGTTTGCGGGCTGCGCTGACGTTTATTGGGATTGCAGGTACGATTGTTCGCGGCGATATGGATGGGAACGGGCGGTTTGCGGTATACTTCGCGATGGATATGTGGGGGGAGGGCCGGGGCGAGGCGCCGCTGCCGCCGGTTGGGGAGAGAGGGAGGATGTGGAAGGAGTGGTTCCAGCTGTGACGGCTGCGCGTAGTGTCGGTCATCTGAGGATGCGTCATGCAAGTATCCATTCACCAGCCCAGATGTGTGGTTTCACCCTCTCTTCACTTCTTCAAACAAGCTAGAAGGAATTCACCTCCCCCCCTAACTATATATCCCCTACCGGCGACCTACCCCACCCACACCCGTCACAATCTCCAAACGCTACTCTGCTCTCCAGGATACTGTACAGCGAATGGACATCGTGAGATCTCTACCGGCGTCAATACGTAGACCTCTACAGGAACGGAAACTCGAGGATATCTTGAACGCCGTTCTAGAGATCAATGAGGAATTTCATCTTATAGGCGCTCCTGCATTCGAAAATCTTAATCAATTTATGGAAGGCATGCAACGCTTCGACCCATGTCCCAGAGGATCCATCTGGCCCGCACTGCTTTATATATCCGAACGATTACGCAAGAACACAGAAATTTCGAAAAACATTGCAACCATCTTCCTGCATATCGGTAAAATTCTCCAAACTGCTCTGGGAGTGCAACGGTTCCCGGAGTCTCGATAAATGCGCCGGTCCATGTGTGAGCTCGAGTCTTGTTTTCTCGATATTTTGGAAGAGATGCTCAACTACATGCGCAGACAGGACAGTAAGTCGCGCTAGTCACATGTAGTCAGTCGTTACATCATAAACCATACCAAGCTCATAATTTGCAAGGTTTCTGGTTTGCGATACATGCCAGAAACAGCCAAGAAATCATCGAAAAGGATATAGGAAAGATGGACATGCATCTCATCATGTTCTCGGTTATGGCAGAGGCAAACGCACTGAAGCTTCAACTGTCACCGCCACGTCAAAATTTAGCGGACCGTTTGAGGGAACATCTTTCCAAGAACCCCCGACTGCATATGAACGGACGAAGTTTTGAGGTTTCCACAGGTACTATAGAATACCCTATATCCATCCTTACTACTTGGATACTAATACAGCTAGCCAGACGAGTACGCCTATCTGACGGTACCTCTCATCGATTATCTAGAGGATCTTCGTCCATTCTTCTCTGAAAAAACGTCACGCAACTTCATCAATCTCTTCGATCGACCTAAGATGACTTTGTGGATAGCATCAAACACTTTGGCATTCCTATGGATCGAAGGTTACTCCACATGTCGCCACTTCAGGCAAGGACATGACCCTGTTCGCTATTGTGCTACGCATCTGTACATGGCAGACATATCAAGCTACGTCAGATCCCCAGCACCACCCCCTCCTTCACCAACCACTCCTCCCACCTCCCCACAATCTCATCCGCCAGCTCCAACCCCCGTATCCACTGCAGCGTCCCATTCCTCTCCGGTTCATTCGGCAACCTGAACTGCGGATTCCTCAGTCTATACGCATTCCGCGCATATACATATCCCAGATCCGGTACGAACTCCTTCCCATTCCCATCCGGCGCAACGAACCCCACCCTCTCCGCGCGATACTCCTCCCACGGGACAACAAGCGGGTACCACCCGAGCTGGCGGTCGGTGAGCGAAACTGCAAAACGGCGAGCGTCGGCGAGCGCAACGATGTGCACGCAGTGGGAGTTGCAGATGACATCTGCGATGCCCTTGGGGTTGTAGGAGAGCTCTTGCACCGTCGCGATGGGCGTGTCCGGAGCGGAGACGAGGCGCTGGAAGAGCTGTGTGAAGACTGTGAGGGAGATGTGGCATTGCTTTGTCGTTAGGAGTACCTCTTCCAGCAGGTTGCGCTGCTCGGGAAGCAGTGTGCGCATCGCCGCCTGCGTGCCCTTTCGGGTGTGGATGAGGACGTCTGTGATTTGGGGGAGCGTGGTCTTGTGCTTGGGGTCTCCCTTGTTGATGCCAATGTACGTGGGCAGGCCGGGGATGATGATTCGATCGATGCGATCGCAGTGTTCTTCGCGCCGCATCGAAATCCAGAATGCATACATCTTCCCAATGATGTCGTGCAGGAAACGTAGCGGTGCGTCGGAGTCAAGCGAAGTCTGGCACGTGGTGCAGATCCGCTGAGACCATTGCGTGGGGAGTGGAAGGGACGTAGGCTGCTGGCAAACAGTGCATTTGTACGGTTGGAGTATGAACTTGACCATGCTCATGTCGATGAGAGAATCGTAGTGCCTTTGCGCATCCCCGATATCGTCGTATAAGAAAGCATGGATATCTTCGTTGTTATTGACTGTACCGGTTACGACGTTTGTTCCGCTATTGTCTTCCTGGGCATGCAGTTTGTCAAGCTGGTGATTCTCTTGGACGCCCTCTTCATAACGCCCTTCATAGGCAGGTTCCTCATCGAAAACAACAACTCTGTTTCTCAGGGTGAGATATGATACGTCTCGTTCGTAGTCGCACCGAATTGTATCCATCCCGGCTCGCTGCTTCAAGAGGGTTGAGTTTCTAGTTCCTGTTAAGGGCGATAAACTTGGGGTGGGATCTAAACTGTTTTGCATGAAGATAAGCATTATGCGTCTGACCAGGAGTCTCTTCGATAAACCAGTGAAAAAATGCAATGCCGTGGTCCATGCACTAATATATAAAGGTCTAGGGGCACAATAATCTCGGGAGTAAAAGCGCACCCACCAACCATGGTAGCGACTAGAGCTGGACGAAACTATCTGCTCAACATTTCAATCGCTTGCGTAAAATTGATTTCGATCAAGACCGGTGCTTACGTGTCGATGTAGAATGTCGCAAGAGCAATAATAACGAAGACCTGCAACACAAGCGCACCAATAAGCCCCGTCAATATGACAGTCTAATTAGCGATGATAACATCAGACTAACGCATACCAGTTTAGAATTATCTTCCTGCACCACATAACTAACGACAATAGTCAAAGCAAAGAATGCGAGCACGGAGAAGCCTTGAAATCCCGAGGTCATCTTATCAATACCCTTAAACCACGCCAAAATCATAACCAACGGGACAATCAAAAGTGCCACCTGCATGGAGAGCCCAAGCGTAAGCGTGACACCTAAACCCGTCGCGTCCTTGGCAATCTCGATAGCCATAGGCTCGACGTTCAGCAATGGCAAGATAATGAGCCCTAGTAAAGATTACGAAATATCTGGTTGAAGAAGACCCAGCATGCTGCCTGTGGCGAACTGTGTGTTGAAAGCAACTAGTACCCCAGAGAAGGGAAGTGTGAGGACGTATTTCTTTTCCCTGGGTTAAGAGCCCGGCGTATATTGCATCTCCAGCACTGATAGCAGTTGCCACTCCAGCTAGGGTCATATGTCTGGCGATCCCTCTGTTCACCGAGAGGTTTCTATTTACCGCATTCAGGGAAGGCCCTCGAAACGGTTTCTTGTGAGTATAGAGCTGGAGTACGAGCCACAGGATGTACGAGATCAGCATGACTACATATGTTCCTCAAGATTGGTTGAAGATCACCTTCTGTGGAATGTTGGGTATCAGATGTGAGGAGCTTGGGATGATGAGCCCCGTGACGGCTAGTAAGTAGCATGCTGGTGGTTTGGGATTGAAGAACTGTTCGAAACGATAGTAACTTCCCAGGAAGAAGCAAATAAAAATATTCCAGCACCTCGCAACATCTCATCTCATCGTCTTCAAAATACTAAACCATCTCCCTCGGCCTAACGGGTTCCGCATATAGATGCACAGGATCATCGAGGGGGTCGTTGTCATCGGTCAAGGCCTCTGTATTCCTCCTCTGCGCATGCCCAGCAGCTCTTTCCTCAATCGGCTCTGCCCGCGGCGAATCGCCGTGGGCGATATCGCGTTCCTGGCGGCTGTTCTCATCCGACGGGAGTTCCTGGAGTATCACATTGGCAGTGTACGTGTGCCGCTCGATGCGCGCATCCCTCGCAGCGCGGTAGATGCCCAGGATAGTCGAGCCGAGGTAGGCCACGGCCCTGCAATAAAACATCAGTCACACTTTCCATGCTCGTCCGCACCGCTGATGGGACTACACTCACACACACCCTGCGGTCATCGCAATCGCCGAACTCGTCCCAATGGCCCCTATTCTCTCCTTCGCCAACCACTCAATCACCCTCCCCCTCTCCCCACCCACAAAACACACACTCGCCCCCTCAAACGCCTTGTCCTCGTACGCCCAGTCAACCGTCAGTGACGACGCCGCGTAACACAGATACAGCACGGGGTCGACCACCTGCCACAGCCCTATACACAGCGCTAAGCGCAGATGGGGCGGGGAGGCGAAGTGGTGGCAGCAGGAGGCGTTGAGGGCCATGATGAGAGTGGCGATAGGGAGGATAAGGGCGCAGGCCATAAGGTATCTACGCTTTTATCAGCACGTACTCTCTGGGGGAAAGTGAGGAAAATATGGAATCATCGTGGGTAGTAGGAAAACGATCCCAAAAATATGCCCCTCCTTGACTGACAGCTCGATATGAAAAGCAATGGAAAAGAAAAATCAAGACGTGGTATCACAATAATCTGGGATGAGAGGAGTGGCGTACGGATTTTCTTCCAGCGCACTGAAATTCCCAATCCAGTGCTTCTTTGTGCCGGTGTGGTAGTTGTCTTGCGTATATATGGTGAAGGGAGGACGAAGAGTCTGCGGAACGTAGCCTGGGTCGTGGGCGAAGGCGCTGTGGCATGTTTCGGTCTATCACACGTCTCTTGTCAGCTTATCCAGATCCAGCGCTGTGACCCCTTTAGCAGCTGTCTAGGACGGTTGATGGCATCCTTCCATCCTCCCTACTGTTCCCAGGCAAAGGGTAGAGAATGCTACTCACCCATTTCCTATACTGCAACAAACTCCCCAGGATATAGCAGCCCAGCGCAACTTGTATAACTGCAAGGAAGAGGGAGAGGAGCTGGAGGTGCGGTGCGAATCTCGCGAAGCCTTCACATCATTAGCAGTCCCCCTTCACAAGTGTTCTCCGTAAGTAGATCGGATACGCTGCAACAGCCCAACCCCCATCTTCGCATTCTACCCTGTCCAACACCGACTGAAACATTTCCCGCAAAGCGCTAACGTACCTGTCCACTTCCTCGATCCAGCTGAAACCCAGATCCTCTTCACGCGCGAAGGCTGCCGGCTGGCTGGTGGCGCCATAGTTCTGTGAAGATCCGCCCGCGCCGGTACGTCCTTTACTGACTCAGGAGATATCCTCGCGTATGCTGGAGTTCGAAGACTTCAAGCGTATCCTCTGGCGCGTTGGGCTTGGGTAAATGTTCGCATCTGGGTAAGGTCGGATTAAGAATTTGTATAAGCAAAGTGTGCGGCGGACATGGTGCGCGGGTCCGTTGCTGAGCGAAGCAAGCGAGCGAGGTCTGGTACCGTGGATGGAGGGAATTTGTTGAGTGGGCGGCGGCGTTGGGGGACCGGGTGGTCGCACCTTCACAAACACGTCTGAAATCGATGAACACGGACATGGGAAAGAGTCGATAACTACATAGAAACACGGCTCGCTGCTACATACGCGATATCCAATATGATAAATAGAAACAAACACAGCAATTAAACCAAATACAAGTTTTGCGGTCCTATTTCATTTACAGGCGGCCGCGGGGCAGGTTGGGGAAATAGCGGTCGGGCAGCCGGTTGCCGTACTCATCGTAGCGGTAGTCTTCCTTCTCCTCGACCCAGACCTGCGACGCTTCAGCGTATTCCTTTAGAGAAGGGCTTTGCGGCACTTACCTCGCGCTCATACTCCGGGTTCGGCGGCACTATTTGGATGTCACGATTCAGCAGCTCTTCGTCTCCGAAGCCAGGATCGCCCTCGAACTTACGTCGGTAGTTCGCTGCGCCTATGGGTTGAGGCGCACCGTACTCAGCGTAGTCGTTGTATCGATTGTACTGGCCGGGAGCAGGCCGGCGATTTTCGCTATGCATCCAGGTTTCGCGCTCTGGGATGCGGTCCTCCAAGGTTTCCGGACGGCGGCCCAACGGCTCGTTGAAGCGGCGCTCTTCGTAGCGCTTTTCCTCGTAGCGGTCGGGGCCGCGCTCGTAGTAGCGGGCCTCTACGTGACGCGGGTCGCGGGGGTCGCGCTCAACGTGCAGGCCACGCTCGACGTGGCGGTCGTCGTGATGGTGGTCCTGGTGGTGGGCCGTGTAGTGAGATTCGTGGCGGGGGTCCCGGCCTTGCTCAAAAACTTCACGCTCGTCGTAGCGGTTAGGGCGGCCATGCTCGTCTACCCACGTCTCGCGCACGTCGTAGTGGCCGGGACCGCGGTGCTCGTGCTCGACGATGTGTTCCTCGACTCTACGAGGCCCACGGCGCACAATCTCGCGCTCGGTCCACTCCTCGCGCTCCTCGACGACCCTTTTTGGACCATGTTCGTCACGCTCAACCCAGACCTCCCTCTCGTGCCTGTGCGGACCCTCGTGCCTCTCGTGCCTCACATCGATGTCGATATCCACGTGCTTATCCACATGCACATCGCGGTGCGTGTCATGCTGGTCATGCTTCTCGTGCTTCTCATGCTTCTCGTGCTTCTCGTGCTTGTCGTGGGATTTCTTGGTGGTCTGTGGTTCCAGGCCCGTGAGGTAGCCGATAACTTCGGTTAAGCTGGCGTGCGCGATCGAGACCTCCTTTTCTCTGTTCTCGAGCTTCTCCTTCTCGCTGAGCAGCCAGTACACGCGGTGGCGCAGTCCGACGCGGCGGCCATCCTCGATGTCGCTTCCCACGCGCTCCGTGTGCGGCGTGATGTTCTCGAGGGCGCCGCGCACATCGCGCATGCAACCGTACACCCACTTGGCTTTCTCCGGGTTCGCTTCGAGCTCATCGTGGACTTCCTTGACGGCGAGCAGGCGGCGGACTTCGTCAAGGTCCTACGGAAGGACACACTGTTAGCAGTTGCGACACTGACGCGGGGAACGGACTCCTCACAGATCGAACACGGCCAATCAAGCGGACGTAGACAGCGTTTGCGGGGCCAACATCGCGCAGACGCTTCGCTTTGTACATGAACTCTCCAAGCTTGTAGGCGCCTCCGAGCGCTGCCGCAGCACCGCCGGCCGTCAGCAGCTTCCCCATGTCGTTTCCTCGGGCCATTGTGGTGTGGACGCGCGGTCAGCTTGCCAATGCGAGGGCGGCAGGTCGTCGGTGGGCGAGACGTGGCCTGAGTGGGCTCAATGTTGGGAATGGTAGCTTGTGAAGCTTCGCGTATCGTGTCGCAGCATGCCGCGCACGCTAGGGGACGCTGGCGGTGGTGTTGTGGTGGAGATGCAGCTGTTGTTGTCAACTAAATTGGGGGCTGGGAGAGGGCTCTAACCGCATAAGGCATTTCGTAAACTCCATTAGGCGAGCTGCATAGAGAACGCAACGCCACCACGGCCGAGGCCAATATCACAAGCCACTGCACTTGTGCAATTAGATACTCTTGTTTACTTTTCCTAGATACAAACCGAAAGGACGAATGTCCATTCACCTTCCGTGCTTTGCAATAAACGCCCTCACCCTCGGATCACTCAAACTCAGTTCGTTCGCCTCGGCAGTCAACAGCTGCTCGCTTGCATCGTCCAATTCTTGGTCCATCTTCTCAAGCCCCCTCTCCAACTTTGCATCGGTAAGATTCACTTGCTGGAACGGCGTGTGTTTGTACAACGGCCCAAAAATCAATCGCAAGTCAGCATCCGCTTTGCTGAGCCGTTCGGCGAGTACAGCTTGCGTTGATGTCGAATCGGAATCGTAGTGATCCTGCAGCTTTTTCGCTCGTTCAATCTGAATCTTGGCCAGCGACTCCTGCAGAGCTTCGATGCTGTCCTGATTGAACGAGATGCTGGCGTGGCGAAGCGCATCTTGGAGAGCTGCCGGCAAGTCGAGCGCCTTGGTTGGCTTCAACTTTAGCGCAGGCGAGAAGATGGAGTTGCGACTGGATTTCGCCCGACGTATCTCTGGCCTTAGCACCTTTGTGTCCGTATCTTGCAATCGTTTCGCAGCGGCTTGGCTGATGTGCGCCACTGCTTGCTGGAACTCGTCGACGTTTTTGGTGTAGTCGTTGACCGTATTGAGGCGCTTGGCCATGTAGTCCAAGGTGGTGACTACGTAGTTAAGCCAGGCACTTCGGGCTTGGGTGGCGTCTCGCTCTTTTCGCTCTTGCATGTCCATCATTGGCTTGCGCAGCTCATGGTCGATTACCATCTCGGCCACGGAGGCGATTTCAGTATGCAAATCTTCAAGCTCCGCCTTGAGAGCTGCCTTTCGCTCTTCGAGCTCTTCTTCAGATGCAACAGGGAGGTCTTCAGGCGAATAGTCTGTCAAGCTGGTGAGATAAACCGCGTCTACTTTGGCTTTGACCTCTGCTGTGCGGTACGAGATGATGGCTTTGCACCATTGCTCGATGGACTTTTCGTCCTCACTGATTTCAGGTTCAGTCACAATTTGAGAGACAATGGCCGGTAAACGACTCAGTATCTGGTCGTCTGAGGCGAGCCGCTCTGTGAGATAGCTTCTGAGCGTGGACTTCTCCGCGTCGATGTCGCGCCGAGTATCAGCGAGCTGTTCGTTAATGGTTGTAGACACATCGTTCACCTCGAATAGTTAGCATATCAAGTTTGAACTGCTCAATTCCACGTACAGATACATCAAGTCTCGCCTTCTCTTGATTCTCTTTGCGTCTCCTTTCGTTGCGGTCGTGTTCCACATCCAAATTCGGCTTATCGAGAGCCTTCAATTTCATAAGAGCATCTTTCTGTGATTCGAGAACCCTGCACTGCTCCTCTATCGCTGCAGTTGATGTCTGCAAGGAGTTTATCGCCAAAGCGATCTCGTGGTCCATGATCGGGCGGACGGGTTCGTCTTCCGCCTCATACTGGTGCAAAATACCCTTCTTCTTCAACGTTTGATAGCTGACGAGTGTCAGTAATAACATTCGCACCGGTGTTTCTAAACTCACAGTTCCAGTTCTTCCTTTGTCAGCAGTGTATCCTCGTGCAAATATTCTTCGACCCACGCAGCAGCCTCCCTTTTGATATCGCTATCTTCGAAAGCCGAAAGTACATTATCGAGATCTAGATGTGCGTCTAGACCTCGCTCCTCTAGCACATTCAGCAAGTGATGCGCCGCCTGTTCCTCGGCCATGGTTTGGAGAGTGTGGTGTTGTTGATTCGATGTTTAGCGGTGAAGACCAAACGAGTTAGCCTGCTGGTTCCCGCTCCGGTGGGCCACACCTCCCAGTCGCGCAGTCGCGCTTTCCATGGCCCTGACGCGTAGCGCGACTAATTTATTGCAACCTTCAGATAATCGTTCACCTCCACGCTCCTCTCACATACAATCAACATGTCGCCTTCCACCATAGAAACCGTAATCTCGTCCGCTCTCACCCCAGGAATCACCAAAGAAAAGCCCACAACCGACACCTTGAGCCAACAATCCCACCCCGCACACGAAGAATACCAGTACCTAGATCTGATCCGCAACATCCTCCAAGATGGCGAGCACCGTCCCGACCGCACCGGCACCGGCACATACTCGATCTTTGCCCCCGCTCAGATGAAGTTCGCGCTTTCCCGCCCCTCCCCCGACTCCTCACAGCCGCCCGAGCTCATTTTCCCCCTCCTCACCACAAAGCGCGTTTTCCTGCGCGCCGTCGTAGGCGAGCTCCTCTGGTTCGTCGCAGGCAGCACATCCTCAAAGCCCCTCTCCGAAGCCGGCATCAAGATCTGGGACGGCAACGGCAGCCGTGAGTTCCTCGACAGCGTGGGGCTGTCGCACCACGAGGAGGGCGATCTCGGGCCGGTGTATGGTTTCCAATGGCGGCATTTCGGCGCTGAGTATAAGGGCCACGACGCGGATTATACCGGCCAGGGCGTCGACCAGCTCGCGGAGGTCATTGATAAGCTGAAGAACAAGCCGTACGACCGCCGCATTATTCTCAGCGCGTGGAACCCCGCGGACCTCAAGAAGATGGCACTGCCGCCGTGCCACATGTTTGCGCAGTTCTACGTGTCGTTTCCGCGGGCGAAAGAGGGTGAAGAGAAGGAGAAGAAGAGGGGTGTGCTGCATAGTATACTGTACCAGCGGAGCTGCGACATGGGGCTCGGCGTCCCCTTCAACATCGCGAGTTACGCGCTGCTGACGCACATGCTTGCCCATGCCTGCGATCTAACGCCTGGGACGTTCACGCATACGATGGGCGATGCGCACGTGTACGCCGACCACGTCGACGCGTTGAAGGTGCAGCTAGAGAGGGAGCCGAGGGACTTCCCGACGCTGAAGATAAACAGGGAGATTGGGTGCAGTATCGATGGGTGGAAAGCGGACGACTTTGAAGTAGTAGGGTATAAGCCGCATGCGACGATTGCGATGAAGATGAGTGTATGATTATGTAAATGTGTACGAGCCGATGACTGGGCTTAGAAATGTGTATAGCTGGGAGGGCGTGATAGCGCTTTGGGTTCATGTCTTTGGGCATACAAAGGGGTTGTTTTTGCATTGATTGGGAGCATGATACCAGCATTTACGATGCGCATAAATAAATCTCTCCGAAGTCTACTCCAGTGCCGGTTCCGACATGTCTCTTGTCAGATGGGAAACTCGATCTGTCAAAGTCTCGTGTTATCATGGTGTTGTGTCACGTACAACGTTGAGTCCCGAGGTCGAGTCGTGTTCGCAGTTACCTGGCTTTAGGTTTGACTTTCACTCGAGTCTCCATTCGGATGGCCAGTTCTAAGCTAGGCGGAAGGGCAAGGAACTTAACCTAGAGCTAGAACCATGGACTTACCCCACGTGCCACCCCAAGGCAAAGCACCTCTCCTTGTGTGGAATCCACCCAGCAGCTGCCTACGCCCATACCAATCCTGGGAGGACACCACCATCCGTCATTTTCTCATACCGTCTTCTGCTCTGCCTTAGCCTTCTCCTCCAATTTCCGCCGCGCAGCGAGGATCATCTCTTCTCTCCGCCGCTGCAGATTCGCCTGTCGTTCGTTCTTATCCTGTGACCACGCCTTCGTCTTGGGCGTCTCTACCGCCGTTGACTCAGCGGCTTGTCCGACCTTGGAGGCGAGGTTGTACCGCGTGATCAAGTCTGGCTGTGTGGGCTTTGCGGGCTGGCGGGGTGCTTGGCGCTGGCCAGCGGAAGGTGTAGCTGTCCGCGAGGGTGGGAGTTGGAAGGACGCCGGGGGCTATCAGTAGAACGTTAGCAACGCTTCCTTCAGCAGCATCCTCCCGGACTGGACAGAAAACGGGCTCCTACCTGCTGCAACGTTCCTCCTGCGAGAAGCGCCTCCGTAATCACCTGCGCATTGCCGCCCGTCCTATTCAGATTCCAGGCGACGGTACGCCGGTCGAGCTGCGGGAACATCTGCACGAGGTGGTCTATCTGCGCGGGGTTGAGTCTTGTGGCGCGGTTGTTGGCGGATGAGGGTTGGCCGACGGGTGAGGGCTTGAGGAACCATCGTACGATAAGGACGGTGACGGCGATGAATACGATGATTTGCGGTATGTTTAGCGTTTGTTCTGCCATGGTCGCGCGGTGCATGGATGTGTTGGAAATGCGGAGTGGTGGCGGTGGGCTGCCACCAATAGTAGGGATTATTTGACAGCGGAGGCGAGTTTGCGGTGAACAGTCGTGTGGGTATAATGGGCGATTCAACCGCTTTCAAAGTGTCGCGTGAGGTGTCGCTATGGTTGGTGAAAGTGAAGGTGTCGAGGTGAGTGACGATGTTGCACACGAGGCAGGGTTGATTATCTCGGCTGAGCCTCGGCGGTGGGGACTCAACCATCGCCGAACCATCAGCGGCAGCGCCCGCCCCTTCCCCAAGTTATGACCCACATGTTCCTGAACGCTCCACTCGACTCCTCCCCGTCGCATTCGCACCGCAATTGCTCCTCGCCGAAGGGCTGCCTGAGGCTTTCGCTCCCTACGCCATGGTCCAGTTCTGCTTCTGTGATACCCCGTTTTTTGTTCATAATACCCGTTCGTACATACATATTTCATCGTAGCGCGACCCACCGCGCACTACACGCGCCGCAATGGCCACCACGGCGAAGGAAGTGAAAGTGCCGGAGCCGGCGCATGGGGCGCAAGGTAGCGCATACAATGCGTCCGACTGGGAAGTGCCGGAAGAAAGCACTGCAACGAGGAAGAGACTGCATCTTGGATCGACAAGCACGCGCTGGGCCATTGCAGACCGCTTTGACCGCGTGCTCCCCCCGTACAAACGCTACATAGGCCTCAAGCGTCGAACGTTTCTTTTTGTTCTTCTCGGTGTATTACTTGCCGTCATTGCGCTTGCCGTAGGCCTCGGTGTTGGCCTGGGAAACAAGCATAAGTTAGTCTAAGCCTGAGCCCTCCTCTCCCACTTATTGATGGTTTGCACTTGCAGGGACCAGAATCTCCCGCTGCCTAGTAATTCCCAGACTTTCACCGGCGACCTGACGTACTACGGCCCCGGACTGGGCGCGTGCGGTATCGAAAGCAACGACGACTCCCCCATCGTCTCCGTGTCGCACTTCACCTTCGACGCGGTGCAGACCGGCAGCAACCCCAACCAGAACCCCCTCTGCGGGAAGAAGATCCGAGCGCGGCGGACAAGAGAGGATGGGAAGACAGTCAGCGTCGACTTGACTGTCGTGGATCGCTGTGAGTCCTCTCCCGCGCTCAAGTTGGCTATTTGACTAACGAGGTACAGGTACGGGGTGTCAACCCACCGACATTGACGTCAGCCCGGCTATGTTTGATAAGCTAGCTAATCATGATCTGGGGAGGGTGGATGTGACTTGGGCGTGGTTGAAGTAACTGTACTTGTGTCGAGTCAGCCATTTTCCTGCAACATTAATACGACACCTCGTCCAAAATTCATCGTAAAGACCTTCCACGCCTTCGCATTTGTCCTTCTGCAAGCACTTGCACAGCACTTTTCCCCTTGACCACTGCACTCAGCAGCACTGAACGTTTATAACCTTGCAACTCCCTATCCATGCCTATCTGGGAGAACCGACCAGATAACCCTGCCGACACAAGAACCGTCAAGACTGCCCAAGGCCGCACAATCTCCAAGCCCAACCCCCGCTCAGACTCTCCCTCGCGTGGCCTTCAACGCCCTTGGCCCGTACATCGTTCAGACACCACAGCCTCCACAACCTCCCAGGGTAGCAAAGTAGTCGACTACAGCGAAATATCGGAACCCTTCAGAGAAGCACATGCACTCCGAAAGTTAGCCCCGAAACAACAGAGAAACGGGAACCAGACGCCGGACTACCTGCAGAACGGGGAGAGTTCGAAGAGACGCAGTGAAGCACTAGCGTCGAGTCCGCCAATGTTGCCGGTGGATGGAAAAACTGACGTGGGAGGGTCGCGGATGCGTGAGAAGTTTGACGATTACGCCGGAGGTGGGGGACACACGGCAGCTGCCCCTAGACAGCCACGGTTCCTTGAACGCCTCAATGATTACGCCGGAGAAGGAGCAGGGGGCTACGCGACTGGGGACCGTGGACGTGTTGGCGACGAGGACGGGTTGGGTGGAAGTCATCAAGCAGGATATAGCGACGTCAGTCTGTGCGAGGACAGGCTGGGCGGAAATCATCAAGCAAGATTCAGCAACGTCAGTCTGTGCGAGGAGAGAGAGCATGGGCCAACTCAAGCGCACGACGCACATGTCTATGGCATAGGGGCCCCGGCACCCCTGACGCGAGCGACCCGATCCGAGTTACCCATGGATCCAGCTCCTCAGACACAACAGCCTCCGTCTTCTTATGTCCCGCCCGCGTCGCGCTCACAGATTACACCCCGTCCCTCCTTCCCCAAAGGAATCTTTCTCAAAATCGGTGTAGGACTACGCAAGGCCGTCACGCACCCAATCACGGTTATCAAATACATCATCCTTCTCCTTCTCCTCCTCTTTCTCATCTACGCTATCTACAAAATATTACCCGTGTACGACAAACTCCACGACCTGAAAGATAAACTAGCCACCCTCGACGCCTTCAAAGACAAAGTTACCGCTAAGCTGGGAGGCTGGCTTGACGATGGAAAAGAGCTAGCAGAGAACATGAAAGACAAAACGAAAGAAACTGCGGATAAGGTCATCGACGCAGCGAACAAAGTGCTCGGGAAGGTGAAGGTAAGTATCCCGCATGTGGAGTTAGATAGGAGGGATGGGGTGGTAGCGACCGCGAGTGCGACGACGACTGGGAGTGCATTGATCGTCACGCTACCTTTTCCAGCATCCGCCGCATCCCCGTGGTCAACAGATACGCCGAGTGTCGACGCTACGCCAGTGCTCTTCGCGCTGGAGGAGAGGAAAGGCTTCAAGCCCACTTCAAAGCCGAAGCCGGGACCAGCTTACCACTGTGGCGTCGGCCAGAACTGCACCAGCGCCGCACTCACCCACCGCGCCTACACCCCCCTGCCACTCTTCTTCCTGATAAATCTAGCAAGGTTAGCACGTGGTGTCTCCATCGTTAAAGTTAGTAGAACGGATGCGCAGAGGTGCGGCACGTCTACGCTCACGGTTACAGCGACGATATGGACGCCTGGAACGCCGGCGCTTGAGGTACGGGGTGCTTCGTTCCCGCGTGCGATGGAAGGGAGAGGTGGAGGGATTTTCGAGTGTCGGAATGGGGTAGGGTACGGGAACTGTAATGACACACGTACTGGTTTCTTGTTCAGTGCGTGACTCTGGTCACGTGTATCAAGAATAGCTGTATTGAAGCCGATACTCAAAGGCGTGTTGGGAGTTATGTCTCTACTTTCCACCTCTCTCATACGTGCCCTTCAGCTTAGCTTTCTTTGAAATTCTCTTGAAATCAATAAAACCAGACCGTAAGACTAGTTCCGGTCTCAATCTCCGTGGGTATACCTACAATTTAATATTCCCAAGTGACCCCAACCCAGCCCTAAAACGCCCGCGCCAATGCCATGTTCACTATATCCTACACACCTCCATCGCATCCTTAGAAGCCTCCCACGTCCTTAGATATCCCTTCACTCTCACTCTAACTCATCAGTACAGCAATACCACACTATGGCCAGAGTTTCCCTATAATAGGGATATATTTACCTAGATAAATATATTATATCCCTATATAAATATATTATATCCTTATATAGGGATACTTTAGTTAAAATAGATAATAAATCTTATAAATAGGGAAAAGTTTCCCTCTTTAAGTATAAAATATCCCTAAAAAGGATATTTTATATAATAAAATATATATAATTTTATATTTTTATACTATAGTCTTCTTCTATACTAATAGTAATTATTAATATAATAGTAATATATATATAAGAAATAAAAATCTATTATCTTTTTTAAGAATATATATTTAAATACTACTATATATATATACTATTTATTACTAGTATAAGAGCTTATTATCTAGTCTTATATTAATAATTATTACTAGTATAAAAGCTTATTATCTAGCTTTATACTAATAATTATTATTAGTATAAGAGTTTATAGATATATAAAGGTTTTAGAATAGGTAGATAATTACCTCTAAAAATATATTAGTCTCTAAGTAGTAGTAATAATAAGGGGGGAAAGGAAAGGGAGAGCTAGTAAAAAAGATATATTAGTAGATTTACTACTATATTTCTAATAGTAGTAGTAGTAATAAAGAGGGAAAAAAGAGAACTAATAAAAAAAAGATATATTAGTAAATTTACTATTATATTTCTAATAGTAGTAATAGTAATAGAAAGAGAGAAAAGGGAATTAGTAAGAGAGATATATTAGTAGATTTACTACTATACTTTTAGTAGTAGTAGTAGTAATAATAAAAAGAGGGAAAGAAGAGCTATAATATTATAGTTAATTACTTAGAATAGAATATAAATTTACTTAAAATATAAAAATAACTATTTAAATATATACTTTTATTAATATATTCTTATAGATTATATTAGTAAAAATAGATAGTAGTAATAATAATTTCTATATAATTCTCTCTTTATAAATTTATACTTTATACTATTAGATATATAGAGGCTTTAGAGTAGATAAATAGTTATTTTTAAGGACTTATTAGTTTCTAGGTAGTAGTAGTAGTAAAAAGGGAGGGAAAACTAGTAAAAAAAAAATATATTAGTAGATCTACTATTATACTTCTAGTAATAGTAATAGTAATAGGTAAAAAACTATATAATCCCTTTATTATAAATCTATATTTTATACTACTAGATATATAAAGGCTTTAAAGTAAATAAATAATTATTTTTAAGAATTTATTAGTCTCTAGATAGTAGTAGTAGTAAGGGGGGAAAAGGAACTAGTAAAAAAAAAATATATTAGTAGATCTACTACTATACTTTTAGTAATAGTAGTAGTAGTAATAGTAATAATAATAAGAAAGAAAAAGAAACTAATAAAAAAGAGATATATTAGTAAATCTACTACTATACTTCTAGTAGTAGTAGTAGTAGTAGTAGTAGTAGAAAGGAAAAAGAAAAAAAAAAAGAGGGGGAAGCTATAGTATTATAGTTAACTATCTAGAATAGAATATAAATTTACTTAAAATATAGAAAATATACCTAATAGTTAATAAATATTAATTAAACTTAGCTAGTATAATATTATATATTTATATAGTAAAGTTTAAATTTTTATTTACTAAACTATACTTACTCTATATTTTAGTAATAGAACTTATTATATTACTTCTAGCTAGATATAGCTATTTAAATATATATATATTATTTTTATTAATATACTTTTATAAATTATACTAATAGGGATAGATAGTAGTAGTAGTAAAGAGGGGAGTATTAGTAAAAGAGATATATATTAATAGATCTACTACTATATTTCTAGTAGTAGTAGTAGTAAAAAAGAGGAAAAGAAAACTAATAAAAAAAAAGTATATTAATAGATCTACTACTATACTTCTAGTAGTAGTAGAGAAAAAAAGAAGGGAACTAGTAAAAAAGAAGTATATTAATAGATTTACTACTATACTTCTAGTAGTAGTAGGGAGAGAAATACTAGTAAAAGAGATATATTAATAGATTTACTACTATATTTCTAATATTAAGGAGGGGTTATAACTTTTAAGTTAATATTTCTATATAGTTAAATATATAAAGTATACTATAAATTTATATAAAAGTAATATTATTATTAATTTACTAAAATTAATAAGGAATAGAGCTTATTTAAAGGTACTTTATTTTCTTACTATTATATAAATAGGTTAGTTTTATTAAAAGATTACTTATAGAAAAATTATTTAATAGCTATAAAGTTTTTTATAAGTATAAATATATTAGACTACTCCTTTTAGTTTTACTATAATATAATTATTTCCTTTTTTTAATTTTAATATCTTTTATCTTATATACTTACTAATAAGATAGTAATACTAAAATTTTTCCTTAGTAATACTAATTCTTTAGATATAAACTCTCTTTAAAATATATCTAGTAATTAATCTAGTATAAATAGGAGGTAATTTTAGAATATTTAATAAAATATCTCTTTATACTAATATATTATATACTATATAAGAATTATATAGAAATAAAAACTCTAATACCTCTAGATATTATTATAAATATTTAAAGGGAGGTATAGAAGAGGTATATTATAGCCTAATAAATATATTATTAGTAAAGGTATAAAGCTTTATTTCTAGCCCTAGTTACTAGTAGTACTAATAGTATATTTCTAGCTCTAATAGCTAGTAGTAAAAATACTATATTATTAGCTTTAGTAACTAATAGTAATAATTATATATTTCTAGATCTTATTATAGATCCTTAGAAGAAGGTATAGAAAAAATATATTATTAGTAAAAATATATAACTTTATATTTAGTTTTAATTACTTATAATACTAGTACTATATTACTAGCCTTAGTTATAATAATAGTTCTATTACTATTTTATTTTAGTATAGAATATTATATATATATTTCTAACCCTAGATTATATATAAATATATATTAAATTAATAACTTTAACTCCTCCTCTACTTAGGCCTATATCCCTCTACCTAAGTCTTCTCCTACTAAGTCTTTTTATTTACTATATAGTAGAGCTTTTTTATAGCCTATCTAGTTTTATCTAATAGAGGGTATCCCCTCTTTTTTAGTATTCTAACTAATAATACTATAGGTACTAATATTTTAATATTTATAGGCCCTAAAAAAAGACTTTATAATAGTAAAAATACTAGTATAGGTACTAGTACCTATACTAGATTAGATAAGGGTAAAGGTAATACTAATAATAGTACTAATAATAAGAGTATAGGTATAAAACTATAGCTACTTAATATATTACTCTACCTATAATATAGAGGATTAGACTTATAATAGTAATAGCTAAGTTACCTATAATAATATCCTCTATAGTAAGTAAGATAGTAGTAGTAAGGATAAAAATAAATAGTAGTAGATTCTTATTACTTTTTTTTAAAGGAGGGGGTACTACTCCCCTTTTTTAGATATTATAGTAGGTATAGGGACTAGAATAATATTAGGTATTAACTATTTTAAAATAAAACTACTTATAGGTATTCTAGATAGAATTAAAGTACTTAAAGTTAAATAGTATAATTATATATATTAAGGAGAAGAAAAATAGCTACTTAATATATATCTAAGTATAAACTTATTTATTTACTAAACTACTATTTATATATTACTATAGTAATTATATTAGAAAAATATATCTAGTAACTAGTACTAGAAATATACTACTAGTACTATTAGTAATTAAAACTAATTATATATATAAGGGAAATTATCTAGTCTAATAGTCTAGCTATAATTTATAATTACTAAGGGACTATATAGATTACTATATAATTAACTAGTATAGACTAACTATAATTAGCCTATATATAATATAACTATAGCTAGTCTATACTAGTAAAAATAAAGAGAATAAAGAGAAAGAAGTATATAAATAGCTAAGAAAGTATTTAAGGAACTAATAATATTATATAAATTACTATAGAATTAATTAGTATAGACTAGCTATAATTAGCTTATATATAGGTATCTATAGCCTATCTAGATAAAGAAAAGGAATAAAATAAAAAGAATAAAAAGGGTAAAAGTAAGGACTAGTAATTTAGTACTATAAAGAGTAGCTTCCTACTCCTAAAAACTATATAATTAAAGACTACTCTTTAAGAATAAGATTAATAATATATATTATATTATTAAATATTAATCTATACTAAAGTACTTAATATATAGGTAAAGAGAATACTTATAAAGTTAGTAATACTACTAGGGCTAGTAATATAAAGTAGTCTATTTTCTTTACTATTAGCTTACTTATCTCTACTATAGAATTAACTAGTATAAACTAGTTTCTCTATAGTAGAGATAAATAGGAGAGGATAGAAAGGAAAGAGAGAATAAAGAGAAGGGAAGGTATAAATAATTAAAAGAGCCCTAAAATAAGTATCTAAAGGGGTATTTATAGAGCTAGTAATATTATTAATACTAGTAATATAGATAAACTATCTTTTCTATTCTTAACTTATTTATCTCTACTATAGAATTAGCTAGTATAGACTAGCTATAATTAACCTATATATAATATAAGTTATAGCTTAACTAGTAAAAGAAAAAATAGAAAGAGTAAAAGAAATATTTAAAAGGTATTTAAGTATTATTATCTCTAGTTATAGTCTCTAAACTAGACTACTTATATTTAAGTTATTAATAATTCTCTCTTTAGTCTATTTATTATTTTAGTAGTTATATAATTAGAGACTATTTCTTAGAAATAAAATTAATAGTATATATTATATTATTAGATATTTATCTATACTAGAGTATCTAATATATAGGTAAAAGGAGTATTACTATATAAATAAAGGGGGTACCTAAAGGAGTACCTAGGGGTTCCTAGAGGAGAGTACTAAAAGGCTAGTATACCTAAGTTATAGAAATAATAGAAGGGAGAGAGCTAGGACTAAAAATATAATTAGGGCTAGAAATATAGTACTAGTATTATTAGTAGTTAAAATTAGCCTATTTTATAAAACTATTAATATAAGTCTATATATTACTTTTAAAAACCTAATACTAATAATATAAAAGTTAATAAATAAAAATAGCTCTTTATAATAAAATAAGTTAAAATAGCTATATTTAATAGTAAACTTATAGACCCCCTTTAGAAAACTAATACTAATAATATAGAGGTTAATAAATAAAAATAGCTCTTTATAGTAAAATAAGTTAAAATAACTATATTTAATAATAAG
Source organism: Karstenula rhodostoma CBS 690.94 (assembly GCA_010093485.1). Classification (NCBI taxonomy): domain Eukaryota; kingdom Fungi; phylum Ascomycota; class Dothideomycetes; order Pleosporales; family Didymosphaeriaceae; genus Karstenula; species Karstenula rhodostoma. The sequence goes on from MU001503.1 coordinate 1,271,783, forward strand.
TCTATAGACCCCCTTTAGAAAACTAATACTAATAATATAGAGATTAATAAATAAGAATAACTCTCTATAGTAGAGTAAATTAAAATAGCTATATTTAATAATAAGTACTATTAATAGAAGCTAGAGAAGATAGAGCTTAAAGATATAATAAATACCTCTAATACTTATAAAGATTATTATTAATATAAGAAGATAATAGTTATAGTAGATAGTTATAAAATTAATAAAGACTAGAGAAGAAAAAAGAGGAAGAGCTAGGGCTAGTAATACTACTAGGGCTAATACTACTACTAAGGCTAGTAATCTAGTACTAGTATAGTTATTTATTTAGATAGCTATATAGTTAGAGACTATTTCTTAGAAATAGAATTAATAGTATATATTATATTATTAGGTATTTATTTATACTTATACTTTTAGTAGTATAAAGTAGAATATCTACTATAGATAAAGAAAACTATATTCTAGAACTAGTATACTAAAACTATAAAGGGGACTAGGGCTAGTAATTCCCTATTACTAGTACTTAGTACTAGCTAGGGCTAATAATAAAGTATCTATAGTACTAGTTATTAGACTAGAAAAAAAATACTTATTAGTAGTACTAAACTATTATACTATATAAGAACTATATAGTTATTAGAGTATTTTTAGTATTAAACTCTATTACTATTAAGTTTCTAGCCCTACTTCTTAATATCTAATTAGAGTACTAACTTATTTTATTAAGCCTAGTATTACTATTTTATAGAAGAATATATAGTAGATAAATATTATAACTCTTATTAATAATATTACTTAGGAAACTATCTATACTATTAATATTATTACTTAGAAGGCTATCTATACTATTAATAATATTACTTAGAATACTATTTATATTATAGCTAAATTCTAAAGTTCTTTAATACTAGTATATATATTATATTTTTATAATATACCCTAAGAGTATATATTATATAGTTAAGGGCTATTAAGAGTATAATTAAACTTTATTAAAGATATCTTTAGATACTATCTAATATATTAATTATAGTATTATTAGTCTACTACTATTATAAACTCTTTTAAAGTATCTCTTTTAAGGTATATAGGCCTATTTAGGTAGGTTATAGCCTATAATAACCCTTTAATACTTTCTATAGCTATATTCTATATCCCTTTATATATCCTCTTTATATATCTAGTACTTCTAACTAAGGTATCTATACTAAAAGTAAAAAGAATTCTAAATTATATTAAATTTATCCTCTTTTATTAGCTAAGAGTAGATTTAGATTTTTACTTTTAATTATTTTAATTTTAGCTAGGAGGTTATTAGTACCTTTATATACCTCTTAAGTGTAGCTTAGTAATATAAGTATTCCCCTAAAGGACTAGCTAAATAAGAATAAATTATAAAACTATTTTTAGTACCTTATAAATAATTATATATTAATAGTATTCTAGTATAATATTATTTAGTCTATAATATCTATATTAATTAGTTATAGAATATTTATAATAGTAATATTTATATATTTACTTTTCTAATCTCTTTATTTATAGAGTTATCCCCTTTATTATCCCTACCTTTATATCTAGTATCTATATACTCTATAGATATAAGGCCCTCTTTAGAAAGATTATTAGGTATATTAGTTTTAGAATAAGACTACTATATAGGTAGAAAATACTTTTCTACTTTCTAGTCTATAGGTATTAGTAAGTATAGTATAATTCTAAGCTATTTAGCTTTTTTAAAGATATCTTTAAATATATTACTTTAATTCTAGAGATCTAGATTATCTCTATTACTAAGTATATAGGTACTAATATAGGTATTAAATATAGAGAAATTAAAGTTATAAAAATAATTAGTATTATTAGTTTAGTATAAAACTAGTAGTAAAATATACTTTAGTAAATACTTATTAACCTATATAAGAGACTCTATCTAGAGGGGTACCTAGATAATAAACTTATTAAACTCTAAAATAGTAGTAGTAATAATAGTAAGGGTAGGAGTAAAAATAATATTTAATAATATAGTAATATAATTAAAAATATTATTCTAGTAAATAGTTAAGAGGATATAGATATTCTATTTTACTATACTTTATTAAAATATATTATATCTAAGAGCTATTAATTATAAATATTTTATTTAGAAGGTTAGAATAAATATACTACCTTTTATATATATATTAGGTTTATAAACTATTCTTATAATATAAACTATATTCTAAAAGTTAACTCTACTATATTAATAATAGATATTAGTAAGAGAAAACTTTATTATAAATATATACTACTATTAAGTAGATAGGAGAGAGTAATCTAAAGTAGATCTACTCTATAACTTAGAAAAACTATCCTAATAATTAGTATTTCTACTAAAATACTTTATATATATTAATTTTTTTTTCTACCTTACTATTAGTTAATATTAGTATAGGTAAGAAATTTTTATAGATACTATAATTATTAACTTAGAGTAAGTAAAGAGATAATTATTAATTTTTACTTTTACTTTATTTTTAAAGTAATAGTTAGCGCCTCCTATAGGCCTTAGTATAGTATAAGTAATTACTCTTATATTAATAACTCTATTTTTCTTTTACCCTATAATATTTAACTATATAATTATTTACTATACTACCTATTTATATTTATCTTAGTATCTACTCTAGAGTTATACCTCTATATACCTCCCCCTACTTTCTTTAGCCTTCTAGCCTACTAAGTATAATTCTATAAATAGGCTATACTTATAGTAAAAGAAAGTTTTATAAGTTTTTATATTCTTTATATTTTCTTAATAGTAGTATATAGTATAGTATTTAAGCTAACTTAATACCTTTCTCTTTTTATATATATACTACTAGTACTTATAGTATATTTAGAATAATATTAATAAAAGAAATAATATATAAATATTTCTACTTCTACTCTTATATCTATACCTATATCTACTCCTACCCCTATTTCTCCTTTCCTAGCCCTAATTATTACTAATAATAATAATAATAATAATTTTATATTTATATCTATAGGCTTTAACGGGGATATAGAGATAGGAGAGGCTAAGAATAAAAAAGAGAGTAGAGATAGTAGTAATATTTTCTAAAAGGGTATATTTATATTCTTATTTTTAGCTACTCTTTATAAGAGTATATAAGCTTTTTATTATTCTAATAGATTCTAATCTTATCTATAGGTATTATAAGTTTATTAGCTAAAAGTAACTAGATTTAAGTAGGCTTAGTTAAAGAGCTAACCCTAGGTATAGGTTCTAGAAGGTATAGTAGAAGTTATAGTTAACTAGTATTCCTATACTATATAAATTATAGAGACTAAGATAGATAGACTCTTTAAAAGGAATAATTACTATAATTAGTATATTTAGAATAACTCTAAATATTAGGTATACTTAGCTAGGGCTTATAAGAATATAATTATAAGGGCTAGCTTTAAATATACTAGGTATTAGTATTTCCCTAGCTAGGGGGCTTATAATTATAAGGTATTAAAGTTAATAAAAAAGTTAAAAAAGCCTTAATAGTATAGTTTTTATTACCCCCCCTTATATTACTATTAATATAAAGGTATATTTAGATATTCTATAGTATAGAAGCTTTATCTTATTAGGTATAAAATAGTATAGTATAAGTTTCTATTATATAAAATAGTAGTTATATTTATAACTACCTAGCTAATTAAGTAGAAATCTATAATATAGACCTATTTTATACTAGATTATTATTTTCTTTTTTAGATATATTAATAAGACTTATTTTAGATTATTATTTAGATATTATATACTAGCTTTACCTTATTAGATATAGAGTAATATAGTATAAGTCCCTATTATATAAAGTAGTAGTTATATCTATAACTATCTAGCTAGTTAAGCTAATATATAGTATACCTATCTAATAGTTTAAGTAATCTACTAGTATAATAATATCTCTTTTTCTATAGTCCTTTAACTAGTAACTATTAGTATAAAGTATACCTATTTAATAGTATAGGTAATCTACTAGTATAATAATATCTCCCTCTCCTTCTATTTTTTCTAGCTAATAATACTATTAGTAGCTATAATTACTATTTATATACCTAGCTAGAAACTTTATTAATAGTTATATTATAGTAAACTATTTTAGAATTAAGTACTTAGCTAAAAACTATATTAATAATAGTATTACTACTAACTACCTTAGATTTAAATACTAAGCTAGAAACTTTTCCTAATAATCTTTTTCTAATAATTGCGTTATTACTAACTACCTTAGAACTAAGTACCTAGCTAGAGACTATATTAATAATTACGTTACTACTAATTATCTTAGGTTTAAGTATTTAACTAGAGACTATATTAATAATTATATTATTACCTACTACCTTAGAATTAAATACTTAGCTAGAAACTATATTAACTATTATATTACTGCTAACTACTTTTAAATTAAGTACCTAGCTAGAGACTTTATTATTAAAGACCTAGCTATCCTTTACTAAGGAGTGTAAGTAGTAGACTAGCTAAATTTAAAATAAAGTTAACTAATAAGTATTTAGCTATTAGAAATACTAGTAGTCTAAAATATATACTAGGTCTAATATATATAGAAGTATTAAAGTACCTAGTAAAATAGAACTATAGATTATATATAGGACTTAATTAGGGGTTATAAGAAATATAATAATACTCTATATTATATATTATCTAGAAAGTAAATAAGAGGAAGTCCTATAATACCTTTAGTAAATCTATACTATATAAATAATTATATATATTTTATATATAGTATACTAGCTATTATAAATATATATTATAATATCTACCTAACTTAGTAGTTTAAGGTTCTATACTAATAATAAAAATTAGTATAGAGGTAGATTATAATATTTAATAGCTTATAAATATTACCTAATTAGGAAGTTTAATACCCTATATTAATAATAAAAAATTACTAAAGTATTACTATCTCTATATAACTCTACTAAGCTACTATCTTTCTCTAAACCTAGTACTATCCTTTTAAAGCTATTAAGTCCTTTCCCTTTAAGGCTTTACTCTTTTATTTAGTTTTAGGCGTATTTTCTTCTATAATATTATTAGGTTAAAACTATATATAGTTATCTACCTTATAGAGCTATTTATTATAGAGTATTTAGATTATACTATTTAGAATATACTATACTATATCTATATAGAGTTAGAGGCTTATCTAGAATTAACTCTTCTAGTATAACTACTAGTATTATCTATATTAGTACCTTTATTAAGTACTATACTATTTAATATACTACTACTAATAATATTACTACCTATAACTATAGATATTAGAGTAGGTTCTTACTATATTAGAGTAAGTCCTTACTATATTAGAGCTATTATATTTATTTTATATAGATATCCTCTTTTATATACTAGTATAGATATAGTAGAGAATATAATAGTAATAATTAATTTAATTATATAATATTCTTAACCCCTACTAGTATTAAGTAAGTCTACTATAATACCTATAAGGTATATTTTATAATATCCTTTAAAATTATCTTCTAGAAACTCTAATATTATCTTAAATATATAATAAATTAGGTAGATACTATTAGTAGCTTTATCTAATATATATATATCTAGTAGTTAATAGTTTAGTATACTAGTATAGCTAGTACTATCTCTAGGTATATCTATATCTTTATTAGCTATTACCTTTTTTTATAGCTTTTATAACTTTAGGTACTAGTTATAAATTTTCTAATACTATACCTTTAAGACTATCTTAAAAAAGGGCTAGTATTCCTTAAAAAGGTTAAAAAGTTATATATAATTAGGGAGTAATTTCTTATATATTTATACCCTAATTTTATTACTAATATTATTCTAGATTTTTTCTTCTTTCTATACTAACTATTAAGTACTATAGATAATAGACTTTATATAACTTTTATTAAATCTATAAAGAAGGCTTATTATATAATTTAAAATCCCTTATATATAGTTTTAATATATCTAGAGTTATACCTATAGCCCTATAAATATAATAGTAATATTTTATAGTTTATTATTTCTTAGATACTAGATTAATTATCTATTAGTATTAGATACTATAATATAAGTAGATATAATAGAAAGCTAGTATATAAACTTTACTAACTTTATAACTATATTATTAGCTCTAGAAGCTATACTATTAGCTCTAGAAGGTATATTAGTTTTAAAAGCTATATACTTAGTTTTAGAAGCTATATCCTAGGTTAAGTATTAACTAGAAGCTATAACTAGTAGTAGTTAATAGATAGTAAAGTAGACTTTAATAGTAGTAAGTATTTTTATAAGTAGTATATTAATAATATATATTAGTAGTATATATTTATACTTAGGAGTCTATTAGACTAGATATTCTAGATAGCTAGCTCTATAGAGGAGTAGTATAATATAAATAGTAGTTAAATATTTATAATTAAATTATAGGGTATATAGTAGTAGTATATATATATAAATACTAGAGGGGTAATTATATTATTAGAGGGAAGTCTAGGAGACTCTAGGAATTATCTATCTATAGAAGGACTATTTAATTATAATAAAAATTCTTAAATAATAGAATAACCTCCTATAGCGGTATATATATATAAATATATATTAATATTATAGAGGGGTAATTATACTAATAGGGGTAGAATTTAGGAGACTCTAGGAATTATCTATATATAGGATAACTAATTAGTTATAATAAGAACTCTTAAATAGTAAGTTAATATCCTATTCTTTTTAACTATCTATATAATCTATATATATTAGTAGTTATTACTACTACTATTTAGCTTTATTAAAGTATAAGTTCTCTACTATTTACTTATTTTATAGTGCTTATTAACCTACTAAATAGATAATACTTATAGTTACTAAAATAAGGGTTACTTATTATACTAGTAGGTCTATTAAATATAGTCCTTATACTAGAAAGCTATTATAGAAATTATAAAAGGTATAGTAGTTATAGAGGATATATTTAGTATAGCTAGTAATTATTACTACCCTTAAAAATTTCTAGAATAAGGACTTATATATTAGTAATAGTAGTAGTAATAATAATAATAATATATTTAATAATTATAAATCTAAATATTTTTATCTAGAGGATAAGTAGTTATATTATATAATAGATAATATATATATAACTAAGAATAAGGTAATAACTATAAAAGACTCTAGATTAATTCTTTTACTACCTTCTAAGTAGTAGTAAATCCCCTAGTTACTAATTTTAATCCCTAAATTAGAGTATAATAATAGACCTCTCCTATACTATTACTAGTATATATACTTCTAGCTAGGTATTAATAAAGTATAGATCTTCCTATCTAGTATATATAGGGTAGATAGGTACTTAAAGCTCTTTTATATAATTATACTATTAAAGTAGAAGGTAGAGTAGAAGGGTATATAGCTTAGTAGACTATTCTAGACTATAGATATAATAGTAATAGTCTATATTAATAGAGAGTAGGAAAATAAATATATTAACTAATTAATTACTAGTATTAAATCTATTATAAATAATAATAGATTACTATAAACTATAGATATAGATAGGTTAGTTATATATTATATAATTATATAAATTATTATAATTAATTATTATTCTAAGTCTAGCTAAGATATACCCTTAAATAGTACCTTAGTACCCTATACTAGTTCTAATAATATAAAATATTCTAGCCTTTCCTTTTATACTTACTACCTATTATTACTAGTAGTTACTATAACTTACTATAATAGTAAGTATACTATACTATAGGTAATAATATATATATATAATCTAATATACCCCCTTAGCTTAGTATCCCTAGATTACCTAAGCTAGATTATAAGTAATAGTTTAGAGTACTTAGTAAAAATAGTCTTAGATTTCTTTAAGTAGTATAGTACTTATTACCTCTCGATTTTCTATATTAACTAATCTAAGCTAGTTAAGAAAGCCTAATTATTTATTTACTAGTAGTACCTTTATAAGTTTATTAGTAATTATTTTAACTAACTTAGTATACTTAATAGTAATTATTCCTATAGAGACTTCTTATTATAGCTAGTAATTATAGATATTAATATATTAGAGCTTAGTTTAGAGTTTTAATACTTTTTAAGTTACTAAGTAAATTATCTATTAATTATTATATTATATTATAATTATAGAGTTAGGTAATATAATTCTAAGCTCCCTTAATAATTTTAAAATATAGATAGCTTCCTTAGCTATCTATAATAGGGCGAGTAGTTCTACCTCTATTATAAAAGTAGTAATAGTATTTTATTTATTTACCCTCTATACTATTAGGCTATTAAATAACTTAATTATATAGCCCTATAAGCTTTTCCTATTAATTATATTATTAGTAAACGAGGTATTACTAGTAATCTAGAGGTATAATCTACCTCTAAGCTATAGACCCTTATATTTAGTAGCTAAGAGATATAATAATACTCTATTAGTAGTATTTTAATATACTTAGCCTAGATTTAATAGAAACTAGACTAGCTATAATATAATAAAAGTAATATCTAGTTATATTATAACTATTATAAATAGTAATAATCTAATCTTTTATTAATACTTATTAATCTCTAATAGTAAGGCTAGATCTTTTTAAGGTTTAAGCTCTATACTAGCTATAGGTATATTATAGTAGTAATTAGTTTTATTTACTAGTTATTAAATCTTTTTAATATATAAGGTCTATAATAATTATATAAATTACTAGTCTTATTTTTAGATAACCTCTATACTAAGGAACTATTATAGGTTATCTCCTTTAGTTATAGTATATTTTTATTTAAGTAACTCTATTACTTTAGTTACTACTACTTTCTTTATTTAGTAATAAGTAATAATAATATTATCTATATAGAAGAAAATAATAATACTATCCTTAATTATATAGTATAGTTTATATAGAATTATAATAAAACCTATACTTTTAAGTATTATAGTAAATTTTTTCTACTATAGCTTAGGTAAGATTTAGAGTCTATAGAGAGCCTTCTATAGTTTAAGGGTTATACCTCTCTTTTAGTATTCTATAGGTATCCTTATATAGACTTCTTAATTAAGTATTATATATATAAATATATTAGTTATATTATATTATTTTAGTTTAAGGTTATACCTAGTAGCTATCGCTATAAGTATATAGAATAATTAATTAGCTAAGATTACTATATAGATATTTTATAAAGTAATATCCTTTTACTAGTCTTTTTATATAACTAGTTAAGCCTTATATTTTAGGAATTAATAGTATTTATTAAGTTTATAGGTATATACCTATATATAGTTAAGAATTTAGTAATCTACTTATTTAATTAGTCTCTATAGTACTTCTATCTATAAGTTTATTTATTAATAGCTAGTAAGGTATTCGCGTTTAGCTTCTTAAAATAATTCCCCTATTAGGTAATCCTTAAGTTTAGTTTAAATTATTAGTAGTAGTAGTAGTTAGCTTTAATAAGGTTTTAATCCTTTTATAAGTATTTATTTTACTTATACTTTATTAAGGTTATAGCCTTTATATATACCTTTATAACCTACTAGAGTACCTACTATAAATATAGCTACCTAGGGTATAATTTTTATACTAGCTATTATTAGCTACTATATATAATTATTTACTACTTATACTTTTAGTAATAATATATTCTATATTATAAGTTATACTAGTAGTATAACTAATAGTAGTATTATTAGTAGTAATAAATAGGTACTATTATATTTCCTTCTTAGTAACTCTTCTAATATCTCTTATTATTATTATAAGTTACTATAATTTATTATAACTAATTTATTTTTATAGAATAAAGTTATCTCTAGTTTAGTTATTAAAGTAGATAGTCTCTCTATAGTCCTAATTTATAATATAATCTCTTTTAGAGTACTATATATAAGGTTATTTATAAGTTCTTTCTATATTCTATTAAATACTATATCTTTATTAAATATAATATTATAAATACTAATTACTTTTAATAGTAATAGAATCTATATATACTAGATATTTATTAATTAGTATTCTATAAGGTATCTAATCTATATTTTTAGATTAAGTCTCTATAGTTTACTTTTCCTATACTATATATTATTAGTTATAGCGAAGGCTTTACTTTTATATACTTTAAAATATACTAGGTTTAGTTTCTAAGGCTAAGTTACTATCCTATTAATAAGGGTAACTATTATAAAGAATACCTTATATAGTAAGTACTAGTAATTTTTATAATTTAGTATTTAATTATATAAGTATACTATAGCCCTAGTAATTTTAGACTATATTTCCTATAAAAGATTTATATTAAGTTATATTATATAGGCTTTTTCTTTTATTATACCCCTTAAGTACTTAACTCCTCTATTTTATACTTATATATTTAGTACTAAGGGCTCGATTTTAATACCTTAGCTTATATACTAGCGTTTAATATCTACTTTTACTATAAAGATCTTATTATCTAATTTAATAATCTTAACTATTATACTAAACTATACTTTTATAAATAGTATAAAGCTATTAAATACCTTAATAATAGTTTTTACTAAATAGTTATCTTTAAAGTAGAAGTCCTATATATAGCTAGAGTATTAATTAGTAATTAATATTTAGCTTTTCTCTTTAGTAGAGCTATTAAGTTTAAAATTATAAAAGTTAATTATAATATACTTACTAGATTTTTAATTATTTAGTTAAGGTATATATCTAATCTATTATTTTAATTTAGCTTATCTATAGGTATTATATTTTACTATAGGGATATCTTTAATATATACCCCCTTAGCTTACTATACTAGATACTTAAGTATATTTAGTTTTAGGTAGTCTAGTTATTTATACTATATAGTTATATTTATAGTTTTTACTTTATACTTTATATATATTATTACCTTATATATAATATATACTATACTTTATATAATAGTATAAATATTATTAGTAGGTCTATACTCTAGTATTTATTAACTATATAATTTTTATAGTTCTACTATAATAGTATTATTAGCCTATTTTAGTACTATAGGTTCTAATTTAGTATTTTACTATAGTCCTTAATATCTAAATAGTTAAAAGGACACTAGATTATAAAATAGGTTAAGGTAGTAAGCTATATTATTAAGTCTAATTATACTATTTTTTTAGTAATTTTATAGTCTAAGGTAAATGCTTTTATATCCTTATATCTAAACCTATATATTACTTACCTATATAAAGTCTTCTAGTATTAGTAGTTAAATAAGATAAATTAATTAATATTATTAAAGATATAATATATAGTACTTAAGTTAAGGATTAATAAGGTTTATAGTAGATATATATAAGGGTTAGATTAAAAGATTACTTAGAAGCTTATAGGGATTATAGTAATTTTCTATCCTTTTAGTTACTTATTACTAGCCTCTAATATTTAGGTTAGTATAGGAGTATATAACTATTTAATTTATAGTATTCTAGATTATACTTATTTAGATATATATATCTATTCTTATATTAAGGGATTATTTTAGATATTATATTTAATAAAACTATTCTATCCTAGTTATAGTTTCTACTATACTAGAACTTTTTCTAAAAAGATATAGTAGTAATCCTTTAGTATATATTCTATAGAATATATAGGATACTTTTTTTTATTTATACCTTAATTTTTTATTTACTAGTAAGGTATTTTATTCCTTTTATAACCTCCCTATTTATATAGTATAGAGGTATTCTATCTATATAGTATAGAGCTTTATCTATATAGTATAAAGAATTCTTACCTATATAATATAAGTAGATTAGGATTATATAATCCCTATAAGGATATTATTATACTCTATTCCTATTTTTAAGTACCTTATATTTATATAGGTATACTATTACTAGTATAAAAGGTATCCCCTTTAGTACTAGTATTTAGTTCTCCTCTAGTAATAAATATAGTTTTAATTATAGCCTTAACTAGATAATAGTATTCTATATAGAGTCTAAACCTCTTTATTATATTTTAGTATATTATCTCTTATTTATTTTAGAGGGCCTATTTAAAAGTAATAGTATATATTTTATCTAGTACTATAATACTTTTTATAAAATTATTAAAAATAGTTATATTATCTATAGTCTCTATATAGCCTTACCTCTTAGTAGTAGATACTATATAATTATATTTAGCTAGCTAAAAGTCCTATTTAGTTAACCTCTTAATATTTTAAATAATATATAGGTATTTATATTATACTTATAGCTTTACTTCTTTATTATTAACTCCTACCTTTTTTATAATAAGGAAGATCTATTCTTTATATAGTTTTTTAGAAAGGTAGTAGGTATTAAATAGGTTAGCTATAATAGAACCCTATAGGTATAATATAAGTTTCTCTACTCCCTATACCTCTATATAATATTCTACTAATTCTATTTTATACTAATTAGATTATAGTTTATAGTATTTAACTTATAAGTTCTATTATAACTTTTATATATTTATAAGGATATATAGGCTACTTAGTATTAGATTATTATTATATATAAATTAATATAGGTTTAGTAACTATAGTATTTATAGTTATAGCTTTAGTACTTTATTATTAGTTAGGTTAAATATATACTATACTTAGTTAGCTTTTACTTATATTTCTAGTATTATTAGTTATTCTATATATTATATAGAAGTAGTAAGGAAGGTTTTTATAGGTCTAATAGGTAGTGCTATATTATTTAGCGCGTATAGTTAGTAATAAGGTAGTAAGACTCTTAATTATTAGATTTACTATAAATAATAATAAATTACTATAAACTATAAATATAGATAGGTTAGTTATATATTATATAATTATATAAATTATTATAATTAATTATTATTCTAAGTCTAGCTAAGATATACCCTTAAATAGTATTTTAATACCCTATACTAGTCCTAATAATATAAAATATCCTAGTCTCTCCTTTTATACTTACTACCTACTACTACTAGTAGTTACTATAATTTACTATAATAGTAAGTATACTATACTATAGGTAATAATATATATATATAATCTAATAACTAGAAAGAATATATACTATTATCTAGTATACTTTAAAGATATCTATAGATATAAGGAGAAATATACTCTTCTAAAAAGGGATTTATATATTAACTTTAACCTTATTTTTATACTAGTACTTCTAGACCTATCTAATATATCTCTTATTTAGTCTATTCTCTTACTATAATAATTAATAATAATTAATATTATAGTAATAATAGGGCCTTAAATTATTATTAATAAAGTATAGAAGTATAAGAATATAGTTTATATAAATATTAATAGAATCTATTAGGTAGCTTATAAGTCTAAAGAGAATATATCTAAATATATAAATTATTACTATTATATACTAGTTAATATTATAAAATAGTAAAATACTAATATTACTATAGGTAAGTTAATTATAAAAAAGCTATTAGATACTATAATCTTTACTTTATATAACTATTATAAGAGGGACTAGTTATAAAAGGATAATAAAAGTAGTATAATTTTTAAAAGAATAGACTAGATAAATAGGATTATAATTTTAATAGTATATATACTTATAGCTCTATTAGATAAGTAGTTAGTAAATACTTTAATAAAGAATACTATTTAGAATAATTAGAATTAAAAGAGTAATAGTAGTAATATAGACTTTTTATATAACTTCTATAAAAATCTAGCTCTCTAATTAGTAGTAAGTTTTTAGGGGAAGAAGTAATATTAATAGAAAGTATTATTAGGGTAATATTAATATAGATAAATTTATACCTTATATATATAATACTTACTCTTTAGCTTATATTATAATATTAAAAGTATACTAATATACCCTTATATAATATCTATAATATAGAGGATATTCTAAACTAGCTTAGTATATATTATATTATATACTCTAGTAATTACCTCTTATAATAGTTATAATAGTATATTATATATAGTATATAGTATATATTAATATAAAAAAGTTTTTAATAAAATCTACTCGTGCCTTATATACTACCCTTTAGGGCTATTAATCTTATATCCCTTATTTACTATAGAAGAAGAGTATATCTAGCTCTTTAATATCTCCCCCCCCTATAGTAATAATAATAATAAGTTTAACTTCTCTATCTTTTCTAGCCCTAAGCTCTAGCCCTAGCGTTCTATATTAAGGAATATCTCTAAAAAAGTTAAAAAACTTAAAATAATACTATAATAGCTAGTACCTAAAATTTCTAAAATAAAGAAACTCTCTCTACCTATATATAGATTTTACTATTCTAGTAAAATTAATATATTTAATAACTCTTTAGTAGAAGGCTCTATATCTAGTAAGTATATAGATATTAGAAACTAAGGTAAGGGTAGTAATAGGGCTACTTTATTTAATAAGAATCTTAGTATTAATAATACTAAGGCTATTCTTATCCCTAATAATAATAATAATAATAATAATAATAATAATATAAAGATAGAAAAAGAGGTAGAAAAAAAAAAAAAGGAGAATAAAAAGAAGATTTTATAGCCTTACTCCCTTATTAGAGTAAGAACGCGTGTAGGGATAGTATTATATAAGTATTAAAAAGTAGATATATATAGACTAGTAGTTTCTTCTAATAAAGATAATATTTATTATACTCCTATTTAATATTATATAGAGCTAGAGTTTTATATATATTATACCTATATAGAGTTTATTATTAGTAAGTAAGAAAAGGATATAGAGGATATAAAGAGTCTAATAATATATAATTACTATATAGGAAGTACTATTATAAATATTATTAGATTTTATAGAATATATTATATAAATCTCTATATAATAATACCTAAAAAAATAGAATTCTAGTATATAAAATATTAATTAAGTAGTAGTAAATATAGTATTATAGACTAGTATAAATAGTAGATACTAGTAATACTACCCTTATATAGAGTATAAGGCCTATCTAGGTATACTTTTAGTAGTTATATAAATAAAGGGGGGCGCCCTAAAAGTATACTAGAGGAAAAGGTACTAATAAAGAAGTATAGTAAATATAAGGTATAAGAGATATATATATAATATTAGACTATAAAGAAATAATATATAGAGTAGATATATAATATATTTATTATTTTTATACTTAAAATCTTAACCTATAATATATAGTAAGTAAATAAAATACTATATTATAGATATTCTTTTTATCTAAAAGCTAGATATAATTCTATATATCTAAAAGATTTAGAAGAAACTATATAATATATTATTTCTATATAGTTAGTACTATAGAAAAGGGAAGAGGGTATATTATAATTAGTATAGTATACTAAGCTATTAGTATTATAGAATATTAAAATTTAACTATAGAGTAGATAGTATTCTAAGTATTATTATTAATAGTATAGATAGTATTCTAAGTATTATTATTAATACTAAGATATTAATATCTAGAAGTATAACTAATATATTTTAGTATAATACTATTAATATTAACTTTATAATTAATATATTAAATTTAAATACCTACTATTAATAACTACTATCTATTTCTTCTAGTAAAAGACTCTTTTAGAAAAAGATACTTATTTATATAAGTCTATATTATATATAGAAGTCTATTATAGTTACTTCCTTTTATTATATATATACTACTATATTTATTACTTAAATACCTCTATAGTTATTATCTAAATACTACTCTATATACTACTCTTCTTTTATTACTTATATATATCTATACTTACTAGCCTACTATTTAAATACCTCCCGCTTACTAGTCTACTACTTAAATACCTCCTAATTACTAGCCTACTACTTAAATACCTATACTTAATTTCCTAATAAGACTAACCTATTTATATAATAGTAAAATAATAAAGTACCCCTAAATAAATTCTATTTATTATAACTTATTTTAGTATATATTAATAGTAATTTTATTTTAATAATAGTACTACTTTATATAAACTTATAATATAGTCTATATATTTAACTATATAGGGATATTAAATTAGGTTATAAGTAACCTCTCTACTAATAAGCCCTTACCTATACTTTCTATTAATAGAAAGCTTTCTTATAAGTTATATTAAGTAGTACCTATATTATTATAATACTAATCTAGGTATTCTAGTAGTTAAGATATACTATACTATTTTTTAGTTACTTTATAAACTCTCTATTATATTATAAGCCCTCTATTTAAGTCTTTACTATATTAGTATACTAGAAAATCTACTAATATATATTTAAGTATAACTTTAATAGATAGTCCTTAGTATATTACTCTCTCTATCTACTATTACTACCCTATATATTCTTTATTAACTATAACTATTTTATAAGCTCTATACTAGTTATTACTATATTAAATATACTTTCTCTTAATATCTTATAAGCTCTCTACTATCTTACTACCTCTCTATTATTATAAAGCTTTCCTATAATTATTACTATATTAAATAAACTTTTTCCCTATATCTATAAAAGCTTCTAGGCTACTATTAAATACTCCCTCTATATCTAATTAAGTAGATAGCTAAGCCTAATTAGATAATTTACTATTTATTACTATATTCTCTTCTTCTTATTATATAGGCTAGCTTAGTACTTTTTAGACTATATATAAGGTAATATCTCTATTAATTCTATACTCTCTTTAGATAACTACTTTTTAATTAACTACCTCTAATTAATTAGTTCTTTTTTTTTTAGTTAGCTAGCTCTACTCCCTCTAGCTAACTATTTTATTATCTAAGTATTATAGACTTTTCTTTTACCTTTAGTTTAGTCTTACCTATTTAGGAGTCTAGGGTTTATATAATACTATTAGTAAACTAGTTTATATAAAACTTTATAATATTTCTAGCTTATTATCTTTTCCCTTTATATCTATTAACTATATAGTGTCTTATATAACTTATAATTTATATATAATACTACCTACTATCTAGCTTATAATCTAGTTATAAAAAAATATATACCTACCCTCTATTTAGCTTATAATTTAATTATAGTAAAATATATACCTAGGATTTTAACTAAGGATTAAGATCTAGAATTAAAACCTAGGATTAGTACTATTAATTAATATTATTAATATTATTAATATTATTAAATATAGTTTCTATAGACTTCTAATCTATTTATAGTTTCTATAGGCTTCTAATTTATCTATAGTTTCTTTAGATATTAGTCTTATTAATTTAGCTTACTAGTTATAGTACTAAAAGGTATCTATAGGTAATTTAATATTAGTAGTTACTTTAGTAGCTAATAGAGCTTTATATAAAGCTTAACTAGTAATATTTAATCTTATAAAGATAATTTAAATATTAGTAATATACTAGTTATTATTATTTATATATAGAGCTATTATTATTAAGAAATCTTTACTATAGTAAAAGGTTTTATATTCTTTAGAACCCCCTCTATTCTATAGTTATAGGTATAAATAGTAAAGTAATTAGATTATAAAACTTTTATAGCCTATCTTTAAGTCTCTATATAAGTAAGCTAAGCTAGGCCCTCCCCTATAAGTATATAGGTTAATAAGAGGTTACTTAGTACTACTTTAGTAAATTTAAGTTATATCTAGAGATTTATTACTTATTAGTAATACTAGTATTACTAGCTTATTAAAGAGCTTAAATAAAAGCTCTTTATAGTAATTAACTATATAAAGTAGAGGGTAAAGGTTATAGAAATAATAGAAAGTATAGAGGTAGATCTTTATCCTTTAGTATATAAAGGGCCTTTATTATTATTCTATTATTTTTAAGTCTATATTATATTATATAGTAGATTACTTATATATTCTATATTAATATTTCTTTACTTACTAATTATTAATATTAGTATAGGGCTACCCTATATATAGGAAACTAACTATATTAGTAAATACTTAGCTATATATATATAAAAGTACTTATATATATTAATATAATAATATAGTTTTAAGGTATAGAAATATATACTATTTACTATTATATCACTTACCTATATATATTAATTAGACTTAGTAAAAGTAAAGATAATATAAGTCTATATTATATTATATAGTAGATTACTTATATATTTTATATTAATATTTCTTTCCTTACTAATAATTAGTATTAGTACAGGGCTACCCTATATATAGGAAACTAACTATAATAGTAAATACTTAGCTATATATATATAAAAGTACTCTTATATATTAATATAATAATATAGTCTCTAGATATAGATATATATACTATTTACTATTATTTTACTTATCTATATAATTTAATTAGGCTTAGTATAAGTAAAATTAATACCTATAATTATATAACTTTACTATTTTTTTTTTACTTTTTTTTTTATAAATTTTATACTCTAGTACTTATAATTATTTATAGTAGTATATATTACTTTTTATACTAGCCTCCTCCTCCTACTTACTATAATAGATACCTACTCTATCTACCTACTATAGTCTTAAAAGGGGATATCCCTAAATTTAAAGATAGTTCTACTCTTATATAATAGGTAGTATAATAACCTATAGTATAATAATCCTCCCTAGCTATAAAGGAAATAGCCTACCTAAGTAGTATAAACTAAGACTAAGGACTAGATACTAAACCTTATACTTATATAATTATTCTAAGCTCTACTAGCTACCCTAGAGGGCCTTATAAAGGGATACTCTTAAACCTAGCTTTAATTTATAATTATATAGTTATATTATAATTAATAATATCCTATTATATAGATAATAAACCCCTATAATAAATAATAAACCTTATACTTATATACTTATTTTAAATTCTACTAGCTATTCTAGAGGGCCTTATAAGGGGATACCCCTAAATCTAGTTTTAATCTATAATTATATAGTTATATTATAGCTAATAAGCCCTCTATATTCTAGATAAAAATTTATCTAGAATATAGTTAAGTTATACTATATATATATATAAGAGGGGTATTAGCTTATAAACTTTATTATTTATTTTTAAATATAGATAATTTTTTTAGTTTTATACTAGAAAGTATTTATATTTAGGGATTTACTAATAGTTCTATCCTAATATACCTACTATAGGCTATTACTTATTTAGATATAAACTAATTCTAAAGGTAATATTAACTCTAGTTTCTTTAGTAGCTCTTTAAATATAGTTATTAGTTTATTTAGTTACTATAATAGCTATAAAAATCTAGACTTATAGTTTACTATATAATATTATATATAGGGTCTTTTAAATATATCTAGATAGTTTATATCTTAATTAACTTAGGTACTACTACCTTTTAGTAATAGATTAAGTTATTTAGTATATACTATTATAGTTTTAAGCTTTTAAAGCCTATAGTAGGTATCTAATAACTTAGTTTACTTATAGAATCTTTCCTTTATCTTTCTTTTAGTACCTATTAGTAAGTATTAATTATTAGAAGGACTAGTTTTAGTATTTTTAGATATTTATAGTTATAGTATATATTACTATATTAACTTAGGGCTTACCTATTAGAGTATCTAATATATTTAGATATCTAAAGGGTATATACTATATTATATTTAATTACTACCTTACTTTTTATAAATAGACTATATTTTACTTAACTACTAGTACTTTATTATTTAATTAGAAAAGAGATAAATATATTATATATTTTTATTCTATTATTAGTTCTATACTAATAGTTACTATTAATATATAAATTTATAATAAAGAAGAATAGATAGTATATATAACTTATATACTATATAAGTTAATAAGAAGTTAGGTTAAATATATATAAGCTTTTAGAGTTCTAGAATACTTAGTAGTATAACTACTTATATTATATAAATTATTATTTAGTAAGGTATATTTAGTATATATATATACTCTATCTTTATAGGCCTACTTTACTTTCTATATATACCTATAGTAGTAGCCTAATACTAATACTAATATAGATAAATAACCTTTCTATATTATAGCTTACTCTTACTTATTAATATTAATACTATTATAGATTAGTATAATAGCTATACTTTACCCTATAGGGCTATACTAGATAGTACTAATAATAAACTAAATAAAAGATAGAAACTACTAGTATAAATATTCTTTTAGATATAGTAGGGGGTATAGTATTAGTTAGTAAATAAAGAAAAGATATTTTAAGCTTTACTACTATAAGAATATCCCTTTTAATAATCTAGAAAAAGTTATATATAAAAATTTTATACTAGCTATAAAAGCTAATAGACTTATAAAAAAGTAACTTAAAAAGAGTAATAGTAAAAAAGATAACTAGGATAAATATATTAATTTACTAATTTATAATAAGTTTTTAAAAAATAAGTAAGTATACTAAAACCTAATAAATAGATTAGATATAAGCTAGTATAGTAAGTATAATAAGCTATTTACTATATAGCCTAATAAAAATAAGTAATTATAATACTATAGCTAGTATATAAAGGAACTAAAGTCTAGTAATTAATTATATCTTTCTATTTAATATAGAGGTATACTAAGTCTTTATAAGTTATTCCTATTTATAGTAGAGGGTATTATATAAAGTAATCTAGAAATAATATAATATAAATATTAAAGAGTTAGTAAAAGCTATTCTTAGAAATTAAATACTTATTAATACTATAAAAGTAACCTATTTTAACTACTACCTCTAGGGCTATATAATATATATAGAATAATATTATAATAATAGGGTATATAGTTTTTATAACTAGCCTTACTATTCTAAAGAGGTAGAATAGTAGTATAGATTATTTTAACCTATTACTTAGTTTTTTTATATATCTATAGTAGACTATCTTAGAAACTAGTTTAGTAGTCTATAGTAAGTACTAGAGCTCTAATATTATAAGGGTAGAGAGTTTTCTAATCTAAATAGATATATATATACTAATATCTATAATAGAGAGCTATTTAATTACTAGTATAAGAAGGGCCTATTTTATAATTATTACTATCTAGTTCTATATCTAACTATTAATAGTATTAGTTTAATATCTATAATAAAGAAGTATATAATAGTTATACTAGTAGTTTTTAATATATATAACCTTAAATTAATAATATATAAAAAACTAGATAATATACTAGTTATAATAATTATACTAAAAAGTATTTAATATAAGGCTATAAATATATTTTTTAAACTACTTATTAATAAAATAAAACTTCTATATATAGGTATAGGGGATATACTAGATACTTATACTAATTAAATATTTATTTTAAAAGTTAATATTACCTTAGTTATAGGTAATAGACCCGCTATTACCTAGATTATAGGGATAAAATAACTAAGTAATTCTAAATAATATTATTAATTATATATAATAGAAGGTACTTATATATAAGTTAGAACTAGATAGAAGTATTATTACTTTCCCTATACTAATAGATATAATATACTAATTAATAGTATAGATTATATAGAAACTAAAAGAACCCTTATATAAGTAATAATTATAGGCTAATATAATAAATTTATAATCTTATATAATAGTAGTCTATTTTATTAGTTATACTTATTTAATCTAGTAATAATATTCTTCTTATATAGCTTTCTAATTAATACTATATACTATATATATATAAATATTCTAAAGCTCCTCTATAGTATCTAGATTAGAGAGAAATTTAGTATAAGGGATTATCTATAAGAACTAAATAGAACTATAATAAATTAAATAGTAAATATAATAAAGTATTCTAAAAGAGATATTCCTATTATAGTTAGTATTATATTAAGTAATATACTATACTAGAAAATATAGAAGTTAATAAAATAGTAAAGCTAGATTCTAATATATAGCCCTATAGTACTAAAGAATAAATTACTAAAAAATTACTACTAATATTTTATAAAGTACTAATAGCTATATTAGCTAGTTTTATAACTAGTAGTTACTAAAAAGTAGTATAAACTTATTACTATATTAGTAAAGGACTTTATATAGAAGTATAAGAACCTCTATTATAAATTTAACCCTATACTTATTAGTATATATATTATTTAAATCTACTATCTTCTTTATATTACTAATAATATATAGGTATATAGACTATTTATATACTAGGTATAGTAGATACTAAAATAGTTTCTATAAATTATAAAAAGGAATATAAAATCCCCTTCTAAACTCTATATTAGCTTAATAAATAATATAGTATTTTAGAAATAGATTTTAAACCTATTATAGTAAAATAATATAATAATATATCTATAAGGCTAACTAAGTAATATAGATAGCTATTTTTATAACCTATTTTTTAGACTACTACTAGTACCTATATAATATATAATTAATAATTTATATATAAGTATAGGTATTTATATAATAGACTTATAATAGTATTATTAATATATTTTTAATAATAAGATAATAATATAAATACTAAGTATATAATAAAATAATATATATTATAATTTATATATTACTTTTAAAGGGTATTTTAGAGTTATCTTTAGTATAATAGAGTACCTTATAAAGGATCTATAGGATAATATAAAGTAGGTATTAATTAGATTATAGAAATATATAAATATAGTTTAGTAAGAATACTTATAATAAATTATAAATAAACTAAAAGGATTATAAAAGTATATATAAATAAAAAATATATTAAGTAGTATTAAAATAATATATAAGAGTAATTATATTAGAGGTATAACTAAGAAGTATATTATTAATAAAAAAGGATTTATTAATATATTAGATTACCTTACTAAAGACTCTAGTAAAGATACTAGTAAAAGTTCTAAAGATATTAAAAAGGTAAATATAAACCTTAATAAAGACTTTAATAAAAACTTTAATAAAGACTATAGTAATATTAAAAAGGTAGATATTACCTATAATAGGGACTTTAATAAAGGCCCTAATAAAGGCCCTAATAAAAACCCTAATAAAGGCCTTAGTAAAGATTCTAGTAAAGACCCTAATAAAAACCCTAATAAAGACTCTAGTAAAGATTTTAGTAAAGACTTTAATAAAGATTCTAATAAAATTAATAATTAGTACTATAATATTATATAATTAATTAGTATATAGTAGAGTTTTAGTCTTAGATCCTAGTACTAATAGTTAACTATTAGTACTATAATAAATATATATAATAAAGCTCTAGCCTTAGATTCTAGTACTAATAATTAATTATTAGTACTATAATAAATATATATAGTAGAGTTCTAGCTTTAAATCCTAGTATTAATAATTAACTATTAGTACTATACTAGATATATATAGCTTTATAGCTTATAAATAAAATAAATTTTATAAAAATTTAAAAATATATAAAAATAAATTAAATATTTAAAGTAAATTTATATAAACTTATAATATTTTTTAGGGGTACTAAGATAGGTATATTAAGTTACTATAATAGGGAAATTTAACTATACTATACTATATAAAAGGATATACTATTTAGGGAAATTTAAAAAATTAAAAATATACCCCTTTTAGGTGAACTTATTGGCCGTAGTGCACCCTGGATACATCAGTACAATCGCTCTCTCCTTCCCCTCTTCTGGATAACACTCACCTCAAATCTACATATACGTCCTCCCACTCGGCGTCAGATCCCTTGCCTGCCTTCCATACTCGCGCAGGCCCTTTGCTTCCACTTTTTCAGCCCCGCCCCGCCGCAGTGCATACGAGTACCATGTCTTAAACGACTGCTTCTGCGAGGCAGTCGGGTACCGGATGCCCTTCGCGCGGTGGGCATTCAGGATCATGGTCTCGAGGGTGCGGGTCTGGGCAGGCATGGTGGTGGCTGAGGGTGATAGTACGTACGAGGCTGATGTCTTTAGGGTTGCAGGTCTCAAAGCCAATGTGATTTTATATTATGTTGAAAGCGTGTTCAGTAGGAATGGAAACAGCACCCAACCCGCGGCATCCGACATACTTATCTTTCCTCCCCATCACCCGGCTCTCCGCATACACCTCCCCTATCATCCCTCAACCATACCACAGGTACGCAGCCCCCTCATTCTCAGCTGACGGCCGCGCACCCGCTCCAGTGCCATTCGCTACGTTTCTTACTTCTGTATCAGGGTATGCGCAACGGGCACATGTGCTTCCAACATCATTGGGTTGCTGTCGTAGCCAGACGCAATGGCGCACGCGAAGGTGAGGAGAAGTGGTCCCGCGGGAGCTCCCCATCGCTCCCGCGGGAAGGACTCCCCGCATGTGTATGATTTTTGGGGCTAGTGGTGTGGGATGGTGGTGATTGGTTGGTTGGTGCTGACGTTGGCGTGGACTATCGTCGTTGTCGGGCCGATATATTTATTTCTCATCTCAAACATCAATTCTAAGGATAGTATCCAAAATAGACTTCGTGATGCTTGACGGAGGCGACATTAATGAACTTGTTCGGGGATATCTGGAGCGCATTTAGCAAGACGGTAATCGTCGTTCGCCGTCAATTGAGGCTTACCAGTGAAAGCCGGAATTTCTTCTCGATTTGCATTCTGCTGACGTTGGCGGGCAAGTGTATCTGCAGCGCGCTCCCTCCTCTGCCCGCGTTCTCTTGTGCGCTTTTCCCTTTCTAGCCGGCTAGCTTCCTGTGATTGAAGAGTTGTATCCACCGAGATGCCGGCCTTTATGCGATGCCGCTTGGTCCTTGTGCTTCTGCGTGATCGGGCAAGACTACAAGCCCCTCGCCCTGATCCGCAACCCCTGTCGTAGGGGCAATTTTCAGAAAGTTGGAGTTGCAACTCTCCAATTGCACATGTGCATTAAACATGAGAGGGAAGCGCATACTACGGTGCATCGATAGCTGTGGGAGCTGCATAATATGAATCTTTCGATAGAGTTCAAACAACATATTCGCAGGGATTCAGACCTCGGGAATGAAGTGATCCCGTGATATCCGGGCCTTCTGCTACATCGCGTCGACGCGATATTTTTGCGATCAGGGGTTTGCAGTTTTTGGACTAACCTACAGAATTACCATCATCCATGTGCTGGTTACACAACTTGAGGAGAGGGTGAGGCACCCGCTGTAAACCTATATGAGTACGAAAAAATGGTGCAGCTTGGAACTGGCGCAAGTGGGAAATTGTCACAATACTCACTCCGTAGCGGGTTTGGGTGTTTTTCACCGAGAGAGCTGGAAGCCTAACGGCCTTGTAAGCATTATATAAAACCCACGTGAGGGCGCTGATATCTTACCTAAATATTCCCAAGGCTAGTAACCATTATAAGCCTCCAAAAACACGTGCCGAAGCTCAAATAGGATTTCACCAATCTGAACGATGCCTCCAACGGGGCAGATAGGCGAGCCTGCTTATTCGCTCGCAGTCGTCGCACAAACAACTGTAAGAGCTTCCGTCCGTTTCATCTACTTCGCCCGATTCCGTGAAGTCACTCACAATATCATCCATATCACGCTCTTTATCTGAATTCAACGTCTGTTCTTCCTCTCTCCAGTCCTACGTAAACTTATTCCATCCGGAAGCGGATGGCAGTTCTCCATAGGAAGCTCGTCCCAGCCGGGAGTGTTTTGCGTTCACGTCCACATCTGCGTCCCACTGGTAGCACGGGAAAAATAGTTATTGACGCAGATTTTAAACGGTAGGCGATCTACCTCAGACAAGCATTTGACTAGATTGGGTAGTACGCGGTGTTGTGAGATAGTTGGATGATTGTGGTCATGTCAGTCGGTCCTGAATCGTGTGGACGCGACATCTTCGCGATCAGGACCTTACCGTTTTCGGACTAGGCCCAACCCACTTGGTCATCCACTCCCGCCCGTGTCACCTCCTGACAGCACCGCGATGCGTACCAAACCTACGTCGCATCCTTTTACATGTAAATCGCCGGATCGGTTGAAGAGCGAGTTCAAAATACTAGCTGGTGAGGATGGATGATATTATCCCGATGGACCCTCGAACAATGGAAGACATGGAATGTCAATTCAAAGAAGAGCTGCTCGACTGCTTGGACGACTGCGATTATTACGGATCTTTCTCTTCCCTCCAATCACACCAAACCTACGCGAATCCCGGTCTTGCTCTGAAAGGTTTTGGCACAGTGGGGTTACCGCTTGGGATGCGTGATGCCGAAGCCATCGCCAGTATCTGCAAGCGATCCCCATTTGGAAAAGGTGACCAGACTCTTGTTGATACATCAGTGAGGCGAACCTGGGAGCTGGATGCGTCCGAATTTGAATGTCGAAATCCCATATGGCCTGGCTTCCTGGCGCATTTGGTTCAGAAAACCCTCGAAGAGCTGGGAGTGAGATTAGAAAGCCACGCCCAAGCATACAAGCTTCTTCTCTACGAAGAGGGCGCCTTCTTCAAACCGCATAAAGACACGGAGAAGGTACCGGGAATGTTCGGAACACTCGTTATATGCTTGCCATCTCCACACACCGGGGGAGAAGTACACCTGCAGCATAATGGACAGGAGCGTACTTTGACGACTGCACCAGGTTCGGCACATAATCTGACAACCCTTGGATGGTATTCAGATGTGACTCACGAAGTCAAGCCTGTGGAGAGTGGCTTTCGCTTAGCACTGACATACAATCTGGTCCAGGACCAAACGACGCCTAGACAATCAGCTGTGGCCCTTGACGAGACCAAGGCTCGGCTGGATCAGTCTCTAAGACTCTGGAGTGAAACTTTGCCTGATCTTCCATTTCTCCTGTATCCACTCAGCTATCAATACACTTTTGCGAGTCTGTCGTTGTCCGCCTTGAAAGGACAAGACGCCGCGAAAGGCCAGCTTATCGATCAATCTGCCTGCCACAACGGTATGTTCTGGTTCTTGGGCCAACTGACGCGTCAAAAAACCTTTCAGACCTGGAACGAATCTGCGGAAGTTGAATATATGATCGAAAACATAGTGACGCCGAACGGTTTGTCCCTTGATTGGAGGCTGTTCGAAGTTGACGAAACTTGCCTGCTCCCAGCCGCGGAAGAACTGTATGAAAGGCGCCGTCCAGATAGCGTGGACGAAGAAGAATATACGGGCAACGCCTCTACCCCAGCAAGCAAACGATATCACAACTCGGTATGTTTTGGATCTTTACAGTGTTCATTAAAGCTTATGTGATTGTAGGTTCTGATTCTCATGCGTAAAGAGGAAGCTGTATCGCAATTCTTGGAGCAGTCCTACGTTGGTACGAACGCAATGTTAGCTTTCTTTGAGCTACTACACAATGACTTCAAAATGGTTGAAGATGAGTCGTCCATGCAGTTAATGATCCACGCCTCAAAGGGGATGATGGACAAGGTCACTCAGGTGAGTTTGATTTAAGTACCATATTATTAACGTCGCACGTGAACTTCAGTGACTGCTGTCTTCGTAGGGCTGACTTCCTTGTGATTTAGAAGATCAACGGTCATAACAGGTTTTTAATGAAGTGGGAAAACCGGACACTGGCACACCAGTCGCAATTGCAGGATGAGTGTAGCACTATATTCTTATCTGCGGGTGAATTCTGCTACAGAAATGGTTACAATGATATCATTCAAGACGCTTTGAAAGAGACGATGAAAGCCTGGAAATGGTTCTCTTCTAGTTCAATGATCTCTATCGTGAAAGCGGCCGTTCAGCGCGAGGCTTTGACTCGCGGTGTGAGTCCTGTGAGTGTGTGGTGCCAATGGTAGGCTTGTTGAGCTTCAAATTGCATGCTCAGGTCAGTGTACTAACAGCCTACAGGTTAGCCATCCCGCCGCCACCCAACCCGACCTTTGAATATATCTACGATGTGCACCAAACATTAGAGGAAGTTCAGAAGTCGTTACTGCCACAAGATCAGCCTGCCTTCACTGTTTGGGCCACAGTGTACCTGACAGAGCAAGTTGGATCCATTAAGCTTTATTCAAATCGTCACATTGGTGAGTTGTTACAAGTCATGCTGAAGATACCAGTGAAAGTTTATCAAGAAAGGTAACACATCGCAAGCAAACGAGAAACCCTATACTGACCAAGACAGTATCTTGCCGAACCTACTCCTGTACCTCGACCGCCTTCAAGCGTTTTACCTTTTCAAGCAGCTTGATACTTGGCCGGGGCTCGAACACGTCGTCAAGATTACATACGGCGCCATACTGAACAAAGATCCCGCAATTGTTACCTTACTTCTCGAAGATTTTCAGGATAATACACAGAAGGGTCGGGGCTTGCAGAAGCTCGCGAGTCAACAATTGAATGCACAGAAGGAAATCCTGGTGCGCCACTTCTTGGACGTGCTTGGGTACGCTTTGGCCTTGGGTCTTGACGACGATGCACGAGCGCTTCTCGTCCGTGGTCTCCCTGAGCTACCTGCACCCGGATCTGGACAATGGAGCACGTGGAATCGCCTAATTGACCTAAACGAGAACCTACTTGGTCGTGTCGAAGCTTATGATGCGAAGTTACACGAGGCTCTGCGCCCCTACATTGTATCGACTCTGCGTGGAACAACCGAGTGGCTCATGGCGCAGCGCCCCGTCAGACCGAAGGACTGGAAACAAACTGGACATGAACTGAAGCCCGAGTGCGATCCAAAATGGTGCACGCTGCTGCATCAGTTCCTCATCAGCCCCTCACATTCCGTTTGTAAGTTCAAGTGTAATCAGTATACGCGCGAACATATCAGACGCAGCTTGGGTGAACGGTACTACGTTTTTGATCGCGAGAAAAACCAGCCAGGACCATACACTCTCATCGTTAACAAGACTAGCAACGAGTTCCAGCAATTGAACGGCGTATGGGAGAGCAACATTCGGCTGCTCCAGATGCATCTACATGCCCTGAGGTTCGGCCCCGCAGGGAAAACTGTATTTGGGGATGAGATCGGAAAATTTGATGACACGGATCGTATGTTATTGGCGACAGGAGTGCATCCTTTGCAGCCCGTAGGCCCACGGCCACTTGGTAATGCCTCAGCTTTGACGCAAAATCTTGAACCTAGAGGGGTTCTAGATGAGCATGTCGCGAAAAAGAGGAGGACAGAGGTCATTGACTTGACGTGAGTTACTAAGTGGGAGAAATGGTTGTTGTTGGGTCATTGATAAACAAGTTCTTTTCGTATTATTGCTCACGATGTCACCCACTAAGATCCTTCGCACCTCTCTGTTACAATTTTGCTGCCGAGTTCACAAACAAAGCCCCGCTGTTGAGGGCAATGACAGTTCACTGCACGATCTCATCCACCATATTTTGGGCGCACTGACCATACTTGTTCACCGACCCTCCAACTAGGCCAATCGGCCTGCACACATGATTTCAGTATCAAAAACATACCAGGAGAGACTGCGCGATTACTTGCCTCAGCGCCGCGGCGTCCTCGATCGCATCCGTCAACTTTCCCTCCTTACGCAATCGGTCCAACTCAAATTCCAACGGGACAATCCCCTTGTCAATGAGTCCTGTAATCTCCTGCTGGCGGTTGACCTTCCAGTTCGTCCGCTACGGATTTCTCAGCGCTCTCAGCGGCCTTCTACTCTAGACGATTAACTTGACCTAACTATCATAACCCGCAGCGACGACCTAGTCTTTGAAGATCTGCGGTGCCTTGCTGTCTTTAGAGACTATGAAGCGTGTACCGATCCATACACCGCTTGCGCCGAAGACGAGGGCTGCAGCGACGCTACGACCGTCGTTCGTACCACCTGCTGCAACCATAGTCACGGGATTGGGCGTCAGCGGGGAAACGTATTGTTTGCATATGTCGGCGCTGGCGGGGATTAGCACGCTGGTCGCTGTCGCCCGTATGTCCGCCTGCCTCTCCACCTTGCGCCATGATGATGTCTGCACCTGCGCGGCATGCTTTGTTGACGTGCTGTGGGCGTGAGCATGAGGCTTGTATCTAGTTACATGGGGGAGATTTCTGCATACCTTCGGATGGCCGATCACGTTGCCGCTTGCGAATCCTTAGTAGGCATTCGATGAGAAAGTTCGGACGGCGTACTTACTACAACACTCCACCCTTGTGCAACTTCTCTATTGCCCACTGTGGTGGCACACCCACAGCTGACACGAAAAGCTTCGCACCACTTTGAATTACGATATCCAATAGCTCACCCAGGTTTCCCTTCGTGTAATCATACTGCCGTTATGCATCAGCAAACCCCACTTTTATCCTAACACCCAACCTTTCGATTCAAGCGATCACTGGAGTGGAACCACGTTTGTCTTCCTCGCACTTGCGGCAACCTGTGGCAGCAGTAAATCCACGCCAAACGGCGCATTCTGATCCTTCGGCAACTCCGGGTAGATGTTTGTTTGTTTGGCCAAAGGCAATATCCGACTTAAAAAAGGAGTTACGCAAGGAGGTTTAATATTATGAAGAGTTACTACTATTGCGAGCTTCACAGTGCTGAAGTTGTTAAAATAACGATACTTCTAGAGCTACGGTTCACACGTGACTTACCCACTAATCACCCTATACGCCCTTCTCCTCGTGGGCGCTTCTCAATCGTCTTCCTCGGCTCCAGGATCTTGACTTGTTACTACTACTGCAGGCCGAGCGACCAGCTTTAAGGCAGAGCTCCAGATTGCAATAGAGCGGAACCATTATACGTAATATCCCTTCTTGCACGAGTCTTCCGAAGCGAGTGCAATAATATGCCGAATCTTGTTCCCTAGACTGCTTTGTGACCAGGATACCTAACACATTCATATGCTCCAGTTTAATCTATTTGATCCAATATAACTTCCCGTCTGCTTTTGAATCACTGTTTATGGTGGAATCCAGTGAATCTATCGTTCTGGAGTAGTTCCATGTTTCTGTAGAGGATTTTGGGATAGTAGCGCACGATAGTACCACAGAGCCGAATTACTGGGATGGGACTACTTGTGGATCCTAGCCCAACACATGCTACTGGGTCAAGAGCGTGGAAAAACTGGTGAGGGTCAAGCAACGCTATGATAGCTTCAGTTCCTCTAAGACTGGTTTCCGAAAGCTCGCAGAAGAGACAAATCTAGGAGTCTAAACAAGTATTTTAAGAGGCGGGCGGTGACTCATTGTGATTAAATCTGTTGAGAAACATCCATGGTTGTTCATAAACTGGGTGGGTTCGTTGAGCATTATTTTCCGTGGTTTGTGTCACACAGAAATCCACATTTTACAAACCCAGCGGTAGCTCATTGTAATCCAATCTATTACGAAATATTTGTGGTTGTTCATACGCTGGGTGGGTTCGTTGAGCATCGTTTTCCGCGGTTTGCATCAGGCAAAAGTCAACACTTTCCAACAGAGAATAGAAAATCCCTTTGAAGTTCATATATCTACACAGAACACCACAGACACTCTCGTAAAATAGCAGGCAAGAAACTACTATAAGAATCCAATCCAGTTCAATCCACCACGAATTACATCACAACATGCCCGCCACAATCCGCCCCTCCCCGTCCAGAACCGGCACCAATACCGACGAAACCGTCACATCAGCTGAGGATCTGATCCAAAAGCATGCGCAAATGACCGACCCGTTCGCCAAATTCGCCAAGGAACTGAACCATCTCACCCAAGAACTCATGCATATTTCCTTCTCCGACATCGGTAGCGCCGCAGCAAAAAAGCTGATCCCATACGCCAACAGCTTCTTCGAAGGCATCATGCGTGCCTACCAGCAGGATCTGCATCTTATACTGCGACCAGACGACGTGTGGCAGGCGTTTATCACGCAGTTTAGTTTCTACGTTAATGGACTCGCGGACAGAGAGAAAGAGTTTGTGCTCAGTGCCGAGAATACAATCGGACACCCAGACATGATGGATGTTGCGAAAGTGGCACGGAATCTGAGTCGTCTCGTTGAAGAGAAGCTGGATGAGGATATCAGGAGGTTGATCATCCCAGACTTTACGACCACCACGGAGACTGATGTTGCGGTGGCGAGTATAACGATGCTTGCGACGACGCAGAAGTATTTCGAATACAGAACGAACGAGGGCTGCGGATTCCCGTCTGTCACGCTGCTCGGCGAGCGGGACGACTGGGTGAAGATGCGCACGCGGCTTGATACGCTGCCGATCTACGGGCTGGAGTGTGCGGAGTGGGGAAAGCTACTCGTGCCCATCTTCGACCGGTTCATCGCGATGTTTGACTGCCCTGGCGATGAGAGGCTGAAGAAGTTCTGGCTGAACTTTGCGTACTCCGAGCGCAATGGGTGCCGCACGCCGGACTCGTTTTCTGGATGGATGACGGCGTTCGCTTTCTGGCAGGCCGACGGGTCACGCAGTAAGGGTCCGCGTGAGCGAATGGTTGAGCAGGATGCGTCGCTGCTGACGCTGGATGGGCATGTGTATCCGAGGATTCTGCAGGGTAGTGTGCCACATGGAGTTGTACGGGCGTCTGTGGTTATAAGGTACCACGGGCAGACCGATGACATTACTGATTTGGTGGCTGGGAGCGTGGGAATGACCGTGGTTGAGGAAAATGAGCAGGGGACGACGGTCCAGCCCAGAAGTGGGTGGTGGATGACGTTGAATAAGAAGAAGAGTGATGATGGAAGCATCGCGGTGGGCATGGAAGCCTAACTTGTCCACATGATTGAGCTTCGGAGACACTCGCGCTATTCAGTATTCCGTCAACAAGTTCTTCGGCGCCGTATAATCCTCGAACAAACTCCCAGCCATTTCATACTCATACTCCAAATCCGGCTGGAACTCCCAGTACAGCGCCTCAGGATCGCTCGCCATCCGAAACGTATACTCCGCCGCCTCGCCATCCACAATAATCTTCTTCATCCCCGCAGCCGCAGCAGCCTCGACACGGAGCTGCACGTCGCAGGACTTCTCCATCAGCGTGTATAGGTACGCTGCTTCATCTACGGTACCGCCTACCGTCTGCCGATCTCCTTAGCATACACATCTACTGGAAAACTCTGATATGAGAAGAGGGCGCGGGCTTACAAGCAGACCGTGATTCTGTAAGATAAGGCCTTTCCCCCTCGGCCCAAGCGCCGCAGCGAGCTTCTCGCCTTCTGTCGGGGAGAGCACGACGCCGCCAAAATCGCGGTAGACGGCCTGCGCGTCGCCGTAGAAGTAGGTCACGTCTTGGTTGATCATGTCAAGGGGCTTGCCGAAAGCGGACCAGGCCTTGCCTGCGATACCGTGGCAGTGGCTTATTCGTCCCAATATTAGTTTACTTGCAATGGTCGAGTCTCGAAAGAACATGGTACTGCTTTCCTGACGAGGACTTACCACGCAGCATGCACATCCGGCCTCGCGCGATGCACCGCACTATGAATCAAAAACCCCGCCGCATTCGCCGGCCGACTTTGATTCCCCCCGACAGCTTTCCCGTCGTAATCTACAAGCACCATATCGCTCGCCTTCAGCAGCCCGAAGTGCCGACCCAGAGGATTCGTCCAGAACGTATGCGGGAACTCGGGGTCGCGGACGCTGATGTGGCCTGACATGCCTTCCGTGAAGTTCTTGCGCGCGAACACGCGGAACGCGCCGGCCATGTGGGCGAGGAGCCATGCGCGATGCTTCTCGAAAGAGGGGAACGTGGGGATGCCGGGGAGGCAGACGCCTTGGGATATGGCCTGGAGGGCGGTTTGCGGTTTGGCGGGGTCGTCTTTGGATTTGGGTATGGGCTGTTTAGCTTTGAGGCTGGGAAGGACTTCTGTGGAGATTGCAGAGGGGGCCATATTGTAAGGGACTTTGAGTTTGTTGCCGTGCTTGGTTGCCTATGTTGTGGTGGAGTCGGTCGTTTTGTATACCCGCAGCGGAAATGATAAGCTACGCCCTATGGTCGAGAATTGTGGGCCATGAGGATGGTCTAACGGAGCCATGTCCACGCTTAGCAACATAGCGTGGGGTGGCTTCCGAAAGTGGTGTTGAGAGGTTGGAATAACCTGCCACATTTGTTAGTGCGGGGCAAAACGCAGGCAGGCGCCGTAAACGACGAGCTACGTGTGCGATGAGTTATATGTATGTAAGACACAACTTCGTAACCAACATGCTTTGGGTTCTTGCGAAGGCAATGCAACACCAACACACGCACTGAGGGTTTGTTGTTCAGTTGGATCCCGATGAAGGAGATCCGGAATGGGGTAATCAGCGGACATCACGTCGGGCCCCAGAAGACATTGGCCCATCCAATCCTGTTCTCCTCAGGGAGATAGTAACCGCGTTTGATAACGCGATGCAGAAGCTTCCGGTATCGATGGGTAACATATTCTATAGTCTATATTTGATTCTGCCACTAACAAACCAAAGAAACATGAAGCCGACCTTTACTATTATCAGACCATACGCATCCAGTATGCTACATATTGGCCTTTTAAGAGCCACTCCCGTTCGCTAGTAGGTGCGTAATCATTCCATCCCGATCTGCGGCAGCCAACTTCCCCCGCGCAACACCTGAATCTAACTCTTGCGGGACGCCACCCTCCAGCTCTATGTGTCTATACGATTCCTTCTCATGGGTCATAGCTGCTCCAGACACTTCAGTAGCTTGGTTTTCTGGGTGAGCCGGAAGTTCACCCGCAGCGTGGGGATTCCGTTTCCGACGATGGTGGTGGAGCAGAAAGCCTACCAAGCCTAATGCGATGAGAACGATGGGTACAGTGACGCCGGCGGCGATGGCGGCAGTGTTGTCTTTTTTCTCGGGGGAGGGTGAGGGGGGATCGCTCGTTTGGGAGCTGGGCGTGCTTGTTGGGGTTGGGGTGGTTCTTGCGGGGGTTGATGCTGGGGAGGGCTGGGATGTGCTTTGGGTTGACGATGATGAGGGGGTAGGCTCGGATGACGCGGAATCTGTTGTGTCCTGTGAGGTGTTGGAAGTTTCAATTCCCAAGGCAGCCTCACCTGTTGTCGTGACCTTCTCAATGTCTGCCAACTGACAGTATTTGCTAAAGACCTCGACCGCGCTGCTGTCTTGTCCGCGGATCTTGGAACAAGCTGAATTTACTCTCGTGCTTATCATGCGACTGTAGTATGCAGAGGACTGATAGCAGAAACAAGCATACGAAGTTAACTGCGAACCGTCACCGCAGCCGTACTGATGAGGGATCAGTATGAGATCGATACGAGGGCCATATATTAGGACTTGCCTCCATTTTCCTCACAGCCATAGAGACTTCATGCTCTGCGCAAGACTGAAGAAGATCGTATTCTGGCACTGAGTCGATATAGATCTTGGTAGGGCCAGACGCTGCCGCAGATGCGGCCAGTAGCCACACGGCCACAGACGACACCAACAAGAGTTTCATCTCTTGGAACTAGTGGGAGTGACAATGTGGGTCGGGGATGAGAAAGCACCGCGATCATCATAATGAGTGGGCTGAAGAGATTGTTTGTAAAGCTTGAGCCGCCCCTGACGCCTGGTCAAAGCTGCTGCAGACGGATTACGGAGACGCCTCTCGGAAATAGGGCTGCTGCGCAGTTGGGATAAACATGGCAGATCTTCAGCCTGGTCTATCAGAATGCTTCTTAGAGACAAATCTGGTGAGAGCAGTGTTCTTATCTGGATTGGCTGATACTAGGGCTGAGGCCAATGAAGCAGCATCCCAATCTGGCTCTACACCGCGAATACATTTGTCGCTTTCACAGTTCGAAGCTGAAGAAGCGATATGCAAGGCTGAAGTTCTCGCAAGATGGGGGACTGCCAAGTCCGGGGGCTAAAGGAGCGAGGCGCGGTACGACTGCCACCAACCTAACAGGAACTATGCTCCTCGTCCTCGTGATCGTGATTGGATGCACGCGTGTAAATACAGCTGTCGGTAGCGCGCACCCTGAAGAGGCGTTCGTATTGCTCAGGAGTCAGGAAGTGCGAAGTGAGCCGGAATGAGAGGGGTTTCGGATATCACGGCTCGAACACGATGCTGGCTGGGAAATACAGGACAGTATACGGGGATATGAAATTCGCGCGCATGTTGTTGCAACGCTGTAAAGGCGTGTCGCAGGCTTACGTTCGTGATGGTCGGAGCGCATGGCTTGAGCCGCAGTGCTCCGCGAAGGTTCCTCCGACCCTAGCGCCTTGGCGCGGGTGAACGATGATTGCATGGGCATGCATCGCGTCGGACACGCAGCGTCGTCCGAAGCCAATTGCCCACCATGCGGTCCTCGTACACCTGCAACAGGTGTCTCTCGCTCATAAAAGCCTCCCGGCCGCAGCTGCGACCCTCCTCCGCGCTGCGCCTCGCCCCCCCGAGTCTCTCGCAGCGGCATCACTCCACCTGCAAAGCTCCCGCACAGCCCAAGCTCTCGCAGCCAAAACGGAGCATCTCGACCACGCCGACCCGCAACTTCCGGGGTGCATTCGAGCCGTACGAGTATGTCGACCCGGAAGGCATCAGCCGGAAGATGGTCCTGACGGAGAACAACCTCTTCCACTCGTTCACCAACTCGCCCATTCCCGAGATTCGCAAGCGCGCAGCTTTCATGCGCCAACACGCCTACTGCCCGCACCCAAACCACAAGCCTACCCGGGCCCCGAACAACCCCCACGACCACGAGGCGCGCAAGAACTCCGAAACGGGCACGCCACCCGCCCACGTCGACTTCGAGTGCCCCGACTGCGGAATCCCTGTCTACTGCTGTGAGGAGCACTGGGCAGACGACTACGAAAACCATCTGGACGTGTGCGACATCTTGCGCCAGTCCAACGAGGATGACCACGATCTGCGAAGCGGCCGTTTCTTCAAGGAGTTCCAGTTCGCGGAGCCGCAGATTGAAGAGATCTTGACCAACATGAGCAGCTGGGACACATATCTCTACACCCGAGACTTCGATGCCCTGAACAAGGACCGCGAGATGCGCCAGGCTACCAAGCTCCTGACGTATCCCATGACCATCGCCAGCGTCATCAACGAGCTCAGCCCGTACAACATCCGCAAAGGGGGGCGTATGACGCCTGAGGGTCTCAAGAGCTTCGGCGGTATGTACTAAGCTCCACCCGTACCATCTTGTCTAACGTGTGTAGCTCTGCGCCACTCCCTCCACCCGCCCAGGACCGGTGGAGGTGACTCCTGGAAAAACGCCCGCCTTGCGCCGCCTTCGGTGCGCCTCTTTATCCTCGGCGCACGAGCCGAATCTTCCCTCCCACGAGACACCTGGATGCAACTAGCGTACCTTTTCCACCGCGTCCAGTTCTCGCTACACTTCATCGGCCCGGAGAGCATGGCAAACCGCGAGAACGAGTTCCCGCTCCCTGAACGCACAGCAAATAACCCCTTCGGTGCCGTGATTGAAGACCGCATTTCCAACGCCATGAAGGTCAGCACCTTTGTAGAATACTACCACACCATGCACAAGACGGGCCATTTCTATCCCTACGACCCGTACTTCGACTGCTTCGTATGCTTCCATCCGGGCTTCGGCAACCCGGCCTCGCTGCACGAGTGGGAGGAGACAATTCCTCTACTACTGGAGACAAAGGTGCCAATCATCGCCACGGCTTACTCGCCAAGCGACCTGGAACAAGACGTTGGATTTCTGGAGAAACGCTACGGTAACGAGATGGACATGCTGCTTCAACCCGGAGAGAACATCTTCAGAAGCTTGAGATGGGACTTGAATGACATGGATCCGCACGATGCGACGTGCAGCAACTGGGGTTTGTACGCGTTCAGAGGGAAGCGTTACGAGGCGACTAAGAAGGAGAAGGAGGAGGAGGTGCACAGCGAGCGCACCGCGTAGGATACGCATGTACAAAAATTTGTGTGAATATGCTTGTAGAATGTACACTATTGTATGTGCCGGATGTACTTCCATTGGCCTGTGTGCCCTGCCTTCCCCGTTCCTTCACCACTTTTGCAGTCAACTTTGTTCACTTTCAGGTTCCAGCATATTTTCCATCGACCCTGTGGACAATCCACCATGACGCGACGGCCGCAAACAGAGTCGATCTCTCTTTAGCGAGCGGCAGCTGTAATGTAAAGTTGATCCATTGCTATATGTTTCTTTCAATCCGAGGTTTTCGCGCAGATCTCCTTGACCGCCGATTCGACAGAAGGCAATACTCCGCACCGCGACCACGTTTATTGAATTCCTCGTTCCAAGTTCGAGGTCGTCAGCCAAGCTTCCTTCACACGCCGCGCTAGAACGACCGTGGAAATATACCGGCGAATGCATTTCCGAAGTCAGCTACGCCTGCCATCTACCAAGGCCGTGTTCCTGGACAGCCCACGGGGGGTCCCGTTTGCCCGTCCGAGTAAACATCAGCGTCTACATGCGAGATGCTTGGATTTCATGAGCGGCTCAGAACGCAGTAAGCAAGCTGGTGGATGTCTAATGCTGTGCATGATTCTGAAACACAGTTAATGTATTCAGCGTACACATATGCAGATAGAGGCAATGTGCTGCAGAAGGATCAGGTTCCCCACCAGCACCTAACCAACTCAAGAAGCAGGCGAGCAGACATGGTTGGCGCTGTCAGACTTGATCGATTTGTTGTCATCTGCTCCCATAGACACGGCCTGAGACCAGGATATCGGCTCTGCACTTGCAAGAAACGGACCAACAGCAGCCGACGTTCAACATTTAGTGACTGCTAGTGGTGCGACAAAGGGAGTTGGTCACCAGACGCAAAGTTCAGTCTGCAGTAAGCAGACGGCGTGGTGGCCGGTTGACATGGTGATCGAAGAGGGGTACCGGGTGGGTCTCCAAAGGGAGTGAGGTGTGCCGTGACCTGAGCCAACGGCTGTTGTGCATTGGGACTGGGGAATAGCCCGGCACCGCGCCTTGCTTTGAGGAACGAGAGGATCGCCCATGCACTCTTTTTGACCAGTGAGCGGGCGGTTCGTTGCATCCTTGTATTACTTTAGCTGCGGGGTCCCCAGGAAACCACACGACGGCTTGCCTGCCCGTTTCGCTTAGTGCCTCATCTGCCAACTTATAACTCCCCCGGTAACTGGGTAAAAATATTGCATGTGCGGCACAATACGAGAAACACCTAAGACATTTAAGAGCAGCATGCGCCCGCGAGCGCAAGGGTTGCACATTGCTTGCAACAACTTGTCCTCTCCTTCGACGCTTGGTACACACCGGCAGCAGCTTCACTGAACATGTCGGGACTCCATGAGAAGGCCGACCCTGCTGTCGAGGATGTTGGCAAGATCCATAGTGCTACGCTCGAAGAGAAGAACGCACACCACTCTGAGCTCTTGGTCGATGCCAATCTTATGCGCCATGCCTTCGATGCGGAAAATGCGGAGCATGAGATGACAGCGTGGCAGGCCGTCAAGGCGCATCCTATGGCTTGCTTCTGGGCTTTCCTTATGTGCTTTACCATTGTAAGCGAAGACATCCTCATATCCCTTCCGGCGCACATACGGCATCAAGTAGTTTCCGGCTGAAGCTAATCTCCCCTAGGTCATGGAGTCGTTTGACATGTTTTTGAACGGTAACTTTGTTGCCCAGACTGCTTTCAAGGAGAGGTATGGCGTCGAACATGCGAATGGGAAGACCATCGAGACCAAGTGGCAGAGTGCTCTCTTCCAGAGTGGCCAGTGTGGTGCTTTCGTGGGCGTCTTTATCGCTGGACCCATCACCAACCGCCTAGGCTACCGTTGGACCACTATCCTAGGATTGGTCCTGATGAATGCAACTATCTTCATCTCATTCTTTGTGCGTATCTCATGTTACGTTTCGCATCTCAATCTAATAGGAACCTAGGCCGACTCACTCGCTGTTCTCACCATTGGACAAGCATTCGAGGGTGTGCCCTGGGGTCTGTTCATCGCAAACTCTCCTGCGTACGCCTCCGAGATTGTGCCCATTGTGCTGCGTGGCGCCTGCACAGCGACCTTGCAGATGAGTTGGTCTATCGGTGGTATCGTCGTTGCAGCCGTGACGTGGGTTTACAACAAGCGCGATGATCAGTGGGCTTGGAGGGTCCCACTTGCTCTGCAATGGGTTTTCCCTGTGAGTTTGCTCCCAACTACGGCAGAAAACACTTTTTCTGACGCATCTAGACCCCTCTTTTGGTTCTTATCTGGTTCATGCCCGAGTCACCATGGTGGCTCATTCGCAGAGGACGCAAGGACGAAGCACTGCGATCAATCGAGCGTCTTGGTGCCAAGTCCAAGACGAAGGCGAATAACACCCTTGCTATGATGGAGCGTACTGTCGAAATCGAGGCTCTTAAGGGCGGAAGCCCTCAGATTCCTGACCTATTCAAGGGCACTGACTTGAGGCGAACGGCCATCACTTGTTTGATGTACGCGTCGCAGAACTTTGCGGGTAATCTGATTGCCAACCAGGCGACGTTCTTTTTCGAGCGTGAGTACATTTGTCTGTATCACATCCCAATGCCCCCTTACTGACGCCATCCGCAGAGGCTGGCATGTCCACCGACTTCAGCTTCCAGCTCAACCTGATCAATTCCTGTCTCGGCCTCGTCGCAAACATCGGCTCCTGGTTCCTATCCGTCTGGTTCGGTCGCCGTACAATCTACCTCTGGGGCACCGCCGCAAACCTCACCTTCCTCATCCTCCTCGGCATCTGCGCCAGCATCAAGCAGAACTCGTCCACCAACTACGCCCAGGCCTGTCTCGGTGTCATCATCTCCTTCGTATACGCCGGCACGCTCGGCCCCATCTCCTATAGCATCATCGCGGAAACGTCCTCCGTCAGGCTGCGCGCGTTGAGCACCGGTGTCGGACGAGGCGCATACTACATTGCTGAGATCCCAATGATTTACCTCGCGAGTCAGATGTTGAACCCGACGGGATGGAATCTGGCGGGCAAGTGCGGATATATCTGGGGCGGGACTGCGGCTGTGTGCTATGTGATGGCTTTCTTCTTCTTGCCTGAGCTTAAGGATCGGTCGTACCGCGAGGTGGATATCATGTTCAACCGCAAGATCCCAGCGCGCAAATTCAAGTCTACGGTCATCGATGTAAGGGAGAACGAGTAGGGTGGCGTAGAGAGGAAGATGTTTGGGGCTGTGTGCTGCATCGTTGTGGGATGTAGCTGGGGTGGTTGCAGATGGGTCGTGTAGCATGGAACTATTAGAGAAGCTTCTGTCTCGCGATAATTTAGGCCCCTAAGCCTCTCTCTAACTCTTACGAATCATTCTGTGACATGTTCCGGGAGCTGCCGTCACCTATTATAGAAGCTGCACCCACGTGCCTTCCAAGCTCGCCGATTGACCCCACATCGCTCTCCCTCTGTCATCCACCTCAATAACCACTTCTTCAAGGATGCCGCGGCATTCCAAGTCATTCGTAGTGTCGTCTTTCTAGGCAAGACAGGAAATGCATTTAATGCGAATCACCTCTAGCGTGAGAATGCGGGGGATCGACGAGCTCTTTGCGAGTAAAGTTACGGCGTGGAAGTTTAGATGGTATGAGACCACGATCGGAGCCGAGGCTGTGCGAGGAGTGGAGGGGAAGTTGTACGAAGTAGGACATTTAACTGAGATAAGGGAGCGCGCAAAAGGTGAGTAGGTATGGTAAACTGCTAGGTAATCGAGTATGTTGTATCCACAGCAGTACGTCCGTCTCCTCTACACTTCCTTCCCCATCCCCATCCCCGGCAACTCTTCCAACCACCCATCAACATTCTCCTCCACCTCTCTCACAGCCTGACACTTATTCATCTCTTCCACCGTCTGCGTCTTCAGCACCCCCTGCACCCCCGGACTCCCACACCCATGGAACATACACGTATCGTTGATCGCGCGCTGCAAGCTATCCCCCTTCCATCCAAACACATAATCCGCATGCGTCCCGTACCCGTTCCCCATGAAGCTCCACACGAAAGGCTGCGACCCATCGCGCGGCCACATGTCGGCGAAGCCGGTCGTGTTCCACATCGTTTCGTAGGCGACTTGTGGAACGCGGACAGGGTGGGACGCGGGGCAGGGGCCGGCGTCGAGAAAGTGGCCGCGGGTTGTGGAGAACATGTGGGACTGGTGGTCTAGGGGTGGTGAGTAGGTTTGCGAAGGGTTAGGCAGGGGAGGAGAACGTACCTGGTGAATCGAGGTTCTTGCCGTCCCAGCAGGCGGGGAAGTGGTGGATAGCCTGCATCGCTCATGAGTTTCTCATCTCATTTCGATGTGTAGAGGAATGGGTGTCAAATGGATAGACATACCATGATACCCGCAGGACAAGGCTTGCGGGGAAAGTCCGGCGTCTCGGACCCGCGCGTCAGTATCGACTGCAAGCATGTATACCCCAGTCCAGGGTTCGTGCCGTTGGTTTTGTTGTTGACAGTGGGACTGCCTACGGTCATGCGGAAGCCCTGCGCCAAAAAAAATAATTATCAGCAGTTGTTCAGTGTGGGCGGGGCGAGTTGGCGCACCGGGGCGAAACCAGTTATGTACTGGTCTCCGTCGCTGGAAAAGTCCTTTTCCGTGTAGTATATCGTCATGCCGCCTTTGATGTTGGTGTCGTTGTGCCTGGTATGTCAGAGGTCAGTCAAACCCGTCCTGAAGTGCACTGGGGGAACGCACCCTTCGTACCCAAGTTGCGCATTCGGATACTGCGGCACGCGCTTGTAGCTGCCGTTCTCGTGGCGGAAGTACATCACCGCAGTCCAGTAATTGCTGCGGCGTCTCAGTACATATCTCCTGCCTTGCGAAAACGGTCGATTTGGTACCTGAAGTCCTCTGCGTAGACGCAAGTCGTGCAATTCGCTTGCTCGCCAATGTCGCCCTTCATTGTTGGTGCAAAGGCATTGCCTCAGACGATCTGTGCTATGATTAGCAGTGTGGAGAGTATGCTAATTGGGGAATTACCTGGTGGACGTGGGATGACGGGTTCGCCCCGGGCTCGACGAGCGGGTCGAGTCGCTGGACTGAGACCGTGGAGCAGCCGAAGCGCAGCGCGGCGTGCACAACGCCCGCCGTTAGGAGAAAGGCTTTCAGAATCATGTTCGAGGTCTTGTGAGTTGGTCCGCGACCGTGGTTTGGAAAAGCAAGGGCTGGATCGTTGAAAGTTCGAAACTCTTGATGGATTCAACGGCGTAGGTATCTCCCAGCAAATAGAGCCATGTACCCGTCAAAGCTCTAATTTAGAAGAGCATGCCCCAGCACCGCAGTTGTGTTCATTGCGCTCATCTATCGGTGCTTGGTGGGGGAGCGGATGTTCCACATTGCCATGAGATTTAGATTGGGGACTATCTATTTATCCTTCCATAACCGGGAATCCACCTCACAAAGGAACAAACCTCATTGCCGACAGCACGATTGAGCATACAAAGAACGATTATGAGCAGCCAAGAGATAAGCTCGGTACTGTGAAAGCGTTTGTCAGGCTCGTACATACTCTTGGCCACGGGGAGGATGTCTACTGTGTAGGGGCACCGGTGGGGCACACAT
Organism: Karstenula rhodostoma CBS 690.94; assembly: GCA_010093485.1. Classification (NCBI taxonomy): domain Eukaryota; kingdom Fungi; phylum Ascomycota; class Dothideomycetes; order Pleosporales; family Didymosphaeriaceae; genus Karstenula; species Karstenula rhodostoma. Next base: position 1,315,006 of record MU001503.1, read on the forward strand.
TCACCGTCACGCTGTAGTTGAAAACAACACAAGGAAGGCGGCCATAAAATGACATATGTAAAGTCCAATGGATATGATTATTACACCTAGTTATAGTGGGTATGCGAAGAACGATGATGAAGACAAATGACAAAAGAAAGAACCCAAGAAGTGCACACACTTGCAAAACGAACTTTCGGACTCGTACTAGTCAGCTGTCTAGTTGACTTCAATGAGGCCTGGCGCAAAGACAGTCTGTTTGGCAACATCGTCCGCGTTGGCGAAGGACTCCGCGCTGTGCGTCACGGCCGCAATGGTAAGACCGTGCAACAGGAACTTCTCGAAAGGAAACTCGGCCCGGAAAGTGACAACACCATTCTTCGTTTCGATGTTCTCGAGCGTCTTAACGATAGGTGCGTTCTGGGCGTTGATCAAGACCAAGGAAAGCGAGTTGACATCAATATCCACGTCCGAGATATCGATGCTGAACTCGAGCTCCTGATCCTTGGGCTGGATGTTCTGCGTGAGAACTTTGAGGGGCTTGAAGGTCGTGAGCGGGATATCCTCGATATTGGGGCAGCTTCCAGGTACGACAAAGCTCTGGATGGCGGTGAAGGCGAAGTCCCGTGTGCCAGTGGTGAGGAAGGGCTGCGCAGGCGTGGTCTTCTTCTGGATGATACGGAAGAGGCCTTCCTGCTGGCCTTCGTTTCCAATGACCGATGAGATGAGACGGACGGGACCGCTCTCAGTGTTCTGCGCGAAAATATCGTTCACATCCTGGAGTGTGCCGAGAACGACGTCGGTGAAGGTGGCGGCAAGGCCGATGGCGCTTTCGAAGTCCGAGACGGGGAAGTTGTACTTGCAAGACTTGATGGGGTCGACGTGGTTGGTTTGGAGGATGGCGTTGGCACCAAGGGCGTGGAGCTCCTCGACCGCAAGGATGACGTTGAGATCTTCGAGAACCTGGTCCTTACTTTCACCGAATTGGTAACCCTTGACATTATTGGTGATGTTATGAACCAGTTCATAGAAGAAAGCGACTTCGAAGAGTTCGTTGAAAGCAATCAGCTTGAAGTTGGTGATGCCCTCTTTGCTCAGACCACTCGGAAGAGGAGTATTGGGAAGTGTGCCGCGAGCTCGGTCTTGAATCTTGGAGATCTGGTCTGGGCTCGGGTTGGGGAAGCCGTCAGGGAGGCTAGGTGAGAATCCTCCCTCGTTGCCGTGATCTCCGCCGTGGTTGCCAGACTGGTTAGGTTGATCCTGGTCGCCTCTCTTTATGACCGGGCCAGCGAAGGTGGAAACAGCGAGGGCTACCGTGCCGAAGAGGAGAGCAGAACGCATTACAGTTTTTGTGTGGGTGTCGTGTATGTTGTAGCCGGGTATTACGGGTGGTTGTTATGGATCAGTGAGAGTATGGTGCTGATGTGTAGTGCTGCTGTATACTGCTCAATGTGAAGCGAATGCTGGTGTGTTGCTTCAGGCAAGGTGGAGATTCCATTGTGTTATATAGAATGCTAAATATATGGGCCGGACCCGATGAAGCATCCGCAAACGAACAAAAGCGTTGCATTGCCTTGTAGTCCAAAAGGTCTAACGGCATCGCTATAACACATCATGATCTGCAAACCCCACGAAAAACATAATCTTATGACCCTGCGCCACAGAGCTGTCACAGTCTATGGCAACCGAACATTTGTTGCAGATGTGTCGTGCTGGTGCTGATGTAAAAGGCAGCGCTAGACCTGAGGTGATGACTATGAGAATCGTTGGATCCCTAAGCGGAATAGCTCAGCTCCTAGAATACCTCCGAAATGACTGCTCATTGGCACACCAGTTCATAAGCTCTTCTAGTCAGACGCTTTTTCTGGCCCCGGGGCGGTCTATTCGAGATTTTGTGCTGAACCGAACTGTTCACGCGGCTAGGTGGCTGGCGTTTAGGCCTGACTAGGCACGTTCTGCCTGCCTGATGCGGTGGCGCAGGGTTTTAAAGCCATGATCTCTGGCGCAAGGTACACTGGTTCGCACAGATCGGGTCGCAGCGAACTGTTCTGAGCAGCTGTTTGCGGCTCACCTCAAAGAACTAGCCTAACAAGGGTGTTGCTAAGCGGCTTTCTTGCGCCTCAACGAACTAGATCGATGAAAAAGGGAAGCGAGGAAAACGCAGGAACCAGAACAGAAGTATATGTGGTACTATGCGCCGTTCGCAACCAGCATTCAGACGTAACCCCGGATTTTGTGGAGTACTGAAATGCCACGCGGCGCATAGCTCGTCTTACGCGGAAGAGTGGGGAGACGGAATCGAGGCCATGAAGGCGGCTGCCAATCTGTTCGTTATTCGAGCAACATCATTCAATGTAATTTCGGGTGCCGAGTGGAATGCACTGGTGATTCGTGTCGTTTCGTTCTGCCGTGACGATGGCTAGAACATTGTGCACGGCCCAGGCGTGAACTGCCGCTAACGACTTCGAGCGCTTTGACTCTCAACACCATCATCATGGACTCCATCGCAACAATGTTTAAGCTTTACGTAACTTGAAGTCAACAAAGCACCATCATAAGTGGAATGTGAGTTCCATAGGCGAAGCACAACATGCCCCAGGGCTGGCTGTTGGTCACGTGATATACAAGGTACCTAGATACCTGTAAGCTTGGAATCCGGTCAGCAGCGCTACTGTGTACTCCTCGGGCATCAGTATCAGAGCCCCGCATCGGTGCGAAGATCAAAGCAGATGATGACTGCCATCTCGCACTCAACGCTGCTGCACTGGCTGGAGGTCGGGCAGTGTGGCGCGACATTCATTTGGAACGATGGAAGCGCGGTGACCAAAAACAGCGTGCAGCGCAAGGCTTCGAGGCATCTGCGAGAGTATGTGCAACCTGAAAGGACAAGTTTGTTCACTTAGATTCTGTCACTGACAAAGCAGAATCTCAAGATGTCTACCACTCACCAGCTAACCTCGGCCTCGCATGTTTCAACTCGTCGGGCGTGTTGCGCCTCATGCTGTTCAACAAGTCCTGAATTGCGGATGTCGTATTAGGGTTGTTGAAAGCTGAATACGCTATCTCGAGATGCTCCCTGTTCTTTCCCGTGCCGTTGTGCATCAAACATAGCAACGCAATGGTTATAGAACCCGAGATTCCAGGTGATCGGTGTCTTTAGCGGCAACACAAACTGACAGCGCGCCGTATATATACAGGAACGCTGTTCAAAATAGCAAGGTGAGCTTCGCTTTCGCATTGTCGCTGAATATTATCTCGGTAGGGTTGTCAGTGTCTGGGCATGTCGTAAATCGATGAAGTTGTTTGGTCGTGTCAGATGATCGTGGTCGCTGGAGAAGAACACTTCCAGCGTATTTTCTCGGTGTGCTGAATTGGCAAAGCCATGGGGCGATGGAATTCTGAACTGTAGTGGGTTGTACATTTGCATCTATAGGATCGAGTTGCCGTGAAACAAGACGCCTCCTCCTGGTGGTGATGTTGCGACCAGTGCAGAGATGGAAGACGCAGCTGCGTGTACGGCTAATACCCCCCTCACACAATGCCACGAGCCTCGCACCACTGTTTTTGATCGCACTGCGAGGACCATCACTCCCATTCGTGGGCACCTCCTCGTGGTTATTTACACCTTTCTTTCGCTTGCGACACGATATGCAGCCCTTGCTCCTACCGGAACTCTCACCATCGTGCTAGCTGCGTTAAACTAAGACGTCTTACCGCGTCCCGCATCAATCCAGAAAGTCGGCCAGATGTGGCTGTCACGGAATTAGAGACCTCCCCGCCGTTCCCCACTCCTTGGCTTCGCTAATCTACGCCAGGCCAAATTCTATGACGTACGCGTCGATCTCGCATTACCCCGGCCCATCATCCCTCCGCATACTTCGCTTTCAAGCGCCATCACGGCCATTACCGAACATAGAGAAACTCAATAACCATACAGAGCCTCCGTTGAGCTCTAAACGGCTCAGTGCACACTGGTGGCGCGCACCAACCGGCGTCTTGGAAAGCCTTGGTGTGACCGTAGTACTGTACCATGAATAACTTGTCCATGCGCGTACACTTAGAGCCAGTAAGGCTGTGTCTGGAGGAAAAACCATGATGCAAGGAGATCTCGAACTGAATGGCGATCGTGACAACGGCTCGGAGAGATTGTTTCTTGAGCAATGCGAAGCGTGAGTCGATATAAAGACATGCAGTTGTTGCACCCGCTCTGTGTATACCAGTCTCCAGAGCCTCGATAGATACACTCCAGTTCACTACTATCATCCGTCCCTTTTAGCACCTCATCAAAGCACAAACCTTAGCCATCATGGTGCAACCAACACGCCCTTCACGAAATGGCTTCAACGCCTTCGCCCGCAAAATCTACAACCCCCTTGGTTTCTCAAAGGCCTACAATTTCATCCTTTGGTTCATCTTCGCCGGTGCCCTCTTCGGCTGCAAGTATCTCTTCATCTTTCCTCCACTTCGTCTCTAACAGAACCACCAGTTACCCTAGCACGCTTCATATACCTCAACTTCGGCGGTGTCTTCTGTCCCTCTGGCGGCTCCAATAGCATGATTGGAGCAGCCCCTGGAGAGTGTTATTGGTACCGTACCTTCGACTGGTACAAGACTGGCATCATATTGCATCTGGCTGGCATCCTTCCTGCCTGCCTTCTGGTTGTCCTTCAGTTCACACCTGTGATACGCCACAAAGCCATCATCATCCACCGCGTTAGCGGCTGGCTCGTGATGCTACTCTGGATCGTGTCTCTCGTGGGAACCTTGATGATCGCAAGACGCGCATTCAATGGCGGCATTGACACACAGGCCTGGATTGGGCTCGTGGGGTTCGGCTCCACCATCTGCTTCGTGTTGGCGATTTGGAATGTCAAGAAGCTGCAGATTGAGCAGCACCGGGCGTGGATGCTGAGGGGTTGGTTCTACGTACGTCGTGCTTCTTCTGTGTGTGGAAAGTGGTCATTGACGCGATACAGGCTTGCTCCATCATCACGGTATTATCCTTATCATCGCGACGAACGTCATCTCAGCTGTTGGCTCGTACTACACCGTTTGGCCGTGCGCGAAAATCTCTTTCACTATGCGCTCGAACGAGGCGACACTGGAGGCGTACCCAGAGTGTGCGTCCTACATCAATGAATCAGACCTGCTCCAGCAAGCTGTTGTTCACGCAAAGTTCGGTGGTCGTCCCACGGAGATCGGCGCGGCTCTTGATATGTGCTTTGGGATGGCTCTTTGGGTAGCTTTGGCCATGCACGCTATCGGCGTTGAGGTCTACGTATGTGGTGGCACGCAGCAGTACTGTCCCGACCAGATGGCTAATAATTTGACAGTTGCATCTCACACCGAAAGAGGCCGAGCGCCTGCGGAACGTTAGCTACCAACGCCAGCTCGAAGCCGGCATGAGAAACCCGGGCTCAGCCGGTTTGACTGCAGATAAGCTAGGTGATTCCGAGACCTGGGTACCACAGGTGCGGAAGGAGGAGAGCATTGATGGTGGAAGCACCCTAGCTAGCGATGCACATATTGGGGCACCCATGTCTAAACTATCGACGGCCAATTGAGATAGCTTGGGACAGCTTGGTCTCACTGCCTGGCATGGTGTTCTTCTGCTTGTATATGAGATGGCACTGGCGTTTCACTGCATGAACCTTTGTACACTAAGCATTTACGATTCATGAATCATGATCTCTTGTTCATGTCTTGGGATGATCGTGAACTCAGCGATCTCGTACAATCTCGCACACTACCAGGGAAGTTGGAGAGGAGTGGGGAGCTGATCCTTGGGCCCGAGCACAGCATCTGCGGTGCCAATGTCCCTAACAGAGGTATTAGCGGTGTTTACGTGACCCACACAATGATGCTTACGCCGGCCCACGAGGCGCCCAATACTCCCCCGTCTTTGAGATGTCGAACGTCGAAATCCATTCCACGAGAGATTTCGCAGCAACGTCCGGTGTCACAGCTGGCCAAAGTCAGCTTCAGTCATCATGTTCTTACGCGTGACTTACCTCCACCTTCATCCCAGAACTTGTCGAATCCCACACCACGAGTCAACTCCGTTCGCATGAAGCCTGGATGTACAACAGCTATGGCGACGCCCCGTTCTTTCAAGTCCAAACTCAATAATTTTGCAGACATGTTCAGAGCAGTCTTGCTGGCATGATGTCTTAACACAGTGAGTGGTTTTCCATAGATTGATTAGGCATGACTCACCCGTAATTACCGCCTCCCTCGCTCTCGTGCCTCAGCGTTATACTTCCACTCTCGGAAGAAACGAAGATGACTTTTGATTTGGAGTTGAGCAAGTCGGAGTCGTTAGCGAGGGTGGTGACAAGGATGGTAGGCCCGATGACACAGGTGCGGTACATCTTCTCCTCGGCTTCGAACGACGGCTCCTTCAGAGACTCGGTGGCAAAGTATCCTGCTGTGATGATCACAACGTCGATTTGAGAGATAGATTTCGTATGCACGAAATCGAGCAGCTTCTTGCCGGCATCTGGAGTAGCAATGTCGATACCAGGGATGTAGGTAAGATTCTTGGCTGCAACACAAAAGCATTAGTACGCAGGAGAAGCTCAGCGATACAGTTGAGAAGGCGAAAATGCGTACTGTTTGGCGGGGGATCTGCTGAGCGCGCGGTCGCTAGGACGTGATTGTTCGGATCCGATTTGTAGGCATTTGCTAGGCTTGCACCGAGACCCCGAGTAGCGCCGACGACGAGGATGGTAGGCATTGTGTCAGCGATGAGTATTCGAGGATGTGAGAGTGTTGGTGTGAGTTTGAAGGGGTTGTTCTATGCAGGTTATTAAGGATGAAGATGACGTAAGTGTTTGCGTGCTTGTAGCACTCAGTTGCATGCAGAGCTTATCGATAAGCTCATCCGGAAACCGCGACCGTGACGCGTCTCCGGCTTTCTTCATCGCACTCATCTATTGTACCATCGAAATCATCTTTACAATTAATATGAGATACCTGTCTATCTAAAAGCACATACCGTCATGCGCATGTCGCAGCTCTACCTGCGCCTTCCCCCCTTAGCCATTCACTCTGTCATTAATTTCCACACCTCCGGGCAAAGTCTCTAACCCTGAAGCTTCGTCAGCATGCTCTCCTCATTTCTATCGAATCAAACTTACAGTTGTCGTTTCCTACATCTTCAACCGCCTTTTGCGCAATCTTGCACTTCATAGCCTCCTCGTCCGTCTGCCTCGTCAGCTCTTTACAATTATCGTTATCGCATCTCGCATTAATTGCGCGCTGAAGGGAGTCGCCTTTCCATCCAAACATGTAGTCTCCGTGGTTTCCGTGCCCGGTACTAATCGTGTTTTATCAGTACATCGCATTGACATGAAACTAGAGCGCGGAAGGCACTCACGCATCACCCATACTGAATACCAATGGCTGGCTTCCGTCCTCCGGCCATATGCCCTCTCCGTTGAACTCTGTGGTGTCAAAGATAACTTCGTACATCAGCTGCGGAAGATGCACTGGGTGCGTGTCGGGACATTTTCCGCGTTCCAACTGTGGGGTATATGGACGGGTCACAACGGGGTCGGCGTAAGGTTCGAACGGAATGGTAGCGTATGCAACATGGGACTGAACGCCAAATTAAAACAGATATACGGCCACCAAGGGCGTACTTACCTGGTGATCAGGCGAGTCTAAGTTCTTGCCGTCCCAACAGGTAGGGAATGTTACTGGTAAAGTGAGCAATCACCATCAAAACAGACGATCTACGAGAAGAAGAAAAGTCCGATTACCCTGCGTCCGAATTCCGCCCTCACACTGGTGGTCGGGAAGATGTGTTGTGTCATTGCCGGTACATGGCGCTCCACCGAATGGCTGCTGGTCTTTGAACAAACAGCGATGGCAAATACCTCGAGATTCACCAGTCGTATTACGTAACATGGGATTTCCTGCGAGCATCCGAAACCCCTTCAGTAGGTTAGTACAAGCCCAGAAACCTTACGGGCGGAGCAGGTACCGGAGCGAAGGCCGTAACGTTGCTCACACCATCATACGTCGGAATATAGTAAACCGTATGACCTCCGTCTTGGTGTAAGGCACCATTGGAGACCTGCTTCACTCTCTTATACGTTCCGTTTCGGGCGCGGAAGTATAGCGCTGCAGTCCAGTAGTTGCTATGTAACATCAATGCCGGTTGTCTAGAATGAGGCTGGACTGAGCTACCTGAAGTCCTGCGACATGTCAGCGGTATTCCGCGATGGATGCATTGCACAGGTTCGACTGGAAGATACATACTTCACTAAAAGTACAGCTTGTACAGGTTGATTGCGTTGGCAAGTCGTACTCTACAGGCTCCATGTCCGGCCTGAAGGAGTTTCCGCCTCTGATGGTCATTAGCTCAATAATGCAGGCCATACTGGGAGTATGCTTACACGATCTGATGCGTATGCGGCGTCCCAATCTGGCCCGGATTCACCAAAGGGTCCAGTCTCTCAACCGTAAGCTGTGAGCAGGCGAATCGCATCATGTGAGCGACTTGTGCGCGCGACACACCCGCCAAAGCAAATAGCAAAAGTAATGCTGTATACATCTTGAACGGTATCGACTTTGGAAGCCGTGCAGAAAGACGGTAGAAAAGCAGGGGTCGTCCTTATGACATATAACAGAATCCGGGCGCAAATATCACAGTAATCCAAGCTCGATCTTCTTCTTTTATCGGTGTGGGGCTTGTTTAACTGCCGTAAAAATAAGACGCGACTTCATCTGAGTGTCGGTGTTCGCTTCCAGGGAGTCATGGGTTGGTGCGTGGGGCAATTAATATATAATAGCCACGGTAGAAGAGGGATAATCTATCACGTAGGATCTTCACGAGTGAGGAACATAGATGCGTGAATACATGATAACCGTGATGCAAGGTTATCCGATAATACACGAATGACTTAGCTGGGCTGTGGTAATGATGGGACGGGAGCATTGGTTGACGGTTTACAATGGAAAACAATGAGTTGATGCAAAGACCACGACAGGACATTGTGGTGCAAACGATTCAATGTGCTTGGCGTGGAACACAAGATCGTTCATTCTCTTCACAATGAAATATCACGCCTGTAAACGATAAAAGATTGTTCATTCTTGTACTGTGAAATTAGAGATACCCAAACTCTCATATGGATGATGTCTCTTAGAACATCAATAAAGTATCAAAACCAAACACCGCACTAACCCCAAGCTCTCTCAAGTCGACTCAAGCAGTCATATGCCTATCGCACCCTAGCGAGATGTAGCATTCTTCCGTGCAATATCAGAGATGCAAAGCACAAGGAGTAAAACTGGACTCGTTTTTTGCAACTTTAGTCAAAGTTTGCGTTCTCGCATATGGTTGAGAGGGTGTTTCGGATGTGCTGCTGTCCCTCTCGGAAGCTGAACCCCCAAGTCCAAGGAGTTAATTACTCGACTTGTTTTTTGCGGATTCAACTAACACTTATGGTGTGGTGTATGGTTTCAAAGGCGTCTCGGGTGCGTTGTTCTTTCTCTTGGAATGTTGATCCGCAAAGCATAAGTCGTTGGAAACCAAGCAAAACGAGAAGCCAAAGGCTTCAATCGATTCGCGATTCCCATGTTGATACTGGACTCGTACTTTTCGGATGGTCAATCCACGGCTGTCGCACTCCATTGAGACGTGTCCTTCCTTGAGTGACTAGATCTGCACGGCACGAGGAGTAATACTCAACTCGTTTCTCACGAATCTAGCCAATCTTTGTAGTTTCAGGGAATTCGAAAGGGCATTCTGGATGCGACGCCAGAATTTCGTACTGGACATTGGAAGAGCCGCACATTGCAGCGGTGAACCTTTTATTACGATGGATAACGGTGTGTGGTGAACTCGAATGGATGGCCGAGACAAGAATTACGGGTGGTGATTGACGCGTCTGGGCTTCATTCGACATCCTCTGGACGGTTGCGGTACGTATCCCAGAAGAGCCTGTCATTGTTCGAAGACAGAGCGTCGAGAGAGTCAGATTGAGTGAAGCGCTCGTGTAGCGCCTCACGAGAGAGCCAATCGGGAAGCAGCTTCCCCATTTGACGAGACCAGCGTTTGAAGATGCAGTTGCCCCAAATGACACCTTCCTGGTCGTCGGGGTGTTCGTCTGATTCGGGTATCACGCGGATATGTCCGCGCAAACCATTGGAAGCCCCTCGATTTCCTTGCCAACCCTCTGTGAGGAAGTTTTCGATCAATTTCGTAGTCTCGGGAGATATTTCGGCATTCTGTTGGCGCTCCCAATGATTCCAGTACCGCACCAACTGCGAAGGGTAGAGATGACCATATTGTCGAGTCATTCGCTTTCCTTCAGCCATGTTGAGCCGGAACGCATCAAACAAAAGCAATCGGATGGGATCGCTCGCGTTTGTGTAGTGGAAGACGTATTGTAGATCGCACGGCTGGAAAATTTTGAGCGACGTTTCTTCCTTGACGATGTTGCGAAGATGGCCGAGGAGCACATCGCTGACGACAGGGCAGTTCAACGACTGCGAGCAGCAATATGCCTCGAGAATGTCGCCAACTGTATAACTTCCGATATCCTCGTAGACGGCTTTCGAGAATTCCTTGCCATTTGCCGCGTCTTCTTCGTTCAAGTATACGTACAAACGCTGTGGCTTCTCAGGGAACTCTCCACGAAATTCGGGTGCGAAACAACTAGTGAACAAACTGAAGACCTTGGGTGGTACATCCACAAGATATACGGGTTCGACTGGTGATTCACAGACAGCTTCAAACTTGTCATAGTGGACGAAGCGCAGAGTGAGCGGTTGATGGATGGGGCATCCGAAAGGAGCGCGCTGGCTAGACAGCACCTTCACCCAGCGATGTTTTGAGTGAGTCCCAATGCAGTAGGGCCCATTCTCGTCTACTCCGTCGCCATTTTCGACATCGCTATCATCGGAGTCGCTGCCACTATCGGCGTCTGAGCTATTGCAGAAATCCAGCCAAGCTTCGCGACACTTCTCATCGTAGCATAGTCCGGATTGGCAACATTCGAGACAGCGATCATGGATATCAAGATCTGGCGGCTGCAGAATGAATGTGATGAGGTTGTCTCCCGGTCGCAATTCCTCCTTCACCGGCAATGGGTTTTCCGGATCGGGAATCGTGTCGTCTTCGACATAGGTATCAGCGTCGGCATCGTCGGCGTCGTTCTTATCCGCCCGATTTTGCTGCAACTCGGCTGCTGTACGCCCCTTGATCCCATAGTCCTTCAATCCAGGCGTAGAACTTTCGAACCACACACCAGTGGTTTCGAAAACGGCCAAGTTGGCCTTGCCAAACCGCTTGCGGACGCCTTCCAGAGAATTGACAGAGTTGTCACCAGCTGCGTGGAACATGTTAACTATGGTATCGTACTCGACCTCTCCTCCATTGGCAACCCATGGCTTGCGGTACATATAAGCTTGGATGTGTACATCTGTCAACCCAGGTGCGCGCGATTTGACATATACCCAATTGACGGGGCACACCATCTGGTTTACGTAGGGAAGGGTAGGAGCATATCGGCCTTTCGTCCACGATAGATCCTTCGCAGGCGGTTGCACAAAAAATGCTAGTAGTGGTTAGTACCTTTCTGTTGGTCCGTCAAGAGTATTACTTACCTTGTGTAGGAGGATTGGCTGGGATGTAACGATCATCGTCGTCTTCCTCTTCCTCGTCGCCTTCGGACCCATAACTGTCCTCCTCTTGTGGCTGAGTTTCCTCCTGGTTCTCGGGCGCGGGGTTTTCTTCAGTATCTGACTCATAGTCATCCTGATCTACATGCTCTCCAGACACCTGGTCAACATTATCGTTTTGTGCCGAAGGTGTAGAGTCTAAGCCGACGTCTTTCCTAGCCTGTTTTGCGCTCTTCTGTGTAGCAATCTGCTCAGTTTTGTATCGCTGAATGATCTGATACTCATCGACGCTTTCATCGCACCCTTCGTCCGGATCTTGAGATGCAGCTCTGCGCTTCTTGGAATCAATGGGCGTGATTTGTGTGTATGTTGGGTTGTAAGCATCTGTCCTAGCCCGCTTCCCACCACGGCCGGTAACATGGTGGTCCCCTGGATGGGTTTTAAGGCCCTCGGGTTCAACAGCAGAGGCTTGGCGTTTGCGGTTGCCGGACGGTGCTTGGCTGGCCTGCGAAGCCATTGGGTGGATCCTGTAGGTTCTTTGTTCGATGACTAAGCCTTGCAGCTATTCGCAACTCTCGGGCGGTTGACGTCTTGCTGCGTGATGCGGGAAATGGTGGTTGAGCAAGGCCAAGTGGGTGTCTGGGAGTCCGATATTTCCGTAGGCCTGGTTCACGGATGCAGGGGCCGCGCAGTGTGGCCCTGGGCAAGACAAACTGGAAACAGGGTGGTTTGTCCGTTGACTAGAGGATTGAATGGGTATTGGAACTCGTATCTATGTCTAGATGCGGTGTTTATGATGACACGTTAAGGGCGCGTGTACGTACACGGACCTCTAGTGCAATGGTAAAATGAACAAGGGTATTGTTGATCCCGTGATCTCACCTCTAGAGGTGGGTTTATCATAAGGTCAGGTGTTGTGCACAAGCGCGGTGGATGTGTGAAAAATTTCGTGCTGGAAAGCGACCTCCTTCGACTTGCGGAACCCACCAGAACTGCACCAAGACGGTGTCGGCATTATACTCAAATTCTTGGACAAATTAGTTGCAGAATATTCCCCGTCTCATATTAAGGAACAACCATGATAGAAACTACGTCTGACGAACTCAAAAGTCCATAGATGTAAATACAGGCTGGAGCAACCATCAGCGAGAACAAAGAAGTGCCGTGAAGAGAGTTTTTTAGAATTATATAATATTAACAGAGAGCTCTTTGATCTCGAGCGTCTCTATCGTGGGCCGTGAGTGTTGATCTCGCGGAATATACGGTAGAGTGTCTGATCAGATCAGCCTGGTATAAACATGGTCGCTATCGAAAACAATTCATGTTCCAGCCTGTGCTCGCACTTGCGGTGCAGCATTTGCGGAAACATGCTGGCTGCGCCTGTCTGGGCATCTGATGGGATGCAAAGAAAGACTTCTCGACCGGGATAGATAAGATTGCAAAGTTGAGGGGATGTACTTGAGATCTTGGGCTCCTCGAATTTGAACTTCCTGGCTCAGGGCCTACACATGGTCGCGAGGAACCTTGAACTCATAGTCTCGTCCGAATACCGCATTGTCTCCTTCCCATGCATCTATCCGCGCGGTCATGATCCAGTCGGTAGCTGTCGCCCTCATCTTTGTCCAACCCTTGAAGCTGACCTTGATATCGCCGCGTTCGAACTCCCTATCGAAGCCTTGGTACACTTCTGCGGACAACGGATCAGTAGGGTGGACACCCATGACCATTGGCGTAGTCCACCCGAAGCGCCATCCAGTTTCATCGATCTCCCACTTCCCATCGTCCCAATCCACTATAAGCTCCGTGCGTCCGGTATCCCAATCTTGCTTCACGTAGTTCTTGTGGTTGGCAGGACGTAGCTGGGTCTTCTTGAGGGAGCCGTTGATCGCCGGTCGGAACGGCTTGAGCTTGGAATCCTGTGAGTCGTCGGTTCGTACTGGCAGGTCGATGGAGCTGGATCCAGTATCGATCGTGAGTGTAGTCACCTCGGGGGATGGCCAGACGATGGGGAAATACGTGGAAGACAACGCAAGGCGAAGGCGACTACCCACGCCAAGACGCTGCCCAAAGTGGTTGAGTTTCAGCTTGACGTCGTAGAACTTGCCCGGTTCAAGCGCTTTAAGGTCTTCATTGTTGTAGCGGTGATTGAGATTGAGCAGACCGTAGGAAACCCTTGTGGCTGCGCCATTTGGCAACACTTCGGAAAGGGTTGCAGCTAACAAGGCGTCGGGCTTGTCACTTGCGATACGGACATTCAAAACGACAGCACCAAGCAGGTCGAGGGGCTCCTGCAGAGGCTGAGTGTCGAAAACGAGGCTACCACCCGCTTCCAGGCGCTGATCGGATGGACCTTCGCCCTCGACGCCGAATATCAACCATCGTCCTCCTGCGAAGCCAACCGTTTGCGGAGAGCATATTTCGACTTTTTCGGAAGTAGACGGAGTTTCATTGGTCAAGCGCCCGGGTGCGAGGCCCATTCGCCGCGTGAGCGCCTTTTCGTCAGACCACTTGTTTTCCGCAACCCAGTGTCCAGGGCGGAACTTGTCGTGAGGAGCCGGTGGGGCCGGATCTTGCAAGTAGCATCGAAGCTGGGGCTCATCCATGATATTCGTGTCGTCGATACCCTTCAGCCACTTGTCCCACCATCGAACTGTTTCTTGCAAGAAGCCAATCTGCGGGCCAGGCTTCGCGAAGTTTGGATATTTGTGACCCCAAGGACCCACGAGGCCTTTCTTAGGGCATTTGAGGTTCTCTAGCATTCTGAAGACTGTGTTGGTGTATGGGTCTTGCCACCCACTCACTAGGTAAGTCGCGGCCTCGATGGAGCTATAGTCTTCGCCGATGGAACCGTGCTTCCAGAAGTCATTCCGCCTTTGGTTCTCATGCCACTCCTTCGCGAAGAAGCCTCCAGATTCAAGGCGCTGTAGCCAGAGGTCCCGCCATTGGTCTCCTACAATTTCTGGATCGGGAGGACACGAGTTGATAGCGAACATTGAAGCTGCCCAGGTGAAGTTCTCTGTTAACACGCAGCCGCCCATGAAGTGGATATCGTCATTAAATCGATCGTCTGTGGAACACATCGAAACAACGGCCTTTAGTTCCTTGGGTCTCCTTGCGGCAACTTGCAACGAATTGAAGCCGCCCCAAGAGATACCGATCATTCCACATGATCCAGTGCACCATTTCTGTGCCGCGATCCATTGCAAGACTTCAAGCGCGTCATCCTGCTCCTGCTTCAAGTACTCGCCCAAAATCAAGCCTTGAGAATCGCCTGTACCGCGCATATCTACGCGCACGCAGGCATAGCCACGACCCGCAACGTACGGCATGTTTGTCGCATCACGCTCAGCTGTCATGTCGCGTTTGCGGTACGGTAAGTACTCCAGAATCGCAGGGACCGGATTGGATTCTGCGTCCTCTGGCAGCCATATCATGGCTGAAAGAATGGTTCCATCGCTCAAAGTAATGGGCGCATGGTAGATGATGCGAATCGGTAGGAGTTGCATCGTGATACAGTTGCACCTGTTCCCCCGTTCAGCCCAATCTTCGTGTTTAATCCTGGAGAGACTTACGCTAGTTCTGGTCGTCGAGGTAAGTTTCACAAAGCCAAAGCACGAAGCGATCTGGAGGAGTTGGTTTTCAACACAGCCTTGGAAACATAGTAGGATTACCGGTCCGAAGTCGCGGCGCGCGACTCGCGCATCTGAACAACGTGAGGTTACATGCGGGCCTTCACGGCTCAACACCGAATCAAGAGACCCGCGTGGCCATCGGGGCAGATACAAGACACATACTGATTATGTACCAGCCAAGGTTTGGGCACAGTGGAATGATACAGCCCCATTCCTGCGCCCACCTCCGGATACCGGACTCTGTGCACTAAGCCCCAAGAAGGCAAGGGTGAGTTTTAGATCATTTTATTGGGCACGGCTCGCAAATGAGACCCCACCTCTTCCCCGTTCTCGGGAGACCTCCGCACTTACACCCCCATATCGCTACGAGGCTCCGGTATCTGATATGCCGATGATTCCCGGCATTGTTGCGCGACGGAAAATTACACCATATGCACACTTAAGAAGCCGCTTGAGTGGAAACGCTTGCTCGAAGCAGCTGGGAAACGCGTGATCTTATCTGTCGAGACCGCGCGATGCAGTCTTGGAAAGCAGCCGATGAATTGCCGCTCTCCCGATCCTTATCTGCAAGCATTAAGAAGCTCAGCCTTACTTAAAGACGCTCTGCCTGCATGTGTGAACCGTAGCTCTGGAACGTTTTACCATCTGTCTGGTAAAGTGAAGACACGATGTCGGCCCCCGATATCACCACCGACCACAATCGGATATCCAGCGACGAAAAGGACGTCAAGCAAAATCAGGATGTCAACGTTGGCGATGTCGAGTCGGTCATCGAGAAGGGTACTGCGCCAGCTTTCTACAGCAAGGTTTCGGTATACCTGATGATGCTGTTCTCTGGTCTTGCCTTGGGTTCCGATGGCTACAACGCTGCTGTCATGAGCAATCTTAACCTTCTCTTGACGGTCATCTATCCCGAAGCTCTGTCATCAGACATGAAGGCACGATTGTCGAACGCCTTCTTGATCGGTATGATAGTGGGCATGGTCGGATTCGGTGTCGTTGTAGACCAACTGGGTCGCAAGACGGGAGCGGTGCTTACAACACTGATCCTGCTCCTTGGTATTGCCTTGAGCACTGGCGCAAGTGGAAAATCGCCACTCGGGCTCTTTTGGATGCTTGTCGTTGCTCGTGGGATCGCCGGTGTTGGCGCTGGAGGAGAGTACCCCGTGGCTGGTATGTTTTCACGACCCTCAACCTATTACACGCCTGCTAACCTGACTAGGCGCTGGTGCTCTGGAGGCTTCCGATGAATCAGGTCACTTCAGGAAACGACGAGGCTTCCTTTTCGCGATGATTGGCGATCTCGCAGCTGGCCTGGGATACTGCTTCGGAGCCCTGGTGCCACTGTTACTATTGCTCTGCGTCAATCAAAAAGTCGACAAATATCACATCGTCTGGCGGACGTCTCTTGCGCTCGGTGCCATTCCTCCTCTCTCCATCTTCTACTTCCGCATGCGCATGAAGGTCTCAACCGCCTATCGCAAATCAGCGCTTCGCAAACAAAGGACACCTTATGTATTAATCGCAAAGAAGTATTATCGACGACTCTTTGGCGCAGCTCTGGGTTGGTTCCTGTATAACTGGATTTCCATTCCATTTGGCATATTCGGTTCGACTATCGTGTCGCGCATGAATCCTCAAAATTCGCTGCTTCAAAACCTAGGCTGGGGCGTGGTTATCAACGCGTTCTACTTGCCTGGACCATTCATCGGCGGTTACCTATCGGATAAGATTGGCCGTAGGAAGACTCAATGTGTGGGCTACACTCTCCAGGCAATTTTGGGCTTCATTCTCGGTGGTGCTGGTCAGCAGATTCAGACGGTGTTCCCGCTTTTCATCGTCCTCTACGGTGTCTTCCTCACCCTAGGTGAAGTCGGTCCTGGAAGGTAAGTGTATATCAGACGAGTTAACTGATAATCGCCGCTAACCTTCCGTAGCACTGTTGTCATCACGGCTACCGAACCTTTCCCTACGTCTGTGCGTGGTCACACTATGGGCTTTATCTCAGCCTGCTCCAAGGCTGGAGCTGCCATCGGTACCGAGGTAAGACGCTTCGCTTCCACCTTCGCATAGAAGCTTACATCGAGCAGGTCTTCACTGCTATCATGGCCTCGTATACCGACCCAAACAAGTCGAACCAGGTCGCATTCTTGGTCGGATCGGCGTTCGCTGTTCTAGGTGCCCTGAATGCTTGGTTCGTCATTCAAGACGGGTCGAAAGTTCTTGACAACGAGGACGAGATATGGAAAGACTACCTAGTCGCTAACGGATGGGATGCTAGCTGGGGTGACCATGAGACAGAGGATCCTAAGCTCACCCGGGACCAAGCACTCTTGCCGACTTCTTAGATGGATATGGCATCAAGAAAGACCCAGTGGATGTAAGCCATGGATGTGGGGGGTACCAATACGCCTGACAGGACGAACCAGAGCGACAAGCCAATGCAACAACGTCCACCAACCCAAAGCGACAGCATCGCCGAAAGGCATGCATGCACCCAAAAGCGACAGAACTTGTGTTGCGAAAGCACCATAATGACAGTAGCCGATCGGCAATGCGAATCTATCTCAATCAGCCATGCGCCATAGCGACGAACTGATACACATGATCCAAAAATTTCAAACACTTTATTCCAATTTTGAATGTCGCATGATGAATTGGGTATCTAAAAGAAAATCTGACTGTACAGTCTAAGTCTCAAAATCTCTTCTCTCCAACATAGGAAATCTTGTCCGCCGTGTTATTCTAACGTTGAAATCATGCACGACCATAATGGCCAGCGACTCAACGTGTAGAGGTCTCTTGTTATCAACAATCGCAAAATCAAACCTCCGCATCAGCTCCACAAACAGCTTTCGCACTTCCATGTACGCGATATGCGTCCCCATGCACTGGAATTTGCCGGCACCGAAGACCAGCGCAAGCGTCGACTTCATACGGCTGAGCCTGTAACCATCTTCCTCTTCAGCGGCCTCCAACCACCGCTCAGGGCGGAAACAGTTCGCATCGGGGCCGAATACTGCTTGCGACCTTAACACGCCGGGGACGTTGGCGCCGATCTGAGTGCCGCCGGGCACTGCATATCCACATACAGTGTCGACACCCTCCGGTGATAGCTTCGACGGCGACACCGAGGGCGGGTGCATGCGCATTGCCTCACGCATCACGGCGTCCAGGTGAGACAACGAGCGACTCTCAGAATCCGTCGCTGTGGGGTAACTCAGCGCGCCTGAAGCTGTGGCAGCATCGATCTCCTGCTGGAGCGCCATGTACGCGGGCGGGCAGGTCAACAGGCAGAGCATGACCATGCGCGACCAGTTGGACGTCGTGTCCGAGCCAGCGATGATGTGGATGTACACTTGTTGCATCAGCTCGTCTCGCGTCATCCCGCTTCGGATGAACTCCTGCATCATGTCGCTCTTGGGCTTGGCGTCTGGCGCTGTCCTACGATCGACGAGCTTCTTTGCAAAGCCGAAGAGGATGCCGAACCCGACTTTGTCGCCCTCCTTGGGTACTAGACATCTGAATGGCCACATTGTGCGCAGGCCAGAGAGCCACGGTACAAGACCTGCTACAGTGACCATGCGCAGGGAGAGGTCGTTGATTTGTGTCATGCGGTTGATATCCTCGTCTTTTTGGAGGAATCCGAAGGGCTCACCAAAGGCAAATGCGCCGAGGCAGTCAAGAGCGTAGAAGTGCATTTTCTCGCCGAAGTTCATGAATCTTGCAGAGGTCTCGTTCCGGCGACCTTCTGCGGTTGGATTGGTGGATGTCCGGTTTGTCGCGTATTTTCTGTCGATGAGATCGATCAGTTTGGAGATTTGTCGATCAATGACAGGTTGGACGTCGATGGAGTACTATTCTTCAGTCAGAGTCTAGCACCTTCAGGAGCATAAATCCAGGCGTTGCAACTTACGGCAGTACCCATTTTGGCCCTCAACGCCTTGTGTTTGGCAAGGTCGCGCTGCGAGGCAACGTGAGGATCACCCTCCGTCACACGTCCAGCGTCGTATGCGGGTCCTTTGGTGTATTTCGTTCGAATGCCCGATATTCTCCTGAGCTCATCCGGATCTGAGCAGAGCAGAAGGTTGGGGCCAATGCGAACGAGGTCGCCGTACTTGTTCCCTGCATCGACCATGGACGGGAACAAGTTCCCAACCCACGCATGTCTCAGCAACCACAAGATCGTGAAATGTGCAGCGGGTGGTCCCGGGATGTGAGATAGTTTTTTCCACGATTGGTATTCCCAAATTGTGAGCAAAATGAAAGACAAGGTAAGAAAAGAGAGAATTCCGAACGTGGATAACCGCCAGACATCATCTGTGGTAAAAGAAGTGATGAAGGAATATGCTGCTGCCGCATTGGCAAGCGTGAGAGAGGTAAGAGATTGGTCAACCATGATGTCCGTAGTATGCTGTGACAATTGAAAGTATAGTACCTATGTCCTGGATATGTGCACCAGGTACCTGGGAGCGAAGTCATTATCAATTGTAGACC